>NW_004624733.1:6745099-6826515 GCF_000247695.1 Heterocephalus glaber | reverse complement strand
GGGCCGGAGTAGATCCCCGCTCGTTCCTCACCAGCCGGCTTCTCCACCGCCCCTCAGCCCGCCCCGGTGGCCGTCACCCCCGGGCCGGGGAGCGGAAGCCGGGCGAGGCCGAGGGCTCGCGGGGCTGCAGAGTCACGGACAGCTCCCGACTCCCCGCTCCTATCGGGGCTCCACTCGGTTCGGGGAACTTCACTTCTCCGAGTACTCCGAGCGCCCCTCCCAGTCCCACACGCACAGCACGTCCCGTGAGTCCGGGCCACGGGCTGAGTCCTTGGGGCGGTAGCGAGGGTCCCCGCGGCCCGCGGCGGACCCTGCGGACTGGGATCGGGTCCCAGATGGCGCGCCGCCCACACGGGACCGCAGAGGACGCGTGGACCCGAGCGGTCGGAAGCTGCGCTCTGGGTCGCGCACCGCCTTCTTCGCTGGGAAATCCCCACGGCCGTCGGGGTTAGACTGGCAGGGCCGCCCCTCGCTGCTGGCTTTGAAATGCACCCCACTTTTGGCGTCCTATGCGGAAGAAGTCTCTCCGTGGCGAGATCCACTGCCCGCAGGCCTGTCAGCCTCTTCTGCCCGGCAGCGGTGCAGAACCAAGGACAGCAGGCGAGGGATGAAAAGCCTTCTTAATCGAATACTCAGTTTACAGGCAGGATCAGAGAGCAGGAATCCTTGGCTGAGTAAGGACTAGGCTACTCTGATCAGGACTGCATCTGCACAGATGCTGGACCCGAGACGCTTTCTTACTGCAGGCGCTGAAGAATCTTAAGGGAAAACAGCAAATGGCTGGATGATTTGGGCTAAATCATGCCCAACACCATATGCCTAGTTATCTACAGGCTCAAACGCTGAAAAGCCTTACAAGTCTCTTTGTTTTCAATACTGGATTTTGGGTTAAATAATTGCTCTCCCGCTGTAATTTCACATCAGCACAGCTGCATAGCGCTTTCGTCCAAAAACTCCTAGTTCACAGAGAGAGAGAGAGATTAGGTTTCATTAGCATGAGCTAAAGACAACAGGCAATATTTCGGTGGAAATAGTGTTTAAAGGCCTTCCATTATAAATCGAACTTCCCTGAGATGTTTCCCACCTTATTAACAAAGTCCAAAATAAGTTAACAGACTAGGCAAAATGTGGGTCACTAGGCACTTGGAAGCTTTTTTTGTGGCAGTATGGACTGGTATAGATTAGTATAGCCTATTTGAAGGGAATGTTCCTCCACTACTATTTGCATGTGTAATATGTGCATGTCTTTGAAGGGAAGTTTTACAATGTTCCTACTCTAATATGTGCCTTTGTGCATGTGTGCACAAAGGCATGTACAGAGATCTTATTAGGGGCTTATAACTAAGTATCTTCCTAAAGTACATCTATACCAAGGAATACTATGCAGCAGTTAATATGAATGTACTAATGAGAAGGAATGCCTAAAATAGAGTGTTAAAAAAGTGTAAAACCGAGGGCCAGGATGTAGCTCAGAGGTGCTGCACCTGCCTGGCAAGCACAAGGTCCTGAGTTCGATCTCTGGTACCACAAAAAATAAAAAAGTAAAACTATATGGATTCTGTATGCTGCTACTGACCAAAAAAAAAAAAAAAAAAAAAGTTCAAGCAGGCATATATGGTGTGTGAGCAAAAATACAGTGAATGTTCAAATTTTAAAAAAATTATTATTACACTAAAAGACACATTGCCATCAACACCCCTCTAAATATTCCCCCTTACTTTGAACACATCCATTGTTCTTGCTACTATCTGAAGCAGTTCTGGAAGTCCTCTTTCATAAGTGTCTTTAAATGCTCTGTTGTAGCTACCTTGTCCTGAATCAACTCAAAACATTTACCTTCCATGGTCATTTTGACTTTGGGGAAGAGCCAGAAGTCACACGGGGCCAGGTCCAGTGAATGAAATAGGTAGGTGAGGAGTCGCTGTAATGTTTTTAGGCACCTGCTTTCTGGTTGGATGGCACACAGCAGCTGCATTCATAATAGTTTTGGTAACACCTCATAAAGACATTTGATCACCTCTTGTATACTTGTAAATGCAAATTAAAAATATAAAAGTCTCTGGATATAGAAAAAATTGCTAACAGTACTGTAGAGAAGTAAGGGATCTGGCTGGGGGTGTGACTCTGTGATAGAGCACTTGCCTAGCACTCAGGATGCTGGGTTTAATCCCCAGTACTGGAAAAAAGAAGAATGTAGAGATGGAAGCCAGGTATCCAGGGCTTACTTCCCATTCACATTGTGTTGTTTGCATATTTTAGTATGTGCATGTTTTACTTTTAAAACATTTTATATAAAAACCCTTTCTATTTAACCCAAAAGCCTTTAAAAGCAAAAAGGAAAGGAATACAGTATATTGGTAAAATGACAGCAAATACAAAACACTACCATTTTAAACTAGCATTTTCCTGGTCCCTGGTCATCTCTCTCTACCATTCCTTTGCCTCCAATGCCTTCAATTTCTCTCTGATCACACACACACACACAGGTCTCCTGCTTACCAAGAGTACTAAGACCCTTCCCAGTCATTCAATTAAAATTTTGTGTGGGCTTTTGTTAAATCCTTCTTTTGTTTTCCCTGTCTTCTTTTGGCAAGCCTTCAAATCATACTTTTCTTCTTAGATTCTGTTCTTTCTCATCCTTACAGCTAATTCTCGTACCCACCTTGAGCCTCCGCCCTGCAAGCCTGAATTGCACCAACAGTTTATCTGGAGGGAAATACATGTATCTACAGATGACTAGCTGTATTTGTAGTGTTGTCTTTGTGGCTCCATTTGCATGAGGGGCAGAATAAGCAGCATGGGATGGGAACCTAAAGAGAGAGGAATGTGTGTGTGTGTGAGTGTACATCAGTGTGTGTGTTGGGGGATGGGTTATGGGAGGGGTGGTAAATTAGCAACACAGTTGATCTGGTCAGGTATGGAAGACTGAATATTATGTTTTCTGTGGCTGTTGGGAAGCTTTCAAAGTCTTTTAAGCACATATGGCATGAAATAGGGTGGAGTTTTTAAATAGTTTTTGTTTCTGTGCTAGGCAAGCGCTCTTAACACTGAGCTACAGTCCCAGCATTGGGTGTTCACTAAAGAAAATACTGTATTTGGCTGGGGACAGAGGTCACTGGTAGAGCACCTGCCTAGTGTGTGTGAGGCCCTTCCTGGGTTCAATCCCCAGCAGTGCCGGAAAAAAAAAATTCTCCATTATTCTCCCATTTTTGTATTGCATACATTATCCCTTGGCACTTACCCTACCTAGTTTGGAGTGTCACAGCACCTTTTTTCCCAATTCATTTTTAAAATTTGGATCAAAATTCAAAAGAAGGAAGCCTCGTCCATTCCTATTATCCACCCCCTTGAGTCCACAGACCTGCCACACTTTCCTTCATTGTGGAATCTTGCACATGCTGGTGTTATTTAATTGCTCTTCTATTGATTTGTTTGCTTCTTCAGTCTTGGAGATCAAACCTAGGGCCTTGTGTGTCTTAGGCAAGCACTGTCCCACTGAGCTACATCCCCAGCTCACTTAATCATTCTTTCCACGGGCATGAGCTTTCTCACATCCATCCACTTCATGAGGTCCAGAAGGGCAAGAGCTGCCACTTTCCAAACACACGAAATTCAAGTTTTGGTAAAATAGAGGCTCACTAGATGTTCATTATTTCATATTTAAAATACAAACTTGTAACCTAGGATATACACTACTCCCTAAACTGGCCTGCTCCCCTCCCATATTGACTCCATTACCCAAAAAGAGATGAAATTCCAAGCTAGGTCAGGTACTAGTAACCAGGCCGCATATTTCAGTCAGTACTACGAGGCATTACTGGCCCTTAACGTTTAGTCTAAGACTAGACAGGCAAGGTATCATTCTTATAGTATGTCTTGAACAGGAAGTAAAAACAAAGCGATATGTCCACATATCTCAAAAGGGTACCCCTTGTTGGGAACCCCTAATCATTCAGCAAACTTGGGTATAAAAATCAAGTGAGCTTCTGTATTTAAGAGCTCGTAAGAAATAAGGAAGATGAAAATGAAGTAAATCCCAGGATTTTACAGTACACTGACACACAGACTATCCATACTGTTGGGTATCAGGAAGTTAAGAGGTGAAGGGACAGTGAAAGGCACTGCCTATTAATAATTGACCAAAGTCTCTGACAGGCCAAGCTTAGGAGTCATAAAGCATTTCTATGGCAACAAAGCCAGGAGAGGTGTCCAGAGAGCCAGGAAGTTCAGATTTCCACTGCCTGGCCAAATCCTCCTCATCTTTCAAGCTGCAGTTCTACAGCCTCCTTCATCAGTCTAGTTTTCATTGATTATCTCTCCTTACTCTCTACTCCCTTAACACTTAGGGTCCCACTGCTCAGTTTAACACAATTACATAGTCTCATTTCATACGCTAATGTTTGATGTTTTGTAAGTCTTATCTCCCCAACTACTTATACTTTTATTTGATTAAGATAAACTTCAGTAAGCATTCATCTGCTAAACAGCAGCAGCAGAACAATAATTTGAAATTGGGAAGATAAAAGAAATACAAGCTGATCTGGCACATTTTTTCCCCCATTAAGGGCAGGAGTGTAGTGGGGGCCTAACTGGAGGGCAAAGTGGTCTGCTGGTCCACTAGAAGTGAACGACACTGGTAAGGTTTTGAGGTTATCTAGAAGGTCCCTTCGACCACACCTTACTCCTTATTCTATCTTCCTCACACATGATTAGGGTTGCTAGCATTAGCAAATAAAAACAAAGCACACCCAGTTAAATTTGAATTTCAGACACATAATGAAAATATGTAGTAGGGGCCAGGGATTTAGCTCAATGGTTCTGCTGCCTGCCTTGCAGGTGCAAGGTACCAAGTTCGATACTCGGTACCAAAAAAAAAAAAAAAGAAAATACGTAGTATAAGTATGTCCCAAATATCACACAAGGCATACTTGTACTAAAATTGTTTGCTTTTTATCTGAAATTCAAATTTAACTTCACATTCAGTATTTTATCTGGAAATCGTACCGCCACCTAATGATCACACAGCTTGGATATAACATATCTCAAGAGCTAATCCTGTTGTCATAATAGCTAATGTTAATAGCTTTTATTTATTAAGGGCCTATTATGTGCCAATAACTGTAAAGTCATTACTTCATTTAATTCTTGCAGTAACAAGTAAAATAAATATAATTCTCTTCAGAGGGCATATGTAAAAACTGTCACTCTTTTTTGTGTGTGTGTGTGCTACCAGGGATCAAACTCAGGACCTTGCACTTGCGAGGCAGGTGCGGTGCCACTGACCTAAATCCCAGGCCCTACTGCTACTCTTCTTACCCCCCACCTGAAGATTATATAATATGCTCATGATTGCATGACTAGATACTAAACAGCCAAGATAATAACTAGAATCCTTATTGCTGGCCACAGGTAATTGTGAACATGTAATTTATATTTTCATAAAATATCTGACTCATTTTTTTGGTTGTTTGTTTTTGGTTTTTTAAAGACAGGCTCTTGCTATGTAGTTTAGGCTGGCCTTAAACTCACAGCAATCCTCCTGACTCATCCTCCTAAGTACTGGGTTACAGGCATGCAACACCATGTCCAACCTGACTTATTCTTTACAAAGAGGAAATACTTTTTTTTCAAGTTATTTTTAGTACAATGTAGCAAAAAAGAAAAATTATATTTATGAATTAATTATTTTCAAACAATATTGCAAAAGTCTAAATCTCCCTGTCCCCCCACAGAACACACATTTCACTGAAATCCAAAATATGAAAATATTTTAATGAACACTTTGCAGCAGGCACAATCTTACCAGTATCACTCTCATTTAGATTTCAGCTGTGTGAGCAACTATCTCTATTCAGTCTTTTGAAATAGATCATTTGGTGGTATTTTTGTTTGGGTCCCAGGAGTTGTTTAAGTTTTTACATTAGGCTTGATTTAAGGACTTTTCTAAACTTAATTCTTTCAGAGTATTAGTGTCTTCTTGTTTTAGAGTCAATTTTGTGTTTGTAAAATTTCTTGAATTTTTTGTGCCTCAAAGATACTCAAAGTTAAAATAAAAATTCATCTATTAATGGTATCATGGCCTGTTTATCAAAATTAAATGTAAGCTTTCCAAAGCCCCTTTTATTTTGCTCAGTCTATTGTTCTCCTTGAATGTACCTGGAGAGTAACTATTAAACTATGGGTAACAAGAAGTACTTTCTGAATATTTATACAAAAATAGAAATAAGACAAATACTGGAAATACAAAGAGGCATATTAAACTTAAATTTTGTTTCTTGCCATCAAATCTTCATTTTATTAGTCTAGAAGAGTGCATGGTAGTCTGAAGTGAAGAGGTTTATGAAGATAAAAATCAATGAGGCAAATCTTTCAAGAAACCAAAACAGTTTGAAAACATTGCCTTGAGTAATGCTAGATATTGACCACATATTTGAAAATCTTTCGTCCCAAGCTAAGAGTTGGAAAAGAAACAAAAACGGCTTTCAGAAATAGGGAAAGTTTCAATGATAGCGAAATACAAGGAAATACATTTATACTGATTGTTAAACCTCTCGAGGGCCGGGCATTTAGCTCAGTGGTGTCGCTGCCTGCCTTGAAATTGGAAGGTCCTGAGTTCCATCCCTGGTACCAAAAATACCCAAAAAACCTCTTGAGAATTATAACTATTGTGTGTTTATAGAATATTATTTGATGAGCAGAAAGCCCACAGTGTTAGAGATCACTGTGAACTTTAAATATTCAAGCAAGCATTACCGTAGAGTAAGATAAGCTGATCAAATTTGGCATGTGGGTTTTAGGTTACCCGAAGAGGTAGGTTTACCCACATCAGAGAACACAGTAAGCTAATTTAATTGGAAATAGACACAGAGCCTATGGCTGTACCACTGTGAACACTCCAATCGCATCTGAAAGAGACACAGAACCTGATGCCAGGAGAGAGGGAGGGGCATTGACTGGAAGTGGAAATGAACTTCCACCGCTTCCTCTCTATAATTTAAAATGTTTGAATATCTTGCAAGAAGCATGTACTCATAAATTACTTTTGTAAAATTTTAAAGCCATATATTTTAAAGAAATTTATGTAGAGGGCCGGGGATTTAGCTCAGTGGTTCCAGCGCCTGCCTCGCATGCGCAAGGTCCCAAGTTCGATCCCAGGTACCAAAAAAAAGAAACTTATGTAAAGACTTGAAGAGTCTTACAAGGATGAAATAACATCCGGAGGAAAAGTGAAAGAAACTATGGTGATGGAAGACCCATGGGTACCATCTCTGGTGGGAAGAACAGAGGCTGACGCACTACAGGCCTTTGCTCTATTTCTACTCTCATTAGATCAGTTTCACATTATTCATTACATCACAAACCTCAACTACAAAGTGCAACCTAAGTTGCTTTCCTAAGAAAGCAAGGCAATTTCAAAGATCTGCTATTCTTGGCCAATATTAAGTGCTCAAAGCCAGTATAACTGCAAACAAAACAGGAGTTTAAAATGGAGTTGTGGAGAGAGGAGAGGTAGGGAATGAGCTTGAGTTGAAAGGGTTAGGAGGCCACTCCTAAAAATAGTCAGAGGAGCTGCCCTATGTTTTTTCCCGGGAGAGCCTGTGTTCCAGCCTCAGGGATTTTGAAGGGATGCTGGACCTTCCCAGCTGTGGGAGTTAGGGAGCATGCTCAGGCCAGTTGCAGGCCCCTGCTGAATCCTAGACAGTCTGACTAGTCAAGAGTGAGAGGCAGAGGAATACACTCAGGAAGCCAAAGGCTGATTTTGTTTTGTTTTTCATGACAATGAGCATATTGTGAGGAACATGCTATAGTTCCAAGAGGTTTTTATTTATCTGACTTTAAGGAATTTGGAGGATTCACAATGGCATGCCCTATGTCCCTGTAGTGTATTTATGGGAAGTTCATCTGTCTGCTTTATAGTCACCTGAGATGTTCCACCCCAGAACTGTTCCAGCAGAATTTCTAGGCTTGGAGGCAACTGAAACAAAGTGTAGCCAACCTCACCTATTGATCTCCATCCCACCAAGAGTGGTCAATTTATTTTGAAATCAACAAAAGGCACCTCCTATCACCACCAGCTCCCTGTAGAGCTTCGCTCTCCTTAGACTTGAACCACTGGGTCCTGCTGTTTGTCTTGCTCTCTAGAGCAAGTTGGTGGGTGACAACTCTTTCTTCTGGATGTCTCTTCAGGGCCCATCTTCCAAGAAAGGAGCAGGCTGCAGTATGCACTCTAGACCCAGAGGTGGTCAAGAGGCACCTGTTTGGAACCATGAAGAGCTTGGATGTACTGGCCAGAGTGTCCTCACGAATAGCAGGAGCCCGCCGAGGTGCAGGATGAAGCCACCTCGAGGAGGAAAGGACCCCGTGGCTCCCATTTGGACTTCATGCCCACGCTGTGAATAGTAGGGGAGGCCGAGGTACAGGCCCATCTTAGAAATGTCAATGAGTATTTTCATTCTACTTCGGATGAATGTATTCCACGGCTGCAGGACAAGAGAATTTGCTGGGTTGCTTGGAGACTCTTTAGGCTGGCAGCCACAGGACTGTGATCTGAAGCTAAACTGCTCCAGGCTCTGTCTACTTCGCTGGAATGAGTGGGTATGAGACTGAAGTTCCACTAGGGCTGCCGGTTCGTCCTTGTCCTTTCTGATGACTGCGTGTCCTCCTCTTTCTAAAAGCTCCGGGAGCAGAAGGCAAACGCAGACGCGGTTTACTACCTTCTCCCGCTGACCATAGCCTCGCGGCGCGGCGGAGCCTCCGTGTTTCCCGACGTGTCCGGCTGGAAAACCGCTCAGGAGCTCTGCAGTTTCTGGGAAGCAGCGCGCGCCCAGCTGCTGCCTGGCTCTCCGCCCAGCCCCGGGCAGCCCAGGCCGCCCAAGGCGTGGCCGCGGGGCTCGTGGACGGCCCCCTCCCGGTCCCCAAAGGCTGGGGCAGGTGCCGGGCTGATAAGTCTCCAGCATCTCCCCCGCCCCTCCCTAGCAAAAGAAGGCTGCTCGAGGTGCGCCGTGTCCGGGAGGTGGTAGCGGCCTGACACGGGGGCCGAGACGTCCAGGCTGGGAGAGCTGGGCGAGGCCCAGTCTGTCCGCCGTCCCGTCCCCTCCGGGCCCCTTCGCGGGCGAGGCTGACCCAGCCCTCGGCGCCCGGCTATGAGGTCACCCTTGGAAGCGACCCCTGACCAAAGCCGTCCCGACCGCGTGCCGGCGCCCCGGACCCCACCCGCACCGGGCAAGTGGCTCCCAGGAAAGGAGAAGCGGAGCCAGTCCCGTCCGGGCGCCGCCGGGGCGCGCGCTTACCTTGCCCTTGGCCAGCAGCTCCACGATGTAGCCGAACTCGCTCGGCCCCCCCGGCTCCGACATGCCTGGGACCCCCGGACGGCGCGTGGAACTGGCGCTTCTCCTCCGCTTTCTCCGTCCTCGGAGTTGGCGGGCGCCGCTCCGAGATGTCGCTGACAAGGGAAAGTGGCGGCGAAGGCGCGGGGCTCGGGCGGCCTCTTCGGGCAGCGGCGGGGGCCGGGCCGAGGGGCACGGGAGGAGGCCCCGCCCCCGGCCGCAGCGGCTGGCAGGCGGGCGGCCCGGCCTGGGCGCTCTCGGCGTCCCGGCTCCGGGCGAGAGGACCGCAGGGTCCCCGCCGCGCCTCGGGGTGCGAGGCGGAGGGAAGGAGCGCAGGAGGCACAACAAAGGACCCGCCGCCGGCGCTGGGGGCGGAGGCCCAGGAAATCGCCACGCCGCTCTCAAGTCAGCCTTCCTGAAATCCAATAGGTAACAAAGACGGAGTCTGGGTTCCTGAGATGAGAACAAATATAAGGATTGTATTTTAAACGCCCCAAGTGTGTAAGGTCGGTAGTATCTACATATCCTCTTGATGCTCAACTTTCCCTTAAAAAAAAAAAAAAAAAAAAGCATTCATGCCCACAAGGTTCCTGGACACTCTCACCTTTAGTTATCACACACTCGAGTTTCTAATTATTTATTCCTTTGATTAAGGGAAACAGTGCAGCTTCTCACATTTTATACTTCGGTTTATAATAGCTTTCCTACCAGTCTGCAGCTGAAATGGCCTCTTAGCGCATACCTGCCAATCTTAGTTTCCCTTGAAGAGGCTACACAAAGTCAGCCCTGGTCTTTTACTCTGCTCTAGGCAGGCTCTTATCTTTCTTGTAAAGGAGAAAAGCATTGAAGACTTGAGTTTTAATTGAAAAAAAAAAGTCCACGATAATTAGATTAGACTTGAGCAAGATTTACTACAGAATGAAACTTCTTTTCATAAGCAGTTTGACAGAATTTGTCCTGGGCTTAGCAGAAGAGAGTAGTGTGAAATGGGGAAATAACCTATTTTACACACACCTAGGAGTTTCCCAGGCTCAAGGAGACACAGGAGTTTTTCTTGTTTGCCTCTCCTTTGAGTGGTTTTCTAATTTCTCCTCTCTGGCCCAGAACCCCAAACATATAGACACATTTAAAGTGCTTTTTTTTTTCTGCACACCTCTTCTTAAAGCTGTAGTAGTGTTACTTCTGAACTGTCCCAGCACTTTGCTTCTTCTTCAGTGTTGCTGCCTTCTATGAGTCAGTACCCCTTTAAACAAACAGCAACAGTTATTGTGCTGGATTTTCTTAAAACAGGGCTTTGTAGGAAATAAGAACCAAGAGAGATTATGTAAAGGTGCAAATTTCCAGGGATGAATGTCATTATATTGTATACCTAAAATGTACCAATAAAATAATTTTTTTTAAAAGACACAATAGCAATGCTTCTTGGATATAAAGCTTCGACATTTCTTGTCCTTTTCAAGTTTCTGTAGCACCTGTTTGTTCTTTACTTTCCTAAGGAAAACCAATAGAATTCAAATAAGGTCCATAGCATCTATGAATAGATTCCTTTCCAATATTATCAATACTTAAGGGATTACCAGAAAGAGATAGTGCCCTAAAAGTTTTTCCCACCTAGAAGGGATTCTGGCATGTCTGAATTACAAGCAGTAGGGAGGAAGGGAACAACAAAAGGGCACACAAGCCAAGCTATTTCCCTTTAAAAAGCTTTCCCCACAGCCCCATCCAATGGCCTTAGTTTGTATCTCATTTCTGAGAACTAGATCATATGTCCACCTCTAGCTGCAAGGAAGCCTGGCAAGGTGATGATTTTACTCTGGGAATATTGCCACCCTAAACAAAATCACAGATTTGTTAGTGAGGAAGAATGGAAGACAGATATTGGGGAGGAAACTTAGTTTCTGCTCCCCCTTGGGTTAAGTCTGTTTAACTTTCTGAGTTTCTGTTTTCTCTCCTGTAAAACAAATGATTTGACTAAATGGTCTCTAAACTCTTCTTGCTACTACTGCCAAGATCTCTGATCTGAGGATCTCTTTGCCATCTGGCGGCGCTAGCAGTGACTCTCCTCCTTGAAGAAGTTACTCTTACAAAAGGGCTGTCCACAGGGTGAAGGTTCTGAAGTGCTCTGATGCCCACTTTCCGTCCAAACTCACTGCCATCGTACAATCATTGTTTGAAAGTGCTTATTTCCAACACCTTCCTCAGCAGTGTGCATTATTTTGATGCCTAAATATGATGAGTTATGTGTATTTGTGTCAAACTACTCACATTAAAGATTTTCATTCACATTGGATAAGTTTGTTTCTTTAATTACAACTTTTTCACATGTGCTTCAGCATATATTCCCTCCTTTATCAATTATTCGTTCATGTTCTTTGGCATTTTGTGTTAGGACTTTTCTACTGTGTTGTTAATGTAATAAAATGCACAAACCATTTTTAAACAGCAAAACTTTTAAATTTATGAATAAATTGTTTCATAATAGTAATAATAATAAAAACAAAGGGCTGTCCACCTGATCACTTGTTCCTAGGAAATCCTCCAACAAAGTGTCCTTAATCAGTAGCCTGGAAGTGGGGGGTAAGAGGTTTCAGAGTCAGCTGCTGTAGTGTCAGACAACAGTCTGTGACACTGTCCATGTCATCATATCCAGAAGTGAGAACATGGGTTTGGAGCTTGAGCATTTACTTAGATGCCTGGTTGCTATTTACTGCTTTTATTTCTTTTTTCCAGTACTGGGGATTGAACCCAGGGCATTTACATTGAGCTACATCCCCCAGCCCGTCAGCCCATCTCTTGATCCCTCATCTGTGTGTGAAGAGTACTATGGAGCATTAGACCTTTCAAGGATGACAGGCATACAAAATGAAGGTCACACAAAATTTCTCCTGAAATTCTCTGCATGGAGATTCAAAGATGTAGGGTCAGACTGTCAGTAGGTGCCAAATAAAAGTTGCTTTATTTATTTTTCTTCTAAGAACAAAACAAAACTAAAATCATAGAGAGTAGTATCAAGCTTGTTTTCCAAAAGTTAATTTCACATTTGTCAAAAAATAATTGCATTAATATGACAGATGCTGCTTCATGGGGAACTTGCCCACCTAAGAGGAAGCTGTTAAATGGAGGGGCTATGTGATGTGTGATGTTACCACACCGACAAGACCAGTACTAGTAAAGGGTCTCCAGCCGTGGAAAATCTGCTACTTGCCAACTTCCATCAAAAGTACAAAAGTCTTCAACATAACTGTTTCTTCCCATACCAATTATTGAAATAATTATAATCTATAGAAATGTACAGCTTTTGGCTTCATTTTGATCCACAACACTGATTTTTCTTTTTCTAATGGCAATCAACATAGGACATACTGGTTTTAACAAGTGCCAATAACAAAATCCACAATCCAAGTTTTTTAAAACAATGAACATAAAAATAATTGTAATTAAGGTTTAAAAGTTTAAAAATCTATGATGATCTTTTAGGTGTTTTTTTTCTGTTTTGTTTTGGTTTTTGGTACTGGGGATCAAACTTGGGTCCTTGTGCTTGGCAGAACCATTGAGCTAAATCCCCAGCCCTATGATGATCTTCTAAAAGAGACTGAAGTAAGGAATCTAAAAATATCTCAGCTTTCATAAACTCTCACATTACTTTAGTTTTTATTTCAAAAGTATCAACATAAAATTTGGCTGATACAAATGGATTCCAATACCTGCACCCAGAAAGATAATTTTAAAAGAATCTCTTCTTTATGCTTTAATAGCTTTATTGAGGTATAACTTATATTCCATAAAACTCACTAGTTTTAAGTGTACAGTTCTGAGGTTTTTATGAAATTCTGGAGTTGGGTAACCATCTCATAATCTAGTTTTAAAACATTATAATATCTGTCCATAGAAATTTTCTTTAATGTTTTTAATGCACTGTTCTATAGCTTTTACTGTTCAGCTATTGCACTACATTTGTTTCTATGTATTTTATTACTTTTAATATTATTTGTGAATACAAATTTACTTCTTGATTTCACTGTTTGGATTGCCCATTGCCAATGCAACTGATTGGCAACTGATCACTTGCCAATGCAGCTGATTTTTGTACTTAAAGCTGTATCTTGCAATGGTTAGAAGTCATTAATTTCATTATAACATGTTTATAGATTCTTATAAGCTCTAGAAGGAAATTCACTTATTTCCTTTCTAGTTTGCATGCCCTCAGTTTACTTTTCTTGCCTGATTGCTCTGGTGAGATCTCCAGTACAATACTGAGTGAATCTGGCAAGGGTAGAGATCCTTGCCTTATTTCCAAACTTAGGGGAAAACACTCCTTTTTTAAACCAAATGCACTGACTGGTTATGTCCATAAATATTTTTATGTTATATTTTTGTTGTCATTAAATTAGAAATATTTTCTAATTTTCCCTTATGATCTCTTCTTTGCCTCATGGATTATTTACAAAGGTATTGTTTACTATCCAAATTATTCCAAATTTCAAAATATTATTGATTTCTCATATTTTTGTGATTTCTAATCCTATTCTATTTTGAACAAAGACCCTCCATTGAATGATTTCAATGTTTTTAAATAACTGATAGCTTTTATGGTCTAGCATAGGAGTTAGCAAACTTTATTTTAAAACTTGAAATATTTTAGGTTTTCACTTGTACAATTTGTGTCACTACTCAACTCTGCTATTAAAACTTGACCACTGAAAGTAGGTAAGTGGATCAGTGTGGCCATGTTCCAATAAACATTTATTTACAAAAATGGGCAGCGATGTAAGCACATGAAAAAATGTTCAACATAATTAGTCATTAGGAAATGCAAATCAAAACTACATGAGATGCACTCGGGTGTGAGTGGAGCTGCAGGCTCACAGGCTCAGATGCTGCGGACCTATGATGCGAGCCTCTGAGGCTGTGAGTAATAGCTCTTCAAAGTCTGCAATAAAAAATGCCCTCCAATTAAACTACATTGCAAAAAATGGGAGGCCAAATGGAAAAAGTAAAAAAGTTGAGGAAGCAGAGCCTGAAGAATTTGTGGTAGAAAAAGTACTGGACCATCATGTAGTGAATGGAAAGGTGGAGTATTTTCTGAAATGGAAGGGATTTGCAGATGCTGACAGTACATGGGAACCTGAAGAACATTTAGATTGTCTAGAATTAATTGAAGCGTTTCTTAATTCTCAAAAAGCTGGTAAAGAAAAAGACAATACAAAAAGAAAATATTTATCTGACAGTGAATCTGATGATAGCAAATCAAACAAGAAAAGAGATGCTACTGACAAACCTAGAGGCTCTTCTAGAGGTCTTGATCCCAAATGAATAAATGGTGCCACAGACAGCAGTGGAGAATTGATGTTTCTCATGAAATGGAAAGATTCAGATGAGGCTGACTTGGTGCTGGCCAAAGAGGAAAATATGAAATGTCCTCAAATTATAATTGCTTTTTTTGAAGAGAGACTTGGCATACTTGTCCAGAAGATGAAGCTCAAAAACTTATATCACTTATGTGATATAAGTATATATATATATATATATACACACACACACACACACACACACACATATACATATATATAAAATAAATATAATAAATATATATAATATGGGTCTTGGTTTTTTATTTACTAGTGTGCAAAAAACAGCATTCAAATGAAAATCAAGTTTAATATGTTGGTTTTGCAAGTACTATTTGGGGAGGTTGTTGGGTTTTGTTTGTTTTGCATAATAGCACTGATTACTTTGAACAAATGAAAAGCTTTTATAGTTGCTTCCTTTATCAGAAAATAGCATTTGATAGCCTGATATATTTCCTCTGCTTTTCTAAATATTGGAGGAAATTATCCATAGTCAATCTCAAACAGAACTCATTTTAGCTCACATGCTTAAGGACCATTCTGAGGTTTTTGTTTGTGTGTGTATAAATAAAATAGTTGTGTAAATGGTTTTTATTTTGTTTTTAAACATTCACCAAGACAAAAACTATGGGTGATAACCCCATGTTTGAGATGCCATCATTCTGAGCAACCAACCTTTTCAATATTTGGGTTACTGTTTCAGCAGAAGCCAGAAAAATAACTTTGTAGTAGTCAGAATATTATCCTACTGTTTACTTTACTGTAAATAATATTTTTACTTTATTGTAAATAATGGTGAGCAGTGAACAATAAATAGTTTTATATTCCTTTTTTATTTTATTTATTTATTTATTTAGGTACCGGGGATCCAATTCAGGACCTCGCACTTATGAGGCAGGTGCCAGAACCACTGAGCTAAATCCTTGGCTCTTATATTCCTTTTTTAAAAAGCTACAAGAGATACAACTTTGTAACTACTAAGATGGCTATAATCAAAAACAAGGTGAAGACCCAGTACTAGTGACCACGTGGGAAGGCTGAAGCCCTCGTTCAACACCATTGGGAATTGGAAATGATGCAGCTACTGGGGAAAACAGTTTAGGGATTCTTCAAAAAAGTTAAACATAATAAAATTACTATATTGCTTAGCAGTTCTACTCCTAGGTATATAGCCAAAACAACAACAACCAAAAAGAGACTAAACAGATACTTGTATACCAGTATTTGTTACATTTTTACAGTACAACAACCAAAAGCTGAAAATTCCAGTGCCTATTAACAAATTAATGGACAAACAAAATGTAGTCTGTATATAACTATAGTGGACTATTATTTAGCTATAAAATATAATGAAGTTCTGACGTGTTACAACACAGCTGAATGTTGAAAGAACATTTCAATTTTTATTATTATAAACAATGTTGCAGTTAACATACTGACATAGTTCTCCTTAGGGGGTGCTTCTCCAATTAACTACTTAAAAGTAGAATTACTGATCTTCTAGCATTGTAACCAGTGTTGCCAAACTGCCCTTCAACATAGTTGTTTCAATCTCCAAAACCAAAAGTTCTTGAGTGTACGTTATTTCCTACACTCTTGCAAAAAACATGTATTATCAATTTCTTCAATTTCTGATACTCTAATGAATGATGGTGACTCATTTTGTTTTTTCTCATTTTTTCTTATTGCTATTGTGGGTGTGAATTTTCTGTTTATTGGTATTTTCTTTCCCTCATTTAAATTGTCTATATCCCTTGCCCATTTTTCTTTTTTTTTCCTCTTGATTTATAGGTGGTTCTTTAACTATTCTTAAGTGTGCTCTCTGTCTGTCATATATGTATGTCCCTTTTATTCCCAGTTTTTCTCTGTTATGGCTCAGATCTAGATAACCCAAAATCTTCAAGTGTTCAGAGGTGGAGTTTTTGGAAGGGGATCGCTTTATGGCTGCCCTATAGCTGACTTGCTCTTAGCAGGTGGGTCCTGGTTGGAGGTGGGTCACTGGGAGCATGGCCTGGAAGGGTGTATTCTTTTCCCTGGCTGCTTTCATCTCACTCTGCTTCCTGGTTGCCATGATGTGAGTAGTTTTTCTCTACTGTACCCCTCTTCCATACCATTTCTGCTTTGGAGCCAGCTGACCATAGACTGAACCATGAGCCAAAATAAACTTCTCATTTGTCAGAATGATGAGAAAGTAACTAAGACATTCTCATTTTTTTTAAACTTTGATCTTTCGATGTACAGAGATTTTTCTTATCACCATTTGATTGGTCCATCCTTTCAGCACTGATGTGAAATGTCAGCTTTATATTTAGTAAATAAATATCATGTTAAATCTAATGAGTCTCTAGATTTTTCTATTTTATTGATCTATTTGTCTATTTCTATATGGATTGTTCTAATTATTTGACTTCATTTTTGTATCTATGTTAGAGCATTTTTCTTGTTTTAGAAATTCTTGGGTATTTTTGTGCACTTCACTTTTGAATTAATTTTAGAATTAACTTTAAATTTTCCTGGACAATACTTGCCATTTTTAAAGTGATTTTTTTTATTTGTAGATTAACTTGTAAAAGAGAGAAATGTTTACATTATGCTATCTTCTCATCCTATAATATAACATGTATTTTTGTTCTGGTCATCTTTTATAGCTATATTCTTCAGGGATGGTCTTAAGTATTATTCTTACAAACTTTTGAGGATTTTTTTTTGAGTACATAGACTTTACATGGATATTGCTAGTGATCAGACAAAAATTGGCCCACGTGTATTTTCTGACAATATATGATGACATTTAAAATTTTTCCAGGACAGTCAACTAATCAACTATTAGAAATAATCATAACTATTCTAAACTCATCCTCAGCCTCAGGAAATGATAAGTTATGCCTCTGACAAGCAAGACTTTGCTCAAGACAGCTAGCCCAGGCTATCTGGGGAGCCAGTGGCCTCCTAAGACTCGCCATGGACCGCATGGCCTTAGTGCCCAAAGGTCAAGATGCCAACAGTACTCAGTCATTAAAATAGCCCATTGCATATGACAAATTACCTACTTGGCATGGTGCCTGACAGTGGTGATTCAGCAATCGATAAGGCAAATAAGATTTAAAAAAATGTCCTTTTAATACACACTGTATTTTGAAACTTCAATTTTGTACTGAGCTTTTTCTTGCTGTGGTAATATGATCTTGGTGGGTAGAGCAGAACCTTTTTTTCCTTCAGGGTTCAGGGTGAAATGATACACCATTTCTTTCCTAGGAAATAAGATATGCAAAGACATCATCGGTTTGTCATTAGATATGGTAGATCTATATTGGATAAACAGCCTTCTTTTAACTAGGGACCTGACCAGCAACCCACTCACATTGCCCCCTCACCCTAGGGCTTATTTCCTCAGGTGATGACAGCTTCTGGAGGGATAGGGAAGGTAGGGTTAAGAGAAAAAACTGCCTCTGATCAATACAGCTCCAGCATCATCATAAATAATTTAACCACGTATTCTGTCTTTAGTTTCTTTGATCTGCTTCTCTCATCAAGACTGGTTGTGTTACTGCCACAAAACTTTGCTCTTTTCAAAGCTGAAGAACCTTCAGTTAGAACCTCAGTCATCTTCTGGGGTACAGGTCTACTTTGTCCTACTCCTTCTGTCTCATGTATGCTAAGCATCAGTGTTTTCTTTTATTCATTCTGAAGTATCTTGGTGTTGTTGCTTTGAGAGCTGTAAGCCAGAAATAAAGAAATCGCTTATTAATGCTGGGAATAAGATAGATGGGCTGACTCTATAAGCCTTCTTCCTGTTCTTTGACTTTGAAAGGTTGGTTGTTTTGTGGGTGTTAGAGAGAAGCTAGGGAGAGGAAGAAAGAGGGACAATTTACAGGATCTCAGATTCAGGTCTAGTATTGTATTTGGTGGGCAACGAGTGAGTAGATGGAGTATATTAAGAAGTATTAACTAGTAAAAGTTTGGCTACTGATTATTGAATCTGGAGTTCATTAGCTTTGGGGAAAATGATGAAGCATGATTATTTTTCTGTTTTTCCATGAAGATATTTTAAATTTTTCCTCCATGTTGTGCCAGGGGTTCCCAACAAAGGGCACAGCTCATTTCTCCATTAAATGGAAATTAAGAATGTTCATAACACCAAAAAAGGCCAGGCCACTGATTTATCGATTAAACTGAAGAATAATTGGTAGATGTTCCATTATAGAGGAGGGAAGTATCTGGGAAGAAATTCAGAGTAGAAAAAAATGCTAAGAGAGTGATTCTCTCAGCATCATACTATAAAAATAACATTGACTTTGAGGAGCAGGAAGGACAAAATTTTGGTCAGACACTTTTTCAACTGCTCCCCAACTGCAAACTGGTCAGCCACAGCAAGGTGAAGAGCTGTGGTACATTTAAAAAAATATTTTTTTCTGAGTAATACTAAAGACATAAAAAGGAAAGCATGTTGAGAATTGTGTTTATTAACCTGTTTTCTGCTTTTCAAAATATAACTACTGTATTTATTCCCTTTCTACACAACACTCTCTTTCTGAGTCTTGCTGATCTTGATGCTTTTCTTGTGCCCTGAGCTTTATTTGTTTCTGTTCTTTTTGTTGTTGTTGAGACAGAGTCTCACTATAGTCCAAGCTGGCCTTAAACTCATGATCCTCTTGCCTCAGCCTTCTGAATGTTGGAATTAGAGTATAGGCCACGACATTGGGCCTCATTTGTTTCTTTTCTTATTAGTACATGTTTGCAGTACATAAATATAATATTCACATTCCTTGTGGGGAATTTGTACCTGTACATAATATATCTCAATTCCTTTTTTTCATCCCCTTTCTCCCCGCCTCCATCCATCTCTGGATTCCTTCTTGGTTTTGTAACTGTATGCAGTACATAATGTTTACATTCCTTTGTGGAGTTGGTCCACATATACAACACATCTTCATTCCTTTTTTATCCCCTTTCCCTTCCTTCCCCTCTCCCTCCATCTCATTTGCTTTTTTTCTTTTAATCCTTATTTGAAATAGAGGTTTCTTTGGAGTGTGTGTGTGTGTGTGTGTGTGTGTGTGTGTGTGTGTGATTTATTTGAGGAGACCATAGTGTATTTCAAGGAATCAAACCATAAAGCAGCCCTTCCCCAGTGCCTACACCATCTCTCTGGGTTTCATTTAGGGCAGGGCAGTGCCCGGCATCCGTAGATGAAAAGTGAATTCGGTCATCTGTTGGCTTGTCTAGTGTCAGAAAGTAATCAGCATTAATAACAAGCTGAAAAGAATCCAGTACACCCAGTCACAGCCTCGGGCTCTGATTCTTCGGTCATATCTCTTCATTTACTGTGAAATACACAGTCCTAAATTCTATCAGAGGAGACATTTTTATTGTATTTTCCATTGTAAGGGATTCTTCTACTATGAATTTTTTCCTAGCACATTTCTGGAAACAAAGGAGTAATATTTATAAATATTTTCTTAGAAAAGCAATTGTGTACATTAATATCAATGAGAAGAATATTATCTGCAAATATGTCTATTTTAGAGTTGCATCAGCTTGCTAGTGAAGAGCTTTGTGTTTCAGAAAGGCATTTCATAGTATGTTGTTTACTCTTAAAAGGAAAATTATTACTATTTATCTTTATTATTATTTTTTTTTGAAACAGGGTCTCACTATGTAGTTCAGGCTGGTCTTGAACTCACTGTGTAGCCCAGGCTGGCCTCCAACTTGCCGGTGATCCCCCTGCCTCAACCTCCAAAGTGCTAGGATTATGATCCCCCTGCCTCAACCTCCAAAGTGCTAGGATTATAAGCATGTACCACCACACCCAGCTTATTTTCTAATATGAAAAGATTCATAATGTAAAATATATTTTGCTCTGTGTAATATTATTTAGTTGAAATATTTGTATCTCGGTTCCAAAAAGTTAAGTTTCTTTGTTCAACATACCATCAATTCAAATTCAGTTTACCTGTACAAGAAATACATTTTTCTTTTAGAGGGGTTTCACTACAAAGCCTGGGCTGGCCTCTAACCTGTGATCTTCTTCTCTTGCCTCAGCTTCCCCAGTAGCTGAGAAGACAGCTCAACACCACCATACCCAGCTAGCAAGAAATAATTTCTATTTAACTGTAAAAGTACTCAGAGTAATCATCTATTACACATTGCCCTATTACTTTAACAATGAAACAAAACAGATATTAAATACAAAGTACCAAACACCTGTTAAGTCCAATACAAATATTTATTCAATGAATAAAGGAATAAGTAAATCTATGAATATATCTACTGTACAATTGGAGAAATTGAAATTTAAAAAAGGTCTTAACCATAATCAAGCAAAGTATACCCCCACAAAGTTGCTGTTCAGAGTTCGTGGCCTCAGTCATTCCTGGATTTTTCCTTAGAATCTAACTAACAATTGTTCATGGAAACCCCCGCAATTTCACAGAAACCGCAAATATTCTCTACATTTTTTTTTTTTGGAGGGACGTTTGCAGGTAGCCAATCAGGGATCGTTATTCAGTTCTCCTTGCTGCTGACTAGCTCCTTCCCTGTAACCATCTCCCTGATGCACCAGCATTCCCCATCACAACAGGGCACTGTGCCGCCCTAGCTGTCTCCAGTGTTCTCAGTTTTGTTCCTCTTCAAGTCCTAAGTTCCTAAGATGCTGCCCTAACGCCCTGCACCTTCTAAGGCTTTATTAATATAGTATTTTATTAAGTTAAATTACATAACTGTGGGAGACATAGCATATTGAGCGTTTAAACTATAAAAACAGGCATTTTTCTGACCATATCTGAAATTTGTGGTTTTTCACAATTCGTGGATGCTCTCAGAACTTAACCCCGGAGGATTTTTAGGGTCCACTATGTAGTATAACTCAACAAATTAAGCTCGGCATGGTGGCTTGAGTCTACAGTTCCAACTGTCTGGGGAGCTGAAGAGAGAGTATCATATGAGCTCGTGAGTTTGAAATCAGCCTAGGCAACAAAGTGAGATTATTGAGATCTCTTTAAAAACTCCTTAAATTTTTAACTCTTTAAATGTTTAACTCACATATTCTTTTCCTTTTTTTCCTTTAAAAGACAAATGAAAGATTTAATAGTGGCTATTTACTCTGAAGGTGAAATGTGAAAAGAATATCTGAGGGGGAAAGAACCTTCAGATCAAAATTTCAGAATAAAAATGAGGAAAATTATTTCGCCTCTTCTTTCTTTTAATTTTGATGGTTAAAAGTCTAAAACAACTAACTAAATACTATGCTGTTACAGAATTTCATCAATTATAAAGAAACTGTGGATAAAGAAAACCTGGAAAACATAGTAAGTTCTAATTTTGTAATTGGATACCCCACTGTGTTTGCATTTTCCAATAAAAACAGTAATACCGCTTTCTCTCCACCTGCCAACAGCAGCACAGTTATAGCCTGAGAAACTGTATTTTATGGTGCATGGATCCTCCTTCTTTGTTACAGAACCTTGAAAAATGTGTCCATCTTTTTTAAAAAAATGCATTTTCCAGCCTTCTTTGTAGAAGATGGTGGTCTATGTGTTATCAATAGAAGTTGTCAGGTGGGGCTTCTCAGAAAGCCCCATTGCCTTCACTTTCCTTCCCTTCTAACTGAAACACAGTGGTGATATCTGGCACACCAACTGCAGTCTTGGACTACTGAGGAGAACCTAAAGATGATAATGTACTAAGACTAGTGAAGAAAGAGATATGAGCCTGAATGTAGGATGGAGAAACCGTGGCTCCAACTCTTTCATTTTCTACCTCCCATCTTCTTGTACCCAAGAGACAATTACAGTATAACTTGTTTAAACCGTGTTACTTTTTTGGTTGCATAAAACCAAATTTAGTCCCAAATAATATAGCCACATGATAGCCATTTGACTTTTAACAATTAATTTGGCTTCTCTGTACCTCAATCCACTCATTTTTTGAAATAAGTACAATAACAGTACTCAGTTATTATAAGATCTAAATGAGCCGATACATATAATCAGCAGAGACTGAGGGCTCCGTGAATCGTCTCTGCTTTTGTTGCTCTCTTGTACCACCTATGATATAGTGCTTCATATACACGCAAAGGGTATATGAAGAGGAAAATCACTACAATTGTTCCTTTCCATCCCCTTCAGAGTCGGAGACCTAGGTAGAGAGCTTAACAGAACACATACTATTTCTCAACTAAAAGTACCAATAACAAAGCATTTTCACAGACCCAGGTTGCTCTACTCCTTACCAGAGCTCTGAAATGAAAGTGGCTGTTGAAGCTTTCTTATCTTAGCAGGTGATTCGCTGGCTGGCTCGAGGACAGCCAGAGTCCAAGTTCCCTGTTGCACTAAGGGCCCAGTTGGCCTGGATCCATTTCATGCCCTTAGACAGTGCAGCGCACTTACCTCTGGTTAATTGCCTTCTGAATATGACTCCAAATGTAAATTGTGCAGCAGAAGACATGAGGAGCTCTAACTCAGCCACATTCCCAGCAGACAAACCCCAAGCATCTGCCTTTTCCCACAGTGACTGACTCCACCTGTCAGCCTTGGTGTGGGGACTGTAAAGTTTTGTTTTTTAAAATGAAGTCTCCTGATTTTTTTCAAGAAATCTGAACTTTTTTCCCACCTAGCTTATTGATAAGTCTTCTGACCCTTAGGTTTTTACTTTAGTATGCCAGTTAGATTAGCTCTATTCCAATTTTAATAAAAACATGACAACAGCAAATACATATTGAGCTTTCAAAATGGCTGAGGCACCACTGTGCCTTAATCCACATAAAACTCTACAAGGCAGGTATCCACTGTTCAGAGGCAGTCACCCTGAGGCTCAAACAGTGCAGTGACTGACCCCAAATCATCACATGAAGAAGTGGCAGGAGCCAGGAGAGAGTTCAGGCTCTTAGAAATCACCTGTTTCCTCTGTTCTGTATTCATAACTCAATTTTCTGCCTAACTTTTCAAGCCACAGCCACTAGGTGTGTTCTCTACCCAGGTGCCTTGGATTGTCATCATGTTTTTAGCATTGTTACTCAACATTCCAGACTTTCTTTACTCACATGGATTATCTTCCACTATTCAGCTCTCTGGATTGTTCTGTCTTCCAGGCTGCAGGCTTGCTACTTCGTTTGGGCCTTCCTTCCTTCTCAACTCACTATTGAAAGTCTGGAGAACCTCCAGCCTGCCAGGCTATCGTCAGCCCTTCAGGGGATGATTTTTTTTCTTTGAGAATTCCATTGCTGCTAGTGACGGTCAATTGGGTAAGCATGACTTCCCATAGTACATACTTAGAATCATGACTTCTTTCCATGATCCACTGTCAGCATAACAACAGCTTTTGGAGGGATGAAGTGGGAAGATGGGAGGAATTGACACAGGATTTTAAAAAACAAAAAGATAGAAAAATGCCCTTTCACTTCTGTCATCTTCCTCCTCCAAAGAAATAATCCTGACCCAAGCATGAGCAAAACATCAGACAAATCCCAGCTGTGGCATATTCTACAAAATACCTAACAAGTGTTCCTCAAAACAGTCAGTCATCAGGAACAAGTCTCCAAGTGTCACAGCCAAAAGGAAAGATGATAACTAAGTGTAACATAGTATCCTGGATGGGGTCCTGGAAGAGAAAAGGGACACCTGGTGAAAACTAAGAAAATGTGAATATAATGAATATGCTAATCATGATAGCTGGTTTATTAATTGTGACTATACACCATACTAATGTAAGAAGTTAGAAATAAGGAAACTGGATACAGATTATTTAGAACTATTTGGAATTTTTCTGTAAATCTAAAATTATTCTAAAGTAAAATGTTATTTAAAAATAAAAGTATGGGCCATGTGGTACAGTTCTGTCCTACTTGTGAGATTGTACTCAGCTGGCTAACATACTGTCTTCTTCTTTATAGAACCATTATATACCCTCTTCTCTTCCCCAGAGGGTTTTGAGTAGTTTATAGACATGTACACATTGGTTTTTATTGTTTCTCCTGATCCAGGTGGCAGCTTTTATGACTCCTGTGCTACAGAGTAATGAGAGATGGTATAGGGAATGGCTCGCTCAAGGCCACCAGAATGGGGCACAGCTGGGTGGGTGTGGAGCCCTTATTATTTGCCTCTCCCAGTGCCGTTAGAGGCTGGGCATGAAGACAGCTTAGGTGAATTCAGATACATTCAGTTCAACAAATGTTAACTGGCATCTACCAAGCATTGTAAGCACTGGGAATCTAAAACAGGTCAGTTGCCTGCTTACGGGCCACACAATGTAGTTGGGGAGAGACAGATAAATTTGTAGACATAAAAAACACTATGCCAAGGCAGGTGTGTGAAGGGTGTTAAGGGAGTAAGGGTGAAAGGCATACCAGATGGGAGGTGGTTAGAGAGCCTTAGGGAAAATCTAAACCTGGACTGCAGGTGAAGCCTCTGTGCTTGGGAAAATGTGCTTAGCTCTGCAGGGCTATCCTGTGTCTGATTTCTCATAGCTTCAAGAGCTTTTTTGAAGGCTTACTTGGTACCAGCAGTGGAACTACACTAAAGCCATTTTTCTTGGCAGGGCATGAATCTTACATTCAGTGGTCCAGTTTTTGTGAGAACATGAAAGGGCTTTGATATACCCAGTAATAAAATCACAGTCCAAGTAGCTTGGCTTCCCCCAGTGTCTCTGAGGTATGAATGGAGAAGGGAGATTTGTGCAGGATTTTCTGGGCTGTAAAATATGTTGACACTCCTAGGAGAGTAGGGCCAGCCCTGAATTTTCTGTTTATGCTATTAGGACTTATTAGTGAATTGGGACCGTGGAGATTAATGGAGATTTCTTATACCCTTTGTTTATCCAAGGCTTATTTTCTTTAGGTGTGAACCAGATCTGGCAGGCACTCCCGGGCCTCCTTTTCTCCCTTGAGAGATTTATTTAATGATCCACATTCTCTTTAGGTCTTCAGGCCTCAGAGACACTGTACAATGCCCATTTTGCCAACATGAGAGATTTTTTTTTCTTTCTTTAATGGGTCATTGCATTAAAAAGCAATTTCCCAATCTAGAGGCTCCAATCAGGTGTCTGCAGCTTTCTTTCTTTTTTTTAATGTTTTTATAATTTTTTTCATATAATTTTTTGTTCCAACACTGTTAATTAAAAAAATAATCACCTCAGTGACATTTAACAAGTAACATAAATTTCAGTTGGTATGCATTCTGTGTTGGGAAACATCCACGCAAAGCCACTGTACCTCAGAGCACTAAATAGTTCATGATAAAACTGTGATCATCCTTATGAAGAATGAAAGTTTAAAATGTTTAATAACAGATCAGTCAAATGCATATCACTTTACTATATAGAGCATAACCTATCAAATTAAATTTAAGGACAATTTTCTTTTTAATTAAATTTAATTAAATTGATTATTCTTTTTTGATTATTTGTTGACCTGTTCCCCCACTCCACCCCAACTATATAAAAATGCATGAACTATTGTTTCTTCAGTATTCACCCAAATGTATTTAAAGAAAAAATGATAAGGATATCTTGTTTTCCTCTTCATATTTCTAGTTTGGAGAATGACACTTTAAGCAAAAACAAAATGAAGGTGTTATTTAATGACTACATGCTAGGCAAAAGACACAAATGCTCAGCTGAAGTTTGTCTCTTCTAAGGTAAGTCATTCAGAAGTGAAAGGCAAATGAGGTTTCTTTAAGTACACAATATATAAATATGAAAACAGCAATAGCTGCATGATTATTTTACATTCTTTCAGAAGTGTAGCTCTAAAAACAGACTGAAAATTTACATAACTAAGTAAACTACACTTTATAAACTTATAATGAATTTTAAGTGGCTGGTACTAAAGTACTGACTTTGGATGTGGACAGGTATTCTATAAATGACTAAATCTTTTGGGTATTTTGGCTTTTTGATGTTGTTCAAGCAGAAAGAGTATGATTTCATTTTATGCAACATGCTGATCTACAAGTGGAGAATATGTAGGATAAAGGAAATTCCAAGTTATATATGTGTATGTACATAAATGGATTTATATAATACACATATACAACCACTAAAATAGTTAGAGACAATGCAATATAAAACCCCTGAATGTCTGCTTACTGCTGGCCAAATTTGATCCTTAGTCTTTTTCAATAGTGGCATAATTTATTTGCTTAAAGGTAAAACCTCACTGATACAGTGATATTCTATTGCATTACGGATAATATGCCAATATCAATCTAGAAGATAAAATAACTATAACAAATATTAAGGTCAGATAGAACAGATTGAATTCAATGAAACTTTATTTTATATTTGATGACAAATTTTTGCTTTCTCCTAATATCATTTTTACTTTAGTACAAGTGCTACACTAGTTAAAATTTTATTCTTACAAGTGTTAGTTGTATTGAGCTTTTAAACTTGAAATACTTTTTTTAAAAAGAAGAGTGAATTCAATCAACAGAGACCTTTTCTACCAGTTTCACTTTCTAATCCATTTTTTCCCCAGTACTTCATTTTTATCCTTTATAATTTCATAGCAAATTGTCCAGATTACATCTTCTGGACTAACTGGTGATAGAAATTTGAAACGCTATTTTGAAGACATGTAGAGTAAATTATTTTGGTAATCTGTAAGACAGCTGCATGCAGGGTGTACTGTATTATAACAGCACCACAACCTTTATAAAAACCAAGAACTCCTTCCTCCTGCTTTATGGTATTGATACAGTCTCTCATTCCCTCATACTGTGTATCAATTGGAAGCACTTCATAGCCAAGGTCTGTATTGTCAATTATTGTGTGTGTTCCTTGAATGTGAAGGCGGTACAAAACTGTTTCCATTGGGAAGAGTATAACATCAGAGCATAGACTGGCAGCAAAGTTAGCAATAAGTTCTGGAAAATAAGCATCCAACATACTCTGCACAGGGCTACTGCTCTCAGCTAGGTGGCTATTATAAGTCTTTCTCTTTAGGATTAGTAGGACAAACTTCTGAATGATTGAGCTGATGATGTAGTGGAGAACTCCATGCAGCACCGTGGGGAAGATCAAGGAAAGAAGAGGAAGGAGTCGTTTGCTGTGAGGCGCTCCCAAGCCTATCACCCTTCCAATTCCTTCTTTAACACATTCCAAAATGCCAGTATTGTCTCGAATTATCTCACTTTGTACTGTTTCAATTAGACTTGCTGAATAAAAAGGCATTGCCACAATGTAAGTTAGGGCTTTCAGTAGAAGGTGTTCACCTATTTGTTTAGGATTCCATTTGTGGAGAACCACCCTTGGCAAAGGTGTGAATTCACTAATTATGCCTTCTGCTCCAAGTGTGACTCCTTGGACAATGAATTTACTTCCCATTCCTTTCCATAGGGCTCTTGGTCCCTGAGTTTTGTTGAAGCTATACATAATGTTGATGACTGTAAATGGAGTGAGATGATAATGCCATGCCAAGCATGGTAATTAACCTGACATTGGCGGCGGAGAACAATGCAAGGGTGGGCCAGTACATTTTCTGTGAAGAGACTTGCAAGTCCAATACCAAATCCAGCAAATCTATTCAACCCAGTGCAGGTTCCGGCTGCCCGGGATGCCTGGGGGAGTCGTCACCCGGTGGCCTAGGTCGGACCCGGAGCTGAAGGACCTTGCAGGGAAAGTGATGCCGAAGCCCTGCTCGTCCCGGGCACCACCCCGGTAGCCCAAGCCATCGAATTCGTCTGGGCATCGCGGATGCATCACAGCCGGGGCAGGTTGAGGCGAGCCCACCCAGAGCCCACGGCCGCTAGGGCCAGGGCGACCTAGGGCCTCACAGTTTTCCCCGCTGGGCAGCTGCGCTGCGTCTGGGGAATTCTCTCTCTCTCTCTTTTTTTTTTTTTTTTTGAGATGGGATCTTGCTGTCCTAGGCTGGCCTTGAACTCCTCCTGCCTTAGCTTTGCATGTAAATTGGAATTATAAGCATGCACTACGGGCCCCTGGCTCTTTCTAATCTTATTCTAGTAGCTGGAATTACGTGTGCCCTTCCCATGTCGTTTTCCGAGAAGTAGAGAGCAGTCATCGGCTGGGTCCTCTTCTCCCTCTGCTTGCCAACATCACCACCTTCCTCTCTCATGCCAGTGTCTCTCAAAGACACTTCCGCACCACATTCTGAGAGTTGATGCCCTTCCCTTCGTAGCCACTTTCCTAAGCATAGAAGAGAAACTTCTATTCAGCACCTAGTGTGGTCTCATAGGCTGCCAAAAACACCAATAACTGCTGAGCCGTCAAAGGGAAACTGGTCATTTTATAACATCGCCTTCTCGACATTGATGGGATGGCCCTAGCATGTAGGAAAAGATTGAAAAGGTGGTGTTTTCTCTCGTATGTGGCCTCTAGTGGGGGAAGAGGCAACATGAAACTAGGAGACAGCAAGAGAGGGATGGATATGATCAAAATATGTTCTATGCATATATGAAAACACCACAATGAAACCCACTATTCTGTATGACTAAAATGCACTAATAAAAAGACAGCATGTAGAGGTAAGTTTACAATGATGGAGGAAGGAAAAGGATATGAGAACATGATTTTTAAAGTGGACATAGATTAGCTAGAAATGGAGAAGAATTTCTCCTTTTTAAAAAAATAAAGTCCTTTTTATTAGTCAAAATCACAATCACCTTGATTAAAAGGATAGGACACTCCACCCTTGTAGAAAATGATACAGTTTATAGAAAACCTCCCCAGGCCCCACTCCACTCCAATTAAAAACTAGAAAAAAACCTGCCCTCCTTCCCTGTCATCATGCCACAGTAGTCCGACCCCTCCAGGGGCACCGCAGCTGCTCCAGCACCCTCCACTGCACCTTGGGGAGAGGAAGGACGCTGGTGGTCAAGGAGGTTACAGTCATTAGTTCCAATAATGCCAGTTCCCACACACGCACTTCCTTCTTTTCTCCCAGGGCCTGGGAGCAAGAGGAAAAGGAATAGAAATAAGGCCAGCCAAGAGCAATTTGAGGAGGGAAAATATAGCCCAAGGAGGTTAGAAGAGCTTCACCATAACTCCTCCCTCCTCCCATTAAAAAAAAAAAAAGGCAGTTGAGGCCTTCATCACATCAAAAATGGTTCCCTTCAGACCTGAAAAAAAGACCCGGACATCCAGTCTGGGGACAGGGGACCGGAAAACTCAGAGTTCATCTACCCTTGAGTTTCCGTTCATCTCCAAGGCAATGGCTAAACTAGGCCCCTTTTCTTGGCAACCTGCACTGTCCAGAACTGGAGATGGAGAAATACAGGGCAAGGAAGAGGGCCCCAGGCCCAGGGGTCCATCCCCCACCCCCGCCCCCAGGTTCCCTCAGCCCTCAGGTGAGATGCACAGGGCAGAATACACCATCACCCGACTGTCCTCTTGCTGTGGCCCTGCAGAGGGGAAGGGGGGTGAGTCACGGGCAGGGTGAGACCAGAGCACTGACATATGGGGAGTCCTGGACAACAAGGGGTCCCCAGGTGGTGGGGATAAGTGAGGATTCAAACCCACCAGTCATTGACTGGTAAAGCTAAGATAGCAAAGGTCACAAATGGACACCGGAAAACCCTGAAGAGGATGGGACAGACTGAGCACGTGGGAAATGGACCCAGCAGGGCTGGGTTCAGTCATGGGCAGAGGGCAGCCATGCAGGAGCTGTCAGGCGGTCAGTCCAGGTAGTCAGTCTTTACATGAGAGGCTGCGCTGGATAGGGACCCTCCCACTGTGATGAAGGCCCAGAGCCCCATGGAAACAGTGACTGCATAAATGGGCAGCAGGCTGGCTTCATACCATGGGTTCAAGAATGTCAGTCCTGATGTCAGTAGGTGACTCCCAACCACCAGGCCCAAAGCCCAGTACTGTCTCCTCTCACAGGCATCAAAGAACACAACTCCCCAAAAGATATGGAGCAGGTAATGGCAGTTGTCAGAAAGGCTGAAGTCAGGAAGTAATAGGGTGAGTCTCCATGGATCCCAACCACACCTGGCCCAAGTGCATCCACCAAAATATTGATAACAGAGAAGACACCACTGATGATACTGAAGGAGAGACCAGAAACAGGCCAACTGTCAGATGGAGATGGGTGATCTTCCGTCCTCACTCAGTGATGTTAATCCCTTATCTGCCTTCTTAAGCAGCTTGTAGTAGGCAAAACAGAACAGTTCCTGTAGAAGGACAGAGACAGCAGCACCAAATATCAGGAGGCCATACTGGAGCTGGGCATCTGACCAATCTGTCACATGGACCAAGATGAACCAGATCATGGAGGCCAGAAGCAGGGAGACCAGCCAGAAAAATGGCGTCTGCTACCAAGATGATAATGTGAAAGGGGTCCCCAGCCACCGTGATCAAGAACAACACGAAGGCTGGGCAGAACGTGATGAAAGTGCATCTGAAAAACTTGCAGACCCCATGGCTAGGCAGCTGGGGAGTTGGTTGGGACCCTGGCCAAGGGAGGCAAATGAGAGGAGTTTGTGTGTGGTGATGGTGTGACCCCCATGAGGGGCATGGAAGGTGGGGGGCACTGCAGCCCCAGACGAAGGTCCCTCTGAGTTTGGGGAAGAATCTCTTTAAGGAAGGAACAGTTAGTGATCAATATGTCCACATACATTCTTGGAAAAACTGTGATTTAGTACCCAGTGGTCATATCAGAAGATGTTTTTCTTCTATAACTTATTTTGATATAACTTAATTTCTTTTTGCAATAACTTTATTACTATTAAAATACATTAAATCTTGAAAAAGACTATAATTTTAGATTTGATCTAAGGGATAAGAAATGGGTTTAGCCCAGCGTGGAGGCGCATGCCTGTAATCCTAGCACTTGGGAGGCAGAGGCAGGAGGATCACTGCAACTTCAAGGACAGCCTGGGCTACATAGTGAGTTCAAAGACAGCCTGAACTACATAGGAAGAACCTGTCTCAAAAAAAAAAAAAAAAGGAAATGAGTTTAGATGCTATCCTTCATTTTACGAAACAGGCTACAAATCAGAGTAATACTTTGAATTATAATGTTTTGAAAGGATTTATAAATATACAATGGACCCTTGACTTATGAACTCAATACATTCTTGTGGGCTGGTTTTAACTTAAGTTGGTCAATTGAAGGCTCAGGCTCCTCTACACAGCCTTCAAAGTCTCTCTCCTGCATTCAGGCAGATCTCACCGTCCTTAGAGAGACACTGGCCTGGGATTTCTCAATTAACCCCACACAGGAAAGGATGTTGTAATGTTCCTTCCAGAACTCTTTAAGGGTTAAATCTGTATCAGAGGCCATCTGGAAGCACAAGTGGCCAGCATGTGGGTCGTAACTCAAGACGTTGGTTGTAAGTTAAAAGTAAAACTCTGGTCACAACCCAAGTTGTTTGTATGTCAGGCCAGTTGTAACTTGAGGGTACACTGTATACACTATTTTTAAAAGAGGAAATAGTTTTATGACAGAAATTGCCAGTGAGAGTCCCTGATTGATTTACCCAATAAGTATGAATTATGTACCTACCATGTGCTGTTTACTGCCTAGAAATTTTATAGTGAATAAACCAAGATATGACACCAAGAGCTTCCAATCTGGTTGAGAAAGCAGACAGTAAATAGAGAATTATAGTATAATATGGTAAGTACTGTAATAGGCATACAATCAGAACCAGGGAGCAACAGGGTGGAAATAAGACTTTAAAATGGGTTCAGTCTCAGACTCAATCTGCTGAGGGAGATGAAGCTTTAATTTTAAGTTGAGAATTGAAGGATTAGAGTTCAGAAGGGTGGAAAGAACAAAGCTAGGGCACAATACCTTCAGGGGCTATACAGTACTTCACTATGAGAGGGCTCGGGAGAGAATGACCAGAGATGTGCCAGAAAGGTGGACAGGGCTTAGAGCTCCAAGATCTTGTGCTGCATGCTATGAAGGTAGACATTACCCTGCAGACCAACACACTGTAAACTCAAATGTTCTTACTCATCACTTAGGGGTCTTGTAAAAATGTGGATGTTGATTTGATAGGTCTAAGAAGGGGCCTGAGATTCAACTGTTTTACAAAGTTCTAGGTGGGCTGGGGATTTAGCTCAGTGGTGCCAACGCCTGCCTCACAAGCACAAGGGCCTGAGTTCAATCCCTGGTACCAAAAAAAAAAAAAAGATCTAGGTGCTGCTCCTACCACTGCTGCAATAAAATATGGCCTGCAATAAAATATGTATGTGGCAAAAACATTACAAATTCCAGTATCTGGAATGCATTACCCATGGGCTAAGATATGAAACCTTTAGCCCAATGAGAGAAAAATGTCTGAAGAAAGCATCTAACCCATAGATGGGCTAGACATGAGCCAACTACAGCCTCAGGATGGTGGATTCTGCCCCAAGGCTGCCTCCCAGATTGACTGCAGGTGCCCTACAAATAGGGCCAATGGTGTGAATGAGGTAGGGAGGCAGGACTAGTACAAATGACCCAGTCTGCACTGTAAGAAACACAATCTGGCCTTTTAGTGGGCACCTCAAATAGTCACAGTTACCCAAATGACCGATACTTCTTGTCAGCATGGCCTGAGCCTTCTCAGCAGTGAGCACTTAGACACTGAAATCTTGGCTCCAGTTCACCTCTGGAGTGGGACTTGGTTCATCTCAACCTGTGCTGGGTTTGGAAGCAGCCCATCTCTCTCAGGCTTAAAGGAAAAGAATCTGTTATTCAGTGGCAGCAAAGGAGGGGTAGAATTAGAAACTAAAAAACTTGCTTTAGGGCCTCCCAAATTATTGCTTCATTTTTGTTTTATGGATTTATAAGTTATTTTTTGTCACTTATGCTTTCTCAAAATATGACAAGGATGATTAATCTAGCCATTTTTGCCTAATAAATAGTAACAGATTTCTGGAATAGTAAAATGCTAGACTGTATCAAATGAATGAAAATTTGAGTTTCTGCAGAGTCAATTGGTTTTTAGGATGTCATTGTATCTAAGTGTGTGTTGTAGTTATTTTTCTCTCATTGATGAAACAAAATACTGGACACCCAAAGTTAAAGGGGGAAAGGCTTGTTAAGCTCACAATTTGTAGCGATTTCAGCCTGTAATCAGTTGGCTCCAAGGCAGAGTGGCTTGGCAGAGGGGCATCACAAAGGAGAAACAGTTCATGACAGGCAAAAGACAGAAGAAACAAGGGACCTTAACAGAGTCTTTCTGCCCTTTTTATCTTATCCAGGCTACTTAGGGTGAGTAGCACTCACATCCTTTATTCCAATGCCCTCGATCCTAGCATTGCACCATGAATCAATTCCAGTGTCACACACTCTAGATTCAACCACCTCTGAAAAGCCCCACCTATGACTGCACGAGGCTTCGGGGGACATCTAGATACAAGCCGTAACAGTATGTATAAATATATCCACACAATATGATTATGTCTGCAAGTGAATTTCTAGAAAGGGAAGTGGTACTGTAGTATTCACTAACTTTAGAGAGGAAAACTGGGGAAGGCAGGGAGTTGGAGTAGGGTGTGGGAGGGAATTTTCTTGCCAACAGTACCCCTTTTATCCTATCTAAATTTTTTTCTGATGTGATGACTAAATTTTGCCTTTAACTCTGCTGGTTTGGGTAATGATCTTTTTCCTCCTGGGTCATCTAGTATTAACACTCTTGTGCTGTGTGTGTAACTGGAAGAGATTAGGTCTCCTGAAGATTAAATCCAGGTTGCTTAACTGACTAGAGTCTGCTGGTAAGGATATCAATCTTTGAAATAAGAATGTCCCATAAGTCAGACATTTCTCCATTTCTTCTGTTGATAATTTTTGCCCTCTCTGCAGACAATAGTGAAACAGTTGATATGAGATGCAGCTTCACAAAATAAAAAGGAATTGGGGGGAATGATATTTGCTTTGAATATGGTCAAATATCTTTGTTGATGGCCCTCACTCCCTCTTCTCCCCACACCCCCACACTATAATATCATAGAACTGTGAAGAAAAGCACATCCCAGATACGTGCTATACAGACTAGTAACGCTCAATGGAGAGCTTCCATTACCCTATTATATATTTATAAGTACAGAAGAGGCATTATTGTCTTCCATAAATACTATGAGTATTAAACATTCAACAGTTACAACCTAGTCTGCAATCTCCTGTGACTTATACAAAACCTCATTTTACTAAATTGGAGCAAGCTCTCTAAACTTATTTAGACTCTAAAGTTATATTGGCAATGACTGCTGTACAAATGAGGGCTGAAATAATTTGAGCTAGGGCTCTATCATTCTGTAGTTCATTTCCTTTCCTCCAAGTGGGGAACAGAGTCTTGTTCAAAAAGACTTAAAAGCAGTGCTTCCTGAAACTCATTTGTCTTCCTACATCGAATGGGCATTATTTAGAAATCCTTACATTGTAGCTTTCATCTATGAGGAACATAGGGATAAAATATGTTTTCAACATAATAATGAACATTAAACCAACCCCATCTTGTAATTGTTTCTGGCAAAAACATGGTGTTGGATACAACTTAGAGTGGCTATGCCTGAGGTAGAAAGTCAAGAGTGATAGCTTTATTTTTTCTTTTATAGGCTTCAGTCTTCCTACAACTGATCAACCTCCCAGGAAAAGAGTATTTGGTAGAAACATCACTGCCTCCTAAAGACACCGTCCAAACCATTGCTTAAGAGACAGAGAACATTTATTGAAGTTGCTGTAAGACCATGTACTTTCCATGCCAGAAGGAACCTCATGAATTATTTAATACAGTAAGTTCTAAACCTGGTTTCTCAGCACAGTGGGCCCATAGAGCTTACAAAGAAAAAGAGCCTGTCTCCATCATAGCCTTCTGAATGAAAATAACAGCTTTAGAAGTGAGGCCTTGGAATCTACATGTTTTATAGGCTTCTTGGGCCATTCTAATGAAACATACCTTTTATTGTATAAATAGATGTTTAGAGAAAAAAAAACAATTCAAGACTGTATTAACTGTTATAAAAACTTACATGCCTTCAGGGGCTAGCCAGGTAACAGAAATATGAGGCAGTCTTATACAAAATCCAAGGAAGTAGTACACTGAATATAAAAGCTTGCAATCTGAAACATTCAAATTAGCATTTAAAATTTTTTTAATATCAAAGTTTTCAAAGATAATACCATGCTGATTTCCAATTAAGCCAGACTTCAGAACATTAACAGTATTTTGTTCTCTCTCTCCTAATTCTATGATCTTAAGATATCTTCACTGGATAGCTTTTAAATATTAGGGACTTTTATAATATAACATAAACTATTATCACAGCTAACACATTAAAAATAATTCTTTATGCTGGGCATTGTGGCACATGTCTGTAATCCCAGCACTCGGGAGCCTGAGGCAGGAGGATCCCACTGTGAATTTGGGGCCAGCCTGGGCTACATAGTGAAATCTTGTCTCACCAAATAAAAAACAAAAAAATAATTCTTAAAATCATCTAACAGCTTGCATGCATCCAATTTCTCTATTTCAAAATTGCCTTAAAAGTTACCTTGGTCAAATTACAACCCACAGGTTGCATTTGATTGCTGTATTTCTTATATTTCTTTTAATTTAGAATAGTTTACCTTATCCTTCTCCATTTGCTTTATGCCATTAACTTGCTGAAGAAACCAGACTTGTCTTTAGGATGTCTCATTTTCTGAGTATGGCTGAATGATTCCTTGTGGTATCATTTTACTTGTTCCCATTTCACATGTTAGACATGGAAAGTTAAAACTAGTAGAGTGGTTAGGTTCAGCCTCAACTGTTTTAGTAAAAATGTCATGGATGGTATTTTGTATTTCACTTTGTGTTTTATCAGGAGGCAGGCAATGACTGTTCCTAGCACTGTGTAGATGTTTGATGCTAGGACTGACCAGTGGACTCAGGTGGTGGCAGCTTGAGCCTTCCAATTTGAAGTTTTCCTCAACATTTCTACTGGTTTCAGTATCCATTGATAATTGTTTCATACAATCTATTAGCATTTGCAAAACACTTATTTCCTAACACCATCACTGTTTCTACATTTATGAGCTAAGAGTTTTTGTAAGGAAGAGAACATTCCTTCATCAACTATGACAACTTGTTTACTCTGAAGATGCAGTTTGTTCAGAATCGCTAACATATTATTTATAGAGAAATGAATTAATTTTCTAAAGTAAGTGCATGTTTAAACACTGCCCTTTCCAAAGTAAATGCCACCTAAAAGTGGGCCTAGCCTAGGGACTACCAGCCCCATGACCTTTTTCTTTATCTATTCCTGCTTCCCAGCCTGAGGCTCAGTGTGTCAGCAGCAGCAGGGAACTTACTGGGGTTCCCCACGCTAGCCTCACATAGCTCTAACACTGCAGTTCTTTTTTTCTTTTTATGGTACTACATTTAACCTAGGGCCTCATGCATGCTAGGCAAGTGCTCTAGCAATCAGCTACATTCCCAGTCCTTTATTTATTTATTTATTTGTTTGTTTGTTTATTTATTTATTTTTGGTACCGTGAATCGAACTCCAGTCCTTGCGCTTGCGCAGCAGGCGGCGAAACCACTGAGCTAAATCCCCGGCCCTCCCCAGTCCTTTTTTAAAGCTGTTTACTTTGAGACAGGGTCTTGCTGAACTGCCTCAGTCTCCTGAGCAGCTGGGATTACAGGAGTGTGCCATTATACTGGCACACAATTCTTTAAAGTTTTCAAATATTGATTATTAATTCTTCTAGTCAACAAATACATATTATTTGTTGCGCATAATAAAAGTTTTAAGAAGTCCAGTCATTGGCAGAACCAAAGTATGGCCTAGCTGAGATGTACAATTAGGATTAAGCATGTAACCATTCTTCTCTCTTAAAAGCTAACCAATAAATGCATAATAAATACAGAGTGCAATAATATGTACTCACCTTCACAGCCAAGTCCTTTAGGCTTCGTTTTCTTACTGATGATCATATCTAAGCTCTGCCTGAACAGAAATCCTAGAGATGCTGCTGAATCTACTCCTCTTCCGAAAGAACAGCCTCTCATGTATTTGAGTATCAAAAAATAGTCCATTTCTCTTTGTCCCCTGGAAAGCGTGATCTTCCTACCTCTGACCTTTTAAAATGTGTAGCACTTATTGTGGTATCCTAAAAGTACAGAGGATAATAGTGTCATCATCTCCTTCATTTTAGCTACCCTACTTCTATTAAAGTAATTTGGTAGGTATACTAAGTTTGAAAAATTGTTAATATGTTTTTTACCTTTGCACTTCCTATTCCACCAGAGGCACTCAATTACCTTGAGAGTTTTAGAATATTACAGCAAGGATGAAGGGAGAAAATATGCAGCATTTGAATTTGCAGTGAAATAAAAACATACAAGTTCAACTTCATTACCTGAGAGAGGGTTTTCTAATTAGGCTCCAATTAACATGAAAGTCAGTAGTAAGAGAATTCAGGTAATAAAGAAAGGTTAAGTCACAGATGAAGGTTAAGTCTCTGCCACAGATGAATGAAGATGAAGGATGAATCCCATTACTCTCAGCCCTGAGAAAATGCAGAAATGATGAAAGATGGGCAGAAGAAAGGAGGTGGGTAGAAGTAGCAAGGCCTAGACAGACAAGCATGAATGAAGGTACATAGAAGCTGCTGGCCCATCACTACTGCCCTTAGAGCTGGGTAAGTGGGGGCCACTGCACTGCAGAGGATCCCATTCCGACACTTCTCCCCACAAGATGAAGAATCAGGAAGGCCACATTTTAGGGCATAGCACAGGTACCAGATATTTTGGAATTCCTTATTATGTTTTATATCTAGATGTCCCCTCAAAGCCTCATACACTCACAGGTGCACCTCTGGAAAGGTGATTGAATCATGGGGCGTGATACTCATCAGTGGAGTTCACTTATGAGTTTATAGATAGATGTGATGCTGGATGAAGCCTGGTTGGAGCAGGTGGGTTGCTGGGGGTGTGGCCTGGAAGGATCTATCTCCCTCCTTCCTCCTTTGATCGCTCTTTGCTTCTATGTAATGAAACCTCTGAAAACTGGGAGCCAAAATAAACTTTTCTTTCTTTAATTTGTGGGTGTCAGGTACTGTGTCTCAGCAACAAGAAAGAAACTAAGATTTTGATACTGAGAATGGGGTTGTAGCTGTGATATTACCTGAAGCCTTTGGAACTGGCTTGTGGGAGGAATTTTTAAAGCTTTGGAGATCCCGGCTGGAAAAGCCGCCCTAGAATTCTGTAAGCCAAGCCTGATGGGAGATTCTGCTCAGAGTTCAGAAGCCCAGAATGCTGATAGAAATGCAGCTAGTAAACATCAGGCTCAGGAGGTTTCAGTTGGGAACAAGAACTCTACTGGCAGTTGGACTCCAGGTCATGTGTGTCATGCTCTGGAAGAAAATTTGTCTACATTTTGCTCCTGTCCTGAGACACTTCAGGAGACTGAGATTAAGGGTAGCAGATTTAGACTGAGATTAACCTGGCAGAAGAAATTTTAAGGCAGTGTAATGTTGAGGTGATGTCATAGCTATTATTGTGTCATAGCTGGCTTTTAGCCAGCTCTTCTTTGAGACTCAAGAGTAGAAGCACAGCTGTATGATTTAAAAGGTTTTGAGTTTCACCAGAAAGGAAGCTTCTGTAAAGTTGGGGCCTGCAAAGATGGAGCAGAGGTGAGCTTGGTTGCTGAAAAGATTAGCATTAAAAAGAAGCCAAGTTGTAAAGTTGATACTACCAATTTATCATTACTAAATGTTGGGTTAAAGTACTGAATTATTTATTTATTTATTTTCTTGTTGCTTCAGAAGATGACTGCATTTTAACTTTTGTTATATACCAAATTTAAGATGTGCAGACACCATTATTTACATTGTTCTGCCAAAGAGGTCAAGGTTGTGGTGAACTTGCTCACTTAAATCAGAGAAATAATTTTCAATGGAAAACAAACAAAAAAAGAAGCCAAATACTTTATAACAGGATGATAGGAAAGATGCTGTGAGAGAACGTGAGGAGCCAGTAAGTCCCCACCGGATTCACAGGCTCAAAATTGCAAAAGTGAAAGACTGAGAAGAAAGCCCCAGCACACCATGCTCCAGATTCGCTGCTGTGTAGGGAATTTATTCCTTAGGATTCAGTTTATAGCACTCAGCCACCCAGGCACTCCAGAGACCCCTACAGCCACGAGAGAAGGAAGCCTAACTACTACTCCAGCTGGCAGCAAACCTTGGCCTTATGCACATGGTGCTGGTTTTACATGCATAAAGAATGCAAGAGTTGTGAGGTCAGGAAGGCTTCCAGTCAGATTTCAGAAGGAGTTGTTGGAGGCCAAGCAGTGTGTGAAGCTGTGAGAATGAAGCCTAAACTGCAGTGGAGTCCCCATGATGTTGGAAAAGCCAGCAATGTGGAATATTAAAGGAAAGCCACAAGGCATGAGCAAAGCCAGCCCAAAAGAGAACCCGTGAGTGCTACAACCACTGGCACTACCACAGAGCAGGACCGCTCAAGCCTTTTGGAGCTCACATCTCACCACAACTTGATCTGGGTGCTGGACATGGAATTACAGGACTTAATGTTTGCCCTTCTGGGCTTCAGTCTTGCTTTGGTCCCATACCTTTCTATTCTTCTACTTCTCCCTTTTGGAATGGGAATGTTTACCCTGTGACCTTGTATGTCGGTGTGTTTAACTTTCTCTTCATTTTCACAGGGGTCCATAGCTAAGAATTTGCCTTAAATCTCAAAAGAGTCTCTGAACTTGGGACTTTCCAGCTCTGCTGAAACAATTAGGACTTTGGAAACTCATAGAAATGAACTAAATGCATTTTGCTTATTACAGGGATGGGCATCAGTCTTTGGGGGCCAGGTCAGAGTGTTATAGTTTATATCTAGATGTTTCCCCAAAGCCTAATGCACCCATAAATGGGGTTTTGGAGAGGTGATTGGATCATGTGGGCATGGCAGTCATCAGGGGATTGGTGCACTAATCCACTGATGAGTTTATAGTTGATGTGATATTGGGTGGTGAAGCCTGATAGAAGGTGGGTCACTGGGGGTGTGTCCTGAAAGGGTATATAACTCCTTCCCTAATCCCTTGATTGCTCTTTGCTTCCTGTCTGCTATGCTATGAGCTCTTTGTCTTCTGCCATGCCACCCTGTCTTGGAGCCAGCTGGCTATGGACTGAAAGCTCTACAAACTGTAAGCCAAAATAAACCCTTCCTCCTTTAAGTTGTGGATGTCAGGTATTCTGTCCCTGCAATGAAGGAAATAACTAAGACACTGCCCCAACCCACTCCCAAGGCTTCCATGGTCGTCTTCTCTGGCTTTTTGGACTGTGATGCCAGGAGTCCACAGGTTCAAAGTGGGATGAAGGAGAGCTCTTTGATGGAGATGGGGGTGATATGGAGTTTGAACAAAGGGAGTAGGATTCCTCCACAAGTGTAAAGGGAGCTTCTCAAGGGGTAGGAAGAGGGCTGGCTGTGGTGAGGCCAAGATTTATGTATCTCTAGCTGCCTTTTCAGCCTCAGGTTCTCTTGATGCAATTGAAAGGGTAAAGTTGGTGGGAATAGGAGGCTGGGCACATATTGTGAGCAAAGATCATGTGACTCAGGCTGGAAAGACTAAAAGGAAACCTTGTACTCCAATAGAGAGGGTACATTCAGGTGGGCAAAAACAGGAGACTGAACTGGTGTGAAAGAACCACAACTTCCTCAACCCTAAGAAGGGAAAGTGGATGTTTATTCTGTGGATATCTCTAGTGACTGCAGGAAGCTAAAGCTGGCAAGCTGGCAAACTTGGGAGAAAACTTTACCTGTCACTCTGCTTCAGCCCAGCTGCAGCAATTTTTAGATATGGCCTGAGATGGAAAATGCAGTTAGTTTTAGATTTGAATTATTCACAATTATTTGGTATGACTGCTGTAATTATGAAAATGTATTTGTTAGCCTACAGAAACAACATGACAACTTGCTAGTTTGATTTGCACCTGTGGTGTGTGGGGTGGCCCTGTGCTTTCTTCAGGCATGGCCTAGAGGATATATGCTTAAGAGAAACAGAGTTTTGATTTCCTTCCTGTCCAGGGTGGCTCAGTAGCACCAAATATGGAGGCGAGGTAGGTAAAATCAAAACAGTGCTTCAGGCAAAAAGAACATCCAGGAGTTCTACCTATCTCAGAGAGGTGGAGAATACAAGATGAATTGCTTACATCATTTGGGCTGAAGAGTCATGGGATAGTTTATTGCAGCACAATTCACAATAGCTAAGCCATGGTACAGCTTCATTCAACAGATGAATGAAGAAAATATGGTGCCGGGCATGGTGGAGCCAGCCTGTAATTCTAACACTCTGGGAGACTTAGGCAGGAGGATCACAAGTTTGAGCACAGCCAGGACAACTTAATGAGATCATGTCTCAAAATTTAAAAATTAAAGTGTTGAGGATGTAGCTCATTACAAAGGCCCTGGGTTTGGGTTCCATCCCAGTAATGAAAGAAAAAAGCACTATATACATGATGGCATATTACTGAGCCATAAAAAACAAAATCATGTTATTTGTAGGAAGTGAAATAAACCAGGCTCAGAATGTTAAATATGTTTTCTTTCATATGAGGAATTCGGGTGGGGGGAGAATACCTGAAATTACTAGGGAGATTAATAGAGAAGAGGAAGGTGATGGAGAGGAGAGGTTAAGGGGAGGTACATGATCAAAGTATGTTACATCCATGTGTGAATATGACAAAATTAAACTGTTCTGTATAATATGTACTAAAAAAAAAAGGCATGGGATTGAAGAAGCCATAGTGTTGAGACTGTGAAATCAGAAGCTAGCAACTCACCCTAAAGGGCACCCTTGACCTGCAGAAGACACCCAAGGATCAGATCAGAGCAGCAACCTGCAACAGAAGCTCTCTGTCCTCCACCAAGAGTTACACACACACCAGACAGCAAGAAGCAGGACAAGACACCGGGAGTCAGAACAGACCGAGACTGTTAGTTGACAAATTAAAAAAGCCCTTCTCTCTAGCCTCCTGCATCCCTCATTATCCCAAAAATATGGGGAAATGAAGACTGAATATATTTGAGAAAATAAATGTGGTATTTTCTTTGTTTATCTGAGCAGTCATTAAATTTTCAATGCTACTACCACAGCTAAGATCATATTAGTATTTTGGGTATGGGGGTAAAAAAATTCATATTACTGAATTTTTGAGTTTAATACTGAGTAAAATCCCTGTCTTTTTAAACATATTTTTAAAATATGTTTGCAAATACTATAGGGATCTCACTGTTTTTCCTACTCAAGCTGTCTTTCGTAGGTCAGAAATTAGTTCTCAAATTTGAGTGAGCATCAGAACATAGAGGGCTTATAAAGCACTGAATGGAAAAAAGATATTCTGCAACAAACTATCATTTGTGGATGTTCTAGGGTGGTACCCAATTGCTGAAATTTAAATGACCGGAACACTTGTTAACTGTCTTAGTTACTTTTTTCTCATTGCTGAGACAAAATACTGGACACCCAAATTTAAAAGGGGAAAGGTTTATTTAGTTCACAGTTCATAGAGGCTTCAGTTCATAATCTGCTGGCTCCAAGGCAGGGTGGTAGAGGGGTGGAAAACAGAAAAGCAACTAGAGACCTTAACAGCATCTCTCTTCCCCTTTTACCTTATTCAGACTACTTAGTGTGGGGAGCACTTATGCCCTTAATCCTAGTACCCCCAAGACTATCCGCACCACGAATCAATCACACACTCTAGATTCAGCCACCTTTGAAAAAGCAGGAGGCTTTGGGGGGACATTTATACACAAACCATAACATTCCACCCTGGCCCCCCAAAGACTCATGCTTATCCTTTTATGTACAAAAGCATTTAGTCCATCTCCAAGAGTTGTCAAAGTCCTAACAATTTCAGCACTGCTGAAAAATCCCAGTCCAAAATCTCCTCTGATATTTAAGGCAAACTGTTAGCTGCAAGCACCTGTACAAATGAAAAGGTTAAATACTTCCAACATTCAATGGCACAAGATAGACATTTTCATTCAAAAAGTTACAAACAGGGGATACAAGAGAATGGGAACAAAGCAAGACCAAAATACAGCAGGGCAAACATTAAATGCCACACTTCCAGTATCCCCAGAAATCTGTGGGAAATTGTAAATGCCAAAGCACTTGGGTGGCCCTGTCCCTATGGCACTGTAGATGGTTGTAGCACTCATGGCTTCACCCTTGGGCTGACTCTGCTCTCTCCTTGCAGTTTTGCTCAGATGATCTATGTTTCTGACTTCTCCAAACTTCTGGAGTCTCCACTGCACTTTCGGGTTCACACTCACAGCTTCATACACTGCCCTCTCAAGGGCACATTGCCTGGCCTCCCAGGCCTTCTGAAATCCGGGTGGAATCTTCCTGACACCACAACTCTTGCATTCTGTATGCACCTAAAACCAGTGCCATGTAGATGATACTAAGGTCTGCTGCCAGCTATAGTAGCCAGACTTCCTTTTCTCTTGGTTGTAGGGGTCCAGTGCCTGGATCACTGAGCACCCTGAATCCAATCCTGAGGAACAATGTCCCTAGGGTGCCACCACTCTAGAACATGGTACTCTGAGGCTCAAAGTAAATTCTTTCACCTTTGTACCTGCTGCTTCCTGCGATGCCCTCAGACCACCTTTTCTATTCTTCTATTCCTTCTAAGCAATCAAGATCTCTTCTGCTCTACCTTTGCAGTCCACAGTTTTACTGGAGCTTCCTTATGGTTTTAAATCATTTTGCTGGGCTTTTTGCTCTTGATTCTCGACATAAAGCCCCAACAGTATCCCTGACACTGCCTCAACCTTAGACCGCCTTGAAATTTCTTCAGGCAGATTAATTAGTTCACCACCTTTAATCTCAGTCTCAGGCAAAGTCTCTGGACATGAGCAAAATGCAGACAGACTTTTTGCCAAGGCACAACACATACTGTCTGCAGTCCAACAGCCAATTTATCCCTCTTCCCAGCAGAAACACCCTGTGCCTGGTCTTTACTGGATTTCTGGTCTTCTGAGCTCTGACCAGAATCCCCCATATAGTACAGCCTAAGGCATTCCAGCTCTACTTTTTCAGCCAGCATCTCTGAATCTTTCTGAACTTTTTCCCTTCCCACAAGCAGGTCCAAAGCAGTTCTTGAGCTACATGGCCAGGTAATGTCATAGCAATGACCCCACTTCCCTAATACCAAATTTGTCTTAGTTATCTTTATCTCATTGCTGAGACAGAATATCTGACACCCAAAGTAAGAGAGGAAAAGGGTTATTTAGCTTACAGTTTATAGAAGCTTCAGTCCATAATCTGCTGGCTCCAAGGCAGGGTGATAGAGGGGCAATAGTTCATGGGAGCCAGAAAACAGCAAAAGCAACAAGAGATCTTTTTTTTTAAATTTTTTTTTTAAGGAGTAATCTTTTACTAAATACTGTATTGTTTAGCTACACTTTTATTTACAAAACTAATTTAATTTATGGGAAAACTAACCCCAATCCACTGGCCCCTCCTAGGCAACCTCCAACACTGCTGGCTGGGGAGCTCCCGCAGCAGTGCACCAGGCATCCCCACCCTACAGAGCTGCCCTTGCTCTACTCAGCTTGCCTAGGGCTAGGTGCAGTAGGGAGTCAGGCAGAAAAGAGCCAGGGTTCAGGGGTCAGGGCCACAGTGTGAGGCCCCTCCAGCAGCCCCACCTGTCACAGCTGTGCCTGGGGCCTCCCACCTGCACCAGGTGGAGCTGCCAGCATGCCCTTCAAGAGGCTTGATCACTGGGTACATCCTCTCCTGAGCTAGGTAGACCTAGGGCTGGGGCCTGGCTCTGTGTTGTCCCAGTGGACATGGTTCTGGGTGTTGCTGTGGCACCCCAGGCCATAGCCCAGCAACACCTTCACCTTCACACCACCCGTGCCCCAAGCCAGGTGTCTGAGACCTGGGCCTTCTTTGGCTTGTGAGAGCAGGAAAAGGCACCAAGAGCACAGTGAAGACCTCTAGGCAATGGGCGGGGCCTCAGGAAGGTTGGGGAACCACCTGGCCTGTCTCCAGGTGGCCACACCTGCTTCCTGGTCAAGGAGTGGCCCCTCAATTGCCTGTAGCCACCAGAAAGCCCCGGGCTGGGCCAGCACACACAAGTGGCAACCCGTTCTCCCCTCTATTGCCAGGCTCCACCTCAGGTCCTCCTAGAAGCCTCTGTGGCTTGGGAGGGGTCCCACAACACAGGGCCAGTAAGCGGCCAGTGTCAAGACAGCAGCTAAAGAGCAGGCCTGGGTCAGATGTGGGTCTGGCTTATAACTGAGAGCAGGTATGCTCCATAAAGTTAAGGCAGAGTGACCAGGTGAAGGCTGTGGGGTCAGACCGGGGGTCTTGGGCCCTGGAGAGCTCAGTGTGGAGCACCTGCCCCACTAGAGACAAGTGGGCACAAGAGAAGGTGCTGAATGCCCTGGGAACAGGGTATCTCTGTGAGAATTTTTCCTAAACAGAAATCCTTGGCCTACCCCAGGCTGGAGGCAGAGTAGCTATAGGTGATGTGCTTGGCATCAAGCCTTTGGCAGGGGCCCAGGGCACTAGCTGCTCCTGAAGGCAGCTGGCTGGGGACAGAGCCAGGCTCAGACCCCAGAGACCCCACCAACACCCACAGTGACAGTCAGCACAGAGTGCACACATCCAGGATGCAGAAGTGCACATGGCAGGTGGGGCAGGGCACATGGCTGGCCAGCCAGGTGTCAGGGCGCTGGGGAAACCACTTGCCCATGCATGTGAGACACCACGTGGGGTGGCAGTAGCACTGCTGGCACTCCCCTGCAGCTGGCTCCTGGCAGGTCTTCACCAGCTTCACACTGGCATGAGTCTGCATGCAGCCAATACAGGGCTCCAGCTCCTGGCTGCTGGGCACTGAGTAGGCCAGGTTGACCTCCACCAGGGAGGCAAATGTCTCCAGGAACAAGTTGCCCAGACTCTGGTGGATAACCACGTTGGCAGCACTTCAGATGGGGGCCTGGATCTTCTCACACAGTAGAGAAACTACCTCTCTGAGATTTGGTGTACAGATGCTAGAATATAGCAATGTGAGGAAGAGAAGGAGGGAAATGGGTTTCTGTCCCCAGTAAGAATCTGAAGTGAGAATTGAGGCCCATGAAGAGAGTAAAGAGAGCAACTTCAATACAAAAGGAGGCTGCAAGTGGCACTTTCCTCCTGAACTCTGACTCACTGTATGGGAGGGGCAGCTCAAACCTGTAGTAGACATGCGGTGACTACTGGTGACCACAGTGACTGCCAGGGAGAAATGCACCAATGGACACAGTGGACTGCGGTGCTGGTGAGTTACTTGATTCAGATATCCCTCAGGAGAGGGTGATTGGCTGGTAGTCATCTTGGAGAGGGGCCAACTAGGCTTTGAACTCAGAGCAGCTGTGGGCTGACTCCATCTAGTGGCTTCCAGGGTCAGGGTGAGGTGGAACTGAGATCAAGTCAGTGGGAGGCACTCGGAGTGTTGCAGGCTGAATGAATCAGGTTCCAGCCTCACAGCCAGAAACCAGCCTGAACTTCAGTGGAACTAAAGGTGCAGCTTGCTGGGATTATCCAGTACTCTGCCATAAAGGAATTAATCAAGATGGATCTGGGCTCTGTCTCCCCACTCTACCAGTGAGAGCAGAGACACCTCTGAAGTAGACACTGTGTTTCTCTTCTTATTTTTTGGTTTTTTAAATTGTTCTTCTTTTTATGAGTGTGAACATTGTTTCTTGTTTTGGTTGCTGTTGTTCTGTTCTGTCTTTGATTTTCTTTATTCTCTTTCCCTCCTGTCTTCTTCACCAGTTTCTCAAAGTTTTTGTAATCTTCCTATGTCCTCCAGGCTTGCTTCTATCTATTCCTCTTCTTTCATTATGCTATTTTCCCCCTATAACCTCTTAAATTTTCTCCCAAGGGTAAAATCACCATATTGAAGGCATATTTACTGTACACAAATTTCTGATTTGTTTTAGATTTTGTTATATAACAACAAATATAGTTCATATGCATTAACAGTTACCACAATTTTCACTTTCCAAGCTGTGTTTGATGCTATTGTTATTGTTGACTGCACTACTTTAGGGAAGGTGACATAATTGTTCTAATCAGTTGTTCTTCCTGGTATGCCAAAATTGAGATTGCCTAAGGATCATAAACAATAATGTAGGCCAGTGCCAAATAACCAGGGGCTAGGCCAAATAGGCAGCAACTTCTCATCCCCAGTAAATTGAGGAGGTAGGATCTTGCAACAGACTCAAAACCCAAAAGCCAGTAACACCTGGAAGACATCTCTGAGATGTAATAATTTCCTAAGGGTTTTAAATACTAGCAATAAAGCTACCTGTAATAAGTAATTTACAAGCATCAACATACAAACTAAAAAAGAAAATGAGAAGACATGGAAGCAACATTTAACACCATTCTTCCAGCTCACCAAAGCCAAAACCAAGAGACAATGAGATGGAACAATTTGAAAGCCAGCCACCTGGACTCTCTGAAGTGGTAACAGTAAAAGTAACAAAGAAGATGAATGAGGCTCTAGAAGAAATCAAGTCAGAAATAATTTCTCAGCTAACTTCAGAGATGATGCCCATAATGAAGGGCATGATTAGTAAATCTAGAGAATATACAGATAAAAAAATAGAGGAGCTTAGGAAAATGATGGAAACCATGAATGCCCAACATAGGAAAGAAATGGAATTGATAAAACAGATTCAATCAGATATCCATGAGATTAAAAGTTCTATTAAAAATATAGAATCAGCCAACGTAAGGACCAAATATCAGATCTAGAAGACAAGACTGAAGTTAGCTATCATGAAATGAAAGATTTCTTAAAAGGGACCACAAAAGGTCCCTAAATTGATTGGACTCAATGAAAAAGCAAGAGACTGCACATGTGACATAAAAAAACTGTCTGCAGAAGTAACGGCAGAAAACTTCCGAAGCATGGAAAAAGGATTTGACACACAGATAAGTGAGGCATATAGAACTCCAATTAGCCATGATCAAAAAACAAAAAAGAAAAAACAAAAAACTACACCAATGCATTTAATAGTCAAGATTCCAGAAATTCAACACAGAAACAGAATAGTAAAAGCTGTTATAGAAAAGAAACAAATCACTTATAAAGGAAAGCCCACCAGTATCACAGCAGACTTCTCAATACAAGTCAAGGAGAGTTTGGAGTGAAGTATTTCAAGCCCTAAAAGAAAACAACCTCCAACTCAGACTGATGTACCCTGCAAAACTATATTTCAAAATTGATGGAGAAATATACTTCCATGGCAAAGAACACTTGAAGTGACTGGGCATGATGGTGCATACTTGTAATCCCAGCATGCAGGAGGCTGAGGCAGGAGGATTGCCATGAGTTCAAAGTCAGCCTAACCTCACAGTGAGTTCAAACAAGCCTGAACTACATAGCAAGACTCTAAAAAACAAAAACAAACAAAAAACAAAGTGTCTATGCCCATACTACCATGAATGTGCCTGATCTTGTATGATTGCAGAAGCTAAGCATGGTCTGGCCTGGTTAGTACTTGGATGGGAGACCACCTGAAGAAATTCATGACCACCAAACCATCCCTTCAAAGTGTTCTGAAGGATATTCCAGAAAGAGATAATGAAAAGTAAAACTTTATGAACCCAATAGAATAAACTCACCAGGCAAGGCAAGTCATTAAACAGAGGGGAAAGAAAGGGAACCAACAACAGGAAAATAACATGACAAAGATAAGTCAATACATATCAATTATAACCATCAATATAAATGGTCTCAATTCACCAATTAAATGAAACAGACTGGCAAAAAGGATCAAGAAACAAGATCCAACAATATGCTGCATACAATAGAAACATTTAACTCAAAATGAAATTAATAGACTGAAAGTCAAAGGATGAAAAACAACATTCTATGCCAGAGGAACCTGGAAAAAAGTGGGAGTAGGTGGATTTTAAACCAAGACCAATCAAGAGAGACAATGAAAGTGTTAACAATAATAAATATATATGCACTAAATACCAGCACACCTAGCTATATAAAACAAATATTAATGGACACAAAAAAATCAAATAAGCACTAATACAACCGTAATGGGGGACCTCAATACCCCACTGTCACAGATCAACTACACAAAAATCAACAAATAAATATCAGAACTGAACCAAACCTGTGAACAAATGGACTTAGTAAATGTCTACAGGGTGTTCCACCCCACAACATCAGAATACACATTCTTCACAGCTGCACACGGGATGTTCTCCAAAATAGACTACATACTAGTTCACAGAACATGCTCAAGTAAACGCAAAGAAACTGAAATTATCCATACATATTATCAGAACATATTGCAATGAAAGTGGAAATCAACAGCAAAAGAAACCACACCTGGAAATTAAACAACACCCTCTTGAACAACCTATGAGTCACAGATGAAATTAAAGAAGAAATTAGACATTTTCTATAACTAAATGATAATGCCAATACAACATACTGAAACTTATGGGATGCAATGAAAGCAGTCCTACAAGAGAAATTTATAGCTGTAAATTCCCACATCACGAAAACAGAGAAAGCTCAAATAAACAACCTAATATTGAATCTCAATTTTCTAGAAAAAGAAAAGCAAGTCAAGCCCAAAGCTCATACAGGGGAAGAAATTACAAAGATCAGAGCAGAAATTAATGCAATGGAGACTATGAAAACAATGCAAAAGATAAATCAAAGAGTTGGTTCTTTGAAAGATTAAACAAAATTGACAAACCCTTAGCCAACCTTATCAAAAAAAGGAAATACTCAAATCCATGCAATTAGGAATGAAAAGCATAAAATCACCATGAATCTTGCAGAAATCCAGAAGATCATCAATACCTGCTTTCAGAACATGTATTCTAATAAGATGGAAAACAGAAGATATGGACAGATTCCTAGATATATATGCATTACTAAGTCTGAATTAAGAAGATAAAAAATTCTAAATAAACCAATATTAGTCAATGAAATTGAAAATCCAAAAGATCATCAATGCCTGCTTTCAGAACATGTATTCTAATAGGATGGAAAACAGAAGATATGGACAGATGCCTAGATAGATATACATTACTAAATCTGAATTAAGAAGATATAAAAGTTCTAAACAAACCAGTTATCACTCAATGAAACTGAAAATGTATTAAAAACTGACCAACAAAGGAAAGGCCCTGATGGATTCACTAATGATTCTACAAGAAATTTAGAGAAGACCTAATGCTGCTACTTCTCGAACTCGTTAATGAAATTGAAGGGGAAGCAATACACCCAAATGCATTCTTGGAAACAAGCATTACCCTGATATCAAAACTAGAGAAGGATACAACCAAAAGAGAGAACTACAGGCCAATCACCCTAATAAACATGGACCCTAAAATCCTCAATAAGATATTGGTAAACAGAATGCAGCAAATCATCAAGAAGATTATACAACGTGACTAAGTAGGATTCATTCCATGGATGGAGGGGTTGTTAAACATTTGCAAATCAATAAATGTAATATACTATATTAACAGTGCCAAGGACAAAACCCATATGATCATCTCAATAGTTACAGAAAATGCATTTGACAAAGTACAAAATCCATTCACGATAAAACCCTACAGAAAATTGGAATAAATTGTCTTTATCTCAATCTGATAAAAGCCATCTACAACAAACTAACAGCCAACATCATACTAAATGGACAATAATTGAAAGCTTTCATTCTAGAATCAGGAACAAGACCAGGATGTCCACTATCATCAACCACTTTTATTCATATAGTTCTGGAAACATTAGCCATAGCAATTAGAGAAGAGAAAGAAAAGGAATAAGGATAGGAAAGGAAAAAGTTAAATTATCATTATTTGCTGATGATGTGACACTGTATATGGAAGACCCCAAAAACTCCACCCAAAGACTTCTAGATTTTATAATCAAAATCAGTAGGTTAGCAGAATACTAAGTGAATACTCAAAAATTAATAGCATTCCTGTACACAAATAACAAACAGAGAGAAATCAGGAAAACCACAACTTTTACAGTAGCATCAAGAAGATTGAAATACTTAGGAATCAATGTAATGAAGGAAGTAAAAGACCTTTTTTTTGTTTTTTTTTTTAAGCAAGGACAGTTTATTTTTACTTACATCATCAGAGGTCTCAGTCCATGTATGGTCAATGGGCTTCAAGAAAAAACAAACAAACAAAAACAGCATGGAGGAAGGGTTTTATGGAAAAAGGTCACATTATGGTGGCCAGGAAAGAAAAGGGAATTGCTGGTCAGGAAGATATACCCTTCCAGGCCATGCCCCCAGTGACCCATTTTTCCAACAAGCACATTAATGAGTATAAAACTCTCATGGTTGAACTACTTTCCATACATATGAGTTTTGGGGCACATTGTAGATCTAAACCATAACATTATGCTGTGCACCCCCAAAAGACTTATGTCCATCTCCTAATACAAGGTGTATTTAGTCCATCTCTAAAAGTTGTCAAAGTTTTAACAGTTCTAACATTGTTGAAAAGTCCAAGTCCAGTCTCTTCTGAGACTCAAGGAAAACTGAGTTTTGAGCCTCTTTAAAAATCAAAAGGAAAGTTACACACTTTTAACACACAATATCATAGGGTAAACATTTCTATTCCAATATGAATACAGTCATAGAAAGAAATCAGGCCAAACCAAACCAAAACCTACAAGGGAAAACAATGAATACAGTAGTTCCATGCCCAGCACTTAGAGCAAGTTATGAAAAGATGTGAATTCCAAAGGGCTTGGGCATTACGGCTTCTATGGCACTTGCTGCTGTTTACAGTGTTCATGGCTTCTCTTTTGAAGTAGCTTTGCTCAATGCCTGTAGCTTTACTCAGCAGAAGATCCACCACATTCCTGATATTTCCAATTCCCTGGGTTTTGCACTGCACTTTTGGCTTCACACATACCCTACAAAGGGCACACTATCTGGCCTCCTGGGTCTTCTTGTATCATCTAGGCAAAAGCCTTCCCATTCCTAAATTCTTCCATTCTGCATGCCTTAAAAACCAGCACTACATGGATGACACCAAGGACTTCAGTAGCAGTAGGTAGGCTCTTTTTGACCATGGTGCAGCAGCCTCTGGGTGCCTAGGTGACTGAACTCTGAGATGCTTTTCTAGTTGGCCCCAAATGAGCTGGGGTCCTTGGGTCTCTCCTGAAAGCAAAGTTTTTCACTTCTACACATTTAACCATGCAAAGGATGGGGTCTTGCTGATTTACGAGTTTTTCTCAGGGCATTTTCTTATACTGATGCAAAATACGTGGCTTCCTTTTAATGCCAATGTTTCAGTAACCAAACACTTCTTTGCTTCAACTTTGGAGGCACTTCCTTTCTGGCAAAACTAAAAACTCATTAAATGGTTCTTTTGCTCTTCATTCTGAGACTCTGGATGAAAGATACTTGAAATATGCATGCTACAGTTTAAATATTGGGATTCCCAGAAATTTCCTCCTCCAAATTAGTTCACCACCATTCATTTCAGTCTCCTGCAAAGTCTCAGGATATGGGCAAAATGCAGATGGATTTTCTGTATGAGAACAAAGCATACAGTGTTTGCTCCATCTGTCAGTGGAGTCCTTCTTCCAATTGAAACTTCTTGAACCTGGCTTCTATTATCCTCATTCTTTCAGCATTCTCATCTTCTGCTTTTTTTTTTGGGTACTGGGGATTGAACTTGGGTCCTTGCGCTTGCGCAGCAGGCAATGAAACCACTGAGCTAAATCCCCAGCCCTAGCATTCTCATCTTCTGAACCTTGAGTAGAATCTCTCACCAAGATAGGCTTAAAAAATTCTACGGTTTCTCTAGCTGGCGTCTCCAAACATTTCCAAACTCCTCCTCAAGGCCTTTTCAAAAGCTTCTGAACTACATGGTCAGGCATAGTCATGGCAATGACCCCAATTCTGGTACCAATATCTGTACCTCAGATACAGATCCATACACTTTCTCATTCAGGTAGCTTCAGCCAGTTCTAGGGAATAAATAACATACTGGAAGTTTCTGGTGGAGAAAAGCTGCTTATGTCACGGTAGGCAAGAAGCATAAAAAGAAAGCAAGAGCCAGGGTGTTTAGTTAATAGTTTTCTATGTCACATCCCCAGTGACTTGATTCTTGTGACCTGGTGCCACCTGCTAACAGCACATTCAGTGACTGAACTCCTTAGTGGATGAATGATGAGTATAGCACCCCCATAACTGAATCACCATCCATACACATTAGAATTTGGGGGAACATTATAGATCTAAACCATAAAATATGAAAAACTGTTGTAGATATAGGCAAAGGCAAAGACTTCCTAAGTAGAACTCCAATCACACAGGAAATAATATCAAGAATAAGAAAAAATTAAAAAGTACAGCAAAGAAAACAAGAATAAAGGGACATGCTACATAATGGAAAAAATGTTGCTACTTATTCTTCTGATAATGGTTTAGCATGTAGAATACATAATTTACAAATGCTGGTGGGACTGAGGGGGGAAAAGAATCCTTTTACATTGTTAGTGGGAATGTAAACTAGTATAACCACTATGGAAGTCAGGATTGTTATAGCTTGTGTTTAGATGTCCCCCTCAAACCCTCATGCAGTCCTAGGTGAGATTTTTCCAGAGGAGGCTGGATCTAGTTTGTGATGCTGGAATTGATTGATGGTGCAATGCTAGGTTCAAGGGTACTAGGATTATGAGGGTGAGTATTATCCTTCCTAAGTAGTCTGGATCAGATAAAAGGGACAGAAAGATGCTGTTAAGGTCCCTTGTTGCTTTGCTACCTTTTGTCAACCAAGAACTGTTTCTTTGTGATGTCTATCTGCCATGCCACACCGCCCGGGAACCAGCCGCATGGACTGAAACCACCAGAAACTGTGAGCCAAACAAACCCTTTCCCCCTCAACTTTGGGTGTCAGGCACCCTGTCTCCAAAATGAGAAATATAACCAAAACAAAGACGGAGATGCCTAGAAAACTAAAGCTAGAAATTCCATTTGACCCAGCTATTTCCCTTCTAGGCATATTTCTGGAAGAGTTAAAGACATTATATTACAGTGATACACGCATACACATTTATAGCAGCACAATTCACAGCAGCTGAGAGTTGGAAGCAGCATATATGTTATCAACAGTTGAATGGAGAAAGAAAATGTAGTATTTACCAGCAATGGAGTCCTACTCTGCCATAAAGAAAGATAAACGTGAGTCATTTGTAAGAAAAAGGATGCACCTTGAGACTATAATGGCAAGTGAAATAAATCAGACACATGAACTTAAATATTGCATGAGCTGTCTTGTATGAGAAACTCAAATTATAAATAAGAGCAAAATAAAATATAGATAGCAGAAAGTAGGGAAATAGATCTTTCTCAAATGATAACAGGACCAAGAGATGCAGGGGGAAGGAGAAAAAGAAAAAAAATGAAATGGGAATTAAAATGTGTTATGTACATGTACCAAGTCCAGAGCAGGAATGGAAACATTATGTACTGCAAAGATGTACTAATAACAGTTTTTTTTTAAAAAAATTGCCACTCATCCTTAGAACTAATGACTGAATCAAACAATGGGCAAGTGAATTGAATAGTCACTTTTTAGAGGAAGAAGTCTAAAGGGCCAATATGTACATGAAATAATGTTCAACATGTTTAGCCATTAAGGAAATAACAAATCAAAACAGCTCTGTGATTTCATCTTAACTCAGTCAAAATGGCTATCATCAAGAACACAAAAAGCACCAAATGCTGATGTGGGTGTGGGTAAAAGGAAACTCTCCTACACTGTTGATGGGAAAGTAAGGAGTATACTATGGAAATCAGTATGAAGATTTCTCCAAAACTAAAAGTTGAAACTTCATTTGACTCAGCTGTTTATTCCTGAAATTAGACCTGTACACATTTAGTTTAGAGCAGCTCACAGTAGCTAAAATCTGCAAACAGCCCAATCAATGTTCATCAACAGATGAATGGATAAAGAGAATGTGGTATATATACACAATTAGTCAGCCATAGAGAAGAATGAAATTATGTCATTTGCAGGAAAATAATGAAAATTGAGACTATCATGCTAACTGAAGTGTATCAGACACAGAAAGTTAAATATTTCTTGGTTTCTCTTATGTGAAAAACTTAAAATATAGTAGATGATAGATGATAGATAAGTTGACAATAGATAAAAAGACAAAAAAAGACAACAGACAGAAGATAGACAATAGATAGATTCTGTCAGTTCTTGGATTTGAAGAGAATTGAGGGAAAGGGGAGATGGGTGGGGCAAAGGTATTGAAAGTGATCAATTTAGGTTATATGTACGTACAAGTCCCCAAAACGAACACCATTACTTTGTACTAAAAGACACATCAATAAAATAGTAAGAATACTGTCTTAGTTACTTTTCTCTCATTCCTGAGACAAAATATCCGACACTCAAATCTAAAGGGGAAAGAACCCATCTTGCTCACAGTTTATAGATGCCTCAGTCCACAATTGGCTAGCTCCAAGGCAGAGTGGCACATGGCAGAGGGGCATCACCAAGTAGCAACAGCTCATGGTGTCCACATGGTTGCAAAAGAAACAAGGGAAAGGACCTTTATGTTGAAACTGCAGTACTCAGGAAAAAGGAAACTGAAGAGTATATCAGAAAATGGAAAGATATCCCTTGTTCTTGGATAGTCAGAACGGCCATACTTCCAAAACTATTACACAGATTTCACACAATTCCAATCAAAATAGCAATAGCATACCTTGCAAAACTGGAGAAAAGAATCCTAAAATTCATTTGAAACCAAAAGAGACCTAGAATAGCAAAAGCAATTCTGGGCAACAAAGGCAAGGCAGGGGGGAATCACAATCCCTGACTTTAAATTATACTACAAAGCTACTGTGATAAAAACAGCATGGTACTGGCAAACATAATAAGAATAAGAATAAGTAATAAAAAGACCCAAGGGTCAATGGAGCAGATTAGAAGATGTCAAAACAACACCAGACACACTCAACCAACTTACTTTGACAAAGGAGCCAAACATCTTCACTGGAAGAAAGATAACCTCTTTAATAAATAGTCCTGGAAAAACTGGCTTTCCACATGCTGAAGACTAAAATTAGACCCATATCTTTTACCATGCTCTAAACTAAAATCAAAATTGATGAAAGATCTAAATATTATAACAGAAACACTGAATCTGCTGAATGACAGAGTTGGTAGAATTCTTGAAGTTATTCGTGTAGGCAAAGACTTTATGAACAAAAACCCAATCACACAGGAAATATCACAAAGAATCAACAACTGGGATCTCATCTTATTAAAAAGCTTTTGGACATAAAACAAAACAAAACAAACAAACAAAAAAACTCACTAACAGAGTAAAGAGACAACATAGTGAAGGGAAATATTTTTGCCAGCTGTTCCTCAGACAAGAGACTAGTATCTAGAATATATAAAAAACTCAAAAAAATTAGACCACTCAAATTTAAGGACCCAATTAAAAAATGGGCTTTTGAGGGCTGGGGATGTAGCTCAGTGGTACCACACCTGCCTGGCAAGCACAAGTTCTGAGTTTGATCCCCAGTACCAGAAAAAAACAAAAACAAAAAACCAGGCACCTGAAATGAACAGACACTTCTCAGATGAAAAAGTAGAAATGGCAAATAAATATATGAAAAAATGTTCTACATCACTAGTCATCCGAGAGATGCAGATTAAAATAATGCCGAGATTCCATCTTACTCCAGAAAGAATGGTTATTATCAAGAAATCATCCAGTAACAAATGCTGACAGGGCCGTAGAGAAAAAGAAACCCTCCTCCATTGTTGTGGGAGTGTAGACTGGTGCAACCACTGTGGAAATCAGTGTGGAGACTTCTCAAAAACCTAACTAGAGGTACCATTTGACTCAGCTATTCCCCTTAATATCTTTTTGAAAGAATTAAAAGCATCATACCATAGCAATATATGCTTATAGCATGTTTACATCAGCAGTTTGTAACAGCTAAATCTTAGAAATAGCCTCAATGCCTATCAACCAATGAATAAAGGAGATGTGGGGTTTTTTTTGTTTGTTTGTTTGTTTTACAACAGAGTAGTCTACTATAAAGGAGGATAAACTTGAGCTATTTCTAGCTAAATGGATGCACCTTGAGACCATACTCTTAAGTGAAATAAATCAGACACACATGTTTAAATACATTATTTTTTCTGGTGTGAGAAACCAAAAGTGTAAATAGGACCAAAATATGTATGTTGAGAAATGGGAAGAAAATGTTCAAATGAGAAAGGGAACAAGGCATGGGTGAGGAGGAAAGAAAGGGACAAGAAAAAATGAGAAGGAAAAAAACGGAAACAAAGCTTTTGTAAATAAGGAAGGGAAGAGGGGTTGAAGGGAGGGGAGGGGAATGAGAGAAAAAGAAGCAAGATATATCATGTACAGGTACAAATTCCCCATGAGGAATGTCATCACTATGTATATCTAAAATGTACCCCAAAAATTCTAGGATGCTAACTCCTATGTATTTTATCAAATAGGTTAGTAATTATTTTCTTTCACTCCTTAGAGACATCATAAAGCTCTACCAAACTCCCGACTTCCTCAAGTAGGATTGAATACAAAGAAATTTGTGCTGACCTTAAGCTTGTAATTTCTTTTACTTTCACTTCAGTTTCTCTAGTGAATCTTATGAACCTTTCATGTTTCCACATACATTTTGTATGTTTGGGGAGCTGGGGTTCAAATCCAGGTCCTTTGGATGCTAAGCACAAGCTTTACTATTGAACTCTGTCCACAGCTCATGTACAATTTTTTTTTTTTGGTACTGGAGATCGAACTCAGGACCTTGTGCTTGCGAGGCAGGCTGTGGAACCAGAACTAAATCCCAGGGCCCCCATGTACAATTTTTTTAAAAAGATATTTTGAAATATTTATACACCCACAAGAATTTGCAAACATACCTCTCACCAGGCTCTGAAATGAAGCATCTGAGATGACAGCAGTATATTATCAATCAGTTCAGGAAATTCCACACACTTTTAATGGCAACCAACTTTAACTGTAGTTAGGGGTTTAATGAAAAGTTAGAACTAACCATAGGAAAAGTTAGTAGAACTAGACACAGGAAAAATGTGAAAAGAAGGCAACAGGATGAGGGAATACCTTGGTCAAAGAAATGGTGTGGCATGAAAAGAACCTTGTCTTGGAGACAGAAAATGTGCACTTGAGCTGCAACACTGTTATGAATGATGTATGTATGTGTATACACATGTATACACACACATGCACAGATCCTGAGTCATTACGTATTTGTGGCTCATATTTAAAAGTTGTACATGAACACTGAGGAACCAGCCACTAGTCTTTTCCAATGCTACAATTGTTACAAGTAGATGGTGTTTTATTATCAAAAGTCTACTTAATGATCATACTTAAAATCTCAGTATCCAGGTGCCCTAGTATGACTTTCTTAAAAAGCACTTTATCAGAAGCTATGTACACTTTTTTTGCCTGACAATTCCTATTTATAAATTTTGCACAAACACAAATAGGCAATGACACATTTTCGAGGCTCTTACAGCAAAATACTTGTAAATGTGAAAAGGCACTGAGGATACACTTTTGTAGTGTGTTACTGTTATTACTGTCTTAATAACTGTTAAAAAGTATGGACTTTGAAAGGTATTCCTAATATATTGTTCATTATCTTACAGAATACATAATATCTTAGATCTTTATGTAGTATGCATAAGTACATATATGTACTTCTGTAAGTATATACAAGGTACTGGGATGAGTAATGCACAAATATAGTTATTTAAAGATACATTTTATGCAATAGTGGTAGTCACCACTAGGTCAGGATGTACAGGCTGGGGGTAGGGATAGGAAAGGACTATCACTTTCTTTTTGTAAATTATAAAATATTCAGTATAAAAGCCAAAGATTCAAAGTAAATGAAGTTGTACATGTTTAAAAATATGTAAATATCTGAATAAGCAGTGTCATTCCAGTAGCACTTAGTAAAAAGTTAATTTTTTCACTGATTTAAGCTGTTGCCTTTATTGTACTTTAATATGCCACTGAGACTACTGCTGGAATTTTTCTGTTCCACTGGACTGCCTATTATGTACTAACATCAAACTTTTAATTCATTCATCAATTTATCAATGTCTTTTTCACAATTTACAAAACTATTTTAAGATCCTTGAAACTTTATCATTGCCTATTTGCATATATAAGTTAAATTTGTAGCTATGGAATTGGTTGGGACAAAGTATACATTTTAAATTCTAATAGCTGTTGCTAAGGAAGATTTAGAATATGTTTTAATGTATGGCAGGGCTGGTCCCCTCTCATTCATTTCTGTTTTCATGGATATTCTTTCTCTCAAATGAAAACAAACAATATTTATTGGGATGGCATTAAATTTACAAATTAACCTAAGGAGAAAATCAAGTTTTGAACAGAGTATATATTTTCACTTGTTTGTGCCTATTTTTCTTTGAAGAGTTTTATTCTTTTAAAAAAATATTTTCTCATATAAGCTTTAGACATGTCTTAGTAAGTTTATACCTTAACTTTATTTTTTTACAATCACAAAGGGGTCTTCTCTTGAAGTGTATCTTTTAACTACTTTAGGTTTGTATACATAAAGTCTTTTAATTTTTTACTAAATATTTTTTATTGAAGTGTAATTATAGAAGAGTGCACAAATCAAGTGTACAGCTTGATAAATATTCATAAAATGAATGCACCTATGTAACCAGCACCTGGATCATGAAACAGAACATTACCAGCACCAGAGTCCCCTTGTATTGTTTTCCAGAACCAAAGAAGCTAGGTTAAAAAATGTATACAATATACACTTATGGAAAGTTAAAAAGTAGGCAAAACCAATCAATGATGAATTAAGGCATAATAGCACTTGCCTTTGGGAAGGGAGGAGATGAACAAAAGAGGATGATTTCTGATAGCATACATGAACTCTGCCTATAGAGTACTGTATTTCATCTAAATGGAATCAGAATATGTACTGATGTTTGGGGATGGCTACTGATTTGTATCAACTGTATTCAACTGATACTTTACTAAGTTCTTTTATAGTTTTTCAAGAAATTCCTCTGGGCTTTCTAGATATATAGTCATATCTGCAGATAGTTTTATTTTTTTCTTAATTCCTGTCTTTGTCTAATTTCCTTGGCTAAAATTCCCCACACAATGTTAAACAGCAGAGGACACAGTAGGCTTATGTTGTTTCTGACTTAGCTGAAAAGCCTCTTATGTTTCAATACTAAGATGCTGGTCTGTAGGCAGAGGTACAATGTTAATGAGTTAATTTCTTCTTGAGTATATTTAACGAGTCAAATAATCATTTACTTTAAAACTTTTAATATGAATATGAAGATCACCTAATATCAAATTATCCTTGCATTCCTATAATAAACTCAATTTGTCATGATTTATTACCTTTTGAAAGTGCTGTTGGATTATTTGGTAATAAATCATTAAAACTTTTTTGACAGGCCTATAATTTCTTTTGGTACAATCTTTGTTAGGTTTTTCAATCAATGCTATTACACTCATTTTAAAAAATGAATTTGGAAGTCCTTTGAGGAATAGTAGGATTAATCTTTTTTTTTGATACAGGGTCTTGCTATGTAGTTACTTTAGGCTGGCCTCAAACTCACAGCAATCCTCCTGCCTCAGCCTCCCAAATGCTGAGATCACAGGTGTGCACCACCACACCTGTCAGGATTATTTAATCATAAAAATTTGCTAGATTTACAATGTAGGTCTGATTTTTTGGGGGGTAAGGGGTCCTTTAATATTCATTTCTTATATGGTAATTGGTTTGTTTTGACTTTTTGTATCTATTACATTTTGATAATTTGAATTTTTAAAAAGTTAACATTGTAATTATATAAAATATCTCAAACTAGTCCATTAAAAAAATTTACTGTTTTATAGCTATGTACCCCTTGTCATTTAAGTGTTTCTAGTTGTGCTTCCTCCTTTTGTTGTTACATAAGTTAGCTGGTAGTTCGCCTATTTCACTGAGCTCCCACCATGCCAACCCTACCAAAGAATCAGCTTTTGAATTTACTGGCTCTACTGTTTTGATTTTCTATGAATTCTTTTTTTTTTTTTGTTATTTGTTTTATACTCCAGTTTTTGTGTGTGTGTGTGTGGAGTACCAGGGATGGAACTTGGGACCTTGTGCTTGTGAGGCAGGATCAGGCACCACTGAGCCAAATCCCCAGCCCCTTATACTCTAGTTTTTAAGGTTCTTGATAGTATACTAAGTTACTATTAACTTCCAATTGTAACTGCTTTTTCAAGTATTACGATTTCATCCAGCTTGTGGACATGTTTCTCCAGTGTGTTTTCTTTGTCTGTGGGGGTGCTGAGCTACTTATTTTCTTCTTAGACTAACTTTGAATGAGCTGACTGCAATCCTGCTCTTTTTTTCAAAGTGAAGATGAATTTTTCTGTGCTTTTAAGGTGGACACTCTCAGATGTCTTTTCTAGCTTCATGGGTCTAGGGCTACCTTTTCTTTTTCAGTGATTTATATGATTATGCATGTCTACATTTATGTGTCTATTGGCCTTCCTTCCTAACATTTATCTTGACCATTTCTTTCTTTTGTCCTGTTGCACCTATCTTGTCCAATTTGGACTCTACTTGTAGCAACTTCTCCCCAACGCTGGGCTGTCTCATTAATTTCAAGAGGAATATAGTACAGTACAAGACCCAGACTGCTCTAGTATGTCGTCAGATCTTATCGTATTGCTTAAACACTCAACTGAAGGTGGGATTTTATAGAACCCTTCCCACTTTCAGATCTGTTCCGATTGGCCTAGTGTACTTTGCAATGAGAAACAGTGGGCAATATCACAGTTCTACAATTTGCAGGCTTTACAAACCAGCTGCCTTCTTCCTTCTTCAACACAGACACAGAAACTCTATCGGCCATGGTTTGTTCTTACTTATTTGCATTCTGAGAGTCATATTTTATCATCTAGTTTTGTAGACAGTGTTTGTGGCTGTCCTCGTTATTCTGTATTTTTATAAGTAGATTAAAAACCTATACTGCTGCTATCATCCTTCCTGAGTTTAAATTCTGTTGAGAACGCTATTGTAGAAAAGAGGTTTTAAAATAACTTTGAGGGTTATGACAGAAAGTATAATTAGGAACTTGCTGTATTTTAGGCACTATGCTAAATGTTTTGTACGCACTATCTCACTTAATCCTCCATCAACCTTGTGAGTTGTTTTACTATTTTCCTAATACAGAAACTGGGGTCCAAGATTATACTGCTGAACTGGCAGACATGGGATTTAAACCCAGATTATGTGATTCCAAAGTACCTCCTTCTCTATCTATGTTCACTACTTTCAGATCCAACCGTTATCAAACTATGTACCACTGTCAGCACCGTCTATTTGACTCTAGATTACTTTTAAGAATCTAACAAAAACCAAATACAGATTTATAGGTCAAATCTAAAAACACTGTAGATGATAAATAGGTTAATAACAGCTTTTCCTATTCTAAAAAAAATACTGCAAAGTGGAAAGGGGAGAAGTTAGAGTAGGGAATAGAATTATTTCAGATTCTGAACTTATTATTTTTCCTGTTATGTCACTACTGCTAAAGAATAGAGTATATATGTGGATTATTACTAATAATTAATTAATAAATATTTTTCTTCTAAATAACTATTTGGAAAAAAGAATAGTTTCTTTCACAATTCAAAATAGCCTAACATTTTCTGGTAAATATTTCTGTGAAACGTGACATTCACTGGTCCATAAAGTTTTTCAAGGAAGTTTATTTCTCAAACATATCAATTATTCTAATCCTATCATTAATATTCCTCTATTAAACTACTCAAGGAGTCAGAAAACATTTGTTTTATGAATTGCTTGTATGCTTGAATTCTTTTCTGTCATTCATAAACATAGTTACTCTTATTTTCTTATCTTCTAATCACAAATTTTAACTCAGGAAATATAACGTAGGCTTTATAAACTCCTAACGTCATTATACACATGCTACTTTTAACTCTCAGTATCTAAAAGATGACTTAGTTTGAGATACAGATATAATAACCTGTGGAAGGATAATATGTTGTTAACCCTACTTTTTCCCCATGTATGGAAGATTTACTTCCAATTTTAAAAAACATTTCTTCTTGGTGGTACTGGGAATTGAACCCAGGGCCTCATACATACTTGCTAAGTACTCTACCACTGGGTTTCACTCCTAGCTCTATTAACATTTTTTAAAATTAAAAATTAAAAGAAATAGTTGACTTTGCAAATTCAAGTTTAAAACTAAGCATGCCAATAACAAGTATTTTTCTAAATACATACTAGATTTTCCTTGGGAAGAATGATTATTTTGGGATACTTTCCCTCTAATTTAGGAAGTAAATTTAAAGCATTACAATACCTAGTGATATTAATAATTTATTTTTATATTGATATCTGTAAAATAATTCAACTTTGATTATTACCAAGACTAACTGAAAACCAGCTCCATCAGTGAGATTTCCCTCTCAATTTTCGTACCAGGCTAAAACCTTTGAATGCCACTATGTGATGGATGTGATTTATTGACAAGTTGGTTACTAGTGAAGAGTTTTTATACCATCTCCTTTATGATTAGCTAGTTCACAGAATTAAGACAACAAAACAAATCAATAAACAAAGTGAAAGCTTAGTTCTTACCCTCTTTAAAGAGTTACATTTCCCTTCCACTGATCTGGAAATATAAAAATATAAACGACCATGTATGGAGCTGCACTACCAAATTTACTTGAGTGGTTCTGTTTTTGTATTTAAATGTTTTTACTTAATTAAAAAAAATTATACAATTATTACAGGTTGAGTATCCCTTATTTAAAATGGTTGGGACTATTTCAGATTTTGGAATTTCTTCAAATTTTAGAGTATCTGCTTATACCTTGTGGATGAGACCCAGGTCTAAATACAAAATAAATTCATGTTTCATTCATTACTTAAGCAAACAGCTGAAGGAAATTTTCTACAATATATTTAGTGTGCCTATATTTTGACTGTGACATGTCACATGAGGTCAAATGTGGAATTTTCCATTTGTAGTGTCAAAGTCTGGATTTTGATCTTTTCAGATTTTGGATTTTTGTATTAGGGATGCTCAACCTGCTAGTTTGAAATCACAGCGACTGACATACTGGTGGCAACAAACTAAAAAGAAGAAAAAAATCCAAATCACTAAAAATAACTCAGTTATAAAAGTACAATTTATAGTATCATAAATCTCAGAAAAATAAACGAAAACACTAAATGTCTTTCCTTTTAGATAATACTCATTTTCCCTCTGTCTCCACAAATAGCAACAAATGATTGAGATTAAAAAAACAAAGTTAACTGGTATTCAGCCCATCAATGTTTCAATAGACACATATACCATAAAATTCTCATTCATAATATCATACAATTAAATTACCTCTTCCTAAGTTACATAACAGTTTTCTTAAAACAATCTCTCTAAAAAATTATCACATTTGTTAAGCCTATTTATTCTTACTATGAAGTTATTACTTTCATTGATATAGGCCAAACAAGTTTAATTGGCACACTTGAGAATAAGACAAAATAAGCTATTCTTTAAAAAAATTATAGGATTATTTGTTTTCAAAGAATCCTACATAATTAATTAAAGCAAATTTTTACCATCAGCAGTCAAAATTTTTAAATGATCTCTAAGTGCTCACCTGAAGATTATCAATGCTATATGAAGTGTAAACTTGTTCTGAAGATTTGTGTTCATTTTATAACACAATTTGTACTGAAGAGTTTTAAAAAAAGATAACGTACATATATAGTTTTTTTTTCCTCAAAGAACTTCTTAGAAATACAATATAAACATTTTTGAACCACAACAGAATCCATTGTGGTTCAAACTTCAACAAAGATTTTCTTGAAACCTAGTACAAAGGTTACTGGCTCAAGACCATATCAAGTGATATCAGTACAAGCTTTGATTGTAAGACTCTACCCCTTAAAAAACAGAGCACACTTGATTATACATGGCTTTTAACCTTGAGCTACAGTCACGCTACAAATCCCTACCACCCACCCACCCCCATCTAAAGTCAGTCATTTGGAGACATGAACATTCTCTGAGCTTTGTTTAGAGTCCTTGGTTTCCCAGCTCTGATGGAGATCTCGAAGGCGTTCAGAAGTTCGTGTGCTTACATTCAGAGCAGGATGAACTTTACAAATCCCACTTTCTTCCATTAGTGACAGGCCGCAGATCCCGAAGTATGCATGCAAAGCATCTGAAAAAGGAGGCATTTTTTTCCCTTAAAATAGGCCGTCTTACTCACATATGCTATAAAATATTTTAGCTATCAGACAATTACTACATTAAAAATAAATGTAAAATAATGCTAAATACATTTTTTGGAAATATTTATTTTCCCTAAGTCTTAAAACACTAATTTTTTAAAAAAAGATAATCAAAATTAAAAATATGACAAAATTATTGTTAACAAACATCTGCAGAGGAGATGATGCTATTAACATTCACTCAAGGACAGAGAGGAAGAACAGCAATAACATAAAAGTCTCACTTTAGTAGGTTTTCCTTTTTTATTTAATATAGACTATAGAAACAAATGACTTCGTATCATACATTTTTTTCCTGTAAGTCAAAAAAAAACCTACCTCTGAATTTAAGTGGCAATACATCCCATCCTTCTACACCCAAGCTTTACTTATGATAGTTCCTGAACTATTATGTTAAATGAAAGGAGCAAAAATAATCCAGTTTGAAATGCTGGGCTATTTTGAAAGTTCTCCTACTTAAGATAATGTTAGCCATTATAAAAATATTTCACTTGACAATAAAAACAAACTCATACTCTACTTGGTTATAACAACAATTTTTCTGCATTGGCCTCACTACAGTTTTCCATATTCCGGGGGGTGACAGCCCTCTCCTACTAAAGTGGCCACTGAATTCATGTGATCGCTGGCTGGCTAAAAGCCTTATATAGACTTCTGAAGAGCTAAGAATTCTGCAATTATGGAAACACTGAAAAAAATAAGTTTTGTAGCAGTTAAAATTTTTTTCTATTTTTGAGCTAGCTAGCATTTAGAACTTCAAGAGCTGTTAAAAGTTCAAAACATCTTACCAAGTCAGACTCTGCCAAAAGAGTTAATGCTTAGGCTTCTTCTGGATTACTTTTCTCTAATTTTTAGATTCCAAAATAAATTTGATTTCTTCTACACTATTATAACACTCTATATAGTTATTCTAAAATTACAAAGGGCAAAGAGTAGCATTAAACTTTATTTTTAGAAACTGGAAGCTTTCTCAGGAAATAATGCAATAGAAAAGAACATAATGTCCAGAATGACACAAAATAGGATCTTGTGTAAAATGAAAATCTCTCCAGATGAAGTAACACTTTATTTTCCTTCACAAGGAATTTTTTTCTCCTTTGTTTTTTTTTTTTTTGTACCAGGGATCGAACTCAGGACCTTGCACTTGCAAGGGAGGCAGGGGAACCACTGAGCTAAATCCCCTGACCTACAAGGAATTTTTTTGAAGCCAGAGACCAGAACTTACTTGTTTCAAATCTCAAATAGTTTTAAAAAATATCTCCTAGGGCCAAGGATTTAGCTCAGTGGCACTGCACTTGCTCACAGGCGCAAGGTCCTGAGTTCGATCTCCGGTACCAAAAAAAAAAAAATCTCCTTATCTGTAGGTGGTGATATACATATTTACTTTTTAATAAAACATGACTCTTTTCAAATGTTTCTTCCATAAATGTATATTAGTATCTATTTGTGTCAAATCTTTTATTTGACTAATTAGAACCAAGAGTTAATTTTAAAGAAAATTATTAAAATGATTTTCTTAAAGCCTCGGAGAATAGTTCTTCCCATATTAATTCAATTTATCACACTAAGACTTTCTAGTGTATTGGGTCCAAAGATGTAATATAATTGTGAAAATTGAGTATTCCATAGAAATATTTATACAAATGTTAAGTTAGCCACTGATCTCTCTAGAAAAAAAGCTTCAAGAATTTTCTTTTGAAAATGCTACTGGAAATACATGATGCACTGTAAGTTTATATAAGAGATACTTTCTAAGCTGTTCAATTATTTATTAAAATAGTACCAGACACTGATTTTAAAAAATATTAAAACCAAAATAACCTTCAGTTGTCTTGAGGCACTTTTAAAGCATATTTATAGCTATGTATTATACATACCAAAATTTAAAAATATTCTGCTTTAGAAATTAATTTGTGAAAACATACTTTAGGACTTTGAAAGCATTCTACTTTTTTTTTTCTACGAAAGCAAGTTTTAAATAAAAATACAGGTAAATATGTATGTGAGAAAATATTCCCGCTCATTTTAAGTACAAAAACATGATTTCAGGAGCCTCTTACATTTTGATTCAAGTACACATTCCAACCATAGCAGTGCTATGATGGGAGATGAGCTGAAAAATTAATGTTTTAGACTAATAAAAACCATAATTCTACTGCAATGCTATGAAAACAATCATTCCTTATATCTGGTTTATATATTTACAGTAATTCTTTGATAACTTGCTAGAAAAAATATCAATGCTCTGAATTATTTTCACTCTTACACTGATTTTCATGGCAAAGTTATAAATGGATGCCTTGGATTGCTTAAATGGTTAGGCTGGAGAAAAATGCTAAAAGTGGAGAAGAGCCAGACTGTGGGCACCATTCATATTGTTTGAGTGTATTTGGTTCCTGAGTTTTTAGATAGTGAATAGTGTAGTGTAAGTTCAGATATCAAATACTCATCTATAAAAGTTACCTGAAACTGCTGAAATTTAGACAACAAGAATATGGGCAGTAGGGATACCTTTATTCAGGACTTGATACATCTTTTTTTTTCTTGATACATTTTTTAAATGACTTCTGAAATGAGTAATAATTGATTTCCTTTAGGATTGAGAGCAATTTATTCTACTTAGCTCAAGTCATACCTAACAATTTTGTCCTAACAATTCTGAATGAGTTAAATAATTCTCTATTTTGTAAAGATCCCATTCAGGCTATCTGTCATACTATCACAAATGAAATAAAACACTGCTAAAGAATTTGGAAAACTGCACACCATGCCAGTACATCTTAATAACCAACCTTTTCCTTTATAATGGTTAATACCCTAAATCTATCTCAAACTTAAATAATCTACCTTTTAAAACACATGTTGTTTAATGTAACTTTACAAATGTGGCAACATTTCTCTCATATACCCTCTTTGTGATAAAGAGGCCCGAAGATTTCAAGAAGTAAAAGAAATGTTGTTCTGGATTCATAAAGAAAATAATTACCTGGGTGACTGTCTGGCCATTTGGCAAAGCCTCCTACAAGTCGATCTTGAGTTGATAAGATGTAATTTCTATTTTTCTCAAAGTTGGTGTATTGGAAAATTTTCAGAAGCTGAAACAAAGTAACAGAAATTAATTGATATAAAATATATTTAACATTGACCTTTGCCTTACATTTCAGATATGTATCATTTAGATATGTTTTTCTCTAGTTAAGGTCTCTCAGAGCAAATCTTTGGGGATGTAAACACTTAAAATTAGCTACATTGTCTTTTTTATCTTTGTGCCAAGTCTACCCTCCTCTTCTTAACCTGCTATTTTCTTTGGACCCAAAAGAAACCAAAACTCTTTGAATCACATTCAGCTAGATTCAAAACATAATTTCTCCAATCTGTTCAACATAATCATTTAAAAAAGCGCCACATTTTAATTTTCATTATAGGCTCTTAATCTGTGTGTTACAAACTGGGAGTAACTGAAACTAAAAATATTTCAAAAAGAAGAAAGAAAAATTATCAATCAGAAACTAGAGATGGTTTTATGTAAGGACAGTAAAAACAGTTCTTTAAAAGATAAAGTTGGGACAAGTATGATTAGAATATAAAAAACAGCAAACATAATGATTTATGACATGTATTTTATATTCTCTCTGAAGATCCTATTAAGATTAAAAAAAAAAACAGTGAAGGAAATGTAGTTGAGGGAACAAAAGAGCTCAAGAAGGTTTTGAAAGTGGCATGAAGTATATTAATGAATAAAAGAGAACCGCAGGAAGATATTAATGATCGATAAACATTTCTCAAAAAAGGTATAGCTTTAGGGAAATTATGATACAAATAAAAAAAATTTACTCATTTATTTTAACTAATAGAATATAAGGAAAGAGACTCTTTGGAATCCTATTGTTGGGAAAATTTTCCGTCAAGTAGCCCATGTGTCATCACATAAAAAGGAGCAATTGTAATCTCAATGCTGTACTTGCTAGATCAACCTTGTGAAGAGAGTTCACAACTGCTCACCTGCAACATGACTTCTAGCCAAGGTCCATTACATTAGCTCTCTGGAGAAGGTCCCTGACTGCGGTCTCCCCTATGCAGACCTTTCTCAGCTTGCAGCAGCTCAATGTAAACTATGCTCCTTTTCCCCTAACCATAGTTAGGGATACCTCTTCAGAGCGGGGAATATTATAGGCAGCTAAGTTAGATAGAAATATTTTAGGCAGTCAGACAAAGCTAGGCCTTTGAGGGAGTCAATGCAGAAGATGAGAACACATCTGTGGCTGGACACACATTTGAAGATTAGTGACAATGGTCAGATTTACATACTTCCCCAAGGAGGGAAGCTTGAGATTATTGGTACCAACCTTTTGAGATTTCCTGTATAAATAAACCATTATCTCACTAGGGGTGGGCCATCCTCTCCTACCCACTAAGACTACAGATTACTGACCAAGGTTAATGATGTCATCCATATGTCCTTGATACTTATTACTGGATCAATATTAGTCAAGTGGCTATACTTGTACTTTATTGGTTAATTATAGTTTTGACCCATGTGGTACCTGCCTGGTGACTTTGCTCTATAAAACCTTCTCAGAGAAGTGGGCTCATTGGCAACCCATTAGGGACCCCTCTTGTCTCTCAGGAGCTATTCCTATTCCCCATTCCTATTCCCCAGCAAATTTTTCTACTCTTAAAAAAGAATGTTTAATATTTACACTGTTGGTAGATGTTGACTACTGGTTTTCAAATTTTAGAATTAACCTATAGGTAAAAAATAAAAGATTTCATTATTGTTACCAAACAAAATATGAATGTTACCTAATGTGGAATTGTAAAAGTATGCTAACAGCTTTGAATGGTAAAGGAGTCAAGGTTCAGAACTAATAATAAAATAACCACTAACAATTTTCTAGAAAAAAAGAAAGGTGAATTTTATTTTTCATAGTTGGGAAACATGTCTAAAATAGACGAAGATGTCTAAAACAATGTCTACAGTTGTGAAGTCAAGAAATTGCTATATCATTTAAAGTTGAGGTAATGTCCACAAAAAAAATGAAAACTGAAAAATGTTTAGAAGTGATTGCCTTCAGGAGTTGCCAAATATTACTAAGGCCATATCAGTAAGATTCAAGGACCAAACACAGGTTAAAGGCAGGACAATCTGATCACTGAAAAGAGTAATAAACTAAAACATAAAAATGTTAAGATCTATGAGTTCATAATGATACTCAAAAGAAAACCCCTCTAAAATCCAATGTTTTACTGGAAAACTTGAGGGGATGCTATGGAACCAACTCACTGTACTGAACACTATTAAAATTAATGGAAAGAAGTGTTTAACTGCTCTTTTCTGTACAAACTATACCTCAAGGTAAGTAAAATTCTTTTTAAAGGAATGCTAGTGAATAAATTAGCAGGAATGGTTACAATGTAACCATTTTTAACCCCTTAGTGATATAAAGAATGATATGGATCTTATTTATATCATAGAGTACAAAAATTAACTGAAGTCTAATGAAAGACCTAAACATCAAACTATATAACTAGGGCCAGGGATTTAGCTCAGTGGTTCTGCCACCTGCTTCGCAAATGCAAGGTCCAGTACAAAAAAAAACAAAACCAAAAACCTATATAACTATACAACTATTAGAAGAAAACCTTAGGGGAAATCTTTATGACATTGATTTGGCAATTATTTCATAAAAGCATAATAAAAGAAAAAATAGATTAAATTGGGCTCCATCAAAACTAAAAGCTTTTATGCATCAAAGGACACTATGAGCTGTTACAAGGCAATTCAAGGAATGGGAGAAAAAATTTCTAAATCATATACTGATAAGGGACTAATATCCAGATTAAAGGATAATATCCACAATAAATGAATAAAATGAAGAACTCCTAAAAGCCAACAACAAAACTTGACTAAAAAGGAAGCAAAAGACTAAACAGACATTTTCCCCCAAAAGATATGCAAATGAACATTGAGCACATGAAAATATGCTCAAGCATCACTAATTATTAGGGAAAAGCAAATCACAACCACAATGAGCTACCCTTCAAACCCACTAGCAAAGCTATCCCCCATAAAAACAAAAACCAACCAGAAAAAAAACAAGTGCTGGTGCAGATGTAAAGAAACTAGAATCCTTATACACTGTTGACAGGAATGTAAAATGGTGCAGCTGCTGTGGAAAAGAGTTTAGCAGTTCTTCAAAAAGTTAAAACTCTCATATGATCAGCAATTCCACTCCTGGGTATGTACCTCCAAAAAATAAAAGCAGGAATGTGAACATATATTACAGTCCATGTGCATTGCGACATTATTCACAACAGCCAATAGGTGGAAACAACCCAAGTGACCATCAATAGAGGAATTAGTAAGAACTATAGGGTATATACATGCAGCAGAATATTACTAGGCATAAAAGGAATGACATTAAAAAAAAACCTAGAAAAGGTCTGGGGATTTAGCTCAGCAGCATAGTGCCTGCCTGGCAAGCGCTAGGCCCTAAGTTCGCTCCCAGTACCAAAAAAAAGGAATGACATTTTGATATATATTACAACATGGATGGGTCCTGAAAACAAGCTAAGTAAAACACAGTAGGCACAGAAGGACAAATATTTTATGATTCCACATATGTGAAGTACTTAGAATAGGCAAACTAACAGAGAGTAGTACACAGGTTACCAAGGGGTAGGCGGGACAGGTGGGACAGGTGGGAAGTTTATATTTACCTGGTACAGAGCTAATGCTGGGGATGATGAAAAGCATATAAATAGTGGAGGTGGTTATATAACATCATGAATGTAATTAATATCACTGTATACAGTGATATGTATATTTTACGACAATAAAAGAAAACGAAATAAAAGAAAAAGTAAAAAAAAAAGCTGATGGAAACTTTTTAATGAAAAAATCATGTTGATAATTCTGGAACCCCCTGATCAAAAGGAGAGACAACTAGATATTATGTGCTTCTTACGATTCATCATCACTGACTGGATATAACAAATTGCTACTAAATTATTTTTGGTACAGGGATCAAATTCGGGACCTTGTGCTTTCGAGGTAAGCAGCGGAACCTCTGAACCACACCCCCCCCCCTTTTTTTGTAATTTATTGGATGTGATGATACTAAGGTTATATATATATTTAATTATATATATATATTTCATAGACAAACTGTGAAGTGGCCCCAACTGCGCTCAAATTTGTAATCCTCCTGCCTCAGTCTCGTAGAGTGCTAGGATTACAGGTGTGTGTGAGCTACCACGCCTGCTTAAAAGTTGTTTTTAAAACGTTATTTTCATTTAGAGATTACACTGAAGAATTCTAGATAATACAAAAATTATATCTAGGATTTGCCTTAAAATAACACAATAGGAGGGAAGTACTTACAAGTATGAAGAGAAAACTTGTGGGATTACTGGCTCAATAACTTTATGGAGTTAGTATATTAAAACGTATTAAAGGGGGTCGGGGATTTAGCTCAGTGGTTCTGCCTCCTACCTCAAAAGCACAAGGTTCTGAGTTCGATCCCCAGTACCAAAAAAAGTATTAAAGATAGAAGAAAATTTGTGAGCATATCAATCAATAAGCTTCAGAAGATTTAGACATAAAGATAAAAAATCTTAAGTAATTTTTCAAGAAGTGACCTACTGGTTATTTTTTAAGATTAATAACTTCCCATGCAATCCTTATTGGTATCACTTTCAGACAGATTCCTACTAAACATGGACTACTAGTCAGTTTCAGTAACAGGCTTTTTATGACATTGTATGTACAAGAAAGTAGGCATATAACGAGTTTTACATAAAATATAATAATATAAAACTCAAATTCGCAATCATTTGAGTTTTGCAAGAAAATTTTAATTAGTGCAACAGAAAAAACTTAGTAACCTATTCTTAACAATATTTAATGCACACTACAAAGACCAAACCTTCAGCAGAGTTTATACTGACATGGAGTACAGGTTCCTCATTTCATTATTTTTCTTACCTTTAGAGTTGCTCCCACCCAAAAAGAGTAACAGGTGTCCACCGGCTTATTAGGTCTTCCATGATAACCATTCTGTTGCCTCATTATACACCACCTCTTTATCCTGTTCAATTCTTTTTCTGAAAACACTTCTTCTAGTTTACCCATTAGGCATAGTGATGCAATGCCACAGAAGGTAGATCCTCCTGTCAATCAAAACCACACAAATGCTATAAACTTCAACTTAGATGCCTATTAAAACAGTACAAAATGGCTGGAGGGAAAATGTGGAAATCTAGAAAACAGTGAAATAAAATTTCAATAGCAATTTCAAACTTATCACTAGCCACTGAAATCTTCAATATTAATTTGATGAGGACAGATCTTAAAATAATTTGAAGCTAGAAGAAACATTTTAGTTATGAAAAAGACTGGGGACAGGCTTAAAGAACTTGTTCAAAATTATATAGTTAATAGGAAACTTGGAACTAAATTCTAGGACTAGTAAGTCCTTGTCCAGGAGTCATGTGAGTCCAATTTTAATTGATTTAAAAGACAGCACAGGTGGTCTCATATTTTTCAGTTCTGCAACTATGGATGTAATCAAAGGAGGATCAAAAATATTCAGATAAGTAGAGTACAGTGGTTGCTTTCTGAATGCTTCTGTTTGCAAATAATGTGGTTCACAAACAGAAGCATTTGGTAAAATTTTGTTTTTGTTTGCAAACTCTGCATTGGGTGACAAACAAGACCGTGGCTATCTTTCTCACACAGACATAAATGTGGCCCTCTTTTCCCAAATTGCAGAAAAAATTAAGTTCATGAACTGAGGCACTACTGTATAGAAAACAGACATTTCTCTTGTCATTATTCTCTAAACAATACAACATAACAACTATTTACACAGCATTTACATTGTTAGGGACTGTAATCTACAGGTGATTTAAAGTATATGGGAGGATGTACACAGATGATGTGCAAATACTACACCATTTTATATGCAAGACTTGAGCATTTGAGTTTGTGGGGGTCCTGGAGCAGATAACAATAGGTACATTGAGGGATGACTATTTCACTCAGGAAATGAAGTCAGTATTTTTCCATAAAAGAAAAGAAACAACACTCTCCACTGGCATTCTCTGTTGATAACCATTTAAAAAATACTTATATTTTCAATTTATTATAGCTTTTCCTAGTGTTACGACTTGTATCTAGATTTCCTCCCAAAACCTCACGTACTCACAGGTAGGGCTTTTCAGAAGGATCTAGGGTGTGTGACGCTGGGATTAAGGTTGTGTGATATCTAGATTAGTCCCCTAATTGGATTAACGTAGTTCTGGGTGTGGCTGAATGAATTTACTGAAAAGGGAAGCCACACCCAGGGTGTGGGTGTCCCTAACCAATAAGCTTATAGTTTTGATGGAATATAAAGGGGCTTGCTGTTTTCTATGTGACCAGGCAAGACTGCTTCTCCTCTGCAGGGCTACCCTGCCTTGGAGCCAGCCCATGTAGACAGAAACTGCCATAAACTGTGAGCCAAAATAAACCTTTCCTCCTTTAACTTGTGGGTGTTGGGTATTTCTGTCTCAGCAACAAGAATATAACCAAGACCCCTGCGGATTTTATTAATTTCAGCAATTTAAATGGACTATTTCTAATATATTACATTCTCTAACTTTCCTTTTGGTGTTAAGAGTGTTGCATGAATTCATGGAGAATGGAAGAGTGACATTCCCTCTAAAAAATTCACAGCAGCTATCATACTTAATGTGTTCCAGACAGTGAGAATTATTTAATCTTTAGAATTCCTGAGTGAACTAAAATAGAAAAGTAAAACAAATTTATCACAACTTCTTAGAATAACTTCTATGAAGAAACTGTCAGCTGTATTTTCTTGTCAATGACTCACTAGTTTCAACTTCTCTTTCATGATACACTGGCTATGACTTCAGGTGTTAATTACTGCACCACTAAACACAATGTCTCTAATTGACATCATGCCATTTTAAAAACCAACTACCAAAAAGTAAGAAGAAGGCATTTCAGTATTACCCTCTAAAGTACTTGTTAGGATTCTTTAAAGCAAAATGGCACAATTCAAACTAAAAACACTCTTTACTTTCATGTTACACCAGGTTTTGAAAGTGGTTATTCCAGAAGTAAGTTGGGATTTGAGTGTCAGAAACAACTACATATTACAGTCTATGGTTTAAACTAAAATTTATTTGCCAACAGTTAAGGCCACTGTCCCTAAAGAATCTGGTTTACACAAAATTCTAAAAGAACTATTCTATGTACTTAGATAAATAGCAGAATGTTAGAAGGGTGTTAAAGGCAGACATAAAAACAGCAAAACAGAAAAAAATCTAGTACATCTTAACAAAGGATTAAGAGCTGGGCATGGTGGCACACACTTATCATCTCTGCACTCTGGGAGGCTGAAGCAGGACGACTGCAAGTTTGAGCCTGACCTGGGCAACTGAGCAACTTAAAGAGAAAACTTGTCTCAAAAAAGAAAAAAAAGGCTGGAAATGTAGCTTAGTGCAAAGGTCTGAGTTCAGTCACCAGTGCCAGGAAAAAATATCAGATTAAGAATACAATTAAAAGACAAGCATAAGAACTCAAATAGATCAACGAACCTTGCATACTTCAAAATATTTCAAGAGTACATTTAAAGGATAGTGCTAGAATTGCTTCTCATAATATCGAATACAATTTGACCCTGAAGGGTCAAATTCTGTTTATTATGCCTTAGCTGAAGAATATAAAAAAAAAAATTTAAGGCACACAACAGTAAAAGAATATTAAAGCACACAAATAAGAAAGAGCAAGAGAAAGATTTTCAGAGGAAAGTTAAATTTGTTACCTAAAGTGATTCACTAGTTAAATGGAGAATCAGTGCACACAGAATACCTCATTAAGACAACATCACAGCAGGGAAGGATCACAGGGATTCTCTCTTAATAATCTACTCCAGTTCTTCCTCAGATGAGGTAAAGGAGGTATTCCTGCTTTTGGTTCTGAATGTTATGTTCCATTTATACTTTACCAGTACAATAATTACAAATTAACTTATCAATCCTGTAAGATTTTACAGCTCAATTCTAAGCATTCTCTTGGTATTTGTATATATCAAATTATATGTCCTCTAAAATGTATACTTTAAGGTAGTCAATGTGTTAGTTTCTTTTCTCTCCTTGCTGAGACAAAATAGCTGACACCCAAAGTTAAAGGAGGAAGGTTTATCTGGCTTGCAGTTCCTAGAGGTTTCAGTCCCTAATCAGCTGGCTCCAAGACAGAGTGGTGTGGCAGACAGGAATCCAGAGGAGGAACAGTTTATGGTGGTCAAAAGGTAGTGAAAGCAACATGAGTTTAACAGCATCTTTCTGCCCCTTTTATCTTATTCAGACTACCAGGATTAGGGCAGGATTGCCAAACTAATCAATGTACTGGTTTAGTAATCATGAACCCTCAATCCCAGCATCACACTCTAGATTCAGCCACCCCCGAAAAAGACTGCATAAGGCTTTGTGGGGGACATCTAGACACAAGCCACAACAGTCAATAATCATATGGCTAGACATAAAGAAGAAAACCAAAAAAACTGCTATGTAAATAAGTACATTATTTTGAAGTTAACACAAAAAATGAAGTAATTTCAAGGAAACTGAATATTTAGATGAAATTAAGGTCAAAGATTTAATCTTCTTGTGCTGGATTAAGAAGCAGAGATTTTTAAAAATCATGGAATCGTATTAGTTTATCTAAACTTTCATATGAATCTTGAGAGGAAAAACAGTTTTATCCTTAGTAAAAAAGGACAATCCAATTCTTCAAGACACACTACCATTTTACCCTAAAATTATTCTACCACAAGAAAATCACTGGGATAAAGCAAATTAAACTCGATGATCATGGCCTAGAAGATTATAATACATTCATTTAGTTTTTCTGATAAACTGGCTCTAGGATGAGCAACAGTTGGAAGGGTATAACATACCATTTTTGTTGTGCTTATCTGTTTACTCTGCTAGACTGCAAGATGATCATGTCTTACTCATCCCTTATTACTCCATATGCCCCTGTATGTTGTAGTGGGTCCATTAATATGTGATTTATTAGTTTCCCCATATTTTATTTTGCATCCCTAACTAGAAAGTTAAATTTGAAATATTTCTGTCACAGTTTGATAATAATGTAATTTCTTTGTGTGCTTTTCCTCCTAATTCCTCAATCTAAATATTATTAATGAAATGGTTTTTTGGTTTGGGTTGTTTTTCTCCTTCCTCTAATTAATCTATTCTTTTCCAACTGTTGCTTAATCTATCTGGTTTTTTTTTTTTGGTACCAGGGATCGAACTCAGGTCCTTGCACTTGCAAAGCAGGTGGCGCAACCACTGAGCTAAATCCCTGGCCAACTGTTGCTTAATCTAAAGCCCATCCTTCAGAAATATTAATTCAGCCAGAGTGCTGCAATGGTGAGCACTAGATTCTACCTTCTCAGAAAGTTTTGGAGCCATCAGATTTTCTCCATACAACTACAACTATATCCTTCTTGACCATGGGGATGACCAATTACATACTCTCCACTGAAACCAGGCAAGGCTCAGATGCACCTGGACATGCATTTCTTGATTAACAAACTGCTCAAGTTGTTTTACAGCAAGTCTCTGCAATCTACTTAAGGGTAATTTCAAGCTTATCAAAAATAGATATGCATGGAAAAAGCTAGCTGCCATCTGTCAATGACCTTTTGAGGTTACAAGCTCAAAATCACCTGGGCAGAACATACTTTATCCAGAAAAGAAATATGTGACCTGTGAAGAGACATACGACCATCTATGCCTGCTCAAAGGTCCCTAAAACTTCCTCTTTTTACCATCCAATCAATATGCAGTTTCTCCCTTCCTATAAATCCTCCATACCAAATGACAGGGATACAGATCTGAGTTTACAGACCCTAAGCTTCCTACTTTCTTGAGAGTTGACCATTTACACTCTCTCTCCTTTTTTCTTTTTTGGAAAATCTGGTGCCATAGTATCAGCTTCTATGCACACAGGCAGTGTGTGCCCTCGCTTGCAATCTCTATCAACAGCTCCCCTATCCCCAATTTCATTTAACTCAGGCACATAAAAGAATCACGCTGTCATAATCATACTATGGTTTCAGAAGAAAATCCAAGACCATCTTCTATCCCTTGGTGATACACACTCTACAAATATTCCAACTGAAGGAGAGAGTGAAGATGTGAGAGGAGATATCTGACAGAATAAGGTCCTAGAAGAGATAAAAGACATAGGACCAAGGAATATATAGAATGTTAAAAACATAAGTATTTTTATACATTTTATACTTTACAAACCACCTTCTCCCATATTTCTTTTCATCTTTTTTTTTTTTTTTGGTACTGGGAATGAACTCAGGACCTTGCTCTTGCGAGGCAGGCAGCAGCACCACTGAACTAAGTCTCCGACTCCTATTTCTTATTATTTTAAATAAAGATATTTATTTCTGATCTGTGGATGAGGAAACCCTGGAGTCAAAGTAACACAGCTGGCGCTCAGGCCAAGCACCAAACACTGATGTGTTCCTCCTACTTTATCACACTGGCAGAAGCACGGAGACAACAAATGAGCACATATAATCTGCTCTGCTTAAGAGGAAACTGAACTTCATTGGAAAGCCTGTAAGATCCAAGCTTGTTCTTTTTTTTTAGGCTTGTTTTTTTAAGGAGAATGAAAGCTTATTTACTCCTCAGTAGAAATTTCAACTTGACAGAGTTCAGGCAATTGATGTGCTGACAAATTTAATAGCTATTATATTATTATTCTGATTCTGCTGAAAGTGGAAAAAAATATAAGAGAGGAGACTATATTAATGTTTGTACTGATCATAAGCAGCAAATGTTTTATGAATATGATTAAGGATAATTATATTAAGGAAAGTGAAAATTTTCATTTCTTTTTGAATTTATTGATTCACATTTAAGTCTCTGTACCTCTCTGATTCAGCCTTTTAGTGTTATGCAAAGAAAATAATCTGTTGTTTTCTAAGAATAGCTTAAGAAATAATCCTCAATATTTTTATGTGGCTAACACTTGAATAGATTACTAGAAAATATTGTATGAATCCCTTCATGATTACTGATCAAGGGGCTTCAAATAGGTACAAAAGTGTCAAAAGACAAAGGTAGGGAAGTGACAAGATAATCTACTCACACTAAAGGTTGAGATACACTTCAGAGATCTATACTGAAGAGACTGGGATGTTTAAACAAACTAAAGAAACAACACATTTATTTAAGATGTCTTACCATGAGATTCAAGTCCAGCTCCCTGTGCCAGCCCATTGTCATAGGACTGAAAAAGAAAAGTTCTGTTTAGTTTAACACAGAAATAATAAGTTGGCACTGTACTTTTTCATCCCTTTTATCTTTATTTCTCCTTTATATCTTCCAAAATATGCACTTTTGTCCACTAAGTAGAACCAGTCACTTTCAAAATACTTGATCTTGTCTTCTTCACAGGCTACATACACTTGACACTTTCTGAGAGTAGACCACTGAAAGACAATACCTACATATTTAATTTCTACCTAATAAAATGCTTTGACCCTTACTCCTCCCCATTTGTAAGTATATGTAAGCTGAATAAAAATGTGAGAATTTTACAGTCATAAAACTTTATAAACATGAAACAAATCTATTTTGAGGCAGTTTTGGTTTTTTGAGACTAATAGTGCCTGTCTAAATTCCAGTCTCCTCACATATTCTCCAAAATCAAAACAGAAAAGCAAGACATGATCAAGCTTCAGATTAAGTTTTAGAAAAAGAAACATCAAATCCCACTAAACTATCTTTCATATCTCTGATGTACATCTGCAGAGAACAAAGGTGATTTGTGAAAAATTATGAGTGAGAAAAACAAGGGTAGCCAGCACATGGTATATGACTATAATCCCAGCACTCTAGGAGGCTGAGGCAAGAGGATCTCAAGTTTGAGCCCAGTCAGGGCAATTTAATGACTTAGTGAGATCCTATCTCAAAATAAAAAAAAAAAAAGAAAAATTGTAAGGGGAAAGAAAGAGCGAGCATGTAAAGAAGCTAATGGTTAGGTCTGAGATTTAAAATCATTCCCTAAAAGAGAAAGCATACTGTAAATCTACCTTAAGAGTGAAATTACAGGTAGGCCTTGCTCCAATATGTATGAATTCCAATTACCATGGTTTAAATAATGGTTTAAAAAGTGATTCCAATTACAGTAAGCATAATATATTAACTGTATTTAACTGTATAAAGTGCAAGTTCTATTCTCCACGATCATTACATGGAATAACAGACATGTGTCATGATGAGTGATCAATGACATTCACCTTTTCAGTCTGTAGTTATTGTACCTGCTTAGCTCAGATACAGAGAACAAAGGATGTGGCTGTGCTGTCTCTCTAACCCTCAGC
>NW_004624733.1:6730026-6743234 GCF_000247695.1 Heterocephalus glaber | reverse complement strand
CCAAAAAAAAAAAAAAAATTACATATTCATAGCCTTTGATTAAGCAATTCCACTACCAGGAATTTAACCTACAGATGTATCTTTAAAAATACATTAATACAGGGCCGGGGATTTAGCTCAGTGGTGGTGCCACTGCTTGCCTCGCAAGTGCAAGGTCCTGAGTTTGATATCTGGTACAACAACAACAAAAAATATGCAGAAGGTTATTAATTATAGCACAATTTGTAACTGAAAATTACAGTATACATACAATAATTGGGGGTCTAAATGAAGGGAATAGTTAAAATAGAATCCAAACAGGAACCCATAAACTGTATTACAAAAAAATAATATACAACCATATTAAAAAGAAAAAAAATAAATGAACCTGTGGTGTTAAACTGAAATCTAAGGTATCTATATGGACTCAGGGTTTTTAATAAATGGACTGATAAAAAGATACAGAAATACAGATTGTGTGCACATTTTTGTAAGGGGATATCTATTTGTATACATAAATACACAATACATTTCCTAATGCTGCCTGCTGAGAGAGGGCCTGGAATCAATGATACCTCAATAGCAATAAGCACACTTAGTACCAAGACTCTGATTTCTAAACAAGGAAAATCAGAGCTTCTTGAAGAAATGACTGATTTCAGAACTAAGACTGGAAAAGTAAAAGATGAACCTGAAATACTTGTGCCAGAAAGCAAGAAGGTCCTTAAACAATGAAGTGAACAAATCAAAAGGGTACTGGACCTGCTTGAAAAAGTTCTCATTGGCCAATTTGAGACAATGTAAACATCAAAATATGTAATGACAGTAACATTATAATCCATTAAGAATCTACAGTCCACAATGATAAAAACAAAGAAAGAAAGAAAGAAATGAAGGAGAAAGCTTTTTCTAGCAGGAGAATTTCAATTGACAGTTATAGGATGGATGCTAGGGCTGGAAAGTCATCAGTGTATACCAACACCACTAATCGGTAAATGTATGATGAGAGGATATTTATAGTTTCCAGATAAGTCACAATGAGATACAAAATAATTACAGGAAAATCCCACCAATTTCACAGAGAAAACTGGTATACACTACCTTAACCAAATGAGTAAAAATAGGGCAAATCACATAGTGCATCTTCAGATATAATGCCGTGAGAAAACAGTATTACTTCTGTACTATTCATGGCAAAAAGGGGTATCACTCTCCTATCTGGCAAAAATCTTATTTCTTCTTAATATTCCTTTAAGAGTCTCTTCTTTCTGCATCCACAAGCATTTAAAAATATGTGCTACTGCATATTCTACAAAATCTGATCCAGTTACATACTCCGTTAAAACCAACTCCAGGCCTGGGATTTAGCTCAGTGGTTCCGCCACCTGCCTCCCAAGCACAAGATCCTGAGTTCAATCCCCGGTACAAAAAAACACAAAAACCAAAAAACAGCAACAAAAAAAAGCCAAACAACTTCATTCCTCTAAGAACATACACTTTCATTTTAAGATACTAAATTCTGACTGCTGGTTGAATTATAGTTTTACATATTCTAATTTAGAAAATTAAAAGCTTCATATTTGTAAAGTAATAAACCTGGAAAGCAGCACTTCTATTTCTCCAATTTTATATATGAGGTGAAACAGAGGAAAATAATTCCAGCAAAGACTAAGCTTTCCTTACTACTGCCAATAAAAAAGATGAAACTGTGTGAAAGAATAATATTTCTAATATTGTCCTTAAACCACAGATTTAAAAAAAAAATCATATGAAAGTATTAAATTTATGGTCAATGAGTCAACCTACTCTTTAAGATTATTTCTAGACCAAAAACAGTCATTATTTCTATATGGCATTCTGATACATGATATACTGTACTAAGAAAGCAATCTTACTGCCCTTATTTCCAAATTGTTGGTGGAAGAGATGAGGCATATATTATATTGCACCAGAAATAATAACTCAATTTTATCAACATAACTCACCATGCTTCTTCTAATATAGCTGATAGCTTTTTTCATATCCATGCCTGACCAGTTGTTGAGCATATAGCAAATACAGGAAGCACAGTACACAAATCGCATGTCATTTTCACTGCCTTCAGGTACTGCACAAAAACTAAAAATAGTTACAATAATATGATTTTCTATTAACACTGGACTGCAAAGAGGTTAGAAAAACAGCTACTTCACGTTTTTATTTACAACCCCCCCCCACTGATTAAAAACATATTCTAATTGTACTACATAATAGCATTATTAACTTGAATAATATAAAACAATCTCTCAGTCATCACTCTGTTTCAAAGTTCTGATTCTTGGGTAGTATTCTGACAACCATGATACTTCTTCCTAGATGTTGCCCTCAGGGTAAGTTTATTTACTCCTAAGATGGGAAGTTGTAAAATATTGGCTTGAGAGTTAATGGCAGGAAAAGTAGCAGGTAAAACGTGGGATCTACCGAGTAATAAGAAATTTCTGTCCATGTCTTTCTGTGTGGAATTTCTTTTAAATGTATTTGCCATTAACAATTAACTGATCAGCCATATTGTTTTGTTAGATACTTAGTTTTCAAGAGGTAATAATCTGTGTTCCATATCTATTTATTATCTGCAAACAAAGATGAGGTGGTAGTAATCAAGAACAATCGTGACACCAAGTCACATGTTCCAGTTGAGGTAAATAGTTTAATGGTATTTCCAAATGTCAGCTTATTCTGTGTCCACACTTATTTCTCCCTCATCAAGAGCAGTGTTTTGAAAACACTGACAAGAAAAGAGAGATTCAGATGGAGCACAAAGATGTAACAACAGAGTAGAGTTTGTTTTTGGTCCTTTCTTCAGCAATCACTACTACTTTATCACTTTGTAAATTAAAAAAAAATAATAATAAGTTGTTATTATTTGCAGTCATGAGGACTGAACCAGGGCCTCTGGACTGAGCTATATTCATAGTTTTCTATTTTTTATTTTGAGACAGGGTCACCCGAAGTTGCTTAGGCTGGGCTCAAATTTATGATCCACCTCGGGCTGGGGATTTAGCTCAGTGGCACCGTGCCTGCCTCGCAAGCGCAAGATTCTGAGTTCAATCGCTGGTGCCAAAATAAATAAATAAATAAATGAACCTTCTGCTTTAGCCTCCCAGAGTTCTGGGATTATAGGCATGCACCTCCACATCCAAATTTAAAAATTAATATTATTATTTTTTTGAGACAGGATCTCACTAGGCTGGCCTAAAACTTACTATGTATATAGACTGGCCTCAAATTCAGTGATCTTTCTACCTAAGCCTCACACGAATCATTTTTAACTTAAAACTATTGGAAGATTCCTTAGACATGCCACAAAACCATCTAATATTAGCATATTGACTTTTTTCTATCTCTTGAAAATGTTACTCAAACTATCTACAATTAAAAAACATGACATTCAAAGTTTATCCCCTTCTCCTCATTAGTATTTCCAAGGAACAAAAGTTTAGATTAACTATACCCTAACTTCAAAATAGCCTTTTTTTTCCTTCTAGAAGGTAAATTAACAATAAAAAGGAGTTCATCTACTGTAAAACGTTTACTTTCCCTCACACAAAAAATCCTGAACACTTTTTTGACTAAGCACTTAACTCTGTATACAATAAACTTTCAGTGGTTCTAATAAAGAGTATACAATTTTTAAAAGAAAGTTCTATTGTAGTACTATATCGTTTTTTAGCTCCAAAATATTCTTATTCTTAAAAAAGTAACAATGAATGACTCATACCTTCCATCTTCCAGCTGAAGGGCTCTCAAACCCGCTAAACAAGCTTCTTTATTTACTCGGCTTAGGTCATCTCCAAGAATAACTAAACAAGAAAGGCCAGTGTAGGTCATTGCTATGTGACCACTATCGTATGGATGAGCTGTTCCAGGATTCTAAATTTAAAAATGAATATTATGTTAATGAATGAAAATAAAAATTAATTTCATTAACTAATTTGATTTGAGATTTTTTTTTGTACAGGGCATCAAACTCAGGACCTTGCATTTGTGAGGCAGGCACAGTGCCACTGAGCTAAATCCCTGGCCCATGATATGAGATTTTAATAAACAGGAAACTTAAATGTTGCTTACACTGAATTTTATACACATCCAATGGAGAGAAATAAACCCATTTTTATATATGTCTCAATAGCATGTAACTATGACTACACAAATTCCAGGCTATATAATTTTTTTTTTGAGACAGGGTCTTGTTGTCCAGGCTAGTCTCAAACTTGAAATCTTCCTCCCTCAGTAACCTGACATGTGCCACCACCAGGTTAAATAATTTTAAAATTCAGCTTAGAGACCTCAAAGTTTATGGGAATCGTTATATTTGACTAAGCCGAATTATTTGAACTTCATAATTAATCAAATCTACCACTTTAAGTCTTATAAAGTTAGAAAAAGCATATAGTCTTTAGAACAAAAATGACATACAAGAAATAATTCTTTTATACAGTACAAATTTAAATGCCATATTAGTAATTACCATATTAAAACTACACTGGAAAACCTTATTGTTCTGTTCTCATATAAAGCTGGAATTATTTGAGTCTCTAATACACACTAGCAGTTAGAATAGCAAAAAAACATGAAATGCAAAGAGCTCAAAATACTGAAACTAAAAAATTATCTAGAAATAAAATAATGTAACTTTTGCTATTTAGAGCTCAAATGGGTTATTGATTTCAAAGAACATTTTGTGAAGCCTATGTTCTTGCAGAGGAACTAACTACAAGACTGGCAATCACAGAGCTGGGACGTCAGACTAAGAAACTCATATTACCACAATAATTAATTTGATTAAATTGACTTGTACTAATTGTTTCAATAAAAGATAACTAAAATTAGTTAGCAAAGATATCTGAAACTTTATAAAATATGTACTCCTTTAAGTAATCTAAAGACCATGGAAGTTGGCACTGCCACAGACAAAATTTCAAACTAACAATGGTTTATTATGCTAAATAATATTACTCCACAATATATAAAACCATATAGTTTTCTAATTGATTTCAAATAATCAGCTGATTTATTGCTTATTTTAAAAAGATCTCATTTGAAAAATGTAGAATGTCATGCTACACAATTGGTTTCTCAATTTAAGACAGTTTTATTTTGATGGAGTAAGCATATACTATATACTTAATTCATGTACCCATAAGCTTCTCTTTTTTGAGTTTACCAATAACTGACTCAAACACTAAAATAACTACTCAAAATACTAGACAGTTAAAACTCATATCAAAGTTATGTTAAAATAGATTCCTTTATCTCCTATAAGTAAATGTTAACTTCTACAATCACTGAGAGGCATTAAATTCTGGCTCTACTACTTACTTGCTTGCTTGCTCCATTTTTCTCACCCTGGAAAAGGGAGATAGTAGTAACTATCTCATAGGATTATTGTGAGGATTAAACGAGGAACTATCTGAAAAGATGTTAGTTATTTAATAATGATATATTTCTATAAATGGTCTCACATATTTACCAAATAAATTTTCATCAAGACATCTTTCATGCTAAGTCCCTCCTTGAGAACTCAAGTTTTAATTCTCTTGGGTATTCTATCCCACATTTATAATAGACTTCTTAGAACTCCTTAACGTATTTCATTTTTTGGTACTTAAATGAAACAACTGCTATATACATAAAAAAAAACAAACCTGTAGGGAACCCAAACATGAATTAAATGTAGAATTTAACCTTAAGGGCAAAAGAGAGGTCTAATCAAACCATTACAATACAAAGGAGACTACTGTAAATGGCCAGGGAGGAGATATGATAATGCGTAGGGATTATAGAGATTCTTCTTTGCAGCAGAAGAGGAGCCTGAACGGGTACACATGGAGAAGGCATTATAGGTAAAATATAAAAGCAAAGCACAGAAGGAAAATTCTAGAGTACATATTAAAAGACCATAAAGAATTTAACAGAGAATATAGGATTTATGAAGAAAATCAGTAAGAAAGTGGACTGGAAGACCTGTTAGCCTTTCTCCAAAAGTGCTCTATTGCCCCTAACAGTACTGGGCACTGATCAGGTAAGTCGATGGTCAACAGGCAGTGTGGTGCTTTCTGAGGAAAAGCAATGAAGCTACTGTATTGATGTATGCAGTCTGTCTCCTGGACTCTACACTACCACACTAAGTGACAACTCCTTTTTGACCTATTTGATTCCACCTGGAGTCGCTAGCTCCTCCTCCCACTGAGAATTCAGATGAACACACAGCATGGAGTGTAACCCAGCTTCGCAGATGATGACAGGGTCCAGATGATTCAAGGGGCAAAAATGGGTTTCATGAGAATCTGTGAGCCAAGGGCAAAAATTCTTTCTTCAACTTTAATTACTTTTTAAAAAATGTCTTGAGCGCTGGGTGTAGTGCAGTGCACCGCTAGTCCCAGGGACTCAGGTGGACTCACTTGAGTCCTGGAGTTTGGGGCCAGCTTGGGCAAACAGAGAGACACTCACCTCAAAAAACAAACAGTCAGGTGTGTACTCTGGAAGGCTGAGGCAGGAGGAATCAAGGTCAAGCCCAGACTGCGGAATTTAGTGAATTAGTGAGACCCTGTCTCTGAACAAACAAATAAACAAAGGGCTGGAGATATAGCTCAGTATGAAGGTCCTGAGTTCAATTCCTAGTACCCACTGTACTATAAAAAAAAGAGAAACATAAAAAAATCCAATGGAAAAAATAAAATGTCTTGGTGGTAGAGATTATTCTTTAAAGGTAATGTTATTACTCCAAGTATTGGTATACATTTGCATAGGTGTAGTACTATACAATGGTCATCATTAACAACAGCATGACACCAAGATATCTTGTTCATTATGACTAACCAAAAAAAACACCTTCTTCAGTACTGGCCTAAGTTAGAAAATGTATGTATGAAAAAAAGAAGCATTTAATGAGTCCTTTGTTTTTACAATCCCTGCTAAGCACAAAGGGCACGACTATGGAGACATCTTGGTAAAAGCATATGATTCTAACATAGGTAAGCTGGTCTACAGCTTCAGGCAAAGAAGAAACTGAAGCAGCTCCTATATCCAAAATCACTATTTATTCCAAAATATTAAAGTAAAATACAGAAAAACTGGCAGCACTTCAGCTTTAAATAGATATAAATCTTGATATATTCAGTGGAATCAGACACTGGCTTAAGATCATTATACTAAGAGAATGACCCCATCAAGGAGTAAGTTTCTGTTCTGTGGAGATTCTTTAAATAAAAAAGATGAAGTTTTTCTCCACTTTCTACTGTAGAAAAATACCGGTGATTTTGAACACAAATGGAATACCCAAAGTTCTAGGTCTGTTTCTTTGAAGAAGAATAAAGCCCTTCAACTTGTTAGGACTCACTGCTTTTTATACTGGCATGGGCTGATTCCAAAGCCTTTGGCTACAATGCTGAGGAAGTTCTCCCTGTTGCCATAAATGTCATAAAATTAATCACTATCTGGATCTGCAACCACTGCCTTGAGAAGAGTATTTTTTTTTATTCCTAAGTCTTGAGAACTGAATGTAAAGTCCTGTAATGCATGGAAGTTTTCTGGTTTCTTGGAAAGCAAGCATCACAGTACTTTATTTCTATTTTCTCCAGGAAATCACCAATAATTTTTGCATATACACAGTAATAAGAATATACGTTTTCATAATAATTGACATATGTTTTTGCATGTGTATGTACTGTAAATTCTTCCAGAGAGGGAGGCAGATTTCCCTTGAGAGGTTTCAGTTTATATAGTATTTAGTCATATAGAAACCTGGAAAAGGGCTGGGGATTTAGCTCAGTGGTTCCAGCGCCTGCCTTGCAAGCAGGTCCCAAGTTTGAACCCTGGTACCAAAAAAAATCTACAAACCTGGGAAGTATACTTCTGAGTAATTTCTTAGTTTTCTTTCTCACTAAAATCTTCCTATATCCCTTCTCCTACTAACCCAAAAAGAACTAACCTTTGATGGATTGAACGGAATACCCAGGTATGAAGAGCCTCGGAAACCACAGCGATTTAGATTTGATCCTAGAAAATAAAACATATGCTACTTTAAAAATCATCTTATTTTTGTGCAGATTCTAAAGCAGTTTAATCACACAATCTTTCAGAAACAGAGTATTTAGTACCAAGTCTTTGTTATTATCTCCATTTTCATGCTAGCCAAAGTTGATACTTACCATGTATCAGGTATATTTTAGGTGCTTTATGGGTATCTCATTTAATTTCCATACCAGTCACAGACAAAATAGTGACTACTCACAGTGCACTTCTTATCTATAGTTCATCTCAATGCATACAAAATATTTTCATACATTTTCTATATGACTATTTTTCATGTGATCAATATGTTCAATCCCCCATTCTAAAGAACAGAAAACAGAAGAGATATATTCAATGAAACATTTAACAAAGAACAAGGTCTAGAATCTCAATTTCTCATCCAGTACCTTTTAACTTTAACTTGCTGCTTCTTTACATATAAATAAGCTAAAGCTATAAACTGCCCTATAGCCACAGAAAAAATATGGACTTTGTATTTCTGTGTTAGATAGACATTTGTTCTCAATTCTTGGCTTTGAAGTACATAGAATACTGTAAATTAGCCCTTATTCTCTACTAATCCAAAGTGTATATATTCATACTTTTTAAAAACTCTGGATATTTGCATTTTTCATGGTGTCAATGGAAAATGTTGCAAACTTAAGAAAATTACATCCATAATGTTTTAATAGCTATTAGAAAATCAGCATGATAGACACAGAAGGTAAGAACATATCAGTAGAATACAATACGCTGCTAATAAAAAATAGGCTTTGATGTTAGGAAACCATTTCTCTTAAGACTGGCACACAACTAATTTATAACTCTTTTTGCACTCTCCTGTTTGTTCACATTGAGCACTGTAATTTATTCAGCTTTTTCTCTCTTGAAATATTTAAAACAGTAGCATATACATTCTTTCAAATTAGGAACCCTAAATTTAAAGCTTTCCACCAATCATCTTCTCTCTATTGGCAAAAATTTTATTTAAAAGAGATATAACTGGTAACAATGATTTCAGTGAACACGGTTCTCTTTGTTAAAAATTTTTAAATTGGTAAGCACGCACCTGAAATCCAGCCACTTGACTGGCTAAAGCAGGAGGGTATCAAGTTTAAGGACAGCCTGGGCAACTTAGTGAGCCTCTGTCTCAAAACAAAATTAAAAAGGGAGGGCTAGGCACCGCCTGCCTTCCAAGTGTAAGGTTCCAAGTTTGATTTCTGGTACCCCCCCCCCGCAAAAAAAAAGAAAGAGCTAGGAATGCAGCTCACTGGTAGAGCATTTGTCTAGCACGTGCAAGGCCCTGGGTTCAATCCCCAGTCAAAACAAAAGACTGATCTCATTTCTACTTTTGATGAGATAAAAGCTCTAATTCTATCTTTTTTTTTTTTTGGTAGCGGGGATCATCTAATTCCATCTTTTGACAATTTTGTCAAGTGTTAGAGCTCAGTAGAAAATCTGTTTCAAGCAAAATTTATTTTCTTTAGCAGTAAATGAATAATGGCATTTATTTTATCATTTATGAGTATTGGGTTAGTTTACTTAATAACTTCTCAAAAGTAGCAGAAATATTGATGCCAAAACAATACCATATAAATGGTGCATGCCTCTAATATCAGTACTCTAAGAGGCCAAGACAGGAGAATTGTGAGTTCGAGCCCAGTCTGGGACACTTAACTTAAAGAGACCTTGTCTCAAGATAAAATAGGGTGGGCCTGGGATTTAGCTCAGTGGTTCTGCTGCCTGCTGCGCAAGCGCAAGGACCCAAGTTCGATCCCCAGTACCCCCCAAAAAAACAAAAAAGATACTGGAGCCAGACTGAATGTTACCTTTATTTTGCTATTACCTTTCTGCCTAATTAAAAAGACATAAATGCCCCTTTAAAAAAAAAAAAAAAAGATACAATAGGGCTCAGGATATAGCTTGGCACAAAGGCCCTGAGTTCAATCCCCAGTGCCACAAATAATCACCACCAAACATCTAAGGAAGGAGACTAGGGTATGGACACTTAAGAATCAACTCGGGATCTTATTCTTCCTAACATTGTCCTAGGTGAGTAACAACCTCTCTGAACCAGTTTTCTTGGACTGTTGAACTAAGAACAGTAAAATATCTCAAGTAATATCTTCCAGGACTCCTGTAAGGGTTAAAGGATAGGTTCAGATTGTCAGAATGTACTTTAGCCTGAGGGCTTAGTAAACAGTAACCACTTATAATCAATTATATTTTAACAAAAATGAAAGCAGGATTAATAGCTTTTATTCCAATTTATTGAGGAAAGTTTCTTCAAAGTGAAAAATGCTTTTTCTTCCTTTTAAAAAAGCAGGATGCATATTCTCACAATGAAGAAAGCACTTATAATCTTATGCACCTGTCACAATGTATAGAAAACGACAGTATATTTTTTGCTCACTTTTGAATTGTCAGTGGACTATGAAGCTGGATAAAGGAAATAGATTATTTCAGTATAAAAAAACAGAAAAAAAAAAGAGATATTAACATTTTTAATGGAATGTTGACCAACATTAAATGCCTGAGTACTCAAGAAAAATATTTATTCATTAAACTGAGTTATCAGTCACACACTTACATTAAAATGTTTTTTATATGACATTCATTAAGAGGTAACATTTTTATCACTCATAAAATTGTTGGCCAACCCTTTCTGGCTCATCAGCATTTGTTTGCATTGTACTTTCCTTTATAATTCTAGTAAGCTTACTTTTTTCATGATATTTAAGCATAAACGAAATTCATTACAAATTTAAACTGGACACATGATGCATGCTCCTCCAGGTAGTTTAAACTTCTTTGGGGGTTATTAAATAACACCATCTAGTGTGTCTACTCAGCAGCAACAAAACAAACTGAAAGGTCCTTCTGTGTGGCTTGTCTGTTTACTAGAATCAATGATAGAGTTTTTAAAAGGCAGAGACATCTCGTGTCCCTTCATAGGCTTGCATAGAAACTGTGACTATAGAACCTGGGCAATCAAATTCTATAAAGAAAAACAATCAACAACTACTGATTTGATGAATGCATCCTCTACTTTTGTACAGCCATAATGGCAAACTAGTTTGTCACATAGAAGTAGTTTAGATAGCAATATATCACAAAAACTCAAGTTACTTAAGAAAAATGAAACTGTGCAGGCTGGAGAAGCAGCAAAAATGAGAATTTCTGCAAAGGTGTATTATTACATGTATATGGGTTTATGTATAAGCATGTAGATAAGTGTATTATTTGAGAATATGATGTGGTTAAAAAATGAGAATTTCTGCAAAGTTGTATTACTACATGTATATGGGTTTATGTATAAGCATGTAGAGAGGTGTATTATTTGAGAATATGATGTGGTTAGCTATCATGTCTGCACATTAAGACAGTTACAAAGCTGACTCTTGCCTGATGATTGGGTTATACCTTACATTAAAACTGTTATTATTAAGCTAATAATAAACACTAACTACATTTCAAGGACTGAGAGAACATTTAGATATTCTTTAAAAATGGTTATAAACTTACAGAGTAAGTTTTAAAAGATTTAATTAAATTAAGGGAGTTACTTTTCATAGTGTATTTTCTCTATTCCAAGAGATAAGTGCATTATGAATGATCAATTAAAAATAAACTCAAAATTATATTCAGGTTCTTCTAATAAGACAATTCTTCGGCTAACATATTAGTACACTATTAATGGTAGTCATACTGCTTAGATATAATTCAAAACCTTATTTGATCATGTTCTTAACTTCAAAATTTCCCTTTTACAAGTTAAGTTTCTGCACTAAGCAAGCAGAATGCAAGTGAGGTATGGGGTGATTTTATTTTAAAATTGACATTTATATTATATAAATTTAGAAACACAAGGTTTATCCAACTCCTTATTTAAGGTTTTTAAGAACCAGGCAAAGTAATAAAAAAACTCTATAGCTCAAAATATGTTTTTAATGTATTTATTTTCTTTTTGAAAAAGGCACATTTATTCAGCAACAGGTCAAACTGTTATATTTAGCAATCAACACACAGGTGCAAAAAGTCTTTATTAAAACCCTTTGTTGTTGGGCCTGGGATTTAGCTCAGTGGTTTCACCATCTACTGCACAAGCGCAAGGACCCAAGTTCGATCCCCGGTACCAAAAAAAAAACCAAAACAAAAAACCCTTTGTTGAAATGCTTTACACTTTCCACAGAAGAGAAACTAAATAATTTGTTTTACAAGTCACAGATATAGTCCTTAAGTTGTTTTGCCCATACACAAGTACTTGCCAAAACACGTCTTCTCTGTAGCAGTCATGTCTTGTCATCACTGTGCTTGGCCAAGTTCACAATTCTGTTACCTGTAGCTTCCCTGTCACTTCTCTGGCTCTCTTCTCTTGCTAAGTTTTGTTTCCTAGCTGTAACTAAAACCTGCCATTGTCATTACTACCGCTGCTGCTGGAACCACCAGAGCTTCTTTGGTTTCATGGTGTGGCAAAGTGCTGGCCTACACCACCACAGAGGTCAGAGCTTCTGTCTCCAAAGTTTCCTCCCTTCATTGGTCCAAACTCTGAAGGCTGACTGTTGCAACTGTCAAAATCATTGCAGCTTCCACTATCACCAAAACTGTTTCAATCATTATCAAATTCACTGTGCCATTCCCACTGTCACCATATCCACCACCATCATGGAAGATACCAGAGCCACCACAACCTCTTTCATAACCAAAACTGTCACTGTCACTGAAAACACTTCTACAGCTGCCAAAGTTACCAGAACTACTTTGATTCTTTTGTCTAGAGCTCAAGCCACCTCTTCCTTTGACAGGGCTTTCCTTTCTTCACAGTTGTGCCCATTCACAGTATGGTATTTCTGAGTAACAATCTTACCCATGGAATCATGGTCATGGCTAGCAAAAGCCACAAAAGCCCCTCTTCTTTCCACTGCCTTTCAATAATGACTGCAGAGGTCTGCGCATGCCCTGCCGAAGTCTCAAGTCACGGAGAACACACCAAATCAGCCCGCTGCAGACAGGCAGGTCTGTGGACACCTGACCGAGGTCCTGAGTCTTGCAGAACATGACGAATCAGCCCACTGCAGACAGGAAGGTCTGCGCACGCTCTACCGAGGTCCCGAGTCACGCGGAACAGGTGGAATCAGCCCGCTGCAGACAGGCAGGTCTGCACATGCCCTACTGAG
>NW_004624733.1:6656357-6678846 GCF_000247695.1 Heterocephalus glaber | reverse complement strand
TAATGTACTCTGTACCATTTTAAAATATGTAGTTATATTGTGGAAAATGTTATATTGGAATTACAAATGCTTTACCATGTTTTTCTAAATTTCTTATTCATGTACTGTTTAAACCAGTATAAGAAATATTTATTTGATATTTCTTCTATGAATCCACTAAAAACATTTTCAATTGTTTATCTTATGTTTTACATAAGGGACCCCCACAATAAATCCCTCATTTGTTTCAGATTCAGTTAGAAATTGATTTTTTAAAGAGGAAACTCCATACTTGCCTTTATTAAAAAAGAAAATAGGGCTGTGAGTGTGTACAGTGAGGGAGTTACGTGCTTATTATGCTTAAAACCATGAGTTCAATCTCCTACCAAAAAATAAACCCCTCAAGACATGAGATTCACAACCAGAACATTTAGCTTAGATGCAGGAAACTGAAAGCTAAATTTACATGCAACAAAAGCAATACATAAGAAAGCAATTCAAGAAAAATTTACTTTTCTGAATCGTAGCTGTTCAGTTCTATAGTTAAATTCCCTTGTCCTTTACATTTTATTTCTGAACTGCTTCAAATCATTTTAAAAAGATATAGACAACAAATAAATGAGATTTACAATTAAAGATCCTCTGAGTCAACTTTCTCATTCTGTACCAATAATTAAACAATTAGTATTCAATTTGCAAAGTCTGGAATTACATACTTTGACTATTAACTGTTAAATTAGAAAAGATTTTGGCCATTACTCAGTGAATTTCTGAGTCTGAATTCTCAGTGAATTCTGTGTGAAGTTAGCCTATATGTATAAAATTACAATTAAAGATCTTCTAAGATAAAAGTTAAAACAAATTTCCTGTATTTTTATGTGTATAATATTCTTCCTATTAGAACTAATTAAACTTCGGACCTACACTTTTATAAAAATAAAATTTTGAATTAAACTAAATTGTGTTTTAATGTACAAAAGTTTGGAAATTTTTAAGATTCTTTTGATCAAATATGTTTGTCTACCAATTTTAAAACACTTTAAATGCTACCAAGAATCAAAATCAGTTTTTAAAAATTAGCTTATTTCAGATAATAGTTCAGAACAAAGATTTTTTTCTATTTTGAGGCAAATAGAAGCACAAAGGAAAACTGCATTAGCTAGCAAGATGTAAAAGGGGCAGATTTCATAAATGCATGAGATGCAGAAGGGCTAAAAGGATATTTAGAATAGCTGAAGGAAACCAAAAAGATGATAGCAATAATAAAATTAATAGGATATATGAGGTATGTTTAAAAAATAAATATTCTCTATACGAAACAAGCATGCTTCAAATACAAAATATTTATTACACAAAAAAGTAGTAACTGACAAACTACCAATATGTTGAACTTAGAAAAAGTACTAAGCTATTTCATAACTCTTAAAAAAAAAAAAAAGACATTTTTATTATTCAAGCTAACTTACTTCCAAGTTACAAAAGTTACAAAATTTTGGTTTAAAAAATGCTTCTCTATGACTGCCTTGATTTGTTTTGCTATGCAATGACAAAAACAAAGTATCTTTGAAATGCTTTGGGTATTTAAATGGATGTTTGTTACATAAATTTATATAAATAACTTTTATATCAGTAACAGGCCAACATATACCCTCCCTAAACACCCTTTTAGTAGAAACAGGAACCATTAATGATGCAGAATAAAACTTACAGTACCTCTGAATTTACATACAGCATAATAAAAAATCTGACTAGGCTAGTGATATTTAAAGAATATGGTTAGTCACACTCTCCTGGTATTACTGAATATGCTAGTACTCTCATCAAATGAATAGTACTTCCATTATCTCCTATTTTCCTCTATATTCCTTGTCTCCAGGTTGGAACAGCCCTAAGGAAAAAAAGAGAAAAGCAATTATAAATATGTAGGAAAATTCTTTATAAGACCCAAACCAATCTGATTAAATATTAACTGTTAAAATATATACATTTGCTTTATCAGTCTGTTACTATAAAATATACAAGTTGCACAGAATATAAACATGTAGCTCTTAAATTTCTGTAAAGTGAATACCCCTTCTAACTCCTTTTTACCTGTGTGGGATATGTAGAAGTGGCCCAGAGCCTGTCGGTCCTATGCTTTTGGTTCGTTCTTCCCAACCTTTGGTAGATTTGTAAAGCCTAGAAGGATCTCTACTAACATTATTTTCAACCTGTAACAGAAAGCAATTTGTAAAAGCATACTTGTATCAGGTAAACAGTCATAAAATTGTAAATCTGTTCAGTAAACTAATTATACTCACACAGCTAAAATAAAATTTGGACTACATTAATTAATAAACAATTCTTTTTTCTAGTTCTATTGTTTTATTCTATTTCTATTTCTACTATGAGAGAAATTTAATGTAGCTAAGTATAATGGTGACATAGCCAGACAATACATTTAGGACATATAACCACCGTAAATACTCTGCTTAATCCATGATGGTCCTCAACTTTTTTAGTTCTGAGTATTACCAGTGAGATTAAACAATGATCACAGCTACCATATGTATAAAACGAAGGTTCATATAGAAAGAATGAAAGAAATGATGAATAGGGAGAGAGAGAGAGAAGTCAGGGTAAAAGTAAAGGCTGCTTACAATGTAAAAGGGTAGAATTCAAACAATAGTCACTTTAATTGTACTGTTATGCTTTCCAACATATAAATAAATGTGAAATTTAAAGTAGATATAGAGATATAAGAGAATACATTTGATGTCAATATCCTTATAAATCAATTACGATAACTAGGAGGGAGGTGAAGAAAGGCTGATCAATGGTTACTATTATGGTTTATACCCCATAGTTCCCCCCCAGAGCTTTTGAGCAGGACTTTTGAAAGGTGATCAAATTATGGGGGTTTCTAGCTGGCTTGCTGTTAGGAGGTGGGGTCTGGTCTGAAGAGGTGGGTGATAGGGGGTGTGGCCTAGGTGAGGCTTCCCCTAAGCCATGCCTTGAGCAGCTCTTCACTATGTACCTCTGCCATGCTGTCCTGCTTTGGAGCCAATAGACCATGGGATGAAACCTCTACATACTGTGAGCCAAAAAAACCTTTTCTCCTTTACATTGCGAGTGTTCCAACAACGAGGGAAGTGACTAAGACAGGTACTAAGTTATAGATAGGAGTAAGAAGTTCTAGTGGCTGTTGCACAGTAGTTACAGTAATTATAAATAAATTATGTTCTGTATATTGCAAAAAGGTATAAGAATTTTTAAAGTTTTGTAATAAAGAAATGATAAGCATTTGAGTAGATATGCTTAATGTGATTTAAACATTACTGTGTATATGTATTGAAATATCACATAGTGTCCCATTAATATGTACAAGTTTTATGTTTCTTTGTATCAGTTAAAAAATAAATTTAAAAGACAAAAATTAATCTCAGTACAGAATACCTTTTCCTTTAATTTTGCCAATCTTCTTTGTTTTTCTGCCTTTTCCTCTTCTTTTGCTTGCCTATCTAGAATTTTCAATTCAAGTTTATATAAATCCTAAAAAAAACCAAAAAAGATTACATTAAGAAAATAAAAGCAACCAGAATTTGTTTCAATGTTTAGTTGTTTGCAAATAACTAAAGGCCAAGTTGTTTGCAAATAACCAAAGCCTTCTAAAAAAGGCTAAGACCTTTATTTTCTCTAAATACAACACATGTATATCCTTTCAGATATCACTATTTTTTAGGTATTACATGTTTCACTTTAAAGTTTAATCTAAAACTCCTTTTAATAGGTGAGTTAAGCCCATTTTCAGTTATCAATACAGATAGGTATAGCTTTAGATCTCTCAAGTTATTTTTTGTTTTTGTTTTATTGGTTTTCTTTTTTCTAAGTCTTTTATTACGTAGCCTGCTTCTTTTTGTGTGGTGAGATGGCATGGAATCTTTTGTTGTTCTGGAATATTTTCTTATATGGAATAGAAGAAATGAACTAAAATTTCCACTATTGGTGCATTTTGTCTACTTTTCTTTACACCTCTCTTATTATAACAATTCATAACAGTTATATCTTACTTGCATCCTTTTGCATTTTAAAATATCCTTCCTTGCCTTGTTTAATACTTTTTGGATTCAGTTCCATTTTGTCTTTATTAACATTTTTCTTGTATGCATTTGTTTAAATGGCCTATCATCCTTCCACCCAGTATACATTAAGTATCTACATTGCACCTGACAGGAATAAACAAAAAACACAAAACCTCTGCCTTCATGGAACTTCCTTTACAGAGAGGAGATAAACAACAACTGAGCATTCATGAACTGTCTAAAATGAGCCACTCTGTCAGGTATGACATTCAGCAGAGAAGATAAGACATTTGGCCTAGCCTGTGGCTACCCTTCTTGTCTCCTGATGGTTCCCATCTCTTCCTTGGTACTCTAAGAACATTTAAAAGTTTATAGTTTCCCCCACAAACCATGCTGTTACACTCCTCCAAGCAGTTATTTATGCTGTTGCCTCCATTAGGAAAGAGCTCTCTTCTCCTTCCCTTTTCTCCCCTTCAAAATTCAACTCATTACCTTCTAATTTATAGCTATGTTAAGCATCTCTCTCTGTATATCCATCTCCTAAAGTACTTGATCCATACCTCAAGCAACATACTCTTTACCACTTTATTCTGAAATCTCCTACTTGCATGTATCTTTCTCACTAGATTATAACTGACTAGAAGTTAGGGAGCATGGCTTACTCATTTTGGTACAGTAATGCTATTACGCACAGGTCTGATGTATAAGATGCCTTCAATTTACTTTTGCTGACCTGAATCTGGAAATACCTCCCTGTGTAGCATTTAAAATTTAGAATATATATTTACTCACTCTTTCTTGAAACCTGGAAATTTCATCAGCAACAGTTTTCCTTTTTTCTGCCTTTTCTGCCTTTTCTCTTATCTCTTTTTCAAGCCTCAAAAATTCTTCTTGTTCTTTCTTCTGCTGGGTGTAACTTTCTAATAGTAATTTTAGTTTAAGCTGGCGTTGGCCTTCTTTTTGTTGCTTTTTCTTTTTCTCTTCCTCTTCTTTTAACTTAGAAGCATATTTCATTGACAGTTCTGTACTTTTCTGTTTTTTCCAAGCTTCAACTGCCAACTTCTGTTTCTTTCTTTCTTCTTCTTTTTGCTTTTGATTACCTTCTGGTTTATTATGAAAAAGCACAGGAATATTGTCTGCCTTCTCTTTTAACTTGAAAATTTCTTGCTTCTTTTGCTGCTTTTTAGTTTTCCAATTCTGAATAGACTAAATGATTTTTTTTAAAAAAGATGGCAAAAGAAAGTTTTTAAATAACTCAAACTTCAATTTCATTTTTCTAGAAGGAAAATTGATTAGAGCATACAATATGATTAGGTTAAGTTTTGTTCTGAACCGAAACAATTTTTTTTCTACTTCTGTTCTTACGAAGTATTCTTCTCTTCTTTACTTGCTTTGTTTTCCTGGGCAACATTCCTTTCCTCTAGTCATCTCACTTTAGCATATGTATTCTCTTTCTAGGCTTGGAATACTTTCTGAGTGATCTTTCCCTGGTCAAATATCAGAAAAGGAATTAAAAATGGAGTAGTTAAGAGCATGATTCCTGAAGCCAGACTATTTGGGACCAAACCCTGGCTTTCCCATTTACTAAGTTTGACCATTCATGAGTCACTAACCTATTCTGTCCTCACTTTGCTTATCTGTAAAGTGGAGGTAGAACTTCTTGCACAGGAAGATTAAATGAATCAGTGCCTGGCATAAAGTACTTCTTTACAAGTGTATTTAAAATACCTCAGGAACTGTATATAAGAATAGGTAAAGATTATTTAAAATTTGAGTATCCTTCTCTATACAGAGGATGTATTGCCTTTCCCCCAATGAAAAAAACTTTCCTCCTCTTTCCTTATGGAATATCATTCATTCATTCATTCATTCAGTAAATCCGTATATATGCAAGGCAATGTGATAGAATCCACAAGTAATTAAATAATGTCAAATGCCATCTAGTACAGGGCTACTCAAAACATTCATCCCTAAAAACCAGGATTACGTGTCAAATTTTCTATGAAAAAAGTCAACTGAACTAAACGTATGCTTATTGGGTAGTTATTGTGCAATTACCTCATCTCATTGTAAGGCCAGTAACAGTCTACAACATCCACCCCACAGACTGTGTTTGAGCAGCACAGATTCTAAGTAAGATAATGACATAGGCACTCCATACCACATCATTAAAAAAGCTATAAACAAAGCGTTAGTGAAAGGCCAAGGGCGACTAATGTTTGGGTGGGCAAGAAGAAGGAAGAATCTCATCTGGGAAGATTTTTAACAAGCTGGGAGCTTGGAAGAAAGTGGTATAGAAAGTGAGAACAAGATAGTCAAAGGCATTTGGGAAGTTCAGAGCATATCTAAAAACAGTAAGTATCTTCATTTACACAAAATAGAGGAAATTGTAAGGGAAATGAAAGACAGACATGGTAAATTTCCAATTCAACATCTTATACTCAGTAGATTTATACCTGAATTCCTGCTATTTTCCCTCAACTTCCCTCTCTTATTTCTAGTGTGTTCCACTTCAGTAAACTGGTACCTCCTTTTCCATACCCCCTTCCACCTCAGTCCTATATCCAATCAGTTGTCAAGTATCAGGAAATAAGAGTGGTCAGGAATACAGTAATCTGGAATTGGTGTGTTTTACTATATTACGAGAAGCAATACCTATCCCCTTTTCTAGAGAGGAGTTCTCAAATGTAAGCTTGGGGCAAATAACCCAGACGACTTGGTAAAGGGGCCCCCAAGTTCTGATTAGGTCTAGGGGTTTGGAGCCTGGTAGCTTCTAACAAGTTCCCAAGTGACAGATTTTATTGGTTTAGGGGGCCACTTTAAGAAACCCATGTTTTTGTATCCTAGAAGAAAAACTCAATTTTTAACAGCTTATTACTTTGAGCCTTTAAAAATGACTTATATTTCAAGAATATTTCTTAAAACTCCCAAAATCAATCTTCCCACAATCAACTTATTTCAGAGGAAGGAAAACAAAGTACAGCAAGAACAACAATAACAAAAGGCTACTTTTTCTAAAACTTTAAACATGGAATCAGTATTTTTTTTTAATGCTCTAGTTATGTCATCTGTTGGACAGATAAGTCTATTGTAAAGAAGACTCAGACTCTGGCAATATCTGGGGACATTTTGATAATCATAGGGAGTATTACAAGCATCCAGTGGCTATAGGCCAGTGGTGCAATTAACCACTCTATAATGTATAGAACACTCCACCAAAACATAGAATTATCCAGTCCAAAATGTCCACAGTGCCAAGGTTGAGAAGCCCTAACCCAATAAAAGCCTCACTGTATTTTTGTGAAAATGAAACTTTGGAGGTATTTGCTACAAGGATTATGTCTTCTCTGTGGTAGCCAAAGGTTTGTATCTTTAAGCAATAAAGCTGAGCTTACAAATCTCTGAGAAACTTTTTCTTGTGTTTTTCTGGTGGTGGTGCAGGTGATGGGAACCCAGGGCCATATGCTTGCTAGGCAAGTGTTCTACCTCTGACTTACAGCCCATTCAAAGAAATGTAATAGTCAAAGTGTTTTCTCTACTGCCTCTTGATTTTCTAATCAAAATAATGAGGCTTCTAGTTTTTCCTAAAGTCTGAGTAGATCTGAATTAGCCACAGTTCTGGAAAGTGTACACAGAAGGTTTTCCCCACAGTTTTATAGCCCATTGTGTAATTTCTTGAGGGAGAAATGTCTGGCCGCAAGAAAGTCCAACTATAGTTTCACTTATTGGGTAAGATTATTTAACTTCTCAATGCCTTAGTTTCATCTTCTGTAAGATGGGAGAAAAATAACTATACACATATTTCATGGGGTTGTTGCAAAATCAGTGGTTCTGAGAGATTATCACAGTGCCTAGAACAAAAACATAGGAGTAATAGCTATTATAATTACCTCTTTTTGTCTTTCTTCTAGAGTCAGAAATTTCTGAAACCATTTCTCATGCTGTTGAACTTCATCCTGTGTTCTTCCTGGGAGGTGTTCTAGAACTTCTTTCATAAATGCAGGCTTCCCTTTATGTTTATTTCTCACTTTTATAAAGTTCTGGTGGTCATAATTATCCCAGCCCCCCTGTCGCCCTCCTGTTTGCTGCAGGAATTTTTCAAAATCTACCACTGCTGCTGGAAGAGTATTTGGTGTCATTTTGTCTACAGAAACTTTACTTGAGATTGCTCTGAAAGCTTTCTCTGTTTCTGAATTACCCACAGCCCATGTGTCAATTTTTCTTGATATGGCACTCAATTCATTATTTGTTGCTTTTTCTTCTTTAATAAGCTCATCGTATCTAAAATTAAAAAAAAAAGTTTAAGAAGATAGCAGCCAATCCATACTAACCCTTCATTTTCTCTCAAATTTAATTATTCCTGATTCTTTACTCTGTTGTCTTCAGTTGACATTACTAACATTTATAAATTGAAGCCTTAAGAAGTTCACTCCAAGATCAAAACAGTCTTTAAAATTCTTATTTGGGATTTTATAATGTCTAAATACAAATGAAAATTTACTTTCAACATAAAAAGCCATATAAACCCTAAGACAAAAATAGGTGTTCTACTGCTTTTATGTAAGACTCAAATACATAATAATATGCTTGTATAAAACAATCTAGTGGTGAGTTATTGCAAAATAAAATAATTTTATAAAGTGAGTTTAAAACATACATCAGTCTTTGTTCTTCTTTAAAAGTGTTGATTGCATTTTCAATTTCTTCCATCATTTCTCTGAGCTTTTCAACAACTGTAAAACACACACACACAAATTATTTATGTCATATGTCAGTATGGATATGTTCAAAATTAAGAAAAATACATGGAATATTCCTCTAATTTAAAAATATTTTTTAGTCTTAGAAATTAAGATAACCATTAAACTTTTTCTTTGTGTACTAGGGATTGAATTCAAGACCTTGGTGCTGAGCTACACCCCCTGTGCTCTTTTTTTATTTTGAGACAGATCTTGTTAAATTGCCAATATGCCCAAGCTGGGCTCAAACTTTCATCCTCTTGCCTCAGTCTCCTAGAGTACTGGGATATCAGGCAAGCACCACCATCAGAGCTAAATGTAAATTTTTATAATTGCAATTTTTTTCTGATTACAGATTTTTTTCTTATGTATCCATTATCATTAAATAATATTTTTTACAAAAATTATTTTGTACTAAACATACTGTTTGAATTGCAGTTTTTAAGATGTGGTTAAATGTAAATAAATATACAGCATTTCTTTTTTCTATAGCTACATGTTATTTCATTGTTTAAACCTATCCTAATTCATTTAATATGATGAACCTTAAAATATGCAAAATGCTATAGTAAAAATCCTTCATATATATTTTAGCATGCTAAAATGAATATTTTTAGAGAATAACTGGTGAAATGTTAAATAAAAATGTATGCCCATTTTACCATATGCTAGATATTGCATTTTAAAGACTCTACCTCTGGTTTCCCCAGAGTGACCTTTTCTATGTATTTTTAACCATTTCCAAAATGAGGTGCAAAAATCTATCATCGTTGAGTTGATATTTCTGTGATTGTTAAGCCTGAGGATTTTTCGTGTTTTGTATTTCTTTTGTTACACTGGGCACCTTACAGTTTTCTTCCTTTTTCTATTAGGTCATTTATATTGGTTGATTATATATATAAATATAGTTAATACTTTTCTAATTTGTCTTTCAACTTTGCTTATGGGTTCAAGTCTTTTAAGTAGTCAAATATGTTCACTTTTTCTTCATGTATTCTGATCTTATCCATCCTGTAAAACATAGCACTAATATAAAAATATTAACCCATGTTCTCGTCTAGTATTTTTATGGTTTCATTTAATTTAATGAGTGTAATAGGCACATTTATCATTTTTAGTGCTTCCTATGTTATAACCACTACACAAATGCTTTAGTGTATTGTTCCATTTTATCTCCCCAACACACCTATTAAATAAGTCTTACGATCTCTATTTTAAAGTGAAAGTTCCAAGAGATCAAGTACAGTGGTACTTCATTTTACAAATTTAATTTGTTTTACATTTTGGGGAAGATGGATGCATTTGTGTTTATGTGGGGAAGATGGCTATGGTCATGTCTGTCACCTGATGCTGAGTTTGTGAACAGAAGCAAAATTTTGCTGAAAGCTTTTATCTGTGAACCAAACTGTTTGCAAACAGAAGTGTTTGTGAATCAAGGCATTGCTGTAATTTGCTTAAAATGACCTAATAGGTTAGAGATCAAGGATTTGATCCAACATCTGTCTAAGTCTATACATCTTGAATACTTTATTCCTTTGAATTTCCAGGAACAAATTTAGTATAAGCAAGGAGGCAAGAATGCAGTTTTGTTTGTCTCCAAAAATTAGCATTTGCCTCAACAGGTACAATTGAAATTTTCTTCATATAATTGAAATATGTCTGAAAAGTTATTATTTCAAAAATCAAATGATGGGAAAAGCATTGAGCTATGAATCAAGTCTTTTTTTCTCTTTAGTTAAATCAGAATCTTCCTGTACTAGAGCCTCCATCTTAAAAATGGCACTAATATCTGTTCTGTCTACCTTATAGTTTTTTTTGGTACTGGGGATCGAACTCAGGAGCTTGCTAGGCAGGAGGCAGTATCACTGAGCTAAATGCCCGGGTCTATCTTATAGTTTTTAAGGATTTGATAGTACTTTAAAGGTTAAAAAAATACCACATAAACATCAGATACTACAGTTCTCCAATATATCCTTATTAATCCCTAACCAATAGTGTTGAGCTCCATTAATGCCAAGTAGAAAAACAGACATGTCTTATACTAGGAAAGTATAAATTCTTCTAATGAACAATAGAAAATACTAATATACATAAGAAAGATTCTGACATTTAAATTTACTTACAATCAGGTGTAGGCTTCACATCTTTTAACTGATGCTGAAGTTTCTTTACATTGTTATGTATTTTGGCTAATTGTTGCTGAATTTTTGCTCCTATAAGGAAGCAGTACACACTTTAAAATAATTCTGTGACAAATGTAGTTACAATTAAGATTCTGCACGTAAGACTGATCATAATCACTTAGTAAAAGAAAGCCAAGAACAATTAAAGGAAAAAGTGGTCATTTATGTCAAAAACAATTGAACATCCTTACTCTAAATAAAGCATCTTTCATTTCTTCAAGATTGGAGAGCAGTGGATTAAATCTTTCTGTAAACTTATGGCCAGGAATTTTTTTTTCTCTGTGGATACTAGTTACTAATTGGGTATGGTTTTAAATGCATGATCACTAGCTTATTTTTAGTGTGTTTTGTTCTTTAAAAGCATTTCTTTTTATTTGTTATAATTTATGAGAATAAAATTTGATCTTAACTATTCTGGGAATATCAAAAGTGTCTAACCAGTATTAATTCTATGAATACTAACAAACTTCCCATTGAGCGTTAACTTTTAAACACAATCTTCTAAGACACAAGCAGATGATATCTATTGGTGTCAGCAACATGGCCCTGAGGAGGTACCTCAGATGCCATTAAGTGGTATCTCTACCACAAGTTGCAAAGTTCCTCAACTAAAGGGGCAACCTGAAATAAAATGTTAAGGCCAAAATAAAAGCCTGAAAAACAGATAAGGGTTTCAGACATTTTCAGATTGTTTTTCTCAATAGCAAAAAAGACTAGATTCTTCTCTTATTTTTTTTCTGGCATAGTAATTTTAATATTTATTTAAATCAGTAGGGTTATGTTAAATATTCACATTCATACATAGATACTCATATAATAGTACTATTATTTTATTACCATTGGGTATTTTATGCATCCTCATCTGTTTTGATTTTGCAACTTTTTACAAATAGTCCTTAAAGTCATTTTTTTTAGTGATGCTTAGCGATCCGATCCAAAGGCCTCATACATGTTAAGACAAGAGCTCTACCATGGAGCTATGTCCAAATGAGCTCACTGCTGGAACCTTAGGTCAACAAACTTGTCTAGAAAAGTTAAATAATTAGAAAGTGTTTTTGTTGTTTTATTTTTGCCATAGCTTCATAAGCTATAGCAATATTAATACAGGGCAAAAGAGTCTTATTTTATTTATTTATCTGGAATTGAAATTTCCCTTCTTTGAAAAAAGTGAAAAGGGAAGGGTATGACCAAATCACTGATGCATAACAGGATATAAATTTAGGCTAAAACTGAGATACATTTCATGTAAGGAACAGGTATTTACTACTTCTGAACTGAAAGGAAAGGAAAGCTTCCATATCCTTATATAAGGATAATGCAGTCCTTCTCTTGAAAAATCAGCCTCCCAGTTGTCTGCAAAAGAACTGAGGGATATTAACAAATGTTAAATCAGTGAGGTCTACTTTATAAATCAGAGAAGAGAAAACTGGACAAGTACTTATGTTAGGCCCAGTTATCATTCCAACAGAAAAGGGAGAATGTTGCTTGTCACTATGTGACAAGAGATTACTTTTTAAAAATAGAGTAATTTATATTCTGAAAGAAAAAAATTAGGAATTTCTTTTGATTGGCAGTAAGAGAGTACCATGAGCAGTCTAATCTCTACATATAAGTCAACATGTTATAAAGTTTAGTTAATGGATAACCATTATTTTTCCTGTAAGCAATGCTAACTAGTTTTTTTCTTACAAGGATTTTGCAACATACAGAATCTAGTATTCTTAAAGGGCTAGCATTTAATACACTATCAGATGCACAGGGCACCTCTGCTGAGGTAGAAATGGTAGCTTTCAGAGACCAGTTGATTAGATTGCTCAGAATCAGTTTGCTTTTCTATTAAAAAATTTTAATAGAATTTTCTGATTTGTCAGTCAAAGAACCTCAAACCCTGTCTTTCATATTAAATTGGAACAAATAGAAAGCAATCCAGCTACAATGACTAAACAGTGACCTGAAAGAATAAACACTTGTCCCAACAAGACAAATTTATTACCAACTAAAATATCTTGATGGAGAATATAACACAGTCAATGCACAAAGACAAAGACAGGGCAAAACTACAAGTTTTTATCACTCAACAGTTTTTTGTTCATCAACTCAACTTACTTTCCATTTTTCTGCTGTTAATCAATTTATTTTCCAATTCTTCCAGCATACTGTGCTCAATTCTGAAGTCATTTTTTTGGTTGTAGAAATGACTGTGTTTATCTTTCTCTATAATAATAACTCTTTAGGAAAAGAAACAAATGGTATAAATATGATTTAAATATATTTTTAGTTATTTAAAATATGAAGGCACTCATAAGAATCAGTACTTTATATTCATATTACTTCACTTAAAGAGAAAGAATATAATTGCTTAAAGAGGCTATGGACAAAAATATTAGTCAAAATAAAAGGAAAGAGATAAGCTCACCTACAATCAAATGCAATCTTAACTATTAAGTTATAAAATGTTAATTTAAGAAAATGTAGTAACTTCCTTCTTTTGAAACTACAAACATGCCTTTGGGTATGGATTCCAATTCAGTCTTTGAAGGGTCTAAAAAGGGCTGCCACTGCTGATGCCTGCTTTCAGTAGAATATACTCTTTACTTTGTAACCTTAGCAAAGATGTTAACCTCCCTCTTCATTACTAACATGGATAATAACAGCTTTCCATTACCTGGCAGGGCATAAGTAACATCAAAGGAGATAATTTATGTGAGAGACCTTTGTACAACATGTATATTTCTATTAGGGAAATGCAAGTTACTAACAGTATTATTTAATTCAAAGCTTCTTTTATCTTATAGTTGCTTCTTGGATTCAGATCATTTACCAGGAGTTCTGTTAGTTTGATCCTTCCATAAAACAAAACAAAAAAATATACTAAGAATTTTTTTTTGTTTGGCCAAAAAAATTAATGTTCTCAACTATTGTTTTATTTTTCTCACAAGGCAGAAATTGATATGAATACTTCTCCCTGATTTAATGAGTGGTGGAACGTCTCTGGCCACTGACTTAACTTCACACCACCTGAGGTCAACTATCTAAGATAATTACCTATTCTTTTTCACCTTGCTGCACAGAGAAAAATTTAATACTTATTAGGCATACTGAAGGAAATAGATGAGAGTGTTCCAGGCCCCTCAGGTTGAGGGGTTTATATCTTAGCTCAAGCTTGTGTGGTTTGAGGGGTGGCAAGAGACAGAACAGAAATAGTAGATTTCACTCTGTATGTCAACTGTAGCAGATCAAAGGTGGCCACTGAAACTCTGTGTAAGGACTGGAAAGCCCATCTAGGCTCTGGGTGGTAGTGGGAATATTATTAAAATCAAATAGAAATGTTTGCCATGGCACAGAATATACTATAACAGTAATTTATATGTTGCTATTCCTGGACTAGGAATATTAACCTTTATTGACATTCAAAACATACTAATGGAGAAAAATTGCCAAATGTCATCTCACTCTAACAGGAGAAATGCAAATTCAAACTATACATCATACACCTTTCAAGTTGACAAAAACAAACAAAAAAAATCACAAATTTAAATAGAATTATATATAACATATTCATAATATATTCTGTTGAAACTGTGAGAAAAGGAGTGCTCTCATACATTGTTGGTAGAATTGTGAATTATCTATAAAGGGCATTTCAGCAATATTGATCACCTTTGCCAATTCATATACCTTTGACCACCATTTTCTTCTAGCAATTTATCCTGAAGCTACATTCACACATGTGGAAAATAATGGGGACTTATGTGGACACTGAAATTAACGGCAGCAATGTTTGTTAAAACAAAAGACTGAATACAATCTAAATGTCCCATCACTATAGAAAAGGTTAAATAAATCATATTACACTCTTATAATGGAATATGATGCACTGGTACTATGTTCTGTATACTGATCAGAAAGGTCTCCAAGATAACATTCTTTTTATAATAAAATTTTTGTATTTTAATGGCAGACATGCCCAAAAATCAAGAAAAGTAAATAAATCTCCCTCATATATTTGCATATTATGTCTCTCTCATATCTGATTCAACAATTTTACTTTTCCTTTTACCCACCATTTCCCTCTTTTTTTGCTTTACTTTAATGTTTTAAAGTAAATTATCTACCCCATGTAATTTTTCTCCAAAACATTTCCATGTGCATCTCTAGAGATTATGGATATTTAACTTACACAACTACAATGCCATTATAATACCTGACAAAATCAACAATTCATTAACACATATAAAAAAAGGAAAAATCTGAAGATACACTTTTGATGTCCTTATAAACACAAAATATCTGTGGAAGAATACTAAAGAAACTAATAGTGTTGGTTATTCGATGGAAAAGAAACTATGTGGCTGAAATCAGGGATGAAACTGATACCTTCTCTTGTGTACCCTTTGATATGCTTAGATATTTTAGTAATATGAATGTATTATCTATTCTCAAAATAAAACAGAATGATCTTGCAAACTGTATTTTATCCTCAGTATTTAATGAGAATTTATAGGAACACTCTTTCAGTGAGTTTTTCTAAAGCCTAATCAGTACTATAAAACAAACACAATGAGTTGCTCTATATATGGACCTCACCAATTTAGGGGATATTATGCCATCTACAGAGAACCCCTAACCTAGAATCCAATTCTATCTACAGTAATGCATTTTGGAAATAAAAAAAAATTAAATAGTATATTCTCAAAGTCTGGATATTAAAGAGATAAACATCACCAAATTTCAGGTATAAAATATACTATTATTATTATTACTATTATTTTGGTACGGAGATCGAACTCAGGACCTTGTGCTTGTGAGCCAGGCACAGTCCCACTGAGCTAAATCCCCGGCCATAAAATATACTATTATTAACTCTAGTCACCATGCTGTACTTTATGTCTCCAAAACTTAACTACCTCATAACTTGTCCCCTTTACCAACATTTCGCCATTTTTCTCACTTTTAACCCTTCCTGCTAATCAATATTCTGATTAAATTATGACTTTTGTAAGTCTTAACTTCTTTAGATTTCACATGTAAGTGATGATTATGCAGTCATTGTCTTTCTGCATTTGCCTTACTTCACTTAGTATAATGAAAATGCTTGGTTGAGGGCAGAAGTTTATTCACATTACCCATGCACATGCACACACATGGTAACTATGTGAGGTGATGGACATGTTAATTAGCTTAATGGTGGCAATCTTTTCATACACATACATCAAAATATTACTTTGTATGTTCTAAATATACAGAATTTTTATTTGTCAATTATATTTCAATAAAGCTGGAGAGAAGATACAAGCATTGTATACATGCAGTGAGAATTCAGTCTCCAAAAGCTATAACATGGCAAAGCTTTTCAGAGTTCAAACAGACACTTTTTCATAGGCAGAACTTCTACAGAGAACTGCCATTAATTCACCTCAAGAAACCATTCCTCACAATGGCCTCCTTTGCTCAAATTCTCTGTTAAACTTACAGTGAATAAATTCAAAGTAGTATTTTTATAAAGGTCTCAACTGTAGGGAGGGTACAGAGAGGGTACTCTGAATTCTAACTATTATCATTTCCCATGATATTTATCATCATGATGCTGCTGACAACAATGAACAGTCAATAAATATCACCGCTTATAGAACACTACACTATACACTACAATTTTAATTAAATGTAAACTTCTCAGTTAATGTCAGCATAATGTACAGATTGGATCTGAGAGGAGCACAGACCCTAGGAGGAAGACCAGTTAAAAGATCATTAAAGAAAAACAAACCTCAAAAACAAGCCTTTTCACCAAAGCTAGTTACTACCTTCCTTAGTGAGGTCACATCCGCATACTCAAGCAGGCTTTACTGAAGGAAATCACTGGTTAGAAGGACAACTATGGCCTTCAGAGTGGCGGGAGCCAGCCTATAAAATTAAACATTTCCTGATCACGTAACTCATGAGAAGATATTTAGTCTCTATAATCCTTAACATCCTCATTTGTAAAATATGCAGAATAGCAATGTAAATATATGTCATTTATAAAACACTTTCATACATATATATTTTAAACCCTCAAGACTTTTTACTCAAAATATCTGAATACAAACCTATGGCTGTAAAATAAAAATGTACTCAATCTTTCATTTTATATAAAATATCTTAAAGGAATAGCTGTTTTGTTTTCCTTGAAATACACTGATTTTAGTATATGTGCTGCCGAAGCGAGCACTGAAATACACTGATTAAAAGTGGTAAAATGGATAAAATTGAAACTACTTTACTTAAAATTAACTATATTAAACAGCCTATTATCATTTGTCCAATTTCAGACCTCCCACATTTCTTCTGTTATATCTTGTTACATACAGGCTGATGACTAGAACTTTCTAACAATGTGGAATTGGGTGGAGTGGAATTGAATTAATTTTAAATTGTCCATTATAAAATTTACACTTACTGATTTTTAAATTTCTCTGCTGTGCGTATGAATTCTGCTTTCTTTGTTCGACTAACTTTCTGTTTCCAGTTTTGAAGTTGAAAGGGATGAATTCCACCTGAAGTACTAAAACAGCCATCATTCTGCATAAAGAATAAAAATATTATCATCAATAATCAAAGTGGTGCAAGATAAATGTGGAATTCTTTTCAGGGAGATGAAACATCAATAGTGGAGTTTCTTGGGGCTAATTTTTGGGCCAAATGAATTTGTAAAAAATACACTTTGTGGAAGAAGGAATTTCTATCTTAAAATGCTAACTTCAGAAAGAAACATGTGTCCAGGGGTTATTTAGAAAAAAAAAATCTCATTTATTCATCAGTTATTTATCACCTATGGCAATGGTGGTAAACTTATGCCATGTATTATTGTGTTTTTAGGGGGGTTTTTTTTGGTACCCGGGATTGAACTCAGGACCTTGTGCTTGCAAGGCAGACGTGGCACCACTGAGCTAAATCCCCAGCCCTATTGTAGTTTTCTTTTAAGACAAAAGATTTTAATATATTAGTTATGTTTTCTAAACTAAAACCTCAGTATGTATTCAGGTTTAATTGCAGTGTTAGCACTTTGAGATAAGTGGGTTTTTAGTTGAAGTTTGGCATCAATCTCTAAAAGGTTTGCCATCACTGATATAGGTTGAATGCTATGACATAACAGGTGCAGCATTAGACACTAGGGAAACAGTTATGATCTACACTAGTATGGCCCGTTTTAAAGTCCAGTGAGGAAAAGAGATTTAAAGATAAAAGAAAAAACAAGCAGTAAAACCAAACAACACACCAACTATGACAAGTGCTATTAAGAAAATACATAGTGCTGAGATGGAGAATATACAGAATCAGGCTCGATTCTTCAGTTAGAATAGCCACAGGGTGTCTACTGAAAGGGTGACATTTAAGAAAGAATGGAATCAGCCATGCTAGAAACACAGGGAAGGGTGTTCCCAGCCCTGGAGTAAGCTGTGCAAAATCCCAAGGGCAGAAAAGACTGGCTACTTTAAGCAGAGAAAGGGCAACTGTAACATGAGGTCAGCAAAGGTAAGTAGAAGATAACAGGCAGGTATGTGCCAGATACAGAAGTTTCAGGTCATTTAGTAGATTTTACTGAAGGGATTTGAGTAGGGGAATGCCACAGTAAACTTAACTCTTGAAGAAATCTCTCTGGCTACTTTTTGAGAATAAGTTAGTATGAGGTGTAGGGATGGGATGACTCATGACTGGAAGCATAAGCATCAGTGCAGTAGCTGTTGTGGTATTATAGGCAAAGAATGAAAGTCCAGACTACCCAGGGAATGGAAAATTTAAAAAGAAGATTAAATATAATTTGTAAGTATAACCAAGAAAGATTGCTGAACGATAGGATTTGAGAAATGAAGGAAAAGGAAAATAAAGCTTTATATTTCTAGGAGCAAGAATAATGAATTTAGGAAATATTTTTTAAAATTGCAATATAATTCACATACCATACAATGTTATTGGCTTAAACAATTCAGTAGATTTCATTATATTACCCAGATTGTTCAAGCATCACCACTATCTGGTTCCAGAATATTTTCATCATGCCAAAAAGAAACCCCATCCCTATGAGCAATCATTCACCATCCCCACTTTCAACCAACTGCTGGAAATCATGAATTTTATAAATCCATGAATTTGTCTATTCTGGATAAATGGGCTTCTTTCACTTCACATAAGGTTTTGAAGATTTACCCATGTTGTACCACAGATCTGTATTTCATTCCTTTTTATCGCTGAATAACATTGCATTGTATCTACTTACCACATTTTGTTTACCTACACGTCAGTCACCAGCTGACTGGCAAATGGGTTATATTTAACATTTTGGCAATATGAATAATGCTATTATGAACATCTGTATACATGTTTTAATGTGAATATATGTTTTCAATTCTTTTGGGTATACATCTAGCAGTAGAATTTCTGGGTCACATGGTAACTATTTTTACTTTTCTGCTAAAAACACCAGAGTGCTCTTATATTAAGCTGGGAGCATTCTTCAAATATTCTGAAAATTAGTCCCTTAACAGAAATATGATTGGCAGATGGTTTCCCATGTTGAGTTGTCTTTTCACTTCCTTGATAATGCCTTTAAAGTACAAGTTTGTAAATTTTTGAGGAGCTGCCACTCTTTTCCACAGTGGCTGCACCATTTTACATTCCCACAAGCAATGTATGAGAGTTCCAATTTCTCCACATCCTCATTCACATCTGTCATTGTCTGTCTTTTTTGATTATACTTATTTTGGTTTTGATTAGTCCATAATGACTAATGATGTTGAATATTCTTTCATGTGCTTATTTGCTGCTCTGTTGAGGAATATCTACTGAAGTCCTTTGTCATTTTATTTTTTGAAAGAAAATCAGTTTATTGTAATTAATTCACAAACAGTAACATCACAACAGCTGGTTTAAGGCCATACAAACATTTGCCCAGCTCCCAATTCTATACCATCTCAGTGAACTTCTATATAGTTGGAACGGTTAGGGTCAAAGTTTTCCAGTGCCCCTCAGAAGCAAGGAAGCTATTAATATAAGTCCATTTTAACTTAGTTTCACTACCAGTTACATTTTTATCCCAAAATAACTTGGTCATCAGAGCTGATTTTCCAGTTCTTTAACTGACCTTGATTACACTAACCCACTTGTGAGTCTGCCCTGTTTCAGCACCTCATTGAAACTCTCAGAGCTCAATGTCACCCTGGATCTGGGAACACTCCAAAAACTGTTTTATCTTATAAAAGCAAGGGCCACCAAACTTCTATTGCTATCACTCCTAGGTTCACTGGGGCTCACGGTAAGTGATGTTAGGTTTAAGAGGCTCAGCAGTACTTCCCCCATTGAAGACCCCAGAGATTGCATGACCCAGTATATGCCCAACAATAGAGACTGATAGCCATTTCTGCTACAGTGGTTGCTATCTAGGCCAGTGGTGGAAAAGACGTTAATGTGTGAGTTGTTTTTTATAAAGTAAAACCTCACTATTCAGGTTTAATTGTAGTGTTGACACTTTGCAATAAATAAGTGAGTTTTGGGTTGCAGTTTGGCACTCAGTCTCTAAGGTTTGCCTTGCCATCCCTGATCTAGGCCATCAGACCTGGCTGCTTACAAGTAGCAGACAGTGTGCCAACTAAGTGTGTGCGGGGTTGGGAGGGATTGCTGTTGGTGGCTGAGCTGCTGCGGCTGAGCTGCTTTGCTGACCTCAGTGCTCTCATCTTTTTCTGGCTCTATCTGAAGGGCCTAGCTGACTAGAGAAATCAGGCAGGAAGTGCTGCTTCAGATTCCATGATACATCGTAAGTGCACAGTAGACTGTTGTCTAGAAATTCAAAATTGTCTACAGCCTGGAGGTTACTGCCCTTTTCCGTTTAAAAAACTGGGTTATCTTTTTTTATTATTGAGTTGAAATAGTTACTTCAGTCTGTAGTATTTCAGTAGGGAAACCCTAGAAGATACTTCCAATATCATGAGGTTGTAATGAGAAAAATTATCTCAGGAAAACATTTGTTGGTTTGTGTTTGGCAGCAGGAATATTAATTCATTTAATCACATGACTGATATGTCAAATTCAGTGTGTGGCTATACAGTTCATGTGTACAAATGTGTGTAGGGTATACGGAGGAAGAACAAAGATGTATAACATATATACCCCTCAAAAATATCACAACATAGTACACAGTGATGTGATCTTTTAAGTCCAAACACATCTGAGCAAATTTACTTCATTACTGCTGTGCCTCTCTGCTATGAAACTCTGTCTTCCCTACTAAAGTGGTATGGCAGTACATATAAAGCAGAGTTGCTCAACCTCAGTTTTATTGCCATTTTGGAGCAGATAAGTGTTGTGGAGGGCTGTCCTCTGGCCTCTACATATTATTTGTTACCAGTCTAAAAATGTCTCCAGACACTGCTAATTGTCTTCTGAGGACTGATACAATGTTTGAAACAGCTTTATAGGTGATTCTGATATAACCCTGGGGAAGGAAATTGTAGTAGTGATAAAAGTATGCTCAATGGCAATATTAGGCAGCTTGTAAGTGAAAATCAGGAGGTTAAATGTGGCCCTAAGAACTTTGAGAACAAGTCACATTGAATTAGAGTAAGCCAGAAAGTTTTCATGGGGAAACCCATGATTAGGCCAATGGGATCATACTTTTTTAAGTCATTACTTCAAAATATGTGTATTACGTATTATTATATATTTTATATTTTCTCCTGATCTACTTGGAGCCAGAGTTAGAATAATAAAGGGAATTATAGAGGATGTGTGAGAAAAGTTGCCTGAGGTTGAATTTCCTGATCTGCACACCAGTAAAGACACTGTATTCCCTTAGAACAGTGGTGGTGAAACTAGTGGGCAGGTAGAGGTCTCTCTGTTGGGAGGTGAGCCAAGTCGCCTCAGCATCACCTCTGTGCCAAGCATTGGATAACAGCGCACACAGGGGCCATTCTGACACTTGCAAAGGAGTAGAAGCACCAGGTGTCACAACAGGTGACCTGATTACTTCAAGTGCTGCTCTCAAACTAAGGAAGTACTGTGTAAGCCGAGGTTTGACAAATTATCAGCATGAATACAACAGCAAAGATCACATTAATTGTGCAAAAGCACACCAAATGCAAACTTTTACCTTTCAATAAAAAGCTGTTTGTATCATTGAAAGGTCTGTTATGCTTTTAAGACAAAAGACATTAATGTATGAGTTGTTTTTTCTAAACCAAAACCTCAGTATTCAGGTTTAATTGCAGTGTTAGAACTTTACAATAAATAAGTGGGTTTTGGGTTGCAGTTTGGGCACTCGGTCTCCAAAAGGTTCATCACTGCCTTAGAGGATGGAAAAGATGGAGGCTGTCCTCTAGTCACAGAGCTTTCCTTCGGGTTTGGACTGATCCACAAGTGCATACTGTGTCCTAGGTACTACAATATAGGCACAATTCTTGGTGCTGGGAACACAACAGTGAATAAATCTTCCAAAAATTTCTGCACTCATGGAGCTTACATTCTCGTGGAGGCAAGGAAGGAGAAAAAAAAAAAA
>NW_004624733.1:6595341-6616738 GCF_000247695.1 Heterocephalus glaber | reverse complement strand
TCTTGCACCATGAACAAAATCTTTGCTGTTATCTGGGTAATTATTTCTGATTTCATTTTTCCCAGATCCTCTTTTGTTGCCAGTTCAGAGAGTCCAGGTGTTTGAGTATCAGATTGTTCCATCTCGTTTCCCTTTGAGGTTGCTGTAGGTGATCTGGAACTCTGTTTTTGAGACTTGTTTATGTGTTTTCTCATTTCCATGGAGGGGGGCTGCTTCTGGTGCCTACATGCCTCCCCTTCTGTGCCCTAGGAGCTTGGGATGGCAGTGGGGGGGCTTCCTTCCAAGTGCTGGGACCAGCTCACCTTCTCTGCCCTAGGAGCCTGGGATCCTCTGTAGATTTATTAATTATGTCTTGCAGTATGGGCACAATCTCTGCTGTTATCTGAGAAATTATTTATGATTTTATTTTTTCCAGATCTTCTTTTGTTGCTAGTTCAGTTAGTCCAGGTGGTTAAGTATCAGATTGTTCCATCTCGTTTCCCTTTGGGGTTGCTTTAGGTGATGTGGAAGTCTGGTTTTGAGACTTGTATTGCTGGGGCCCACACAGCTCACCTCCTGTGCACTGAGGGGGGTGGTACAGCGGGAGTGGGCACTGGGAGTGGCTCACCTCCTGTGTGCTGGGGGAGGGGGAGGGGGTCAATTACCTTCTTTTTCCACCTAGTTCAATATAATTTGAACCTTTAAAAATTAGGATATATATATATTATGCATATTTGAAAATAAAGTTTTTAGGATGTAAAAGAAAAAAGATCTCAAATATCTAAAATGCTTGAATTAATAAACTTCTAATTAATAGTGTTCATCCAAACATTACTTCCTACTATTATTATTGAGTTCATACTATATCAGAGCTGTAATTTATCTGATAGAAGTTACTTTAACAAGTAATATTTGGAACAGATTGGTCTAGAATTGAAAAAGTATTGTTTCAGTTGATTCAGAATATAGTAGATATATGATGAATCTTATGAATAAGAATGAAGATAGGAGAACAATTCTTAATTTTTTGCCTAGTGTTTCTTACCCTGACCAATAAGGTGCTATGTTAGAGATTTTATAGAGATTATAAATGTAACAGAAATATATTTGTAAATTTAGAAGCTAGGTCCAAATCTTCAGAATCTACCTTAAATTCATCTCAGTACTTCAGTATAACATTTCAATCTCATTTTTCAAATGGACTTTTCTCTTTTCTAAAACCTAGACAATGTTCTTTCCATTACCTATTATTTATTATATATCTTTATTTTTTCCTTCCTTTTGTTGCTTTGGGTTTAATCTTTTTTCTTTGTTCCAGTGCTGGTGATTGAACCTAAGGCCTCTGCACTGAGATATCCATTCCTATCCTTTTTTAACTTTTTTTTAAAATTTAGAGACAGGGTCTCACTAAGTTCCTAAATTGCTCAGGCTGAGTTCAAATTTGTAATCCTCCTGTCTCAGGAGGAGACTAATGGGTGCCACCACACCCATTTAATTTTATTTTCCTAAACTATGTGTTTAGTGCTGTAAATTTTCCTGTCAGCGCTGCTTTAGCTGTGTCCTACAAATGTCTGTATGTTATATTTTCCCCTTAACTCAGGTCAGTGTATTTTTTAAAATTACTTTTCAGACTTCCTCTATCCTCATGGATTATCTAGAAGTACTGTGTGTTGCTTAGTTTCTAAGTGCTTGAGATTTTCCTGAGCCTTTCTGTATTTGATACTTTTGTGGACAGAGGATACACTCTGTATTATTGCAATTTTAAAATTATTGAGGTACATTGTGTGACTTAGGATGTGCTCTGGCTAATATATTTTCTTTGGGTGCTTAAAAAGAATATGTCTTCTGCTATTGTTAAAGGATTTTATAAATGCTGATTAGGTCCCATTAGTTGATGGTGTTCTTTACCTTTGTGGATTTTCAGTCTAGCTGTTGTATCAATTTGGCTAGCTATTAAGGAAGGGGAGTTGAAGCCTCCAATTTAGCTAAGAATTTGTCTATGTCTCTTTTCAATTCTTTTAATGTTTGCTTCATATATTTCATTGCACTGTGCTTTTGATGTATATATGTTACAGTTAAGTGGGCCAAAAATAGTCCAGGTTCTTGTGCAGGACAAAGAAAGAATTGCCAAGCATACACTACATACAAAGTATGTAGTGAGTAGCTACATTTATTGAAGATCACCAGATGGTAGCAGGAACAGGGAGAAGGGCAAAGGAAAAAAGAAGGTGAAGGGAAAAAGGGATGCAAGTGCAAAAGGAGATAAAAACGACTTGATAATTCAGGCTTCCAGTATTTACAGGGTCAGAAGCCACTGATCTAAGGTGGCTCCCCCTGTTTTCTCTTACTGATGTCAGCGATCTGCACACCCTCCTAAACTTATGTTTGGATAATCATTAGGATGCTGTGGTGTTTATGGTTGAATGGAGAGAGGGGAAGTAGCTTACACAACCTCCCTGTTTTAGGATTATGGAAGCATGGATAATCATTAGGGTGGTGTGGCATTTACAGTTGAAGAAGGGAAGGGAATGACTCACTCAGCTCCTTTTTTTCTAACTCTACTAATGTGTTTAAGAATGATATATTTTCCTGGTAGACTTACCCTTTCATCATTATAAAATGTCCCTGTCAATGATAATTTTCTTTGTTCTGAAATCTACATTATCTGTTATGATTATATATTGGCTAATGTTTAAATGATATATCTTTTGCAATGATATGGATCTTTACTTTTAGCCTATCTTTATTCTTGTATTTGAGGTAAGAATTTTAACATATGATTGGGCCATGTTTTAAAATCCATTCTCCCAATCTCTTTTATTGATGCATTCAGACTGTTTACATTGATTGTAATTATTTGAGCTCTTAAGGCTTACCAATGCCATTTTATATTTTATATTATCTTATTTGTTTTTTGTTTTGATTTGTGTGTTTTATTCTTCCTGTGTTCCTATAGATTATTTGAACATTTTTCAGAATTCCATTTTAATATAGTATAATGCTTTTAAATGTGTCTTTGTATGATTTTTAGTGGTTCCCCTAGGTATTAAAATTTCTATCACAATCTACTGTTGCTGTCATTTTATGAAGTATAGACACCTTACATTACTTTATCCCCTTGCATAGTATGATTTTAAAGAATTTTCTCTATCTACATTTAGAATCATCTCAAACAGTGTCATACTTTTTGCTCCAACCCTCAAACATAATTTAGAAAACTCAAGAGGCAAAGGCTGTGTTCATTTTTAAAAAGTCTGTTTCCTTCTGTTATTCTCATTGGCTAATTTTCATTTTTCTGTTTTTCAGTCCACTGATTCTTCTTTCCCTCCATTCTGCTATAGAGCCAATATTTAGAGATTTTAAACTTAAAGTTGTACTTTTAAGTTCTAAAATTTCCATTTGGTATTTCTTTATATGGGTCTATATCTTGGTTGAGACTTTCTAAGTGTTAATTTGGTTTAAGCATGTTTGTAGTTGCTTTTTGAAACATTTTTATGCTGGCTGACTTAAAATTTGTTATTAGGTCATTTTACAGCTCTGTTATTGCAGTGTTGACTCTTTTTTTTTTCATTCAGTTTGACATCTTCCTGGCTCAACCGAGATTTGTACATTTGATGTATTTTATTATGAAGGATCTCATCGAGGCCTTTCCTTTGTTTTATCTGACTTCTCTGACAGTGCTAAAGAAGTAGAAAAGGAGTTGCAGCCTTTGTTATTGCTGGATGTGGCTGAAGACTCAGGTTCTCCACTTTGCCTTTGTCGATACCTAGGGTGCCCCTCCTTACTGCTAGGTAAGGGGAGAAGTTACAGCTTCCCACCAGCCTCCAGTGATGGCTCCCCAGCCGGGAAGTGTTGAAAGCCCCCTTGTTACTGCTGCACTGACTCTGATGAAGTTAGCCTTGTTACTGCTGGGTGGTGGTGAAAGTGCTGGTTTTTTCACTCTGCCTCCTCTAATCTACTGCAGGGGCATCAGGAAGTGTCTCATTACTCCCCACTGCAGGTGGAATTCCAGGAGGGAAAGGCTTGCTACCGTCTGGCAAAGATGAAAGTGTTGGGTTCTCTCTTGCCCTTTTTAATGCCATCTCATTACAACCTGGTGAGTTTTCAGTGGTTTTTGGGTGAAGTAGAGCAGTTATTATCTATAACTTTCACCCTGCTATGCCATCTTTCAGCTGGTCCTTTAGCTGGAGGAAAAAGGCTTGGATTGGGCATTTTTGTGTCTGTACCCATGGCCTTTCTGAGAGGCTGGTTTCTTCACCTCCAAATCTGTGCTATGTGAGGTACAAAGAAAACCCAAGAAATTCCATGCCAAGTTTTCGGGGATTCCTACTGTACCTAGATGGCTACTTTTTCTCCCTAGCTTTCAGAGTTTTCTTGTTTTTGCTTTTTATATAATGTCTAGGGGTTTTTAGTTTTATTTAGTGGTTAAATATAGAAAAATTTGTCTATTTCATCTCCATGGAAGTCCAAATCTTTTTCCTTTAAAAATATTCTCTATTTTGGTTTAACTTATAAAATATGTTTACTCAAACAAGTAAAACAGTGCAGAAATGCATAAAGGTGACCTAAATAATATAAATCTATCTTATTAAACTCCACTTCCCTTTCCACTCTCCACTATCACCCCAATTTCTGAGATAACCAATGCTCATCACCCTGGATATATTCGTTTTAACCTCTCTCTTTCATAGTAATACAAGTGTACATTAATATAAATATGCATTCTTTGTTGGTTTTGTTTTTGTAAAAACTGTTTTGTATCAGTTAAAGATAAGCAAGCTTTGTATGTCAGTTTAGAAATTATGGGAAACCCTATTATTAGAACACTATAGAAAGGAGATAAGAAAACCAAATTGCTGTTTCAAATAGCAAGTTACTCTGACCTTTTATTGCATAGGAGAAAAAAAGCCAGAGAAAGGGAAGAAAAAGGAGCAAAGAAAACAGCAGCAAGTGATGGTGTTTTTCTTAGGAGATAATTTTAGTTTTCTACACTTGGAATCTGATCCTGGGATATATGAAAGAAGAGGATCCTATTCTCAGGAGGAACCCAATAAGTGGACTACAAGAAAGATGCTGAGTGTCACTGGGTGAATGTCTAAGAGACATGCCTTCTAAAAGAAATGTCTTCTTTTCCTCTATTGAACACTTCTCATTGCTCCACTCTAACCTTGAGGGTCCATTTAGCTCTGAGGAGGAAAATATCTCTATCTCATCAACTCCCCACAGCTCAGAAGAACCTCTGTCCAACCAAAGGGGTGGCGGAGGGGGAGTTCTGGAACCTCAACTGTGGGAACTGAAGCTGAGCAGGCTCATGACCTGGAGCCAGGACAGAAGGTAGTGAGCTCCCTCCCTACTGACTGTGGGATGATGGTGTTGATGTCCAAAAGGGAATGAAGTTTTCTCTTTTATTAGAAGCACATATGCTTAGCTCAATGGTAACTTCTTTTAGAGTCCAGTGGCTCCAGAAAAGAACAAGGCCTATTTTTCATAGACCAAGTCTGAGGGTACTCAACACTACTGTCAACTTCCTCTGAGGGTGCTCTACTAGCAGCAGGCCTCTATTTTTCCTCACTTGTACTAGTCACATGCTTCATGTAAATTATGGCCAGAAGAATGAGGGTTGAGTATGTGCTGTGGTTAATATTGTTCAGACAGTGGTTAGAAACATAGATTTTATACCCACTGCTTAATTTCCAATCTTGGCTCCAAGCTTTGTAACTGTGACCTTTGGCAAGTTACCCTTCCTCCTTGATTTATTTCTATGTAAAATGGATATAATTAGTACAGTCCTGAAATAAGGATTAAGTAAATTGAAGAAATCCAGGCTACTATGAAAACTCATAAAGTATTAGCTAGTCATTACTGTTTGGTTTTTTCAAAGCCAATGCTCTTCATGAGTTCACAGAGTAATTATGGTGCAACTTGAAGATACAGTTACAGCTTTCTGAATTTCATCATTCTCCTTTGATAATTTCTGGACAGATAGAATGGGAAGTTAGCTGTGTAAGTGACCATGGTGGAAAGCATTGGGAAAGTGATGATTTCTGAAAAATGAGTCTGAGACTGGGAGGGAGGAGATAGACAGATGGCTGGGTGGTTATATCTAAGAGAAGGCAAAGGAGAAGGAGAAGAGGTATATGTGGAAATTCACAGCTTCATAGACTGAAAATGATTTGCAAACAGTGTCTGCTTCTTTTAAAAATATTGCAGGAAACTGAATCAGCCTCTCAATCAAACCATCCTCTGATGGAATTGGGGCAGGCAGTAAAGGAAAGCTTTTCTCTCCTTAGAAGGACTGGGAGAGTGTGGTATGACCCACTTCAGAGACAGGGTAGAAAGGCACTTCTTCCCTCTCTAAGCTCCAGATCATCTTCCTTCCTTCTAGTTCACGAACTTACCCCTCTCATACCCTTGTTTCTAGGTTCATTGCCAAATTTAGGATGCTCTGGAGACTTCTCTTCAAAGCTGACTCTAAAAAGAATAAGTTTTCAGTTTTGTGTTTCTATGTGTTGCTTTCTTTTTTGATTTGATGATTTCCTTCCCTCCTTTAAATATAGCCAGGTTAATTGAGTATGCTATTTAAAGCCAGACTCAGAATAGGAGCAATTAAATTCATTAAACCATTGAGGGATGCAATAAAGAAATATACTTCTTTTTTCTTCTATAAATGGCACAACAGCTTGAAACCTAATTTGCAGCTACCTTTCAATATTCTCAATATTACGAGATGATCCAGGCACTCTGACTTATGGAGCTATTTCTACCTCACCATCCTAAAGCTAGAGGAGGTCCATTACTGAACCTGTTCCAGGGATCTGGATGGGTCTGCATTATAAACAGGGAACTTCCTGGGAGAATAGTCTCTGTCACAGAAATACAATTCTTAGAAATAGCCAACAGGGAATAGGCTATAATACACCATTCTTGCAAGGCCTGTCTTGTAAGGAAAAATTAACAGTCACCCTTCACCAGGCACTTCATGTGCAGTTTTATTCTATGGAAGAGGGTGCAACATTATCAGTTTTATCTGCATATGGTTTTTCTCTTTCCACATCCAGGAGACACTGATATTGTGGTTTAACATAATTAGAACCCAAGGATCAATTTTCCTTCCTGAAAACAGTAAAAATTACTTCTTAATCTGTCTAATTATCTGAGTCCTCACTGATGCATCACAGATTGTTTATTTTATAAAAATTATCTTCATTATTCTTTGACAACCTTTTCCTTCTATGTTTTTCTGGGCTTTTTGAGCCAGAAAATTTCTCTACTTCTCTTTTCTCTAAACAAGACAGAGTTTCCTGATCATGGGAGAAACCATCTTTTATTTGCACTGTCACAAATAGGTCCCAGTAGTAAAGACAGTAGTAAAGATACCAGAGAGGAAACAAGAATGTTGTCTTCCTTCCTCAGGGCCATGCTACTCTCTGCCATTGTTCTACATCTCATTCTGAAAAGCAATTTTTTATTGTGCAAAAAGGAAATAAAAATGAGTAATACTAGTTGAGATGAAAAGAGTTTGCATGCATTTGAGACATTTCTCAAAGTGTGGTCATAACATCGTCTAGATCAGCAAATTTGCCTGGAACACTTGTCAAAAATTCAGATTACAGGGCACATTCCTTATTTACTGATTCAAATCTTTGTGAACAGGGCTTGGGAATCCTGTATAAGCACAGGCCCCCTGACTCTTACACTCAACGAAGTTTAAGAAGTTTAAAATTTGTTGAAGTAATTGCTCCTCTTTAGGCCCCCACAGTGACAGTTTAACAATTACATGGAGGAAACATCTGTTTCACCTTAATAGTAATGAAGGGAAAGGGAATAATTGAGGGTATAACATTTGCCAGAAACCCTGCCAGTTAGGAAATTTATATACATACATTATTCACATATTACAACAAGAAAAATTAAAACATGTTAACTCATCTCATTAACCTCATAAGAGATAGAACAAGAGTGATAGAGATAGAACATCATTTCCTGGGGCTAGAAACTGGCTCTATGACTGCACAGAGTCCAGGAATAGATGCATTATCCAGAGTGGCACAGAGATGGTGTTTAATGTTCCAGATGCCTCATCATTTTGATGACCAGTCTAAGCTTGCCACATGTAGATGGTTTATGGAATAATCTTTTGTCCCACATGTATCTGGTGAGAAATAAAGATGGAAGAGAGGGTGTGTTTTCCTCCACGTATCTTTAAGACTATCATTGCCAAAGTTTTTTAAAACAAGTATGTCAGCTACCATTTATTGACAATGTATGCTGGATTCTATGCTAAGCACTTTGGAATTTATTCTCCATAATGACCTTACAAGGTAGGTGCTATTATTATCTCTATTTTTAGGAACTTCAGTGAAACTTGCATGTGCCACACAGCTGGTAAGCAGCAGTGCAGGAATGGCTTCTGGGCTCTGATGTCCACTGTAGTCCTGCACACAGGAGTCGATGAAGCAAAGTTCAGCTTGGATTGTGATACTTGAGTAGAGATCCAGTGCTGGTACATATTTAGAGAAAACTTTCTTTTTGTTTATTTTAAATAAGTAAGGTTTTAGTAGCCATGGCTCTCTTCCTGTTACATATCTGTCTCTCTCTTCCTGGACACTCCCCATCCTTTCTCCACATTCTTTTAAGCCCTTGAATGTCCACTCAATTTAAGCTAATGAGAAGCTATCTTGCTGCAGTTGAAAGTTGTACTGGGTTTTCCATGCACAGGATGGAATCTCTACTAAATCATGCCATTCTTAAGGCATTCTAGTTACCCATTATCAGGAAGAACTTAACTGTGAGCAGGCATGGATAATGAACACATGTCATGGATTTCACAAGCTCTATCCAAATTTCAGATATGCTGTATAATAAAAACATAAGGTGGAACTTTAAATTTAAAAAAAATTACTACAGTAAAAGAAACATTGACATTGATCCCCCTCAAAATACTGCTCTTCTCTTTGAACTCATTTATCTCATTGTTCTTGGCATTTCCTGAAGCAGATCTGGAACTCCACTTTTGTAAGTATCTTTAGTTGCACTGTCATGGTTGCCTCAATGTCCTGAATTGATTCAAAAGGTTCGTCTTTCATGGTCATTTTGACTTTGGGGAAAAGCAAGAAGTCTCATGGTGCCAGATCCAGTGAATATGGTGCATAAGGACACACTATAATGTCCTTCTTTGACACAAATTGTCATAAATGTTTATCACTGTGGTGTGATCATAAAATAGTGAATATTTAAATTTAAAAATTTATTATAGTTAAAGATATATTGCTATTAATCTATCTCAGAATACCCTCCCCACTTCAAATGTACTCATCCTATTGTTATTAGCAATATGTCTTTCACTGTAATAATTTTTTTTTAATTTGAACATCCACTGTATCTTCTGATTACTCCTTGTATGTGTGCCCAGGAACATTTTGTCCTGCATACAGGAGACCAGCTTGAAGCCTCATTGAACAGGCTTTAGATACTATTGATTTGGCTTATGAGTTTGGCTATTGATAAAAATTATGAGTCATTCCAAGGCCTAAGTGTGATTTGCTAATGGACCCTTTGGCTGGTGTACAGAGGCAGGCTTCCTTATGCCAATAGTCACAATTGAGGTCTCAATGATTGATGAGGCTGTGACATTTCTCATACCAAGGAAACATTGCAGTGGAGGAATTATGACTCTGTGCAGCCATTCTTCAAGATCAAACATTAGCTAAAGATAACACAGATGGCTTGTTAACTACGACCTGCAAGATAGCACAGGTGGCATGCTGTGACCTGTCCCTCACAAGAATACGTAGTTACTCCCCTTTTACAGCCTGGCTCATTGTGCATTAGTTCTGCTACTTCTTGCATCTGCCTTCATGCCTCCTTGCTATGTTATGTAATCACAAATACTGACTAATCCTGAGCCTGTGATCTTAGCTATGAAAGAACTAGGATAAGGTGGTCTTAGCCAGAAGAGAGCTAATATCAATTTCTAGCCCCCAAGTAATAAACTATCATTATTTATTCTTTATTCCTTGTTCTTTGTATATTATTCTTTCATCCTCTGCTAAACCCTTACTCAGGTGACCAGGCATACCCCTGTAACTGATCAGGCCATCAACCTGACACTCACACATCATGTCCACTATAAATCTTACACCAACAGAGAATTAGTCAAATGCTCCATGTAAGAAAAATTAAAACATGCCTACCATCTTAGTCTAAGCTGACCTAATCACCTCCCAGAGGTCCTACCTCCTGATATAACTACATTGGAGGCTAATATCTTAGCACATGAATGTTAAGGAGAATATAAACTCAACACATTGCAGAGTTCCTGTCTTGTATTGTAACTCTTTGGATATGTAGGTGTCAATAGGGTCCTCTAAATCACACTATGTGAATTATTGGTGTGGGGAATTGATGTAAGAAAATGCTAATACTATAGCTATCACTAATACTGTGAATAAAGTTCTTTATATCTGACCCAGGAATATTGTGCCTTTTGTTAGGATCCATTAAACCACGGAAGACTAATTTTAAAAGGTTGAAAATGATGTAAAATCTCAGATACTTCCTTCACAATTTTTGATATCAGCTTATTATTAATTATTTGGGTACTGGAGATTGAACTCGGGGCCTTACACATGCTAAGCACTTACTCTACCACTGGGTTATATCCCCAGCCCCTTATTATTTGTTTTATTGTTGTTCTCTACCATTTACTGAGCACATACGATAATGTGATCTCCTTTAAACCTTACTGCATTGCTGTGAATTATATTACATTATAACCATTTTATAGATGGTGTTCCTAAGATTCAAAAAATGAGCATTGTTGGTTGCCTCCCTAGTATCAATTTCCTCTCTCTCAGTTGTACTCAGACTCTTATTTGGGTGTCCATTCCACACTCATCTGGGTAGGAAGTTGTCTTTTCCTCTAGTTTTAGGAACAAGTTTTTCCCCTTTGCAGGTGATCAGTTTTAGGCTAAGCTAATAAGGGCTTGACGTTCCCTTGGCCATAGTAATTGGTCAGGAAATGAAACATTATGCAGTTTGGGCAAAGGGATTTTGGGGGCATATATACTAAGGATTTCTGGGAAAGGAGTTTTATTGCTCTTTCATAAAGCCATAGGGAAAGATAGGCTTTCTGAATGTTACATGTGTCAGCGTAATGTAGTGACAATATTCAGCTGAAATGCACTTACCAGAATGAATACCAGACATAAAACTGAAGCAGTGTCTTAAATTCCTTATTGTACCATAGAACAACTTTTTGGGGACTGGATTGCATGGAAGACATGAGGAGGGATGGGCCTGGACGCTCTGTCAGAGGAATAATGTGTTAATAACCAGTACATCTATACTAGGAAGTGATGCCTGGAAAGACTATATCCACCTCTCCCTCCTGATCAAAGGAAGAAGCTCATACACACAGACAGCAGAGCCAAGACAGCCACAGAGATGGAGAAAGCCACTGGGTTGTGATGACCTGGCGGCTGCCCTCTCTTTGAACTTTTTCAGTTAATAGACTACAAATTGCCTTTTCATTTAAGCTAGTTTGGGTCTGGACTTCACTTACAGGGAAAAACATCCACTAAAGCATAAAGTAACTGTTCCAAGGACTTAGAGCAAGTAAATAGCCACAGTAGAATAAAAGTCAGATCTGTCTGGCTTAAATGTCCTTGATTTTTGTAATGCATCACAGTATTGTCAAGTACCAAATGGACACGAAAAACATTATTTGCAAACTGAAAAAGCTGTTTTCAAATTGTGGTTATAATTATACTAGAAATAATAAATAAAGAGACTAATTATTTCAAGAAAAAAAATGCAAAAAGGCCGGTGTTACCTTTTTGTATACAAATTGAGAGTTCTCCTTACTCCTACTAGAAATGTACTCATTTAGCTTAATAATGATATTAATATAGGGGAAGAAAAATATAATGGAAAATATCTGATGTTCAAATTATTTACTAAGATGAATGATAGATCTGACAGCTGAAGTCAGATTAAATGGCCACAGAGCCGTTCAAGGAAAGGTCTCTCACATTTACAACATCTTGAGAGCACACACGATCAAGTTCTGGATTCATCCCAGGGATTTCTGCCCCCAGCCACCAGCATTTTCACATTATCACAATACACACCCCTGGAAGCCTGCATAGGGAGAACTTCCATCCCATAGCCACCCTTAATTCAATGCTGTATCTTTCTTTGCTCAACCAAGAACTAATGCAACTAAATGGCTACACATTTGCATCTGCTTTGCCTGACAACCTTTACAGTGTTTTCTGGTAATCTGTTATAATACACCACTAAAATAGAATATGTGTACATATTTGGAGCTCACCCACTCATAAAATGATGAGTTGGAGAGTCCTTGGAAACTTCTAATTCAAACTCTCTTATTTTATATGTCAGAACCCTGAGACATAGGGATGCCAACCAGGGAAGGCAGACCAGTGTAAAAGGATCTGGAATGTTAGCAAGCCATCATCACTTAAGTGCTTATTTTGCTTTCTGGAAATCTGCAAAACTCACACAGTGTCAAATGTTGTGAATAAAGGACGGGGTGGGATACAGATCTTGTTGAATAATTTTTGACATTATAAAAACAGAAGTAATCAATAACGAGTCTGTTTTTAATATGGCTAAATCCATTGATAGATCTGAAGAGAACTTAAAGGAAGTATTTTTAAACTATATTGAACACAGGCAGCATTATTTAGTAAAAATCTGAAACCTGGCAAAATTACACCTAATCTAAAAAATTATAAATGCCTTGGAGAGGCCAAATTTCTGCAGAGCAGGATGCTCATTATTCTTTATGTCAGATACAAGGCCAGGGTTTGGAAAAACACAAGTGAACAAAACACAGAAAACCTCACCTTTGTGTAGTTTATGTTCTAGTGGAGGCAATGGACAATAACAAGTGAGTAAATAATAAATAATGATAAATGATATACAGAAAAATCTGAACAATAAGGAAACCGAGGTTAAAGCTAGTTAGTGCATTTACTCTTTTTTTTTCTTTGGCAGTGCTGGGGATGGAAGTCAGGCATTCTGGGCAGGTGCTCTACCATTGAGTCACATCCCCATTCCTTGTTAGTGGATTTAGATGCAGTGTTCGGAAAGTGACCTTTGAACTATGAGTAAATACATGAAGGGGAGGAGATATGAAAATATTTAGGAAAAAGGTATTTTAGGTAGGAGGGAAGAGAAATGCAAAGGCCCTAAGACCTTTTTAAAGGAGCAAGGAAGCCAACCAATGTAGTCCCAGTGGAGGGGTCTGTTGGAGAGTGGCCAAAAATGACTGAGATGTAAACAGGGGCTGTTAGGGTGTCCAGAGGCCAGGGGAAGGACTTTAGATTCCATTCTCTGTACAATAAATAACCATTGAAGGATTCTGAGGAAAGGGATGATGTGATCATTCTGCCTGATAGTTTTGACTATAGGTCTAAAGAGACTGGTTAGGGGGCCAGAATTTCAGGAATCTGTGCCACACTGGGTGATGGCTTGGGCAGTGGTAGCAAACCTATGGCACATGTGCCTCAGCTAGCTGTTTGTTACTATTGTAAGCTCTAAAAGATTTTCTATCACCGATCTAGAGTGACAGAGGTACATGTCAGGAGGAAAAAGGATTCTGGATGAATTTTTGATGGTAGAGACAATAGATTCTAATGATGGCTTTGATGCAGGTCTTCCAAGGTGGGTTTCCATGAAGCTCATGCTTCAGGGCCTGCCACTTTTACCAGCTTATCCAAAATAAATATTCATTTTTGCATCTAGTTTTGTAGTCTTTTTTCTTCAAGAGAACTCCATTAACATATACAACTAAAAAAACCCCAAAAAACTAAGTCTTCCTGGGTGTGAAAGAAAAAGAGAGCAGAGAATGATGTTTCCTAGGTTTTGGGCAGAGGAGCATTAGGGAGTGGGCTGGGGTTCCCTAGGACAGGAGTGAGTGAGAAGGGATACAGAATTCTGTTCTGCATGTACTAAAGAAAGGCTTACCATCTCATCCTTAAAGCACACAGGTGTTTCCCTCCCCACTTTCTAGGCTTCTGGCTGTGAAGCTTCCTCAGGTTAATGAAGTCCTTTCCTAGTCTTTCTTCTTTTATTGAACTCCTGTTTGTTCTTCCAGGTTCACTCTTCCATAAGAGTTGATTTCCTTCTCTGTCAGAGAGGAGAACTGAGGCCTAAGCAGTCTCCTCTGTGAACACAAAGGAGAAAGGCTGAACTCAGAGATGATTGCATATTGCAGGGAAAACTTAAGACAGCTGAGGTTAAGTTGTTTACCAGAGAATGTACTAATGGATATTGGAAAGCAGATGACTCTTGTGTCTTTGATTGCTTGTGCTGGTATTTGGTTGAATAAAAGTGAGGTAAGTCAAAGTCTCAGGGCTCCTCTGCCTGCTAGAGGTACTAGCCCCTTGGCTGCCCACAGGTTGAGCTGACTGTGTCACTTTGTCATTCATCCTCATCTACCCTATCCATGTCCCCCCTCCCCCAGGGAGAACAAAGTAGTGAGTCTAGGTCCTAGAACAAGGCCATCTGGGTGGGCCAGCTACAGGCAGTGCCCCAGTGTAGGGTTTGGGACACAGCTGGGCCACACTTCTTTATGTTCCAGAGATGGAAAACTGGAAGCTCATGGTAGGCCTTTGAAGTTTAAAAAATTACACATGTATGAACACTTTGGCTGGAGGAATATCCTCCTGTCTGCCTACGTTGTGGGATTGCCTCAGCCACATTCACATATTCATAACTTGCTTAAGTCTTACAGCTATCTGAATGTTTGATTTGTGACCTTCCCAAGTCATTCTGCTTGCATCTGTCCTGTAGCTGGTGCATGCTGGGTATTTAGGAAATATTCACTGAATTAATGAAGGAATAAGTGTTCTAATTTCTACGCAGACATACGGCCAGCAGGAGTTTGGTCAAGGAAAGTTTTACATATTTTCATACTAGTCAGTTCTTTTTTTCCTATGTTACCTTTTTCCCCTTTAAAGAAAACTGAAGGCTGAAGAAAAAGAATACAGAGGTGATAAAAAGGGACTGTCACTTATCTACTTGGTAATGTTATTGGACCTCCATCTCAAATTGCCCTCTGAGTTTATTTTGTGAAGAAGTAATATTTCACATTAATCCCAATGAACAGAAAGTAAATTTTGTCTCTTCCTTGTCTAGGGCTAGGTGAAATAGGCCAGTTTACTTTTAATTAAAAAGAAAGGAGAATTGAATAAATATTTTAACTATAGAATGTTTGATCAGTTTTATGAATAAATCCACCCCCAAGTCCAACCTGGAGGCCAGACCTTAGTACTGGGAATAGGAATAAAGTAAATCCACTGTTTATCAGAATATTTTTAAACCTATTTACTCTTTGTAGATACAAAAAGTCAGCAAAGTCCACAGGCAGCCTCACAGAGAAGGGCTGTGGTGAGACCAGATGACTCACTGTTTGATTTAGCAGTTGTAATACATATTCTTGCCAGTTTGTTTTGTTCCCACTTAATCCCCAACTTCCCATCTTCTTTATAATGAAAAATCAGCTTTGAGAAATTGCTCACCAAATTGCCTTCACTGAGTCAAAAATCTCACAGCATAACTGTGATTGATCAAGTGCTTTGAATACCAGGTTTTGATAAATTATCTCAGGGAATCAGTCAATAGAGACAGGGGAGATAATGTACACAAAATTAACTGATGATAGATTTTTTTTTTCTCAGTGTATTGTAAAATCAGAGTGAGGCTGCAGAATCAAGTTTTGCATTTCCTCCCATCTCTATCTCTTCCTCTTGGAAATTCTCTCCAAGGAAGCAGAGATATCCAAAAAGTGTTAGGTTAACTCCAAGTGTCCAACTCATCTCTGGTGTGTGCATTGGGATTGGAAGGGCTCTTCTGTGGATTAATAGGCTAGAGAAGAAGATCCTTCTAACCCTTCCTTGGCTGCATCTTGATGGTGGCATTATGGTACATCTGACTTTTATATAGTTTCTGGATTCTCTGATGCTTGGAGCCAGGGCTGTGCAGAGTAAGCACCATTGGTAGTTCTGATACTACCTGTGAATTTGTCAGAAGACTCCATGGCTCTCTATGTTTCTCCATAGCTCTCATTCTCCATAGCATTGAAGATAAATACATGAAAGGAATCTTTTCAGTTACCTCATAACCAAAGAACAAGAAGTAGCAATAAGGAAGCCATTATTCATGTCTAGCATCTTACTAAATGGAGGGAGGAAGGGCTGGAAGGGCAGGAAGGAGGTGATAGGGAAGATGCTTCTCCAAGAGACTCACTGGCTCTCTTCACTGAACTGTGGGGACTTACAGGCTTCAAGGTGAGGGGCCCACAGATGCTGTCCAATGGGAAAGTACCAGCCCTTCCCTATGTGGACTTAAAGAGTCCAAAGATGAGGAGAGGGCCGTGGCTGAAGCTGACTGTATTGCCATTTGGGGCTCACATTAGGGAGCTGTTGTGTTCCTCAGAGAAAGCAGGATTCCATCAGTACTGAGAAAAGGCTTTCTCTCCTTCAAACCTGGGAGGATCCAGTGGTTATTTCTTTCTAAAGTTAAAGAAAATGTGGGGCAATCCACTTTCTGGCCCCCCTTCTGTCTCTCTTAGGTAGAAGCTTTCTTTCTCCCAATAAATTTTTCCCACTCTTAACCCCTGCTGTTCCTAGATATCATTCTTCGATTTTAGAGAACATGAACTCATGTTTTGGATATCTAGCAGGTTTGGGAGTTACATCTCTTCCCCTATATCATTTTGGAGGTCTTCCATCGAGATTACTGGTCAGAGGTAAGAGTCTTCTTTCATAGGTTCTAACTTTGGTCTTTTTGCTTCATAGATTGTAACTTTTGTTTCATAGACTCTCAACATTTGTTTCATAGATTCTGGTTTTTGTTTCATAAATTCTGGCCTTTGTTTTGGCTTTTGTTTCAAAATGTCTTAATTTTAGGTTGTGTGTTTTAAATGTTTGCAAATTTCTTGTTTTTCTTATGCATTGTCTTTTGTTAAAATTACATTTTATTCTTGGTTTGTATATGTTGCAGTTGGACTTAGTTGGTTAAAAATGTTATAAAATGATTCTCTTTTGAAGTCATCTCAGGTAAAGGCAGTTCAGGCTTTTATTTGTCCCTTATAGAATGCCAAACAGTGGTTACTCTGCCAGCTAGTAATTACCTTTAGGGCAGCTGCCACTCTCAAAGCAGAGGACAGGTTTCTTCAGTTGCCCTCTGGTGAATCCCCACTCCCATTGACACCAATGGCGGGTGGAATGTTGACCAGATAGGTAATTGGGTTCCTTTCAGAGACAGATCTCTGATTGCATGGAACTAGCAGAAACAGGTGACAACTGAGGGGTCATGGCCAGGGCTACTCTCTGGCAGATACCCGAAGGTCCCTCAGAAGAAATTAGCTCTGAACAGCCCATCCAAGTAATCAGCAGAAAAATCTCCACATTGTCCCTATCTGGACTCCTCAGTGAGGTGAAAGGGGAACTCTGTCAGTGATCAGCAGATATCCTCTATCTCAGAGTGCTCTGAAATGATGCCATCAGAGCCCTTTCTTAAGCATCCCTTAAGAGTTAAGGTACAGGTTTGGACTGCTTTCTCTACTACTAGTAAGACCTCTAGACAAATGTAGAAAATGTATCTTTGATAGATTAAAAGCTACCTGAACCTTTTCTCTCACCCAGGAATGGTCTTCATCATTTATGTGTGTAGGGGAAAAATGCCTTTTCCAATAGGTTATGGGCTTTGGAACATTGACTGTGAACATAAAATGCTATATGATGATTTTTGGCTGTTTAACGAGTTTGAGCTTTATTTGGACTTTTTCTCTCTGCTAGTGAGTTAAAAACTCCCCTTAAACTTTTCTCCAACTTGTTGGGAGTTCATTTGAGAACCCTTGTAGTCAGACTGCTCCTCCTTCCAGAAAGTCAGACTGAGGCAACTTGCAACAACTGTTTTGTCTTGTACTAGGGAAAATAACAATCAGTAACTTGCATTTGTGTTTTTACATGCTAACTTGAATATGGAACTATTTTAGCCACCCTTTCTCTTCATTCATGCATGCATAGGAAGTTGATAAGAGTGCCTTTACTATGTAGATTGTGGCTGCTAGGACCACCTATGAGTTTTAAATATTTAGTGAATTTAAAATGGATCTTAAAGGAGTAGCCTTGTATTGCTGCTAATAAAAGTTGCCTAAATGACTGGATAGACAACAAATTTCTCAGAGCTTTCAGAATCTCTGACTTACCATCTCTGGAAGTGATCCCTTTTGCAGGAAAAGTGCCCTAATTTGACTGTTGACTTCTTTTCTTCTCTTTCAAGGAACTAGATAGCAGCGGTTTAAATCTCTTGGTTTGCTAGCAATACTTCCTTCTCTAAACATGATTGTTATGGGTAAAGTCAATTGTAACTTGTGCTATAAGAGTACCTACTATAGTAGGATATGAGTTCTCTGAGGAAGATGAGATCGAGCTCTGGTAAAGGGTAGATAGTCCAGTCCAGTTTTATTTTCTGGTTCTCTCTACAGACAGCAGCTAACTATCCTTGGGAGTAAAAACCTTGGGAGACACCCTGGGGATACACCAGGGGGCAAAGGAATCAAGCAGAGACTTATGGGATGGCATATTTTTTTCTGTTATTTCAGCTCCATATCTGAACCTCTTACTCCTTTGGAGCATATTAAGGAGGAATTTAGTATTTCTCTACACCCATGAGTAGTGTGCCTACCTCCTGAAGCCAAGTACACAGACAAAAGTACTATGATGCTATCTCACAATTACAATTTTACTGTAAAAGAGAGGAAATGGTCAAAATCATCTTATATTGAGATTTTCTTTACATTAAGAATTAATTCTTGCTTGTGTTCAAAGGTAAATGTGGGACATAGAAAAATAAGAGACACCTCACCCTTAAGACATTCAGTACCTCTAAGCCTGAGGCTGCTCCTCACCCTAACCACCAGGTGCTGAGGGTAGAGTTTCTAGCCAGCCATAATTAATCTCTATAAGGCTATATCCATCCTTAGCTAAGTTGTTGAGGTCCCTCAAAGGCAATATCCCTTCCAGGAAGCAAATGGCAAATATGGGACTACCTGTGTTCATGTGTCTTTTTCTCTCAGTAATCTTAGACAGATCAAATGAGACCTAAGAAAGTTTTCAGATGAGCATGATATAAACATTGAGGTCTTTAGAGGACTTACTCAGACCCACAGACTAGATTAAAAAGATATAATGTTGCTCTTAAATCAAACATTGATTTCTAATGAGAGACAAGTAGTATTACAAGCTGCTACTACATATAAAGACAAATATCTTAATTTTAGAAGCTCAAAAGACAGCCAGCTAGGGGAACAACTGGTTCCTACTAAAACACATACAGTTCCTATACAAGACCCCTACTGGCCTGCCAATCAGATAGGAGATTAAAATAGAAGACATTTTTAGGCCTGTATTCTTGAAGATCTAAGAAAGATAAGAACTGAATCCTTCATTTATTTTAAATTATCAACTATGTTACCCCCCAAAAAGCTGAAAACATCCCTGGATCCTGATTTGATACACTTATTCTCTTTCAAGATTATTGGTTTGATTTTTCTGCCTGGCAATGCAAAGGGAGTCAATCATAGCTTTTGTCTCTGGAGATATGTTTTGCTAAGGATTACAGATCCACTCTGGAAAAGCTCCTGATCTTAATTGTCCTTCTACACCTGAGATGGCTACAAAGCTTCCAGAATGGTAAGTTTCCCCTCCCTGGCATCCTTCCAGAGTAAAGCTGATCTTCACTTATCTCTGGGCTATATAGAAAACTCCTCTAGGTTTAATCCTGAAACTCTCAAAAAAATAAATATAAATGTTTTAGTACAGATTTATCTGTCTTTTAGCCCTCAGGCAAAAATAGAGAATGGTAAGAACAGTTAACCTGGCTCTGGCCACTTCTTTGCACCACCTCTAGTCTGCCACCACAGGCACTGGACAGTTTAAAGTCTAAGGGACACCTTAGACTTGGGCATAGAACAAGAAAGATAGATGGAGATTCTGCCTAAACAAAAGCACAGGAGCATCGCAGCCCAGTAAAGTGGACTGAAACCTCTGAAACTGGGCAAGACTCTTGAGCAATAGCTGACAAAGACAAGGAACTTTGAGAGATGTGGACATATTGACTGGACAGCTACTTGGATCCATACTACAGAGACACAAGGTTGCATAAAGGCCATTGTCCTGAGCTGCAGAAATGAACAACAGAGAGAGGGCCTCTCTCAGGCTCCCTGATGAAAACTGAAGCCCACTGGAAAAGTGAAGAGAATCTCAGCAATAAGGGCACACCAGACCATTGTGCTTGTTAAGTTGGAGGGATCATTACGTCCCACCAGAACCTGGACTATCTTCAGGGGAAAGGCAGCTGGAACTTGCAGTAGAACCTGGCAGAGTTCAACCCTGCAGGAGGTAAGGGAGCTCAACTTGGGACTTGCAGCCAGAAATCTGCCAGAATCTCATGAGTCTGTGACTGGCTTACTGAGACTCATTGACTTATAACTGCACACTGCTGCCCATGTTGTCTATTGTGACAGAAGAGACAGACCCTGAAGGAGGCCCTTCATTTTTATCTTTTATTTGCTATTTTCAAAATTACCACTATTGTTTTGTTCTTATTTTTAATTTTTTTCTAATTTGCTACTCTTTTAAAATTTTTATTTTTCTCTTTTTTCTTTCTTTTCTCTTCTCTCTTCTCTTCCTCTCTCTATCTCTATCTCTCTCTCTGCCTCACTCCCTTGCTGTCCCACATTGTTCTTCATCTCCCTTTGTGTTCCTGTTCTGCCTCTAATTCATATTTCTTCTTTATCTTTCTTTGTTCTCTTTCCTTCTCTTGCTTGTGCCCTATGGCCTCACTGATAACCTTCCCCTACCCTTCTACTTGCCTATTCCTCCCTCCCCAATGCCTTCTAACTCCCCATCCCAAAGGATAAAATTGCTATATTGAAGAGTTTATTCACTATAAAAATATGTTGGGTTGGTCCTTGATTTTGATTTAATTCACACAGTAAAAGATGATAGATTAATAACTACCACAAATTGTCATTTTCTAAGAGGTATTTGATGCTATTGTGTTGCTGATTGTATCACTTTGGTTAAGGTGTTGTGATTGATCTAATCAGCTGTCCTTCCTGGTATAATGAAAATGAGACAGCCTCAGGGCCATTAGACCAGGTATATCTGGAAGATACCTTTGAGAAGCAACCATTCCATAAGTGTTCTAAATACATCAAAAAAGATACTTACAATAAAAAACTTCAAAGTATTAACCTGGGAACTAAACCAAGGACAGTACCAAAAACAAAAATGAGAAGACATTTAAGTAAGGCACAAACTCAGACTTCCACCCCACAAAAGGCAAATTCTGGGGGAAATGAGGTGGAAAAGTCTGA
>NW_004624733.1:6496342-6523926 GCF_000247695.1 Heterocephalus glaber | reverse complement strand
GTTAAGGGAGGAAAGGTTTATTTAGCTCACAGTTTGTAGAGGTTTCAGTCTATAATCGGCTGGCCCCAAGGCAGGGTGGCATGGCAGAGGGGCATTGCAGAAGAGAAACAGTTCACGGCAGGCAGAAGGTAGCAAAGGAAGCAAGAGACCTTAGCAGCTTCTTTCTGCCCTTTTTATACTCTATGTAGGCTACCAGGATTAGGGTGGTGCCAAACCAATCAATGCACTGATTTAGTAACCACACACCCTTAATCCCAGCATCACATATTCTATAAGCAGCTACCTCTGAAAAAGCCCCACCTATGACCACATGAAGCTTTGGGGTGACATCTAGACACCAATCATAACATATTGTTTATAATATTCTGCAACTGTTTGTATTTATAGTGTCTTGGAAATTTTGTCATGGCAATGTACAAAAATGTGCCTCCCTCTTTTTAGCTGCTATATCATATTTCATAGTATAGCTCTAGTTCATTTAGCTATTTTATTGCTAAACATTTCGATTGTTAACTAAGATCACAATGAACATCCTAAATGTTCCTCCTTGTTGTCTGTCATATGAGAGTCTTTAAGAAGGACACCAACAAATAATTTTTAAAAATTAATAGCCAGCGCCACTACCAAACTGTTTGCCATAACAGTTATCTTAGCCACACCCCACCAGTGGAATGTAAAAATACCTATTTTCTCACACTTTTACCAATATTTACTTCTAGATGCTCAATACTGTTTCACAGACATATTTGTCTGTATATGCAGAGTTGTATTATTCTTAAAATCTGGGAAATTCTTACCTGTTCTTTAACTATATCTTTAAATAACATGCCCCTCCATCCTCTCCATCTACTTGGGAATGATGGAACTTTTGAGTCTGTCTCTTAATTTTCCTTTCTTACTATCTTCTTAGTCCTTTATGCTGTACCATGAGTGAACTCTTTGGCTCAATCGTTCAAGTCACAAATATGCTCTTCAGCAAGGTCAATTTTGAAATAGGTTTGACCGCCAATGGTGTTCTCGGGTCACATGGCCTCCAGTGAGTGCTGCAGTCTGCTGCATGGCAGAGGAGTTATAGAGGCACAGGCCAGCCATCGTCCCACAATGGCCATGAATGTGTGCAGGGGGTCACTACATGCTGGGATCTCAGGGTCCCCAGGCTCTGGCAAGGACTTCCTGTCAATGGGCATTATCAAGTACTTTGAAACACAGCATGTCTGCAGCATGGGCTGGCTCTGAGATAGTATTCTGGGAGGCACAGAGGTTGTGTTGGCCAAGGCTTTCACTGACCAGGAGATGCCTGGATTCACTGGCCCTCAAGCTGAAAATTCTCACCCAGCCTAGCTGTTATATGCTTTCCCCAGGACACTCATACACTGAGGCCCTGAACAGAGTTTATTAGAGTGATGAGGCTGATCATACCTAGTGATCAGGCTGATCTTTGAGGATATCAAGCAATACCTCATGACTTGGGCATTCATCTTGCCAGTAGCCTTGTCAGCATCCTTGAATTCAACCATCCCAAAACACCGGGCATTGATTATGTAGCTGGAAAGCCTCTTACTTGGAACACGGGTGATAGACCAGAGACCTTTATCAAGAGATTAGTTTCTCCCTGGTTCAATCCCCAGCACCACAATAAATAAATAAATCTATTTAATTAAATGAGGGGTGCTGGGGATGTAGCTCAGTGGCAGCACACTTGTGTAGCATGCATGAGTCCCTGCTTTCCACCCTCAGCACAGACAAAATAGATTGAAGTCTTACAAAGCCCAAACACAACTGATCCTGGAATATTACTCGAAAAAAGAGGTGTTGGAACCATTTTTTGAAACTGCAGTCAACAAGGTCTGGAAGTACATGCATGCATTACTACAAATAAAAGCTCCACAAATTAAATAGAAGACATCAGTACCCTATGAGGGAAAATATGTGCTGTTAGGAAGTGAGCCCAAGCCCTTCCTTTTAGACACACCTTGTCTAAGATCCCTCTTTGAAATGTATTGCTTTCATTTCTACTGATTTTGTTCTGGATATTGAAGATGTGCCAAATGAGTCACATACTAAGATTTCTCTTTTCAAATTATCAAGTGTGTTTCATTGTTATCTTTCATGAGTGTATAATTCAAAAACATCAGAGATGTCTCCACTTTAAAAAACTCTTTTAGAGGAAAATTTAAAAGAATAATTGGTAGTAACATAACTTTTGTTCAGAATAAGTAAGGGGTTGATAAGGTTGCCATATTTTTGGAAAAGTTAAAAATTACATTATATTAATTTGAAGATGTATTTTATCAGCTTTTGCATAGCCAGATGCCAAAAATGGCATTTTAACACATGGTACATAGTGTCACAAGATACTTCATCTATAAAATTCCAAAGAAAAACAGCTCCATTTACAGATTAGATGCAGAAAGGAAGTTTACTGTTGCCTTTAAACTCAGACACTGATAAACTGGCTATATTCATCTTGTCATTAAATATACCTTTAGTTTTCATGCTCAGAATTTTTCAGTTTGCTATAAAAATGCATCAGATAGCATTTAGGAAAATATTACTTTGGTATAACTTGCTTACAAAGTACATGCATATCAAAAGATCTGAATGTCAGAAACTGACATTACGATATAAATTGCTGGATCAGTACCAGAGCTTAATGGATTTTCTTCAATGGAAAATGTCATTGAAGCCTTGTGTTTACAGATGCTAATTAGCTTAAGAAATGTGTGCTTTGGGATCCACTTACCTGTTCTCTTTTTGATCCTAATGTATAATATGCCTTGGTAGGTAAGAAAATAAAGAATTTAAAAAAAAGAAGCATGGGCCAGGGATTTAGCTCAGTTGTTTCACTACCTGCTGCTCAAGCTCAAAGACCGGAGTTCAATCCCCAGTACCAAAAAAAAACAAAACAAAAACAAGAAGCATGAGTAAAAGAACCCTTGTGGCACTGGGTTAAATAAGCATACTTTGTCATTAAGAAGTAGAAATAAATCAGGCATTCGGGGGAAAATTACTTTGAGAAAATGAGGTTATGAGGATGTATGATTGTGTACTATGGGCTGGTAAGAGAAATCCAACTATACCTTCAGTGATATCTTTACTCTTACTTTATTTGATGTTAAATGAAATTTGGCCTATTTTATACCAGGTACTTAAAATACAAATGTCAGTGACTGTTTCTTATGTATTTGGGGAGAAAACTTATTTTTCTTTTTTTAATTTTATTTTTCATTCATTGTTGATTTTTCAAATAACCAATTCTTTTTAAAAAAAGGATTAAAGAAAAAATTTCATTCCTTAAAATACTTTTTATAATGTCATATATGAATATATTATGTGCATTCTGAAATTACTAAGCTTGTGAACTATCACTAGTTACTAGGTTATAAGGATACATTAGACATTGTTCTAATAAACTCAAATTTCAAAAAACCCCAGTCTCACCAATGTATTTGGTTTTTTTATGATAAAGATCAAATTTTAATTTCAATGGCTTCTGGTTGATTTAGTTCTACCCAAAAAATTATTTATACTTATTCTTAGTTCCTGTTTTGCTTGTTCTGTTGTTTATCTTTCTCAGTTATTCGTGTCTCCATTTTGCTGACTCTATTATCTACCACAGGGTGGCTTCCTCAGATGTGTGATAATCTTCACTGCCATTTCCTTATGGTTGAGATTCTCCACTAGACTCCGTTGTCTGGTGCAGCTATCAGCTGCTTGGGGAAGTTGCTGCTCTGGGTGTCCTCTGGCCTGTTTTCAGGGAAAGGAGAAGAAGGACAGGCCCATGAGTGAGATTCTCTGAATTATTCAGGTATGATACCCTGGCAAAGGCCAGCCTCATGACACATGGCCATCCCTGTCTAATTTGGGCTTCATGGCCACAACTTCTCCCTGCAGGCTGCTCCTTTGTCATTGCTGTTTGGTACCCGAGTAGAGGGAAGAACGTCAGTGGAGGATGTTTCTTGCCCCTCTTGCAGTGGTACCTGAGGACTTCTATGCTGATTTTCCTTGACACTTCCTGCTTCTGGTTTCCACTATCTTTGGGATGGAACAGTCTTGCTATTCACTTCACCCATTTGGCAACATTTCTCTATGCACATTATAGATTGGAATTTCTGCTTTGGACCAACCCAGTCTATATACTCTTAGTGTTTATCCCAGTTCCTTTTTCACAGAATATTTCCCTTCTTATTTAGGATCTTTAGTGAGGGCCCTTGCTACAGCAGTGAAGAAACTCTGCAATATACCAACCCTACCATCCTGAAGCAGAACCAGATTCCCTTGTCTACAAACAACAAAGTTGCTAAACCTTCCAGAGCTGCTGCTACTCACTGGAATCATCTGGGGATGTTCAGATAGGCTACTGATACCCCAGGCATTTTGACTTAGTTGAATTAATTGAGGTGGGACACAGGCATTGCTATATTTAGTATATTTTAAAAGCTCTCCAGTTTTTGTGAGTGAAAGCTGATGACCTCAGAGATGGGCAGGCTTCACAATAGCCTTTAGCAGTCTTGGATCCACCTGGCAGCCTCACCAACAGACCTTCATCACAGAAGCTCTGCCCTCCTTGTCAGATTTTTCTCCCACACATGCATATTTAAGCCATGGACAGTTTATCATTATTTTATCATTAGTCATCACTGTGGATAATTAACATTATTATGTCCATATTACTTATAAAATACCATATCAAATGCTATTCTATAGATTTTTGAAAGCTTTCTTGAATAAACAGTTTTTCCTGTGTGGCCAGGCTTTGACCTGATTGGTAGAGTTCCTTGGTATCTCCATTGTATTTAACCATACCTGATGATGCTTAATTTTTAGTGTGGATGTTGTACAACCAACTTATAATGAGACAATAATGTACAGTTGTCCATTGGTATCTAGAGAGAATTGGTTTGAGGACCCTCCTCATACACCACAATCTGTGATGTTCAAGTCCCTTATATAAAATGCTATAGTGTTTACAAGCTTTAAATCATCCTTAGAGTATTTATAATGCCTAATACAATGTAATTGCTATCTAAATAGTTGTCTAGGGAACAATGACAAGGAAAAAGTCTGTATGTGTTCAGTATAAGTGCAACTGTTTCAAATATTTTTATCTAGGTGATCTAGTTGAGTGCTTGAATGTGGATTATGGATATGGAGGGCTTCCTATATTTATTTTATGTTTAACTCTTCAACAGTCTTTATTTGATTCTAAGTAAAAATCAACAGAAGAGCAACTCAATGAGCTCTGAATGTGAAATGACCTCAAACACAGTACATTCTCTAAAAGAGCAGCTAAAATGAACTGAACAGGGAACATGCTTATATATAGTTCAGTAATATTTAAGTCTGTGTTGTAGGTCCAGGGCCACAGTCTTGTGGAGTCTTTGCACACTTCAGGTAGCAGGCCATGTTTAAAACCTTAGAACATTACAGCAGTACTTTCTCCAGCAAGGGATTGGTAAACACCAAGTTTTCATGCAGAGTAAGGATTAAGTTAGAATAGAGTACAGGTGGAAAGTAGCCATTCAAAAGAAAAACAGATTTGGGGCTGTGTGTAGGAAGACCTTGATTATAATGATATGGAGGTTCTACTTCCCTCCACCAAGCTGAACAAATTTTCATAATATCAAGAGACTATAACAAAAATACTCAAATTTGGAAGTGGTGGGAGAGGAGTCCAAAAGGATTCAGAATATCTGTAGATAATTAGAATGTGTGTTAATGCAAAGGATGTCAGACCACATGGATGCAGAATTTGGGTGCCATCAAGACTTTGGGAATGTATCAGATATCCCATCCTCATAGTCAGTTTGAGCAGCTGTAACAAAGTCTATAGATGAGGTGGCTAATAAAAACAAATTTATTTCTCATTGATCTAGAGGCTGAAAGTATAAGATCAGGGTGCCAAAATGGATGGTTCTGGTGGCTCCACTCTCATAATTTAGTTTACCTTCTAAAGGCCCCACCTCCAAATCCACTGGGAATTACATTTCAACACATGATTTTATGGTAGGAAATAATCAGTCCTTTACATGAACTGAGCCAAAGTTTCAGGGTGGCAAATGCCTCCTCTATGAATAAAGGAAGACGCCATGGTGTGAAAGAAGAAGGAAGGAAGGTTGGATGTTGATGGGAAAGACTCTCTGGGAAGGGAATGGGAAATTGGTTCTTTGGCAAGACATGGCATCTGAAGATGGAATAAATTAGAATAAAATCTCTAGAACTAAGGAAAAAATTAGAAAACACTGGCAAGAGAATTGATAGAATTATATTAGGAGAAAAAGGAACATACATTCAAAGACAAAGAGTTCAGTTTTGTCTTTTTAGAGTAATATCTCTATCAAAAATAGAAAAATAACTTATACTTTGTCTCTTGAGTTTTGGGACATTGATAAGAACCATTGGCTTAAATAAGTAAAGGGGACCAAGCAAATTATTTTGAAGTAAATGAAGTCTTAAATAAGCTTTTATCTCATAAGACTAGGATCCACTTGATGGAGGTGTTACCATTTGGAGTGATCATTTCATGGGGCCACAGTAGAAACATTGCATGCAATGTGTTACAAATGTGACCACTTGAGAGTATATGACAGTTTTTAGTAAGTTTAGCAATCCTAGAATCTTCTTTTTTCTAATCTCAATGACATTGCTCTCAAAGGTTAACAAATTAAGTAATACAGTGATCAGGTATAAATATATTTCTGTATTTATGTAGAGCATGGGCCCAGTAGCCTTCACGATGATGACAAATGAGATTCGGACTGTCATAACTAGTCTCCCAAAAGAGTCTTCAACCAAGTTGTAATTTATTAGCAGTTGCTATGATTTAGATGTAAAATGTTCCCCAAAAGGCTCATGTATTCAGAAGGTAATTGGATCATTGGAATGCTATAATACTCATCAGTGGATTCAAACATTGATGAGTTCACCTGTTGTTAGGAGGTGGGGTCTAGTTGGTAGAATAGGTCACTGGGTGTGAGACTTAGAAGGGTGTTTTCTTTTGCCTGGCTTTTCCCTTCTCTCTCTACTTCCTAGTTGTCATTCTGTACTATTCTGTCTCTCTCTCTCTCTCTCTCTCTCTCTCTCTCTCTCTCTCTCTCTCTCAACATCAAATATCCTCACAAGATGCAGTAGGCAGGGGCCCCAGGAGCTGAAGTCATACCGAGAAGTTATGATGGATGACTGCTGAGTCCTGAACAGACATCCTGAGCTGGCCAAGGCTGAATTTATGGGTACTGAAGAAAGGGAAACATCAGGTTCTCAAAACAAAAATAAAACAACTCCCAGCAACAACAAAAAAGTAGCCTCACATACAAACAATGTTGAATCTCTTTCAGGGGCCCTGTCCCTCCATTTGGGCAGCTTTAGGCTTCTAGGTTCCTGCTATTTGCAGTTTTGTTTGCCTTGAGCAGACCTTACCTAAAACCACAGCTTTCAGGTTTGAAGAATTAATGAAGGCCCCTGTTTCCCACAGGCCTCTCATCTCCTGAAAAGTCACTAAACGAAGGGCACAGTCTTCCATTTTGTAGTTCAGAGTTTTCTCAGAAGTCTCAACCCAATGACTGATCCTTGTTCTATGATAAAATAAGGGCCATTAGAGGGCAGAGACAGTGATGGTTGTCTACATCATGGATGGTGCTGATATAGGGTATGTGAAATCCAGAAAGGAGGCCAGGAAAATTTGCAGAAAGGTATGTGGCCGCATATCTGCCTAAGCAAGGTTGGATGACCATCCAGTATTTTTGTTAATCCATCAAATCTCCCCACCTCCAAGTATTCCTCCAAAGTGATCTCTGAAAGATTTTTTCTGATATAACAGGCTCTTGCCTTATGTCATCCTTCAAAATTGCTATGCTTTCATTGTACCAGGATTTTGTAATACTTCTAAACAACCACTTCTTGCACTGTGGCTTCCTGGAAAGGGTGTCCGCCCAGTGCTCTGATCTCACAGCTTCGGTTAGCCAGGAAGTTGCTCATCTTCACAGGGCTTTGATGTCAGAAGTACATCCGTCACACGCATTTTCTGGAAGTAACGTGATTAGCCTTTCAATGATCTGAAGGTGAACAGCTAGCTAAGTACTACAAATGACAGGTAGATTTGGAACTTAGTCATAGTCCTGCAATTAGCATGAGCTATTACATAAACACTCATGAATATTATGAGAACACATTTATACAAGTATGTATGTGTTACACAAATGTGTGTGTGAGGGGTTCCACCCTTAAACACATGTTCTAAAAGTGTAAAAACCCCAAACAGTCTTGAGCTGCATTAGCAAGCCGATACATTCTTAGAAAACCACATATTAGGTACAGCTTGTCAGGGAAGATAGACTATGTAACTGCTTACTTCCTTACTTAATATTCAGATGCCTGGTAGTATCCACTTACTTCCATCTTCCTAAGATGCACCATACAGCTGTATCAGGATATCTAGCACCAAGCTGGATCAACCAACTCAGTAGGTTTGCATTCTCAATCTAACCCTTACAGGGCCTTGGTGAGGCTTTGGACCAAGAGTCACATTCTCCTTGCCCATAAACTTTATGAATTGTGTTTGGACAGCCTTACCCATGCTGACCACCTATTCTAGACAGCACATGACTCTGACTTACAGAAAAGGGCAAAGAACTGTACAATGGCTGTAAAACATGCCACACTCCCACACTTTGGGCCTAGAGCCTAATACACGAAGATCCTTGAGTGTCTAAGGTAAGGACCTTTTCATCTGTTAGCATCAAAAAACAGTTCTAGTGAGATCTAGGTCATCAAGATTTGGCAGAAAGCAAGCAAACATTAAAAAATATCAAAATATCTCCTAAACATACAAGTTAATAACTTGAGCAAGAATGTGGGGAGGAGAAAAGAAAAAGTCAAGTCATTTATATCCTCATATCTTCTATGACATAGTTAGCTATCCTCAGACGGTGGGAGTAGAAGAAGACTGAGGGAATCCCCATTGACAGGCGTCCTTTGACAACCAAGGAGGTATGTGGGGGGCCTCATTTGAGAGACCGGTGCCTCCAGATGATGACATGGGGCATTGTCAAGCTCCCTTCCCTTTGAGATCTTTTCTTTGTGAGTTTGCAGAGCTTTAGTGAGCTCCCTTTGGCAGTAAGGCCTGAAACTCACATTAGCTCAAATAAATTGTATATTGTGTGGGGATGAAGAGAGAAGAGAGAAGACTTACTCTAAGTACAAGAAAAAGTCTTTTGGGAGTTCTGGAGTCACTGAAGGACCAGAGCTCAGAAGGGGCGGAAACTAGGGCCTGTTGGAACCCTCCACATCTGGAGCCAGGGCCCCTTCTCTTCAAGCAGGAGGACTTTGAGCTGCATGGCCTCTGGGCTTACACAAGACACAGTAGGCTCTAAAGTGCAGCTCACACCTGCTGCTCAGCCTCAGGGCCTGGAAAGCCACAGGGAGTGGAAGGGACTCTGGGTGACTTATATAAAACTGAATTCTTAGTTCATTATGTCTCCAGTGAGTTTGCTGAAAATTGTTCAATTATTCTGAGCAGCAGGTGAGTCTGGAGCAGGCTCTTTAGTGCTCCGGATGGAACTTGTGAGAACATATGTACTGTGCTCATGTGATCTTTGAATATGTGTTCTAAAAGTCTGAAAGTCTCTCGAGCCTGGCCTCTCTGTTGTCAGCATATTCATTCTTAAGTAGCCACCATTTCTGTGTGCTCTGAAAACCCACCTATTTTATAATGTGAAAAAACTCCACAGTTTTGAGATGTTGGCAATCATTTTAAATTTAAAACCTTTCAGGCTGAACAAAACACAACTGTGTATCAGCTCCAACCTGTGGGTTGCTGGTTTGCAGTGACTGGGGCATCACCATGTACCTCACATACCTATTTCATACAGTCCTCAACACACTGGCTGCTCCCTCATTTCTCTAAATTTAGAATTGTATAAGAGTAATCAATTGGGTTTCTAGCTTGGTTAGTGGCCATCCCTGGTTCAATCTCTTGGTAGATAGTATTGCCATTTTTTTCTAGGTTAAGAAGTAGGTATGGCAGAGTCCACTCAGTCAGATCATTCCAGATTTTGATTCCTCTCTGGTCATGGTTTTGAACTGAAAAGGGAGCAGGATTTGTGTTGCTCAAGCTCTCTAAAGGAATGGGCAAGGATCACACGCCCCATTGCAGTTTCCAGCTTGCATAGTGGTGGTGGTACAATCCTGACAGGGACTGTCTGGCATTTTCTCTACCAATCATTTCTTGGTCAAATTTTGAGAATAAAGATAAAGATGGGCCTCTGTCTGAGCTTTTCTCATTGCCAAGTTAGGCTTGTCTCTCTTTTTTCTTCACTTTCCCAAACTACATCCCTCCTTCTCACTAATATTTATTCAGAAATAAGTCTGTGCTTAATGGCTTTGCCTATAGTACAAGTTCTAGAACATTCTTTCATAGGTAAGGAAAAGAACTGGTGGTCTCCAGTTTCTGAGGTGAACTATCTGCCTCACAAGATCCTCATTTTCAGGAATGGTGATGCCTGGGCCATATGGTGGGTCTCTGTGCCTATTTGTCCTGCTCATATGTTTTACATTTTGACCCAGCACTTCCCACTACATTTTCAGTCTCTGTAGACTCAGCGCTCCCTTGGCAGAGTAGAAAAGATTGTACTTCTCAGCCTCAGAAAGATTTCACTTTATATATCTCATTTCTGGAAGGTATCCTATGTTCTGCTCTCCCCTGATCCCTTGGATCGATGTTCTCTCCCGCTCTTTCTACCCACCCATGTAGACAAAGGAGTGCAGGTGACTTGGCACCAGAAGACCTGAGTATTGGTCCAATCTTTTATTTACCAGTTCTTTTGAAAGTGTTTTCATCTGTGAGATGTGTCCTTCATGCACTATCAAAATCCCTGGGTCAAACTGCCTGAAATCACCTGCTAAATTTTCAGTTACATGGATCAATAACTCCAGATTTTTCTTAAGTCAGCTTGAATTGGTGGTGTATTTTGGTATCAAAATTATTGGGACTAATATACCTGGTCTAGGAACTAATTTCTGAATCACATATTTTCCATACATTTCTCCTTTTATGTCTCAGGATCCACCAGGTCACATTAACCTACATGAGATACAGGCCTGGAGCAACCCTTGATCTTGTCTCTGTGTAGACATGAATATTCTTGATCATCTTATATTAGTCCTTTCTGGATCAAGGAGTTGCTGAGGTTTGCATTTTATCACTAAAGTATGCAGCCAGTAACTAAGGTTATTTCCCATGAAGATGACTGGCCTAAAATTAAAGCACAAAGTAAGCTTCTCTTGTAAGCTTCCCAAGAGCTCTTTTGGAGTCAAATGTCACCTCTCCTGCCATCTGCTCATGGCACAGGCTGGCATGCTGCTCTCTTCCCACTGTGATTTCATCCTGCTCCTTTGAGTGAGTAAGATCTCAGATGCAGGAGGGAGTCAAAATAAACCCTTGCCTGTGTATGAAGCCAAAGTAAATAAACTCTTGGTTATGTGCGGAGTCCTGTCAGAGTACATGTGTCTTTGTTCACCCACAAGAAACAAACAACCTGGATAAACCACTTGGAGGCCACTATGTTTAGGTAGAATAATAGCATCAGGCTCGGAATTGGCAGAGACTCCTCCCTAGCTCAGGCATTTCTGGGAGATGAAGTCCTATGTCCTGTTCTCCCCTAATCCTTTGACAAACCCTGACAAGACCAGGTCTGAGGAGACAGTAACATTTCTATTTATGGGATGGGGAGAAGCAGGAGGAAGGAATGAGTGTGGAAGAAGGGGAGGAAAGAGAGGAAGACAAGGAGAGGGAAAGGAGGAGTCCAACAATACCTTTCCTGCAACTATTTAAAATAGTACCCACCACGAGTCAGACTGTACCTTCGATATTAAGATAGTGATATTAAAGTTCAATGTGTGCAAATTCTGGGCTGTTAATTTATGGCAGTAGGCTTGGGCAAAGTTGTGTTACTGGAAATATTATTTTCATATAGAGAAAGACATAATAAAATTTAATCCACGTAAGATAAAAATAAAAAATTTAATCCATGTAAAAATACATACAGTCACAAAAGCCTACCTTCAGGGTTCCAAATTCCTGGTTCTCTTTCTCTCTTTCTCTCTCTCTCTCTCTGGTTAGCAGGTTTTTGTTTCTTCTAGACAAAAGTGTGTGTGTGTGTGTTTGCATGAGTGTGTGTCTGTGTATCCTCCAGTATTCATGAGAGATTGAGTCCAGGACCCCCACAGATACCAAACTCTCAGATGATCAAATTATGATATCCTTCTATATAGTTTAAGTCATCTCTTATAAAACCTGATGCAATATATGCTATGTAAATAATTTTTATAATACATTGTTTAGGAAATGATCAAAAAGGGGAAAGTCTGCACACGTGTAGTACAGAAACAATTGTTTTTAAAATTTTTCAGTCTGTGGTTGATTGAATCCATGAATCCCACAGAGGGCTGATTATATACATATATAATTTTATACAAAAGAGATCATAAGCTCTCCTATAACTTGCCTTTTTTTTTTTTACTTAATAAGGTCTGAGGCTCTTTCATGGCAGCACATTTTTTTGACTGGCTGGCTGCCATTCCACTGAAGGGCTAATTTATGCAACAAGTTGCCAAGGATGGCTGCTTGGGTGTTTACAGTATTTACATCATCAACAATATTAACTCTTGTGTGTCTATATCTACAGGATGAAGTCCTGACTTTGGGATTGCTGAGTCAATGACTCTGTGCCCTTTAATTTCTGATAAATAATACCAAATAGATAGTGCTTAATTAATAATAAACAATCAGTTGCCTGTATCAATCAGCATTATGTCTATTTGCATATAAACAGAAACCGAAGATAACTTTGGTTTAACCACATAAACATCTATTCTCATGTGATAAAATAAGTCCAGAGACAGACAAGACAGTCCAGAGGTATCAGAGTCATCAGAAGAAACCCCAGAGTCCTTTCTGCTCCATCAGTGAGATGTGTGGCTTACATTCTCAAAAGCACCTCTGGGAGCTCTGTATGTCACTTCTGCATCCCAAACAGCAGAAAAGAGTTGGGGAGTGAGGGGCACACCTCCCAGATGAGTCAGCTCCTTTTGAAAAGCCTTTTAGGAAGTCCCACATAAATTCTGGCTTATAGCTCATTGCCCAGAATTAAGTTACACAACCACACCTCATGATAAGAGAGGCTGGGAAATGCAGTCTTTATTTGGGGCAATAAGGAAGCCTGCAAAACAATTAAAGTCCAGCTGCTAAGAAAGAAAAGAAAAGAAAAGAGGCCAACCACTGTCTTTTTCCCACATCATTATTCATCTTGATAAATTTCAACAATACTGCTTGTTTTTGATTTGTTTAATAGGAAGGGCTGAATACATACACTTAAACAAAAAAGCTCCACGACAATTCCCACATTCTTGTGGCTCTGTTTCATCTCTCTTTTATGTGCATATTGGAAGTCTTCATTCTAGTGCAATAAGAAAGTTAATCTTTATAAGTAGAGCTGAAATGCAGCTGTGAAAGAAGGTTTGGGTATATGGCAGTAGCAGTTGTTATTACCAAGAAAACCCTGGTTCCATGTATGGTGAGACATATGAGCCAATCATCCAGCTTTAACAAATATCAACTCAGAATGAGTCTTGTTTCCATTAACCACTTTCCTCTTCCCTGTATGTGTGTGTGTGTGTGTGTATTTTTTTTTAAAAGAAAACATCAGCCATATATTTTCAACTGTAAATATTTCAACAAGCACCTGTTCCAAGAGGCCAGCATGACCTCCCCTCCCCACCTGTGGACCTATGCCTTTCCAGAACTGTCATTTCCAACAGACTGTACACACCTTTCTGCCAATACACACACACACACACACACACACACACACACTACCATCACCACCACCAAAGATCATGTATCCTTAATTAGCCACATTAAATTATTACCATATGTCCTACCTCTTTCTTTGCTAAAGGAATTAACCACAAAGTGTGGTAATGAGACAGATTAGTATATATACAACAATGATCCTTCTACTCCCACCTAAATGTAATAGTAAATGTCTAGCTTGGGTTGAATAGTCAGAATTTTCTATACTGACTAATATATAAGGGATACCCAAATGTAAACTTAAATTTGGGGCAAAGACATAATCAGGACATCTTGTTTTGTCAGGCTCCCCAGATAAATTACACTTTTAAAGTCTTAGATATGAATCTGTGTAGCAGCCACAGGAGGGCACAACTGCAGGAACAGAGTTACTCTTCAGTTTGTTTTTTCTGTTTCCTTGCTCTACCCCGGTCCCACTGTTCCTGGCTTATCTGTACAAAATAGTCTTCCAAAATAATTTTCTTTCTAGGAGCTACCTCTGCTTTTTTTTCAGTGAAGTAAAGAACATCTTCCCTTCACCTGAACTTTCTGCTTTCCAGAAATAGAGCCTGGCATTAGTCAGCCAATCCTGCATGCTGAGGACTGCCCAGCAGGCGTCAGGGAGGGGCAGGCTGCTATGCTAGACCCTTATGTAAGAGCCCTACACTTGAGGAGCAATGTCTAGCAGAAGTGACCATGCCAAGCAGGGCACTCCCGGCACTCCCAGAGGGGCCTTCCACCCCATCCCCATCAGCACTGACCCTTGAATGTCACTGGGAGCTCAGAGTGGGTCATTTAATACTTGTTCTTTTTACCACAGCTCTGGCAGCTGTTTTACTAGGGAATCTGAGGAAAGTTATCCTTCTACCTGCTAAGTCCAGATCAGGAAAATAAGTACCCTTTGAAAGAACAAAGATCTTTTGCCGAACTGGGACTGAAACCCAGGCTTGTCTCAAAGCAAGAAACATTGAATTTGAAAAGTTGTATGCACATGGGCCGCATCAACATCAATTATTTTGGTGTAGTATCTTTGTACTGGAAAAGACCTTAAGAGGGAATGTCTAGTGCTATTCTTTCATAACTCTAGTTAAAGGATGTTGGGGGTAAGCATCTAACAACTGCTGAACATCTGAGACGCACACACTTCTACTCCATTTCAGACAAAAGCCTTAACAGGGAGATAGAAGTGATATCAAAATTAGGTAATCTGTAGTTCTGCCTTTCCCGAATACTGCTAACTCCCATTTCCATGAAAAACACTACAGAAAACACTAAATGTGACATTTCCGGTAAACGTAGATGATGCTGAAAGGTTAGGTGACCTCACGAAATATTTCCCCAAAAGAATCCATCAGTTATGTGTGCTTTGATTCATTTATCCATTCCATCTTCAGTATGTCATTTTAAAATGTCAAGAAGGAAAAGGTCATTTGCAGACATGCAGCTTCCCCATCACAAGCTAAGCCACCAGAACTTGTCAAAGAAAACCAACCACAGATCCTTTCTCTTGTAGGCACAGATGGCAGCTGAGAGCGAGATTCTACAGAAATTGGCAGCAAGGGTCCAGTCACAATGATCTTAGGAAAGTTTGGATATTAAGCAAAATATCTCCTTTATGCACCCATAGTATCTAGGTATGGAGGATTAAGACTTCATTTCAGAAACAACCCTTATAGGGACCTGCAACTTATCACACCAAATGACAAAGAGGGCTGGAATCAGTGATATGTAGGCAAATGTTGAATGACCAGTTCTGCAGGGAAACAATGCTCTGATCTGTGCTGTTTGCTATTTCTGTGGTGCAAATGCTCACCTTGGCAAAGTTCAAGTTACCAATGTACCTTCATGAGGCACAGAATTGGAAAGAGATGCACATCACTGATTCCCAAGGGCAACTGTGGGCCACAAACCCACATCGGTACAGCACTGGCTGGGATGGCCAACCAAAAACCATTTCCTGCCCAACATGGGCTATCTTACTTTTCCATCTTTCCTTTCCACAATACAGAATGACTCTAAAAGGGAAATAATACTTCAGCTCATTGATGGAGCTATTACTATTTTTTATTTTATCTTACTTATTTTTTTATCTAGTCAAAAGGGGAGCAAGTCAGGTACTTTTGGAAAACCACTATTATACCCTGGTCTCGCCTGACTAGGTTCCTATGTTACAATTCTGCTAATGTCCAGACAATACGAAGCCAATTTGATCCAAAATGTTGAAGTATACCCAAGGGTAGCTGAAAGGTATAGGGATTAAGCATATCAGCTAAAGTCCAAACAAATTGGCCTCAAAGTCTGTCCTTTCTTTAGAATAAGACAGGCAATTTAGGGTAAGTTCCAATGATCTCTCCTAACCTCTTGACACTGGGGTAAAATAATAACCTGACAAGCTCCTATGGTAGATGCAAAAGTTACACAACAAATGTGTATCAAACACTTAGCTCAGCATCTGGCACACAAAGCTCCATAAACAGCAACTCCAATCATCATTACTCCTATAGCCTAGTTTTATCTCCACATTGTAGCTACCTAACTAGTTTACTGAGACCCCCTCTGTCTGTTTCCTGTACATCATGCCAGGGCTCACTCTGTGTCCAGAGGCCTACAGTGGAACTTTAGCTAGTGGTCCCTATAGCCCTATAGCAAGGCCTTTTCTTTCCCTTCTTATTTTTTTTGTACTGGAGATTGAAACTAGGGCCTCATAAATGCTAGTTGAGTGCTCTATCACAGAGCTACATCTCCAGCCCTTTTTTATTTTATTTTTATTTTGAGACATGGTCTTGTTAAGTTGTGAAGCTGTCCTTGAAGTCACAATCCTCCTGCTTTGGGCTCCCACATAGCTTGGATTATAAGTGTGTACTACCATGCCTGACTTTTTCAAAGTCATCACTTTTACTTTTTTTTTTTTTTTTGTACTGGAGATTGAATCCACAGCCTCAAACAGGCTAGGCAAGTGCTTTACCACTGAACTACTTCTCTAGTTCTGGCATTTTCTGTTTAAAACAAATACTGAAACAGATATTTCCAGCAGCAAACTTAACCATCAATGAACAGAGAGGCTTTGGGAGTGAAGGTCATAGTGAGGACTGGGGACAGGGACACAGTAGGATCCATCTGAGCTTCCAAACCCCTCAGCCTGGGGTTAGCTGGCAGCAGGAGCCCTTCCCCTGTCTGCTGGCTCTCTGGTGCTGCACATTACCTGACATTTCCTCCCTGTCTCTCTACCCTGCTTCTCTTTGCCTTCATCCCTATGCTGAATTTTCCCAGCCCTGCTTCCTTCCTGAAACATACACAGGGGCAGAGACAACAATCAAGACTGGTCTCAATCTTTCTATTTCTGTGTCATTTTATAGTTTCCAAACCCTTTCACTTTCATTTATTTTTTGACCTTATCAGAAACCTCAGAAAGCCAGGGTTGACCTCACTTCACAAATATTTAGGAAAAGTGTCCCAAAGAGTTCAGTGACTGACCAGCAGAGCTAGGTGGCCCTTGGCTCTGGGTCTCCCTCCAGCATGCCTTTCGGTTATGCAGAGTTCTGACCCAAAGCCAGTTTTCTCTGTCAAGCCCTAAACCAGGCAGTAGACCCAGTCTCATCCTTGTAAGGTCAGGACAGTGGATTCTATGAGCTCTCCTTGCTCTAGGTCGGAACACACTGTTCCCAGCTTAACTAGTTCTATGGTGACAAGAGCACAGCTGAGCCCCTTGCTTACCCTAAATGGATTCTTAGCCCAGTGAAGTTATATAAAGGTTTCTGGAATTCTCAGAGGAAGACCAATAAACAAGCAGTAGAACTGGGAAGGAGTAAGGAATGACCCAGTGCAGCTTCTAATTGCATTAATGAGCAAAGTGAGGCCTAGTGAATAAGGTACATAGATGAGGTCCCAAGACCTGTTGGTTAGTAGCCAAAGGGGGTCCAAACCCCAAGTTGCCTGGCTCCTTGTCTAAAGCTCTTTCACCTTAGGCCAAGCCTGCCTCTTGGATTTCTAATCCTCTTTAAAGATCTAGGATTTTCAGCTGTTTTTTTTAAGAAGGGAAAAACAAAAAAGCAAGGATGTGTACACCCAAATGTGGAAAACAAATGTGGCTCCTCTTTCTCTGTTGCTAGATCCTATATTTCTTTTCCATTATGCTCAATGCAAAGATTAGGAAATGTCAACACGGAAGAAAATATTTTATACATAAAGAATTATTCCTTTGAATATACTGTGACATCTTTCTTGAAACATATGTAAGGCCTGATGCCAAAACAATTGAGATTTCCTTTCTCAAACAAGACCAAATGTCTGAAAGAGCAGAAGAAATGCCATATGCAGAAGGTTTGGAAGTCTTCCTTTGGAATTTTCTTGAGAATCCATAGCGCAGTCTTTTGTGTGTCTTGGTGCAATGATCCTCCCTCTAGGTGAGATTGGACCCTCAGCATCTGCTCTAGCAAAAGCCACTATCCTTCTTCACCTTTCCACTGCAGAGACTCACAAAATGTTGACTGCTTATGTGGACCTGAGTCTTCTTCCACCCGTGACAAAGTCAATAGATCTTATAAAACTCACTGCAAATCAGTCTCCTTCCAAGACCAGATGAACAGTTCCAGGGAGATTTCATGGGAGGTTTCACCTTCTCTCCTACCTCCCAATGTTCTGGTCTGGTTACTGATGGCAGAGATTTCTTTTTCAAATGGTTACATATAGAAGGGGAAGTGTGAGGTTTCATAGGGAGAATGATTACCAAATGGGAAACCTTTCATGCTGAAATAAGAGATTTTTTAATTAAGGGTAAAAACCTGGTTGAGTAACCAGTTAAAGTACTTCTGGGAGAGAGTAAGTAAACAAATGGATTTTGTGTAAATGACCCACTTTCAGAGCTTCCCTTGGCTAGGATAGTGTGGAAAGATGGACAAGATGGGCAGGTGAAACACTCTCAGAAGAAAGATGTGACCGGATGTGTGGAAAGAGCCATTTTCCCAGCTTACCCAGAACACACTGTAGCACAGCCAGCAAAGAAAGATTCATCATGTAACTAATGACACTTAAATTTCAACTTTCTTCAGTTGCACTGGTTCTTTCCAAGACTCTCTAGTTAATTTTATATTTATAATTTTTTTCGAAGAAGGTCCCCCAGATTAAATAAATTTCAGCCAGCAGAATGTGAACCTGCCCCTGAGTGTGCCAGGCAAAGATTCTATAACAGTTTCATTGATGGACCACTCAGGTGTGGGTCAGGGATGAAAATGCTTAGAGCAGCTGCTCTTTTTGGACAGCCCACCTCTCCCTATTTTCTGTAGACAAGGCTGATTTCTATTTTGAAGCCCCTATGGAGACACACACACACACACACATCCCAGAGGATAGATGCCTGACAGACAATTGCTGCAGGGTGTGGGAACTGGAGAGTGTGTCACCATGTGCTCAGGCACATCATGCAACCCTGTCCTCTAAGGACTGGAGCTTCCATGGGTCCCTGAATTGAGTGAGGAGCACATTTCTTTCTCCAAACACCCCCAGGCCTCCTTTGCTACATGAGAACCTCCTCTTTACTAAATCACTTCCTCCAAGGGGCCAGGGATTTAGCTCAGTGGTTTCACTGCCTGCTCCACAAGTACAAGGACCCAAGTTCTATCCCCAGTTCCAAAAAAAAAAAAAAAACAACAATAAATCACTTCCTCCAAAACACCTTCTTTTTCAATTTTGTCCTCTTTCTTGTTCTTGTGCAATTTGTTTTTTGGTTTACCATTCCCATAGTATGATGTTTAACAAAGCAATGTTAATTTGTCTTTCCATGTAGCAGAAGGCCCTGATAAGCAAAGTTTTCCAAGAAAAGAGAGGACTTTACATCAGGTTCTTTTAGTGCAAACAGAAAGGGGAGAGGAGAAGCAAACATATTAAAATGGAATTACTGTTTTTATAAGGGCATATGTCATCACTTGTAACTGATCTTTATTCATCATTTCTCCAGCCACTGGAGACAAGGCTGCTGTGAGCCACCAGAGAAGGACTGTGATGAATTTAGACAGGGTGTGGGAGATTCTGCAGTGGCAGATGGAGGTTGAATATGAAGGAGTGCTTGTTTCTAGGGTTGATTCCAGGGCCAGTGAGAAGCTCGCTAAGGAAGTACTCCAAATGCTTTGTGTGGTTGGCTCAAATATAAACCAGGTTTATTTTTCGGCCTCATCTTTGGTGAGTCAATATTTGTAAAAGTGCTGCAAATATCACCTCAATCAAAATGTTATTACTGTGTTCCTGTGGTCTTGGTTTTATTGTTTGCTTATTGTTTTTCTATTGCAGGTTTACCATAAGGTCTCTTATCAGGTAGTTTTTAACCTCGTAAAAAATAGTATCTGCTTGCAAAACTGCCACACAGCCTTCCTGGTGTCCATGACTGATCAAATAAACACTGACTTCTTACTGTTTTTTTCACAGTACTGCTCCAGTCCTACAGGGTAAGAGAGCTGACACCATGGGTATTCAACTGGTGATGCACACAGGCAGGGCCTAGCCAGACTATCAGAGAGCCCATCTTAAAGGAAAACGTGTTCTTGGTGTGAATCGGGGCCAGTGCTCTGTTTGCTTGCTTTTGGTGTGCTGCTTCCCTGTTCAACTGAATCCATTTCACATTAACAGAACAAGTGACTGTATGGGGAGTCTTGCATTCTGAGACATGGTGTGTTCAGTGATGAATCCAATCTTTTGGTTAGATGAGCCTCTCTTGGCATTGTTCCTGAGGGTTGTGTTAACTGATACGAATCTAGCTGATTGCCTGCACTCCTGAGGATGTATAGCTTTCAGTTCAGGTTTGAGCGCTACAAACTCGTCCAAACAGCACTCTTGTTAATGATGTTTTAAATTCACCTCATACTACCCAGCTTAGTGAGCCCACTCCAGGAACAGAATAACTACTTTTCAGCTGATTCCACCTCTCTATATTCAGCTTGTAACTAGGATACCTCAGCAGAGAAATCCCTCCTGACTCAACTGGAAGGTGAACACCATTTCAGGCAGACTTTGAGCTTTTGATCATTATCATTTATCTTAAGAATCCACTGTTGCCTAGGTCTATATTTAATTGTCTCACATTTTTAAGCCTTTGGTAACAGCACCACTAAGTTCAACTAGTATGTTTACCATCCATGACTCATCCTACCACACTTGTAGGGCAGGTAGTTGTTGACACTGGTATTCTATAGGCCAGGAAACATATTCCCAGTGATGACATACAGAGAATCTGGGGCAGAACAGGATCAAAATTCTAGATACTCAGGCTGTTCATCACTCAAAACACTAAACACTCCTGAATTAGGTGGACTTTCAAATCATTTTACAATAAAACCATTATTCAAAGCATTGCCTTCTCTAGAAAACTTTTTTCAACCACTCTAGTCTATGTTAACTTTTTTTCTGAATTTCCTTCCTTGGCCTCCCCTGAACTCATAGTACACATTTACCTGAGTGTGATGATGGTCTTTAATCATATCTTCATCATATGGTCAGTCTTTTCCAATGGACCGTCCCTCTGGAATATTGTCTCATTAAGGATTATCTGATTTTATTCCTTTACTTCTCTTAGTGCTGCTTATTCTCAGATGGGACTGAGAATGTTCTGTCCTATGGCTACCACTAGATGTAGTGGCTGTTAACTGAGGACAATAAACTGATGTAACTGTGAACCAGGATGTGTTCGTCATCTTGACCCCAAAAGAACAAAAGTCCTGCCTCCCCGGTGGTCTCCTCTGACCCACCCAGGCAGCCACCGCCTCCTGTAGCCCTGACCAGAGTCTTGCTGGCAGATACTGTACTGTGCACTGCCCTTGAGGTCTTTTACAATGAAGCAGCTCAGTACCTAATCTTGAAATGAGCACCCACAGATTACCAGGTTGCCCTGGGGAGCTGGCAGCAAAAATAGAACTGAGTAATCCAGCTGTCTTCATGTTCAGATCATCAAGCTCAAGAATATCTGATTGTTTATAGAGAAGCTGCTCTGCCATGACATGTACATATGGGGCGCCCACTTGTCTATCTTGCAAACTCCCCATATAATCTGATTGCACAGAGCAAACCAAAACATGCATCTACTTCTTAAAATATAGTACAAATTGTTCATTGTAGAACACTTGGGAAATGAAGAAAAACATAGAAAGTCATAAAGTTATTCATTATGTCATCACCCAGAGAAAGAAACCAATCACAAAACTGTTGGCATATTTTTTCTAGTCTTTCTTTTTCTTACATAAATATTTTTCTCATATAACTGAAATTGTACAGTTCTATAACCTGTTTTTTTCACTTAATGTTAGCATTTCACTTAACATCTTTTCAAGTTATTAAAAATTCCAAAAGGATGATGTTTAAAGGCTTTATAATATTTCGCTTCCCAGCAGTACTCTGATAATTTAACTTGGCTTCTGTGTTCATTTGTCATGTTAATGTTGTTGCAGCGTACAACTGGAAAACCTGTCTCAAATCATTCCACTGAAGTCTTTTTTTAAGCAAATAGTCAAAAAGATCCTCTTTCTGCTGGAGAAAATAAAAATAATTTCTCATGACAAACCTAAACATTTTTTTATGTAAAAATGGCTAGCGCATCCAAGCCTGTTGATGCACCATTGGTATTTCCTCTGAGCTAGTCATTGGAAGGATCATAGACACTTTCCTTGCCAGCTGACAGCTTCAGATTTAAAGCACCAACCTTTTCTCCTTCTCACTCTGGGATTTCCTCCAGAATGCAAAGCCCAGGCACACTCCTGCACCAACAAAAGGAATTTGTGGGTAAATACCCCATTTCCTAGCTCCTTCCCGGCAAAGTCCTGACATGTAGGCTACTCGAAGGTTCCAGGTAGGACCAAGCCCCAGATGCCCATTTGGGTGGAAATCCCCTCTCACTGGCTCTTTTTCCTCCTGTCTAAATGTCCCCACTCCTCAGTGACACTTCCTGAGATCCACTCTGAAACAATGAGAAGGGAGGACAGTCCCAAACAATACCACTCATCTAAAATCTTACCAAAGAAAGAAAACAGAAGAGGAAAAACAATTATCTCCCAGTTGACCAATAAATTATTTACTACTAATAATTATGTGCTATATGTGGAAAAATGCAAGAGTTACATCATTACCTTCAAGACCATCTGAAGCCTTCCTCATTTTTGAGCCACCCTGATACTCTTCCAGCCCCACTGAAAATACTTAGCATAAGTTTGAGTAAAAGCAGAATACCAGCCCTCATTTTTTTAGTGGTCATTGTTTAGAACACACACATTGTTTGGCTTAGAGCTACTCAGAAATAGTCTTGTCACTGCTGTGGTTGATCTGTGAAGAATCTGGAGACATAGTCATTTGAAATGTCAGCAGATTTAAATACACTAAAGTGTCTGCTAAATCCAGCCGGTAGGTTAATAGTCTTTGTTTATACAGTTGTGGCTTGATATAAACCTGCAGCCATGGTGAAGTACCACATAAATAACTTCCTGAGGAGTGCTTGAGGCTAATTCATGAAGCAATTCTTGTTTTAAATAAATTAGGGAGTCAACTCTGAAATCTCAAACTGTTTACAAAAAAAAATTAAGACTCCTCTTTCTGTATAAAATAATACAAACCTTTAGCACACTTCTGGAACATTCTCTTATAAGAAGGATTTTATATTCCTATGATTAAAGAGTGTATAGTCTTTCCTTGTTCTTTATTTAGACCACATTTCTCACAGTAGTATACATTTTTCTTCTGTTTCTTTTTTAGTTTTTATTTCTTTGCTTGGCATTTAGAAATAGATTAAAATATTCAGAGGCTAAATTATGGTATATTTCTCACTCCCGACTAATATATAATTGAACATCAATACAATTCTAACTTACAAAATGAATATAGTCAGCCCTCCATAACCATGTTTTCTGTATCTGTGGATTCAACCAACCATGGATTGAAAATATTTTTATGTTTCTCTAGTAACTATGTTTCCTTGTCACTATTCCCTAGGCAATATAGCATAATAGCTATTTTGTGGATTTTATATTGATTATATATTGTAAGCAATTTAGAGATGGTTAAACTATACAGGAAGATGTATGTAGGTTATACACAAATACTATGCCATTATATGTAAGATTCCTGAGCAACATTGGATGTTGGTATCTTGGGTGAAGGTGAGGGTCCTGGAAATATCAAATATATTTCAAAAATATCTCTTGTCTTTTCTGTTACCCTAAGCCTGGGCTGAATTTTCTCTTTTAGTAATCCCAGCTGTGACTCATCTGAGATTATAGATCAGTTTCTAACACAGAATTATGAATGGAAAAGGTAACTGAAGTTATAAGTCACATATTCAGTTACATCCCATATTTATACTAAGAGCCAAAGAATCAAATGCTGCCTCAAATATTGCCTCTGGATCGCATTCACACAGGTAGAAAACTGATTTTATAGGACAGAGGGATGTCTTATTAGGAATGGTTATTGTGATCAAATGAGGGCATTGCTAGTGAAGATCAGATTAATCTACATGTCACCAAATAAGTGTCCTAGCAGTTTCTCTCCTAGCTTCTGAAAACACATCAACCTTAAAATAGCCAGCAGAAAAGTCTGGCAGTTACAGCAAATTTATCAACACTCATGCTGGGCTTGTTTGCCAAAACCCTCAGCTGGGCTTGATGTCCGGAAGATGAATGGTAGCAGACTGTCTAAGAAGCCATTCCAGTTGACTAAAGTAAAGTACCAATTCTTAGGGCTCTTCAGCTGACAAGGAGAGAAACCCAGCTTACACTGGCTCAAGGAAAAAAAGGGGATGAAGATTATGTATCATGTACCTGGAAAGCCCAAGGTCTTCAGGGAAATCCAGGGAACTTCAGGCAAGGCTGTATCAATGCTCCAACAACACAATCTAACCAATGTTCCTTTCTCTCTTTCCTTTCCTCCCTATACTCTTGGTGCTGGAGACTCATTCTACAGACTGGAGCCTCTTCGTCACAGCTCTGGGAAGATGTAGGGCTATTTATTTGGGCTCAACTTGTACTACTGACCCATCCCTTTGTCCTTGGCTTTTGGCCTGGGAATTATGGCCTCGATCTGGAGATAGTGCTGCCACATACATATGACTTAGGAATTGCTGAAACGTGGTTTCCCAAGAGACATTAGGGAAGCAAGGAAAAACGTCCACTGTTACATCATATCTTTCATTTAAATCAGTGGTTGGTTGAAGACAGCAACTGTGCCATGCATCTTCAAGCTCAAAGCAGCTAGTGTGGATCCTCATCTCTAACAGGTGCTTTTCTCCACTTGTTGATCCATTGCTTGATTTCTGTAGAATCCTTAAAAGCCAGGTGGTTTCTTCTCAACAAAGGCCATGCAGTGGCCATCTGTGGAGTGAAGAGAAAGAATCTCACCAAAGGGGAGAGCTTATACACACAGTTATCTGTAGACACAGATTATCTGGCTATTTTAGAAAGCAGTTTAACTTCAAACATAAAGCCCAAAGCATATGGGCTGAAAGAACTGACTTCATGTAGTTCTAGATACCTGACAACCTAAAACAGTTATGGTGAAACTTTGGAGTTTTCAATGATACAAATACCCTGCTGCAGCATGCGTGCCATAGGTTCACCACCATTGGCCTAAATACTTTTTGAGTGGTAAACCAGTGGCTGGTCCTATCGTGGGGAGTGGGTAGCTACTTATACAGTATTTTGACAACTCTTACAAGCCTTTTAAGTTTCTAATTTCTCCCTAGCCCATCAACCAAAGTCTGTGTGGTGCAGTATAGGAAAAAAAATCACTAGAATGAGTTCAGGTGACAACTCTATCACTAAGATGTGATTTTGTACAAACTTCCATCTCTCTATCATTTGCCTCATTTATAAAGCAAATAGTTCAAGTTCTAGCACTCTAAAATCCATGATCTTTGAAAATAATCCTGATTTCTAGAGCCCAAACAAATAAAATAAGAGTTTTGGGGATGGCATCCAGTTATCGATACATCTTTTAAATTTCCCTAAGTGATTCTGGTGTGCAGCCAAGGTCAGAATCACCATTCTATTCCATTCCACAATCTTCTAGAAGGGAAAGCTGAATTGCAGACATGGCAGAGCATATTTCCCAAAGGTCTCCATCCACAATCAGTGTGGTCTTGCAGAGAGCAGCATTTGACGTAAACATTTCACTCACAGCAGTAGAAATTATTTTGTCTTACTGATGCTCCTAGTGCCATCTGGCACTCAGATTATTCCAGGGAAAGCTTCCAGAATTAAGGCATTATTATTTTGGTACTGAATTCTTAATATAAATTATTTACCTGAAACCATTTCAGCCAAAAGATATTTTTCACTATTAAGAGAATAGAAGACTTCAAGATATACTACATTTTGCATAATGATCTAGGATATGAAAGTCACCTAACTGACAGTTTAATCATTTCCATCTTCTTATATAATAAAACATATTTTTGTTCAATTACATGAATCATCAAATTTGCTCTAACATCAGAATGCGCTGAGAAGCAGGAGGAAATATATCCTCAGCAATTAGCTGCTTTTGAAAAGATCATAATCAGTTGAACTTTCTATGGCTCAATAATACTAACTAGCATTTATGTCACTTTCAATGATAGGTTGGTCCGTTTCATTGAACCTTTTCTCCTGGGGAAAATTGCTATACGATTTCATGATTCACATCCATACCTCCTGCCACATAATCACATGTTCCATGCAAGCCTGCCTCCTACGGAAAACGGCTGCTTTTCACCTTTGTTATTTGTTCTTTCTTGACTTTGCTTTATGAGCTCTAATGCCCTTTCAAAGTAGCAAGACAGAAATAACCTATCTTGTAGTTTCAGAAAGTTACCTTGTCTTCATGACACTCTATTCATTTACAGGCTTCCAAAAATATACCTAACACAATTCAACACATTATATAAATAAAGTTAATGAAAAATTGAACCCTCTTTGTTCCTTTTTTTCCTAAGCATTAAAACAAGGAAACATTGTGATTATATAAAAATATATTCTTCTTGAATAAGCAAAGTTGACACCATTGGTTTTCTTCAGAGAGGCTCAGACTTGTGAGAAGTATTTTCCTCTCTGAGTAGAGAAGTTCCTGAGTGTAAAGGGAGTCTTGTGCCTATTTTACATGGCTTCAAACCCAGTATTTCTTACACTTCGTGGTGGATTGCATTTCTATAGGGATGCTCAAAATCAACACCTTCTGCAAAACTATTCCTACAGTGATTTTGTATAGTAATTGGGATTTTTGGCTTCCCTTAATTAATCACATTGTCTCATAATACAGGATTTCCATTTCCACCTGGCAACACTTGCTTGGTGTTAAGTACATGTTACTGCTTTTAGAAGAATCTTGGCCATCATCGTTTCTGCCATTCCTACCTCATTTACTTCAGTTATGGGATTTTTCTCTGGAACCTTATGCTTGGGAAATTTTCTATGTGCAGGTTTCTTGAAATCTTCTAGGATTTTTAAGGAGCTTGTATTAGTCAGAGCTTTTTGGAGAAATGGAAGCAATAGGAGATATAAAAAGATATTGCCAGGCATGGTGGTGCACACCTGTAATCCCAGCACTTGGGAGGCTGAGGCAGGAGGATCTCCATGAGTTTGAAACCAGCCTAGGCTACATAGTGAGTTGTCTCAAAAAAAAAAAAAGATATAAGGAGATATATACAGAGAGAGTGAGAATCTGGCAAAAAAAAGGTATACATCAGGAAAAGAAAAACTTGTATAAATATTTTAATACTAAATTTATTGAGACATCA
>NW_004624733.1:6464828-6482174 GCF_000247695.1 Heterocephalus glaber | reverse complement strand
ACATCACTCCAAGCTCTTCTTGCCTTGAGGGTTTGCCTTGAGAAGTCTGCTGTGATTCTGATGGGCTTTTTCCTTTGTATGTGATTTGTTTCTTTCTCTAACTTCTTGTAGAACTTTGTTCTTCTGTTGGGTTTCTGGAATCTTAACAATTATATGCCTATGTGCAGATTTTTTTGATCAAGGCTATTTGGAGTTCTATATGCCTCACTTATCTATATGTCAACTTCTTTTCCCCTGCTTTGGAAGTTTTCGGTCATTACTTTTGTGAACAGTTTTTTTTTATGTCATCTGCAGTCTCTCCTCTTTCTTCATTGACTCCAATCAGTCTTATGTTATTCTTCTTTCCATCGTCTAGCAGCTGCTGAATTGATTTCTCATGTTCCCTTATAATTTTGAAGCAATTTTTCTTTTCCTCCTCACTAATTGCAATCTTATCTTGTATATCTGAAATTCTGTCCTCACATTGGCTTATTCTGCTGTGTAGCCTTTTAATGGAGTTTTTGATCTCCTGGAAATCTGTTTGCATCTGTTTTATGTAGTCCTTTTGTTTCCTATGTTGAGATTCTATCATGTTCCTCAACTCCTCTCTAGCTTTATTAATTATGTCTTGCACTACTAGCACAATCTCTGCTGTTATCTGAGAAATTACTTCTGATTTCATTTTTTCCAGATCCTCTTTTGTTGCCAGTTCAGGGAGTCCAGGTGGTTGAGTATCAGAGTGTTCCATTTCCTTTCCCTTTGGGGTTGCTGTAAGTGATCTGGAAGTTTGGTTTTGAGACATTTTTTATATGTCTTCTCATTCTTACGGTGTGGGGGGGGATGCTGTTGGCACCCGCATGGCTCACCTCCTCTATTCTAGGAGTAGTGGAACAGCAGCCTGGAAGCCCTTTCCTCTGGGCTGGGAGCAGTGGTACCTGATCATGTGGTTTTTGACTTTGCTTCTGTTTATATGATGTATTACATTTATTGATTTGCATGTGTTGACCTATCCTTGAATCTCTGGAATCAAATCTATTTTGTCATAATGTATGATCTTTTTGATGATATGCTGCAATCCTTTTGCTAATACCTTGTTGAGAATTTTTTGTCTATGTTCATTAAAGAGATTAATGTATAATTTTCTTTTTTAGTTGGGTCTTTATCCAGTTTTGGAATCTGGGTGATATTGATGAATTTGGGAGTGATTCAGTCCTTTTAATTCCCTTGAAGAGCTTGAGGAGTATTGGTGATATAATAGCCTTAACGGTTTTGGAGAATTCAGCAGTGAATCCATCAGGCCCTGAGCTTTTTATAAATTGATATTCTTACTGTGTCAACTTCATTACTTGTTATTGGTTTGGTCAGCATATCTGTGTCTCCTTGCATTAGCTTTTGTAATTTGTATGAGTCTAGGAATGTCCATTTCTTCAAAATTTGCCAATTTGCTGGAATATGATTTTTCAAAGTAGTTACTATCTTCTGGACTTCAACAGTTTCTGTTGTGATTTCACTTTTTTGTTTTCTTATTAATATGAATCTTTCCTCTCTTTCTCTTAAGCAGTCTGGCTAAGGGATCATCTATTTTTGTTTATTCTTTCAAAGAGTCAGTTGATTCATTGATGTTTGGGGGTTTGTTTTGTTTTGTTTTTTTAAATCTCAATTTCATTGATTTCTGCTGTAATCTTTATAATTTCCCTCCTTAATTTTGGTTTGGGCTTGGATTATTGTTTTTCAAGTATCTCAAGATTCCTCATAAGGTTGTTTATTTAAACATGCTCTGTTTTTCTAATGTGAGCATTGATTGCAATGTACTTTCTTCTTAGGACTGCTTTTGAAAAGAGAGATTTTTATAACATCATTTAAGACATCCAAAAAAGGTACATTATACTGAATCCACAGGTAAGATATTGAGAGCCATAGACTGATGAAATTCACCACAGACTATCAGAGTCGGGCCCTGGATCAGAGTCCAAATTTCCAACTCAGAGCTCTTTACACTAAGTTGTCTTTTTTTTTTAACCTATGTATACCTATTTTCCTAGAAGACAGACAAAGCAAAACAAACACTTCTTCTACCTGAGTAAAAGGAGAAAACAAAGAAGTCAGTTTAAACTCTTCTTTCTGTAATTCAAGACGCGGGCAAATGAAGAGAGTGGACCAGATTGGTCAGACTAAACCATCTTTCTCAGCAAACTTCTACTTTCCCTTTAGAAAAGGCCCAGACATTCATAAGTGTCTCACTGTGTCCCTGAGGCCTTACTGAAGGCTCATGGGGCTTAGGGTGTGCTAACATGCTTCACAGCTCCTAAAAGATGCAGCCAACCAGGAGATGTTCTGAGCTGTGTCATGCAAGCCTATCTTTGCTTGGCAGGAAAAAAAATCTGTTCTTTTCTATATTGTTCTCATTCCTCTAGGAACATTGTAAAAACCACAAACTTCCTCCTGGCAGAGAACTGGAGGTAGGGCAGGAGAATCAGTGATAACCAGAGCTTCTTGTCAGCAATGCTGGTGGAGTGGGGTTTATTTTTACTTCTTCCAGTGAAATGAAGACATGTAAGCCTTCTTGAACTGACCTACACATAATGAGGAAAGAGGGACATATTTGGTATGGGGAGAGGCTGTGTTAGGAAAAAGAGAAGTGAGGTGTAATTGAGCTATTTAATCACTTCTGAACAGAACCAGAGCAGTCAGGTGCTTGGTTGCTGCTGAGTGGGAACACTGTCTGCCCCTGGGGTGGCTTAAAGTCTTCATCATCCTTGATAGTGGGGTAGAGCAATTGGCACCAAGACCTCATTCCTAGAAGCCAGGTCATGCCAGGCCTCACTGCAGGCAATGTCAAACAGCAGTTAGACAGGTATCACAATGCCACTGGTTCTTAGAGTGGTATATCTCAGTGCCTCAGGACTAGGCCAAGCCAAAGCACAGCAGGAAAATAACTGGGGAGTTCACCTGAACTCCGAAGGGTAAGGCACTGAGTCCTACAAAATACCAAAGTCGTTAAAACAACCTGGGCAGCTTCTAAACCCTTCACAAAATCACTCCACCTTCCCAGCTTTTCCCCATATCCCCATTTAGATTGACACACTCTCTCCTTATGTTCTTTTGGGTGGCAGTATGCTCTAGGGACAATAAGATGCCTGAATGGGTGATACAAAAGGTAAGAAATTGGAGTCTGCTCAAACACATGCATCTATAGATGCGTCCAAGGTAGAAATTCAGTGGCAAGATGTCAGCACACCTTGGCCTACTGGAAGGTCAAGTCTATTGAATTCAATTATTTAAACAAATAATTCATTAATATGCTTCAAAACTCAAAATGATATAAAAAGTGTTTTGCATTTTGCTTTCTCAAGTAATAATCCAGCCTGGAAATCTTTCTCTATCATTTTACTAAGAAATCGCTCATTCATTTTTGTAGCTTCATAGTGTTTACATGGTCCCGCCACAACTCACTTCACTGGCTCCCTAATAGATGGTGTCTATATTCAGTTCTATATTCACGGTGTCTATATTCAGTCTTTACTGTTACAAAACACAGTAGAAACCCCTGTCCACATATTAATATATGTACAGAATATATATCCCCAATCAGGATTGCTAGGGATGCAAGAATCAATGCATTTATAATTTTGAGGAATATAACCCTATTGTCCTACACTGAATGAATCCTCTGCCCCCTTACTGTGTTGCTGGAGATATCTGTTGGGCATTGAAATGCCTGAGGGTAGACAACTCCCTGGGTCAGGGCAGCCCTGAGGACACCATGTAAGAGAGACATGGTGGGGAAGAGAAGTTCCATGCTGTCCTCAGACACCAGACATGCACTGGAATGAGTCTCAGAGGTGCCACATCTACTTAAGCTACTGTGGGTCATAGAAATTTACCAATGAAATGGACTCCAAGAAAACGTACCAAACACAAATCCTGTGGCAGGATTGCCCTTTGGAAGATCTTTTTCAGAACTGAATTTGAACAACTACTTCAATGAAGAGCACAAACATTTGAGGTGCACAAGACCAGATTTTGAGCTTATGAGATATGGAGTTTTTATGATTCAGACCCTGGTTCTAGCAGGAGGGCAGAGAGGCCATGTAGTTGAGAGCATGTTGACCAGATGCCAGATTCTTCTGATCTAAGTGCATCTCTCTGCCTTTCTGAGGCCAAACAAAGCTCTCTGAGCTTCAGATGCCTCACTCATAAAGGGGTTAGTGTATTTCAGGTCTTTCACCTGAGTAGGGGGTAAATGCTCAGCCCTATCTTCCTCTCAGGGAATCAGATAACATTGATAGAAGCTCTTCACAAACTGTAAACTACTCTTTAAATGTGGGAGTTGTGTCCAATCAGAATCTTGAGAACTGTGGATCCAACAAAGCATGGAATAAATAGTCTGAGAAACTGAGTCACATGGTTCCAGAGAAGGAAGCCCAGGTTATCTGTGGTGAATACATATGCCAGCCTGTTCTACACACTGCAGGCAACAGCAGTAATTGGAAGCCCTCTGACTCCTTCCCCAACACTTCTTAGCCTTTAACAGGTTCAGCATAGCTAAAAGGACATTCTGTTTCTTTAGTGGAAAGGCCAACTCATTTCCCTCTTCTCTGCAATAAGCACAAAGGCCAAATCCAGTCCCCTATATCAAGAAACAGCAAACAGCTCTGAGAGTAGCATCCTTCTGGACCACTGATGGGGGAAATAGGTCTATGAATATTCATTCACTGCACATGTAAGTGTTCTGTGTAAAGGCCCTTTTAATGATGATGAGAATGGGAATAAAGGGTTTGATGAATTCCTGAGTCAGCTGGCCCCTACCCCAGAACACATGCAATGGTTGTCATAGAGAACTGGTTTACAAAGAAAATGTTTCTGCAGATGTGTGGGCCTTGCACTGCAACCGCCTTCCATTCTCCAGCAAGAACAAAACAGACTCTGGGATTGGGACACAGATCCAAAAACCAAATTAAATTTCAGCATTTTCTAAGAAGACAGGTGTGAGTATGGAAGACCACTACCTGAAATTTCCCTCCTTTCCTCTCTATTCAGCTTCCCTCCATCCTTACAGAATGTTGCAGACCCTGCTGCCTCCTGGTGACATCTCCTCTGACTTCATTCTTCTGCAATCAATGAACTGCTTGTAGGTCTCTCCCATTAGGGAATCAATTACACAACTTGCCCCCTTGCTGTGTCTCCTGAAATTGTTGGCCTGCTTTAATAATGAATTTTATTATCATTACTTAACTTTTTAAGATGTTCATTCTAGTCCATGCATTCCCACACTCTGTTTTCAACAAACATATTGAGCTTATAATGTGTACCTTGACTCAGTTCTGAGGAAAATAATGATGATGTAATAACACAAGCACAACAATATTTCCTGAGTACTATACCCCAGCTTCCAGGTTATACTCTATCTTATTTAATTCCCACAACAACCTGTTGAGGGAAGGTTATTATTCCCATTTTATAGATGAGGAAGCTGAAGCTGAGTCTCCACAGCTAGTACCTGTTGAAGTCAATAGTAAATCTTCTTAGAAGATGGGTTAGTGGGGAGAGAAATTATCTGGCAATTTCAACTCATGGGAGGCTTGCTTTTGTCCTTGGCAGGGCAGCATGGGAGCACAAAGAGGCACCTGCCAGAAATGTGGGGAAGAAGTGTCAGGGCAGGCTCCCTGAAGGAGGTAAAGCCTAAGCTAAGTCACAGAGGAAGAGTAAGTCAGTAAAAAGAGGGAACCAGCTTTGTAAGAATAAAAGTCTTTCTGCTTGTCTTCCAGGGTCAAACTGTCTCTTCTGTTCACTAACTAACCAAGTTCAATCCCAGATTCTACTGAACCCCTTCAAAATCAAGCCTATTCTTTAGGGAGGGCAACTGGAGTGTCCCAGGATTTGGTAGTGGTTGTGGGTGGTGGGGACATGACATGTATTTTGATGACTATTACTTTGCAACACAAACGTACAACTGGCTGAGTTGTTCTGGGCTCTGATTCCTCCAAGTGTTTGCCTTCCCTGATATCCCTCCCCAAGTTCCTCCAAATTCTCCTTGAAAGTCTGGACTTGTGTGGGACTCTGCTGATCCTGTCCCAGGCCATCAGAGATGGCATGAATCCCATCGTGGCTGCATGCAGTCTTTCAGAGGCAGCAGAGGACAGGGTCTTGACTCTGTAACTGTGGCAGTAGTTTTATTAAGATGGTGCTTGAGAGTCAGACTGTATTTTCTTTAAATTATAAATAACCAGAACAAAGAGAGGAGGTGGCACTGGGAACAGGGCAGGGAAGAGTGAAATAAAAACGTTATAAAAATTTTATCTCAAAATTTTAAAACTCTGTGGCTTACAAAATGTTATATAACTTTTCATTAGGCAATACATAGGGAAAAGAAGGGTCCTTTTTAAAATCTGCTTTTCTGAGATGGTCTGTGATTCATTTGTCTTGTGTAGAACTTTTGAATTCTTGCTATGGAGACTTAAACTAAAACAAAGAAAGCAGAGGAACTCTCACAAAAATCATGCAGTCAGAGATCAGTTAATTATGCACAAACCTGGTCAAACATCTGCTACAAGATGGACAAGTAGCTGCTTTCTTCATTCTTGGTCTCAGGCTGTTTTCTCATTTATAGCACCTAGAAAACTCCAAAAACAGAAAGTTGGATCACCTTACATAGAAAGTTTTTAAATCTAAACCAGCAATAAACCATCACCTGGACCCTACTTTCTAACAGAACTCATTTTTTTCACTCTTCTCCAAGGATCCTTACCCTGCTGGGATAGGTTTAATCCTCTGGGAACTGGTTTAGAATGGGCCTGTGAACAGATGCTACTCAATGAAACACAGAGTAAGCCTTCCAGGGAGGCTGCTGGGAATGTTTTCTTCAGATCTTAAAAAGACAGATATAGATGGGTATAGGTATATACCATAACTAAAGAGAGATTTTTAAGGGGTCTCATATAACTAAAACGCAGAAGCATTCCATGAGAAGGGGGACTGTACAGGGCTCAGTCAACAGAACTTGGTCCCTTCCTTGTCTCTCTTGTCCTTGGTTGAATTCAGGAAGCCTTTCCCCATGGGTACGTCCAAAAGCCAGCCAGCCCCGTGTTACAGCAAAAAACCTAGGCCTGAGCTTTATTGGATTAACTCCCAAGACATGTCCATTTCTGAGCCAATCAATGTGACATAGAGAAAACATATATTGCCAGAGTATTTGATAATCCCAGAAACAGAGATGTGGGTGGAGTCAGATCGCCAGAACCACTTGCAGCAAAAATCGGGAAAAGGTTAAGTCCCCAAAGAAAAACGGAGAAGCAGCTATCAGAAGAAAGTGCTAGGAGACATGAGAAGTGTCCACAAAGTAGGGCCATGTAAGCTATACTTATGAGTTGAGATTTTATGCTAAAAGCATTAGGAAGCTATCAAAGGGTTCTAAGCAGGGGAACGATCTGCTGACATTTGATCTGATGACATTTCAAAAAGAATATTTTGACTGTAGGTTAGAGAAAGGATTGCAGGGAGCCAAGATTTGAGGGACTGAATTCGGGGCTTAACAGAATGACAGGCTGGAGAGGTTAATGCCTTGGGGGTCAGCATTAGAGGTCAAAGAAACATGGACAAGCGCAAGGACCTGAGTTCGATCTCTGGTACCAAAAAAAAAAAAGAAACATAGACAGAGTTGAAGCACATTTGGGAAGAATTGACATCACTCATTGGTGGGTTAGAAGTGGAAGGGTAGGAAAAAAGAAGTCAAGTATGATTCCTAGGGTTTTGACTTGATCTCTTGAAGAAATCATGATGTCATTTCCCAAAAGGGGAAAGATTCGAGGTAGGAGGACAAAGGACAAGTCAGGAGGGTGAAGAAAACAAGAGTTTCATTGTAAATATGAAAGAAAGGTCTGTGTTGCAGCTACAAATCTAGGAATCATCAACATCAGGCATTATTTAAACTTGAAAGACTAAACAAGACTAACGGGGATCATATGGAGAGAGAAAAGAAGGCCATTCATAGAACTTATTCAACAATTTTTCCTCTTTTGCCCAAGCTGGTCTAATGCAAACTCTAAGCAAATATGGGCTTTCTCACCCCCAACACTTCTTTACCATTTCATTCTGCCTAAAATGCCTTCCTCTTCCTAGCACCTTCTGAATACTAATTCCTCAGTGATGGGTTCGAATCTGCACTCCCCATGGACTGCACTAGCCCCATTTCCAACATCAGCTTTATTGCTTTCTATTACTTTGTGTATTCATCATGTTTTCCATTTGTAAACTATCTTGCATTGTGTATATGTCAGCTTTCCTCTCAACTAGATTATAAACTCACAGAAGGCAGCCTTTGTATGCCCCAGTACCCAGCACATTGCCCAGAAAAGAGTTAAGACAAAAATCTGTTAATTAATGAAAATATTCATTCTTATTTTCTTTTGATAATTTTATGCCAGCAGTTGAATACTAATCTCAAAGTCTTAGGCTTGGAGAGGCAACAGCTCAGCAAGGATCTACCAACCAGTCCCCTGAAAACGAGGCAGCAATTGTCTGGTGCTTTAAAATGTTCATGGCAAATAAAGCTTGCAGCAAATAAAAAGAAAATGATTCAATCTGTATTGAAAAGAACCAGTTGGAAGTAGTTTCCCACAGAGAAGTCATACAATTAAAATGAATGTCTATGAACCACTTCACTATTTCTCCATTTATCCCTAAATAATATTCCACTTAACTGGAACATATCTCTGTGTGTTCATGCCCATTTAAAAACCCTTCTCCCTTCAGAGTCCATAACTCACAGTCATTCCAAACTGCTTCCAGGTGACTCAACTGTGTTCTTCTCTACCCCAAGCAGCTCAGTGAACACTAGAGAATTGGGAGAGCACCACATCATCACTCTTTTCTGCTTGTAACACCAAGGACTTTCCCATTCTCCCTCTTCCCCAAAGCACCTCTAAATCCCCTAGATGTGTTTCTCTCAACCTTGAATTCCAGTTGTCCCCACTGTTCCAGATATCCTCCATCTGGACTCTGCCAGATGTGCTTCCCACAACAGCATCCTCCAGTTGGGCAAATCACTCTTCAATTCTCTTTAAAGCTGCAGAGAGCATGTTCACATACTTGCTGACCCTGATTGTTGTGACAAGATTGAATGAAATTAAAAGGATCTGACTCAGTTTTCCAAAACTGACTATTGCTGCTCACTGAGTCATACTTGAATGTTTTCCAGAGGTCAGAGTACTTCCCCTTTTGTCTCATGTTTCACTTCAAAACTCACATGAGTCTGCTGCTTGAATGTGACCCCACCTTCTTTCCTCCTGGACCTCCAGCTCTACTCAGTTCCTGGACTCAGCTGCCAGAGTTGTGCAGTGAGAAGGAAACCCTCTGTAAGAGGATCCCTGTCTCTACCACTACAATTGCTACCTGATCTCCATCTAATTGGAGCCTGTTTCCTGATGAGAAAATGGAAATAAAAATATTTTGAAGTATTGGTGTGAAAATTCAATGAAATTAAGATGAGAAAAATCTCAGGACAAATCTTGTATCTAAGTAAGTATGGGCTCAACAAATATTAGATTGAACCAGATGAAATGGCCAAATGTAATAATTTCATGTGGTTCTACCTGCCATTAGCCTGCTGTACAAGCACCAAGGAGATTGGTATTCATTTGATTGGGGTATTGAACAAGGAAAAAGTAGAATGTTAGAGATGGAAACACAAGAGTTGACATTATTCACAGCATCAACCAAAGAATGCAAGCACCCTCATAGATACTTTAAATGCTGGGAGATTTTCTTGACTCTTAGCTAACTGAGCAAAGGTGGTTTAAGAGGTAGGGATATTCAAGGTCCCGAGTTTGATCCCCAGTACCAAAAAAAAAAAAAAAGAGGTAGGGCTATAATGTGGTTAAAAACCTGGGGGAGAGATGGCATGGGGTCAAATTCCAGTTCTGGTATTGATCCCCAGTACCAAAAAAAAAAAAAAGAGGTAGGGCTATAATGTGGTTAAAAACCTGGGGGAGAGATGGCATGGGGTCAAATTCCAGTTCTGGTACTCATCAGCACTGTCAATTGAACCAAGTCTGTTAACCAGTCTCAGGTTTTTATCCTATGATGTGGGATTATAAAGACTTGTCTGGATTAAATAATCTAATAGGTGTAAAGTTCTGAAAACGCTGAAGTGTTAGGTTTTAGCCCAATGAGTTGGTGAGATCTCCTTCACAAGATAGCCCCAACTGGGTAGAATCACAACCCCAGCAGTAGAAAGTTAAGAAGTCTCAGTTTACCAACTGGGACATCCTTTGGAAAGCTCAAAGATTATGGATCTCACTGCTTAGTACAGCTCAGAAAGGATCCAGCCAGCCAGTAGCACCGTATCTTCCTTCTTCATGCTTCAAGGGAAGAACAGAGAATGTTAGACCATGATCCAGGACATAAATGACTCACATACACCCTGAAAACACTCAATGAAAAAGAGATAGTAGGACATAAGAGAGAAAGCGATTCAACCACTATACACCAAGAAAGAGACATTGCTCATCCTTGTGTGAAATGAAATCATAATTTGAATTCAGCTTTAATTTAGTAACTCAGATTAATGAAAACAAAGGATACACACAGATGAAATGGCTTAATAACATATTTCTCAGATTGTGTTTCCATCACGTCTCAGATGACTGTGTCGAAATTTAAATTAGGGAGAAGTTTGTCTTTATGTGGAGTCTGCTAACTAACTGGAGTTTTTTTCCACATCATTATTTGTTCACAGTTGGTTTTGGAGATCTTTATGAAACAAATCACATCCTCTGGTGTCTTGTTGGTGCTTGAGATGCTTTTTTAAGTTATATGGAAAAATGTTGAAGCGCTTTTCAGTTTTGTTTTGGTTGATTTCTACTGTATTTGAATATTATTGTAGTTTTTTTCCCCTTGCATTGTTCTTCTTTGAATGGTTTTAATTTTGTGTGTGTGTTTGATAATAAAGTTATTTTAAAATTTTTTAAAAAGACATCAGAAGAAAATGATAATGCCCTCTAGGTTTTCCTATAACTTTTTCATATATATTATCAGACTACATCCACACACAAAAAGTCTGAGTCAGGTAGGCAAAGCCAGCAGTATTTCTATGTGAAGATTAGGGACTGAAGAACTGTGGAGTTTTAATGGCTTATTAGAGTCTGCCTGGACAGTAGTAGTTGATGGAACTAGAATCTTTACCCATTGAAAGGGACTCATGTTCTTCTTTCTTTTCCCAGTACCAGGAATGGTACAGAAAAGAGCTCCAAGTTATGTTTTCAAAGGCATATTAGAAATACATTTCAATTCACCCATGTATCTAAAATAGTTCAAAATGGAAGGAGAAAAATCTGATTACCTGATTTGAAGGCACTACCCATTAAGCTCATACACTATTTAGGATGCCATTTACAACCATTTCTCCAACTGTAAAAGGAAGGATAAAGCCTGCCTTGTTAGGTGGTTTGGGTGTGTCCCTCCTAAGCAAAGGAATGTACTTCTTCAAATATAGGTGTATACACATGCTACTACACCATTTGACTTGTCTCACACTCTATTAGTGTCCTGGACAGAGCACTTAGAAATCTCAAGGGGATCTTGGAATGAATGTATTTATCTCTCTTTGGACCTTTAAATAAAGGTAGGGAACTAGGGGGTTGGGGCTTAAGTATGTGAGGACTTGAGCACCCTCATACTTTGCTCTAGGTTTTCCTTCCTATCAAGGATATTCCTCATTCATTCTAGTGGAATGAAGATTTTGAATACGAAGTATCCAAGTCTCAACTTTTGTTCCAAACAGGGGTTTTCAGGTGTTATAAGAGTGAGAGGAGAGGGTGGTTCTCCAAGTGGATAGGGTCAGAGAAAGAAGTCTGGAAGTGTTACAATATCTGGGAGGACAGATGAGTCCTGTGCTATCTGCTGCAATTCAGTAGCCCCTCAATGGTGGGCAATGACAACACTCGGAATTCAATGCTGACACGTGGCACCCACCTGACTGTCCGATATGAACAATAGGTACAACTTGCTCAGAAGAAGCAAATATTTGCAGGCTTTATTTGCTGGTTCTACAGTTGGTAATTCTTATCTAAAATGGGGATAGAAATAGTCCTCACATTAAACCATTGATGTGATTTTCTATTTTGAATCCTTTGAAATTTTCTCTTTACCTTTCTGAAATTTTGCACAATGTAGATTAAGGTGTATGGGAGGGGTGCGTGTTTTCCTTATTCTGCAACTTCAGGAAATTTTAAAAAATAATTAATTCTTCTCTTCTGTTTTCTTCTCCTGAAATTCTTATTAGAATGCTGTTGGAATTGCTGTATCTATTTTTGGGGATCTCTTAGTCCTCTATCATACTTTTTGTCTTTTTGCACCGTATTCTAAGTCAATTCATAAGGTAATTCTTCAAGCTCATGAATTTGCTTTCCAATTGTGTCTCATGCTGTTCATCAGAGAAATGTTTTTACTAGTAAGAATAACATGAAGAAAACTGTGTAACCTTGCAGGTCACCGTGCTCAAAATAAATGGAGAGGGTTACCATGTTCTTAAAATAGGAATACATAATAACATAGAAATGACAATTCTTAAATTAGCCTAGAAACCCAAAGCAAGCCTAACAAAACCCCAAGAGAATTGTCTTTAATAGACAAACCATCTAAAGTTAATTGGGGTATATTTTTAAGTGGCAGGGTTTTTTTCAATCTTCTCTCTTTTTTGAGATTGTCTTACTTTTCTCTCATTGCTGAGACAAAATACCTGACACCCAAAGTTAAAAAGGAAAGGGTTTATTTAGCTCACAGTTCATAGAGGTTTCAATCCATAATTGGCTGGCGCCAAGCAGGGTGGTAGAGGGGCAACAATTCATGGTGGACAGATAGTAGCAAAGCAATAAGAGAATGTAAGTGTCTTTCTGCCCCTTTTATCTTATTCAGATTACTTAAGGCGGGCAGCATTCATACCCTTAATCCTAGTGCCCTTGGGCCTAGCATTGCACCATGAATCAATCCTAGCATCACATACTAGATCCAGCCACCTCTGATAAAGACTGCATGAGGCTTTGGAGGAATATCTAGGCATGAGCCACAACAGAGATGCTATTAACTTGAAGGTAAAGGAACTACAACAAAAAAGGTAAAAACCTATTTTTTTTAAAAAAGAAGAGAATAATGAAGAAGATAAGGAGATAAGAAAATTAACACAGTTTTGGAATATAGGACCAGGTGGAGGGATTTAGCAGAGCAGAGGAAGCAATGATCTGAGTCACCTGGAGATGGGTTACCAAGAGTAAATTAGCTACAGGCCTGCAGTGGAAAGCCTGAGATTCTCAAGCTTTGGAGACAGCAAGTACAAGGATAATGAAGGGCTGAGGTGAGGTGAGGGGCTAAAAATAGGTGTTGAAAGTCTCTCATGGAATAGTTACATTCTTCTTTCACCTCAAGCAGTCAGGCTACTGGTTTCCTCCACTGGTGATTAAAGAGTACTTTTCTGTATAATTTGATGAAAAAGGTTTAGACTAAGGGTTACTCAGTTGGAAGCAGCCTCAGGGAGACACAATTACCTGTAAAAGAAATAGTTGAACTACACAGCCACCCTTTCTTAAACTGCCCTCTTCATGCCACAGATATGTGAAGATATTTTTTTAACAAACTAAATGATGAAAGGAAAAATCAGCTTTGTTTATTGGTTTGCATTTGTGAACTCCAGTTCAATTACTCCCAAAAGGAGTTTATGGGTCAATAAGTTCTGCACACACACTCAGGCCATACAGGCAATCTTTTAAAGACTCACTGTTAATTATTAACAGAGTGCCAAGTTTCCCCAGATAAGTGAGGAAAACCTCTAACAGAAAGAGGAAGACCAATACAAGGAAAAATAAATAAAAACAAAACAACCAGAGGAAAAAAGATATAAAAGGATATAAGATTTTAAAATCTATAATCCTTAGGAAAATAAGCAAAGATATGTATCCTATGCCCAGAAATAGAGGTTACGTAAAAGGGTAAATCAAAGAACAATAACTTTTCTTCTGGAAATAAAAAGTGAATCAAATTGGAGAGTAAAATTGAATATGTCTTCCACGAGTTAGTACAGAAAGAAACTGCATTAAGAATTAGGAAGGACATGGTCAGTAATATACAGAATGGATCTAGGAAGGCCAAAAGCTGAACAAAATGATTCTTTAAAAGAGAAAGAGAGAGAAATACAGAGAAGGAAAAGCTGAAAGTTACACGGCAATAAAATTTCCCAGCAGCAGAAATTAAAATCTTCAGATCAAATATGTCCCTTTTTATGCTTGGAAACATGAATGAAATAAGGCCTGTTCTATATATGTGATTGTGAGATATCAGCATCCCAAGGGAAGAGAAAATCCTAATCATTTCCCAGAGAGGGAAAGTGATTTACAAGGGGAAGAGCATAAACAATGAATAGGATCATTCAACAGCTATAATGAATGTTAAAATAGATCAAGACAGTGCCTTCAAATATTTAAAGAAAAACTAAATTTCAACTTAGATTTCAAATCCCAGCCAAATTATGATTCCAGAAAGTAAATAAAGACATTTTCCGAAAGGTAAGAACTCTAAAACTCCCTTATTCCTCCTATTAAAAAAGCAACTGGAAGACTTAATTCTTTTAACACCAGACTATATCACCCCTCTTGTTGAGGTCGACTAACACAGCTGTATGAAATACATACAAATAATATATGGATATATCTACATACAATTTTTCTGAAAAAATATTGAAGAGCTAATAAATTAGTGAAAGATTTCCATGTCAAAAACTTGTGACACTCTGAGACGCAAGTACCCAAAGGATGCTTTTGCAGCTATCGGAAAAGACAGCAGCAACATGCAGCTGTGGTATTTGGCAGGCCCACTGGGCAGAACAGATAAAAGGGATTGCAGAGTGCAGAGTCTGATAGATAACCATACATTAAGTTGAGGTCCCTAACAGCATTGCACTGGGAGCACCACCTTACAAAGTGGTCTGCATGTTAGAATCACTAGAGAGCTTTAAAAAATTCTGAAGCAAAATCAAGAACAAAAAAATTCTGAAGCCCAGTCCACACCACAGACCAATCAAATCTCAACCTTTGACCATAGGACAGAGGCTTAGTAGCTGTTGAGGTTTCCCAGGTGAAATGTGAGGACAAGTGTAGACTTAGGAACTGCTGCTAGAGCAGAAGTGAATTGGAAGTAACAGAGTCCTTCACATGAGTGATTCTGGGAATCTCAAGCCTAGAACTTCAACTAAGGCAGCCACAGAATGTCAGAGCAAATTAAAATTCTTGGTGAACGCAGGTGTTTTTAATCTAGGCTCAGATTATTTCTACAAATAAAACCAAGAGAGTAAGTTGAAATCTATAGGAATAAAAAGCAGGTTTTGAAAAAAAAAAGACCACAGAAATAAATCCACAAAAATTTAAGACAATGAAAGTACCAGACACAGACTCCAAAATCATGTTTCCTGTCTTTAAAGATAAAATGAAAAGCTTGAACATTTCAGGTGGGAAGTAAATGACTTGGATTTGAAAATAAAACCTGAGTGGAAATTGTAAAATGAAAATATACAGTAACCTGGCCGGGAATTTAGCTCAGTGGTGCTGCTGCCTGCCTCGCAAGTGCGAGGTCCTCAGTTCGATCCCTGGTGCCAAAAAAAAAAGAAAGAAAATATACAGTAACCATAATTACATATTTAATGTATAAGTTTAGCACTAGATCAGATATAGAAAAAAACAGACTAGGGAACTGGAATATAAATAAGAAGTATCAGGAAAGACTAAAAGGATGAGGAAGAAAACAGACAAGATGATAAAAACAAGAGTACAGATTGGTAACTTTTGGTTAAAAGGCCAAAAAGTTAATTTTAGATCTTAAAGCCCATATTGTCTCTATTGTAATTATTCAACTCTCTCATTGTAATTTAGAAAGAAGGCAGTGGGGAGCTTAGGTCTAAATAATCAGAGCTGTATTCAGATTTTACTTATGGAAACAGGGCTGACCCATAAGTCAGTTTGTCAACACTTAGCACAATGTTATGTCCTAGAGACAGATGCCTCTAATCATATCAAAGAGTGAACATATAAATGAGGACCAAAATGTATAACAGTGTGAAATAGGAAGAAAAGGTCCAAAGTGGAAGTGGAACGGGGGGGGGGGATGGAGGGGAGGAAAGAAGAGAAAGAAAAAAACATGAGAAAAGAAGGAAAAAACAAACAAAATAGGGAGGGGTGGAGGGGTGGAAGGGAGAGAAGGGGAATGGGAAAAACAAGAACCAAGATGCATCATGTACAGGTACAAATTCCCAATGATGAATGTGATCATAATGTATGCCTAAAATGTACCAATAAACTTAATAAAAAAAAGAAGGAAATAGAGAGGAATGTAATATAGGCAATAATTGAAGAGAAATTGCTAATAATTTTCTAGATTTTAAAGATAGCAATTCACAAATTCAGGAGTCTATCAATCCCTAATAGAATAAATATAAAGAGATCCACATTTTGGCTTGCAGGAAAAGCCAAAAGAAAGAAAAATCTTAAACTAGAGAAAAAGATTACTTTCAAAGGCATGATAGAGTAGTAACTGACTTCTAGAAAAACAAAAACAACACCCAAAAAAACCAGCCCTAACACAAAAATATCTTCAATATTCTAAAATAACTGCCTACCTAGAATTCTATAGTCAGCAAAAATGAAGGCAACATAAAGACTTTTATTCTAAAAGTAAAAGTGAAAAATCCAACGAGGAGAAGTTCAAATTAATAAAATCAATACATTAAAAAAGAAAGGAGAGAGGGAAAGAGGGACACAGAGAGAAGTAGAATAACTGACACGATGGAAAGCATAAACTAAAATGGTAGAATTAAACACAAATATTAAATGTGTAAATAGACTAATTGCCCTATAAAAAAGATTAAGATTGTCCATGTGTATCAAAAAAAAAGAAAGAAAACAAAAACACACCCAAACTGATAAACTCAACTATAGTCTTTTTAAAAATAATAAATCTAAAGTAGAAGGATACAATATTTTATATGGGTTTTTTTGGCCTGTTATTCTGGTTGTTAATCTAAATTTATGATAATCAACTTAATAAGGATTTATAAAATAAATAAGTGAATCTGATGCTGGCAAAAAAAATTTTTTAAGGTGAATGGAGAGAAAGGGGAAAAAACAATTGAGATGTGTTACACATATGTACCAACTCCCCACAAGGAATGTAAACATTATGCACTGTAAAACACATACTAAAAAACTTTTTTTCAATAAGTTTATTGGTACATTTTACGTATAAAATACAGTTACATTCATCATTAGGATCTTGTACCTTTACATGATGTATCTTGGTTTAAGGTGAATGGAGAGAAAGGGGAAAAAACAA
>NW_004624733.1:6429951-6455968 GCF_000247695.1 Heterocephalus glaber | reverse complement strand
TTTGTTTCCATATTTTCCATTTCTCATTGTTTTTCCTTTCCCATCTTTCCTTTCCCCTGCCCTTCCCACTTCCCCTACCCCTTTGGACCTTTTCTTCCTATTTTGCATTATTAATTATTCATTCTATTCATTGGTACATTTTAGGTATATAACATAATGATATTCATCAGGATTCCTTTTCTTAAGCCCAAGGATCAAAGAAATATATGAAGTCCACTCTAAACATTTCCAAGGAAGGTCCCCAATTGTCATCATCAAGGATGCCAAGTGTCATACTCTGCCCCCTTGCTGCACTCCCTTACTTTCTTAAGAGATTTTCTGGCATCAGTGCAATTCTCAGCAATTGCTCCATTTTTTTCCTTCAGAGGATAATTGTAGCCATTTTGAATGCTAGGCCATGAAGGTTACTTATGCTTGCACAGGCCATCTGGTCATCTTTTCTACTATAGTGTAGAGAGGTAGGATGTGAAAGGGCATCTGCCCACAGCTTCTCTTTTTCTAAGCTCAGATGACTGAAATAAGAAAAATTTGTGGCAAAAATTAAAAGAACTCAGCACGGTTTCTTTGGGCCTCCAGCCTCCTCTTTTGGTGGCCTTCCCCCTTGGTCTCTCCCTTCTGCTTTGACAGGTTTCCAATTACTTCTTCCTTCCATTTTCACGGGAAGCAGCATAGAAATGAACAGGGGGAAAAAGGACATAAGAGAGGATGGAGTCCAACAAAACTCAGCCTGGTGGGGTAAAGCATGACAAATCCAAGAGTCAAGTAAAAAGTAGGACAAGTGACTCTTCAGAGAAAATTACTGAAGAGAAAATTATAGATTCTTCAAAACTCAATAAATGGAAAGAGAAGAAAAATGAAATACATTTTAGCTGGATAAAATTGGTACTAATTGAAAAGTTATTTTGCACCTTCCTCTCAATAGAGACTCTGAAATTGGCACCCCCAATTCTGTCCCAGCACCATCACCTGGATTCTCCATGCCCACACTTGTTATATGTGATTCAGCTTTTAAATGGCAACCAGAGGGCAATTCTTAAAACATGAATTGAGTTCTGACAATTCCCTGCTTAAATCTGTCAACCATTTCCAGCTACACTAGGGATAAAACCCCAAACCCTTATCATGATTTAAAAGGCCCTACATCAAGGCATTGGGGGCACAGTTCAGTGGTAAAGTCCTTGCCTAATATGTATGAAGTCCTGGCTTTGACCCCCTAGTTTTGACTGTAAGTCATTCCAAAATAAAAAATTTATTCAGAAGGCCTCATATCATCTAGCTTCTGTCAATTTCCCAATCTTATATCTTATCACTCTCTCTCCTATCTACTGAGCTTAGGCCACCAAGGTCTACTTTTTGATTCTTGAAGTACCAGAAAACTGTTCCAAGACTTGGATCTATATTATTCTACCTGGAGAGGTTTGCTTGCTCTGCAACACATCATCTCAAGTGTATTCCTAAGACTTCAGAGTACTTTGTTCTACCCTCTTCCAATCTAAATTAGATTCTATTTCTAGGTACCCTGTACTTTTTTTTCATTTGTTATATACATATGAATATGTATGTTTATATGTTTAAAGTCTATGTCCCTCACTAGAAGTGCCATGCAGACTGGAACCATATTGCTTTTGTTCATTGTCATACCCAATTTCCAAGCACAGCATCTGATATACAGAGACAGACACACAGCAAACATTGGTTGAATGAATGATGACCAAATGAACCACTATGTATTCATCACTCCATGAATCTAATTCTAAAAACTCCATTGGATGCTCCTGAATCATACCCTTCTCCCACAAATCAGCTTTCTCTCTTAAGGCACCCAAGAAGTTTCTTTCAAGTTATGGCTATTTCCCTCCCCATTAGATTTTAAACATTTATCAGAAATGGGGCATATACGTTTACTTTTCTTCCATCTCTGCAATGTCTAATTTGATGCCTTGCATTTTATAGATATTCTAAAGTAGTTGTGAACCTAAGTGAAAAATGAATAAAGATGTTTGACTGGTCATTTAGCTTATGTTAGTTTCCCTTTGCCTATATTGTTAAATCGCATCTTCATATTCCTAGATGAGCAAAAGATAGTGAGGGAGGACCAGAAAAAAAAGAAATAAGGAAGGAAGCAGTAATATAAGGAATAGGCAATGGAGAAGAAAGGAGTGCAGAAGGATGAGGAGAGGGGACAGGTGGAGAGGTAAAAGATATGAATCGCAAGCTTGTATTATTATTAATAAAATGAACAGACCACTAGAGACCAATGCCAGAGGACCAGGAGGCACCTGCCCCACCTCTGGCTAAAGTCATGGCCCACTGAGCCTGAACTGGAGCCCAGATATCTTGAGAACCAAATGCCCCACCTCCAGTCCCTGGTTCTCTACAGCACAGGGCAACAGAGTTGGCAACCAACAGAATGACTTGATTGGAAAAGACACCAACACCCAGGAGGAGAGTCTAGCTTCATGGCTGAAATGAAACCCTTCCATCTAGACTGAGTGAGAGACACCCTTGGGAGACAGGCTTGGAGAGGGTGACAACTAAATAGGGATCTCCTGGAATCCCCTTTGTGGTCTGGGCTCAAACCAGGAAGATCACAGGGCCTACATTCTGATATGGGAGGCCAGGATCATGAGAGTAATTGTCTGAGGGGGTGGTCCTGAAGAAGAAGGCATTCAATATAGTGGTATGTTTGAACTCTGGCACTGCTGGCAATATCTAGCAGAAATCAGTACTCTGAATTACTATAAGTAAATATAAGGGGAACCTAACTATCTTCACTAAAATCGGATCCACTTTGCTTTGGTGAAGAGTTGTTCATGAGGAATTTCTAGGGTTTGTCAACATCCAGTTGACATTTGATGTCATTGTTGTCACTGAATTTACTACCATAGACAGGTAGTAGTAATATAGCAATGACTGGCAATTGTCATTCACTCTATACCAGTGATGGTGAACCCTTTAGAGCTTTCAATGATAATAAATAGCCGCTGCAGCACACGTGCCATAGGTTCACTACCACCGCTCTCTATACCAGTACCTGGATTGTTGGGGGTGGGGGTCATAAAAAATATTGTGGTGGCTCCCGAAGAACAGGGCACTAGGTCAAAAAATTTGCAGACCCAGTCCAAAAAAATAAACAAAACAACAGAAACATGAAAAGAAAAAGCAACAAAAGGTCTCTAAAAACCTCCCAACTTCTCCAAAATTGGTATAGGAGGAAATAAGGGGGAGGAAACCACAAGATACACAGTAGATAGCTCTGAAAGGGTAACAATGGTGGTAAAATAGTTCTGTAAGGTGCTTGACAAATTTAAAGAAGATATAACTAATCACATAATGACCATAATGAAACAAATGATCAGTGAGTGTAGAGAAAACACCAGTAAAGAGCTAGTAGAGCTAAAGAAAGAGATGTAAAACAGGAATTCCCAGGAAGAAAAGAATGGGAGTCCATATGGAAGTTCCAAACAGAAATCCAGGATATTAAAAATGTGACTGAGGGCCAGGAATTTAGCTCAGTGGTTCCACCGCCTGCTTTGAAAGCGCAAGGGCCCAAGTTCAATCCCCTGTACAAAAAAAAAAAAAAAAATGTGACTGAAAGTATGGGTAGTGGAAACAACCAAAACAGAGTCAGATCTCGAGGATAGAGCTATGGTCAATCATCAATTAATAAGAGATACCTTAAAAATAACAAGGGAACATAAAAAATGTATCCAATGCCTCAACTCAAAGAGGTCTAATATATGAGTAATTTCAATTAGGAAAAAAAATCAGAAGACAGTACAGAGGGCATACGAAACCTGTTTACACAAGTAATAGCAAAAAACTTTCCAGACATGGGAAAAGAATTTAACATACAGAGAAGTGAAGCATGTGGAACCCCAAATAGCCATGATCAGAAAAAAAAAAAAACTCCACACCACATAATAAGTGAAATGCCAGAAGTACAACACAAGAACAGAATCTTAAAGGCTGCTAGAAAAAAGCAGTGAGTCACTTATAAAGGAAAACCTATCAGAATTCCAACAGAGTTCTCGACACAAACCTTAAAGGCAAGTTGAACATGCAATGAAGTGTTTCAAGCTCAAAATAAATATATATATATATATATATATATATATATATATATATATATATATATATGACCTCCAACCCAGACTATTATATCCTGCAAAATTATATTTCAAAATTGATAGAAAAATAAAATACTTCCATGATAAAGAAAACCTAAAGAAATTCATTCCCACCAAACCAACACCCCCCCCCCCAAATTCTCGAGGATATCTTAGAAGGAGCCAATGAACTGACCAATGCTAAAAGGTCCAATAAAATGAATGTATCAGGTAGGGATAGTAAGTAAGTAGATCATTAAGAAAGCAAAACAGCAACAGGAAATTAATATTACAGGAATAACTCAATATCTATCAATTGTAACTATCAATGTACATGGACTTAACTCACCAATCAAAAGACACTAACTAGCAGGATGAATCAAGAAACAAAATCCAAAGGTATATAAGAAACATATTTAACACAAAAAGAAATTCATAGGCTAAGAATCAAAGAATGGAAAACAATATTCCACACAATGGAAACCCAAAAACAAGCAGGAGGAGCTATCATATTTTCAAAGTGGATTTCAAGCCAAAGCTGATCAGAAGAGGCAAAGAAGGACATAACATATCGGTTAACAGAACTATTCAACAGGAAGAGATAACAATTATAAACATACGTGCACCAACACACCCATTTGGGTAAAGTGCACCCAACTTCATAAAACAAACTTTAAGGGACATAAAAAATCAGATAAACATCAATACAATTATAGTGAGGTGTCTCGGTACCCCATTATCACAAATAGATCGACTAAATAAAGAATCAAGAAAGAAATATCACAGGTAAACCAAACTTTCAAACAAATGGACTTAATAAATATATAGAGAGTATTCTACCCAACAATAGAAGACACATTCTTTCCAGCCACAAGTGATACTCTCTCCACAATAGACCACATACTAGTTAATAAAACATACCTAAGTAAATGCAAATAAATTGAAAATTTACCATCTATATTATCAGATCACAGTGCAATTAAACTAGAAATTAATAGCAGAAAAACCATAGAAACTATGAAAACATATGAAAATCAAACAACACACTCTTGAATAACCAATGTGTCACAGAGGAAATTAAGGAAGAAATTAGTTGCTACAATTTAATGATAATGCCAGTACAACATATCAGAACTTATGGGACACAATGAAAGCAGACTTACAATGAAAGCAGTTAGTAGCTGTGAGCCCAAATAAATCACCTAATGATGCATCTAAAGGACTCAGAAAAATAAGAACAATCCAAACTCAGAGCTTGCACAAGGAAGGAAATTATAAAGACCAGAGCAGAAATTAATGAAATGAAGACTAGAAAAACAATACAAAGAACCAATGAATTGAAGAGCTAGTACTTGGAAAGAATAAACAAAATAGATAAACCCTTAGTCAATCTTATCAAAAAAAGGAAAGAAAAAACACAAAAATAAATGCAATGAGAAATTAAAAAGGTAAAATTACAGAGGACACTACCAAAATCCAGAAAATTATTAGCAACTATTTCACGAAAATATGCCAAACAATTGGAGAACTCAGAAGAAATGGAGAGATTTCTAGATACATATGAATTGCCAAAAACAAACCAAGAAGACTTAATAATCTTGAACAATCCAATAACAGGAAATGCAACTGAAGAAAACAAAACAAAACTACCAACTAAGAAAAGCCCAGGCCTGATAGATTTACAGCTGAATTCTACAAGAACTTTAGGGAAAATCTAACACCAATACTCCTCAAACTTTTTAATGAAATTGAGAGGGAAGGAGTACTTCCACAATCATTCTCAGAAGTTAACATTATACTGATCCCAAAACATAATTTTGATTATGTTGGTTCTGCCTAACCAATATAACCTAACAAGTATATAATTTTCTAACCTATGTACTAAGAAAAGTTCCAGTGAACTGGCTATCAGATGAAATAAATGTTTCATGGGAGAATAGCTTAGAACTCCATTAATATATTCTGAAAAAGATATATTTGTAGAAATGAAGAGTCATTTAATTGGTGGAAAGGAAGAGTCTAAGTAGAGTTTAGCATTGGTAGCATTAATTCACTCCACAACAATTTGCAATGAGTAAAGCACTCAAGTCCCAGCAGATTTTTCTTCCTTTCTTCATTAACTCACCTGATGCCCCTTGGGGGGACACAGCATCAAAGAAACTGAGATTTGTATGGGAATGTCAGAGGGAAGAATGGCCTACAGTGAAAATCAGACTGAGACAAGGATTAGAGATGTGAGCTTTAGTCCTCTCACTGCCAGTAATTAGTGTGTCTGCAATAAATCAAATCATTACTCCAGGGTTTAGTCCCCTAAACTTGGATAATAATCTCTAAGATTACTTCCAGGTTTTATTTATTTTTCAAGAAACAAGGTTATCTGAGTTAATGTTCTCCTTGCCTCATAAAGTGCTCTAATATAAACATTCCCCTCTTACCTTAGATATATGAGCGATAGATAACTCCACTTCCCAGGACATTCACTCCTCATTGGTAGGTTTGTGGTCATAGAATCTGCCACTTTTTAATTTCCTTTCATTGGTCTTAGTCTGTGTACAGAATAATTCAGAACAAGGGATCTAGCTTGGCCACATGACAGCTGTTTAAATATTGAAAGACATCATCTTGGCCTTCACTTTCAAAGTTAAACCTCTCTTTCTTTCACTCTACATAAATCATTTCCAGGCATCTTTGGCATCCTCTCTGCCTATGCTGGATCCTCCCTAGTTTATCAAGGCCCATCTTAAAGTGTACTCCCCCAAATTAAAGTTTAATACCTCGCTCACTCCCAGCAGATAATCCGAAGAGAATCTTCAGTGATTTAGGAAAATACTTCTCCAAGTACTTCTCAGAGGAAGACTGTACCAGCTAGGGCTCTTCAGGATGAACACTGCAGGACCCTCCCTCCTGCCTGCCTGCTATCTGGAAGCCCTGGGGTGTAGGATCTCCAACAGCAGTGCTCTGGTAACTGCCCACTCAACTCAAGTGACTTTCCTTTGACACTGTGTGAAGAGCAGGTGTATTTACACAGTTCTCTTCTCTAACAGAGGCTCCAAGAACTATGTAAGAAGTCAGTATTAAACAGGCATAACCAGCTAACTTCATTCAGGGCCAGGCCCAGGCAAATCACAGATGAAAGAACACATATCTGTGTGCAGATAGCAGAAAAGCAGCTTAGGTAAAATTTAGCCAACCCAATATTAAACTAGGATAGATGACTAACAAAGTAATTTACTGTGTCCTTCCACTTCAACCTACCGTGCAAGTAGATGTTTTTCATATTTCCATTCATCTTTTTTATTCCTCACCTACTTTTAAAAAATGACATTTACGGCAAAAAGTCAAACATCCAATTGACCCATTAGAAAAAAAACAAAAAACCAAGACATGGACTGGAAAACCCAGAAAGCACTGAATTATAACAGCTAAGCTATAGACAATCATTACACTGATTCTCCAAATTATCTTTGTGTTTCTGGTAGTGAAGCCAAAAAAAGAATTATAAATTTGCAAACTCTCATCTAATAAAAGGATGCACATTTGTTCATTAAGAGAAACAAAAATTCCCCTCTGTCCAACTCTCAGATGACCCTCCCCATCTTGGGTTTTCCCAATTTGATTAAATCATAATCAAATATCTTCTATTATCCTAAAAACTAGAAACCGATGCCACCACACTTCTGGAGAGTCAAAAGACTGTTGTCTTGTTTCTGAATTTTATACACACCACTAGGTAGAGAATAATGTATAATGTTATAGCTCTGAAATGAATTATTGAACTTGAACTTTAAAAAAAGTTTAAAAGTTAACATCCTTTAAAATATCAATTATTTCAATATTAGAATTCCAACATTTTCTGGAAGGAGGGTTTGTGTATATTAAATATGGGGTAGGTAAAGCTCATTCTCTGAAGTCTTACCTTATCCCCTCCCCACAGTTGATATTTATTTTTAAGGTGTTTCGGGTGCAATTTGCAAAATTTGTGGTAAAATGTACATAACATAAAAATTACCATTGTAACCACTTTTGAGCAGTTACTTTCCCTTCGATTACTGCAAACTTACCTCCACTCTAGACTCTTGTAAAAGAGAAAACCTACAGGCATTATTATTTTTCTTACAGAATTATATCTTTTACCACTTTGAAAAAGGTACATCTAAAGAGGTAACATTTACTGTAAAGAAATGCATGAGAGATTTTCAGAGATCAAAGACAATGAGCAAGGAGCTTGGGTAAGCAAGCCTTCCTGATATCTTTAATAGAATACATTCTATCCCCCCATCTTATTATGAAAATAAGGGAAGAACCATGAGATTTAGGATTGCTACTTTGTTGCATGTTAGTTGCATAAGATTTCAACCTTGATGTCCTCATCTGTATAATAGATGGCAGTAATACTAATGTCAGTTGTTATATAAATTAAATGAGGTAATATACATCAACAGGGATCTTAAAATTACATGCACAAATTGGTTGTTAAGGATATGAAGTCCTGGCCCTAACATCATTAGGCTGCAAGTGCTGCCAGGCTAGGGTCTGAGCCCTGTGCTTAGTGGAACCAAGCCCCAGTCTGAGCAGGTGGCTCTCACTGAGAAAATACTGGTTAAATGTGTGGAGGAATAAGATACCCCACTCTCTTGAAAGTGATTAACATTCTCTAGTTTATGAGAAGCAAAACCACAAAGAAGTAGATGGAAAAGATGTGTGATTTGTTGCACTCCCAGCCCAAAGTGGGTGGATGAAATCACCATTATCACATGAAAACCAGTACTCAAGAAACATCACGCATAAGCTCGCAAAATCTTCCTATAAGACAATTGGGCAAAGTGCCTCAAAACCCTAGAAACAGAATGATTGGTATAGCTCAGTGGTAGAGCACTGCAAAAACAAAACAAAACAAAACACACCAAAACCCTAAACCTTAAAAGCAAAAATAATTTGACATAAAATTCCAATTCAAACCACTGTGGAAATCAGTATGGAGATACCTCAAAGAACTAGGAATGGAAGTCCCATTTGACCCCGCTATTCCCCTGCTGGGTATCTTCCCAAAAGAATTAAAAGAATCATACCACAGTGATACATGTGCACCCATGTTCATAGCAGTACAATTTGAAATAGCTAAAACTTGGAAGCAGCCCAATTGCCCATCTGGAGACTGGATAAAGAAAATGTGGGTTTTTTATAAAATGGAGCACTACTCAGCCATAAAAAATGAAAAATTAGAAAAATTTATAGCTACATGAATACACATTGAGGTGATACCCTTAAGTGAAATAAACAGGACATACATGTGTAAATACTGAATAGTTTCTCTAGTGTGAGAAACTGAAAGTGTAAATAAGGACTAAAAAGGTATAATAGATAATATGAAATAGGAAGAAAAGGGGCAAAGGGAAAGGGGAAGTGAGAGGGTTAGAGGAAAGGAAAGAAGGGAATGGAATTAATATGAGAAAATGAAAAAATGGAAACAAAGTATTTGTAAATAGGGAGGGATGGAGGGGTTGAAGGGAGGACAGGAGAATGGGGAAAAAATAAGACCCAAGGTGCAAATTTCCAATGATGAATGTCACTATACTGTATACCTAAAATGTACCAATAAAATAAAATTTTTAAGAAAGATAATAAATATAAAAATATACTCTCCCTAAAATCATTTTTAATCTCAGCTTTAGAGAAAACATTATTAACATTTGAGTGTACATCCTTTTAGTATTGTAAATGTTAATGAATATGTGTGATTATATATACATATATTTCTTAACGATGTGGCTATACATCACATATTTTATCAATGTTTTCTTTTTAATTGGCAATACATTATAAATATTTCTCATGTCAAGCAAACAGTATCCTTTGAAATAATTTAGTGAATGCATACTGTTCACAACCACATACTGTATTTAGGAAAGCAGCAACATAAATTACCAGTCCTCCTACTATCAGAAATTTAGATGATTTCCGGGGTCTCATAAGTTGAGCTAAGATAAACACACACACACACACACACACACACACACATAATTCCAATTCAAGCTGGGGATTTAGCTCAGTGGTTCCACCGCCAGCCTCACAAGCGCAAGGACCCAAGTTCAATCCCTCGTACCAAAAACAAAAAAGAAAAAAAAATTCCAATTCAAGGAAGCTATTAAAATATTCTAGTATGGGTCCAAACATGCAACTATAAGAATGTTATATAGAGAAAAACCAGAAACCACTTTGTCCAATGATAGGAACTAGCAAAAAAAATAATGTTTATCCAGACAATGAGACAATGCAGACAAACTTTAAATTGAATGTTCAGTAGTATATGTATTAACAAGGAAGGATGTCTAAAAGATGCTTTAAAAAAGCTTCCAAGGAGTAAATACAGATACCAAAGATAAACATATAACAAAAACATTAACAATGACTGTCACTGAGCTTGTCCTTATTGTTCCATTTTATTTTTCTGAATTTTCTCATGTTTCTATAAGAAGTATGAATTCCTGATGTAATGTTTGACTAGATAGTTAATACTGACAGAAAAAGAAGGAAACTGTGGTCTCAAATACGGTTCAAAGAAATTGGGAGGCTTGGAAAACTTATTTATAGTCCCAGAGCTAGGAGTGTAGCTCCATCGTCTGCCAGCAAAAGACAAAAGGAAGATTTTAGATTCCATGAGGCTCCTTGAAGGGTGAGATGGAGCCCATAAGATGCCCAGTTGACTGGGAAATGACTAGTTTTTGTCCAATGTCAATCGGGTGAGGAAAATGCCAATCATCTCTGCCTCCCACTTCCATCCTATGCAGCAAGCTGACATCACAGCCTCACTGCACCTCTGAATCAGTTCCCTTTCTCTCCTACTCAAGGTCTGGTGATCTGCCCAAAGCAAAGTAAGGAAACAGGTGTGCTCTGGGTCACTCAGCCAAGTGCTAGGCGGGAGCTCAATGGACCTGCTTCCCCCTCCCAGGGAAAGCTGAGACAGGAGGCTTCCAGACAAATACCTACTGCCTGTCCTTGACAAACCAGGAGCACAGAGTCATGAATAAGGCACAGGGCCCAACTGCTAGACAAGCTGATTACTCAGGCTTTTTTTTAACTTTATTCCACTGAAGAGGAAGAAAAAGTGCTCACACAGGAAGAACAGCTCAGAAGAATCAGTTCTTTTTTTTTTTTTTAATTTTTGCAATTGCTTCATTTTCCAGTTGAAAATTGCTTCATTCTCTGCAAATGTCCTCTCTGCTAAGTCTCTCTAGCTCTCCTGCTTTACCAGAGCACTTAAGTTTTACATTCCCCTGGAGTGTATAAACCTTTTCAAAAACCCATCATACAACCATGAAATTCTTAGAAATTCTGCATGGCCTTTCTTTCTCTGATTGCCTTTTTGTCGCCCTGCCTCTGACAACCTTCCAGTAGGATAAATCCCAAATCCCCTCAGTCTGCTTAGAAGGGTCCCAGATCCAGGTTTCAAAGGCTCTTTAGCAAGATATTCACGTTGGATTAAGGACTCTGTTGTGTAGTTTTGGAAAACTATGCTCAGTTCTTTCTGAGCACAGAATTACTGTTCTCAGGACAAGACCAAAGTCAAGGCTTCCAAGGCTACACATTTAGTGTCTGATCATTTTCCTATATCTAAGCGAAGAAGAGAAAGAACTGTAGCATTTGTTGTTGTTAGATGGCAAGTATTATTTACTTGTAGGCATGGGCTTATAGCCCATGTTTAATAACACAGCATTAGGAAACTTCATTTGTTGTATGAATGTACTGCAATTCTTTTGAGTTCCAGCTGGGGAAATTCCCAACACAAGCAGATTTAAGCAAAGATAAATTATCATCCTAAGGAAATGAAAATTTCAAGGGTTGGTCTGACTAGATACCTAATTCAGTTCAAACAGTTCCATAAATTAATTGATTTCCCTCTTGCTAAATACTCGTCTAATTTCCTTTATATTTTCTCTATTCTCAGAACACTCTCAAGACGGACTCCCCAAAAACCCCAGGTTTTCATTGCATTAGATTATGGAAAAAGAGCTCCTTTCCTTTCAACCTCTTCTCAGCTTTATTAAAGGACAATTGACAAATATAAATTGTGCACATTATGGTATAGTGTGTGATGTTTTGATATATTTATACCTTATGAAATTAATAAGTCGAGGTAATTAACATATCCATTACATCATATACTTATCATTTGTATTGATTTTTTTAGATTTCTAGCTTGATGAAGTTCCATTTGTGTATTTGTGCTTGTGTTTCCCATGCTTTTGAGATCATATCCCCCCAAAATTATTGCTCAAGTCAATACCCAGAAGTTTTTTCCTACATTTTATTCTAATAATTTACAAACAATTTTATTTCTTCTTTTCCAATTTAGATCCCTTGCTCTCCTTTCTAATGATCAGGGGTTTTTTTGTTTTCTTTTGTTTTGTTTTTTGTTTTGGTACTGGGGATCGAATTCGGGTCCTTGAGCTTGCAAGGCAGCCAGCAGAACCATTGAGCTAAATCCCCGTCTTCCTTTCTCTCCTTTCTAATAACTCTACACAAGTCCCATACTGATTCATTTTGGGACTCGAATAAGATATACTCTGAATGATATGCTCTCCTTGAACAAATCAGGTGACTCGAGAGATGAAATAAGCTGATTGGCCAGGCCTGGGTCACATGCCTTCCCCATCTGCTCTACAGAAAAACACAGGTCATGTTACCAGAAGAAGGAACAAAGGATGGAGGTCAGGCAAAACCACTAGATGCCCTTAACCATGGGTATGCAGTAGTCTTGTGTAACAAAGACTGATTACCATATAGGCAAGCATACTCAAGGGTCAGGAATTCCAAGGACCAACCACATCAGTGCCCCACAAGCTCAAAGGTTTTAGTGAGAGTGAACTTTAAGCAGTGTCTACTTCAAAGTTGAATCATCACAATTTCTAAATGACAACCTAAATTCAAAAAATTTGAAAGATTTCAAAAGGATTCTTGGAAAATGTAGACTTACATGTGTCATGAAGGCTAGGTAGGCTTTGGACTGAAAGATGGATCAGGAGAGCAGCAGGAACAATCCAGATGTTCATGAAGGAAGGTAAGGAGTCTGACTCAAGTGTGTTGAACTGTGGTGGGAAAGAATGGGTCACCGCTTCCCAGTGAGCTCAGTCCACAGTGCAGGAGGAAGTACACTGGGCAAGAGTTCAGGGAATTGAAATTCCAGACTAATTCACCATTACTGGGAGTAGAGAGTAACTTTCTTTCTTCCTCTTCTGATTTTTCTCTAGTGTTTTAACATTGTTGATATTTCAATTCTGTTATGGCATAAATATGACTGTTAAAGAAAATTCACCTTCATTAGTGAATGTTTCCAATGATGCTTTTTAATTTATATCTGCTTCACACTCTTTGAAATACATCAGTTTTCCTAAAAAGCCTTTATTACTGCAATATTTATTTATTGTGGAATATTGTGTGGAATATTATTTATTATGGAATATTGTACTTATTTGTGTCATGTCCACTTATTCACAAGTCTTAATTCCAAAACTGGAATATGTTTGCTTTATGAGACCAGGAACTGTATCTGAGCCCCATCTGTGGTACAATCATTAGGCACATGGCAGGACCTAAGCAAATAATTGTTGAAATTATGTATTTTATTTAGCACTTACAATAAGAACTACTTAGCTACCAGTCCCTGTGGGCTGTGAAAAAAAATAAACTTAAAATAAATAAAAAGAAAAATACAATTTTACCTTTGTCCTATAATAGAAATTTGAGGCATATTTAAGAGATTATTAATAATGATACATAAAGATGTGAGCAGAGATATTGTTTATTATGACAGGGTAGAAAAAGTTCTAGGCAGGAGACTAGCAAAAAGCATGGGTGATAAGAAAGAAGAAGACAAAATTTGGAATTGAAGGAGATAATAACTATACATAATGTGATATTACATCTTGGGTTTTGGTCATCAAAGCATTTTATTTGGAGCCTACCATCTCTGGAAAAGGAGTTGGGACAATTGCATTGTTGAAGGAGAATCAGAGGCCACATAGCTCTGAGGAAAAGGAGCAAGAGTTGAAAGAAGCTTTAGGTATGGAGGCACATGTTTATAATCCTAGCACTCCAGTAGGCTGAAGCAGGAGGACTGCAAGTTCAAGCTCAGTCTGTGCAATTTAGCAACTTAGCAAGACCTTATCTCAAAATAAAAAATAAACGTTAATAAAAAGGGCTGGGGATGTAGCACAGTGGGAAGGTCCCAGGTTTAATCCCCAGTACTGGAAAAAAAAAAAAGAATTAACAACCAAGGTTTTCACTGCTGCTCCAGTAGTGACAGTTTGCAGAGTGAGTTAAGAGACAGAAGATAATAACTGCAGCCCTGTGATGAAAACAAACAAAAATCCTGGTAACAATACTTCACTTTGTATTATGGCTTTTGTCTAGATGTCTCCCCAAAGCCACATGCACTCATAGGTGGGGCTTCTAAGAAGTGGCTGGATTAGAGTGTGTGATGCTGAGATTAAGTGTTTGATGCTAAAATCAAGGGAGTATGATTACTAAATTAGTCCTCTGATTGGTTTGGCATGTTCTGGAAGTGGATAATGGGAAGGCCTTCCCTGCATGTGAGTGCTACCTGCCCTAAGGTTAGGTGGGTAGCCTGGATAGAAAGAGGGCCCCTGTGGTTGCTTGCTGCTTCACTGCTTGGTGCTTGCTGCCTTGCTGCCTTCTGCCCACCATGAACTGTTTCTCTTCTGTGATGCTCCTTTGCCATGCCACTCTGCCTTGGAGCCAGCCAGAGAACTAAAACCTCTACAAACTGTGATCTACACAATAAACCTTTCCTCTTTTAACTCTGGGTATCAGGTATTTTGCCTCACCAGCAAGAAAAGTAACTAAGACACCTTGATTCACTACATTTGATCCTGAGACTCCTGCTACATCCTGAATTGGCTCACTGCAATCTCTAGCAATTCCCACATTAAACAAGATCTACTGAAGACTGAGTTCAATATTAGCACATACCCACCTCATCTCCAAGGAAAGCTACCCGAGTACATTAGCCTGTGATTATTCCACAGAAAGAAAATGTGGGTATAGAAATGAATGGGAAGTGAAGATAAAGTAGGGTTAGGAGATAACTTATTAAAGAGTACACCTCTGAAAAGGCAAGAGGAGAAGAGGCAGTGACTTGTCTACTACCTACTCTATGAACATCATCTATTTGGCCTTCACAAAGCAGTAAGGTAGCACTGCTGTTCTCCCTGTGTTTCAGAAGAAGAAAGAGAAAGCCCTTGCCCAAAACCACTCATTTGCTGTTGGGGAGGGGTGTTGATGAGGAGGCTGTCGAATCTCCAACTTGTTACACCTTTGCTTCCATTGGGGTCAACCTAATTTCACACATGGCCTGTATTCCCTGGTGCTCAAATTATTTTGTCAGATTGTCCTACATTTTCCTTCAGAGAGTGACTATTTGAAGGTACTTTGTCATCAGGGCACAAACATTTTTTTTTCTAAGTGGGTACTGTTTCTGCTAATTAAGGAAAGCGGAATGCAGGAACAAGTCTGTAGGGCAGTCTCTGACTCACCCTCTGGCTTCATCTGTGAAAATGGACCCTGGGATTCAACGGAAGAGAGAAAATAAAGGGCAGGCTGACACCACCCTTCGGCTTGTTGAAAATCATTTCAACTTGGCTTTTGCTTGACCCAGAAATAAGGTTTCTACAATGGAAATGTATTCACTTATCAAAAAAAAAATCTGCCTCTTATCTTTCTCAAAGTGCCTCTGGAGCCACAGCAAATCTCAACTCAAATATTCCAGAATAGTCCTCCCCTTGGCAAAGAAGAACCAACATTGTCTAATTTTAGGGTCTAACAGTTGGCATGCAATTAAAACTATATTTATTATGGGCCTTGGAGGAGAATAATTTATTTATGGGTAAATTAAAATCATTGCAATACAAACATGCTCCCACGGATCAGGAATTAGCTATGCTCAACCAGGAACTGCAAGAACACTGCCACTTTTTACAACATGGGCCATGTTATTCAAAACAAGCAAAAGTTCAGATACCTCTAGTCCATTTTTCCACATCAGTCCCAAATGCTACAGCAAACTTCCAGTTAGGATTAGCTGGCTGTGGTGGGACATGCCTATAATCTCACCCCTTGGGAGGCTGCAGCAGGAGGATTGCCATGAGTTTGAGGCCAGCCTTAGCTATATAATGAGTTCAAGGCCAGCCTGAACTACATAGCAAGACCCTGTCTCATTAAAAAGATAAGATTGATGAGAACTATCTACATTTTAGCAAGGGTAATGATTCACAATGTTTGATCAAAGGAAACTATCAACAAAAACATCTGTCCTCTTCCCTGAAAAGATAAGAAATTATATTGGTGCTAAAGTCGAGATTGAGTATTTCTGCTTTTATTTTGCTATTGTTTTATTTTGTTTTGCTAACCAGAGATGGAGACTAGCATAAATGGTTTGTGCTTAGGCTGGTTTATTTTGTGTCATGGGTTTTCTAAAAGAGAGGCTAGTGCAACATGTTTAAACAATGGAAAACAAAAGAAAAATACATTAAATTGCTGATAGTGTGCTACTGTCATCCTCTTGAAAATGGGGCCACTGTCACACCCCTATCTGCCAATTCAGAATCACCTTCAATTTCTCTTTAGTAGATTCCCATGCTAAGTACATTATATCCCCAAAGTCTAACAGTGACTTTATAAAAAGATATGAAGCAAATAAAAAACACACAAAAGTATGTGTTGCTCCCAGCTTTTAAAAACTATATCACAATGTCCCATTTGGATGATGCATTTTTTTTTCTTGAACTTATGTTTTTGTTCTGATATTTAAAATGTGGTTAAAACTCACAACTAAGATTTTGTTTTGTAGCTCTGTGTAATTTGATCTGTTGTCTCCAAATTAAGAGCTTTCCATTCTGGATAACTTGTGACAGTGTTCTCTAGGTTACATGTTTCTGTTCCCTCCTGCCCTGGCAGGAGTGCTTACACTGGTGCCGGACCCATTCAGGGTGCAGAGAAATGGAGAGGTGACAGTGACTCCCGAGTACCTACCCTAAGTGTGTACAGGGTCCCTCTCACTTGACTGAACAAACTCCTAAACGATGATATCATCACAGAAAATACATGTACTCACAGAAATACTTAGGAGAAACTATTCATTTTTTGAAGAAAGAAATGTGGATGCTGATATAAGCATGTCATTTCTGGGTGCATGGAGTTTGTTATTCTGTGAGCAGATGAGAGAACTGAGGAAGAATTAAAGGAAGATCACTGCAGTATAGGGGGGAAAAAACCAAAGACCTGCACATAGAATGGTTAATGTTTGCTAAGAATCTTGGTTCACCAGTGTCCACGATTTCTTAATAAAATCCAATGATCAAAAATATTTGTAACCAGTCCTCTTCAAGATTCAAAATACATTTTTTAAAAAGTCATGGCCACCGTATTCTCTAATGAAACAAAACAAAACAAAAGATGATGCTTTGGCTTAGTATTTGCAAACAGCAGATATCTTTGTTCATTGGCGGTACCACAGACTGGGTAACGTAAACTACAAAAATTTACTTTTCATAGTTCTAAAGGCTGGAAGTTTAAGGTCAAGGTGCTAGCAGGTTTGGTATCTGTGGAGGGTCCATTACTCAGTTAATAGACTGCTGCCCTCTTGCTGCATTCTCATATGGTGGAAGGGACAAGGGAACTCTCTGGAGTCTCTCTTAGGACACTAACCCCATCCATGAAGGTTCTACCCTACCCTCATGACCTAATCACATCCAAGGCCCTACGTCCTAATACCATCACAATGGGAACTAGGTTTCAACATCTGAATTTGAGGAGCTACAAGCAGTCCATCAGAACCAACAAAAAAAGTCAAATTTACCTGACCATGTTCTGAATGGCAGAGCCAGTTCTCTCCAAAGCTGTTTTTCTATTAAATGCAAGGGCTCCTGCACAGGGCCTCTCTCGCTGCCTGAGGAGGCTTCCCCTGAGGGCTCGAGCTGACGAGGCCATGGCTACTAAGTCCTCGGCACCTAGTCTTGAAAGTGACCTTCAATCACTTCTGCCATGCTCGGTTGTCCACGAAGACAACCTCAACAAAATCCAGGCCTAAAGAGGCAGTACCAAGCCCTATACTAATCTTCTTTCTCTGGATTAACACTTATATCCTTTCCTAGGTCTTGTTGTCAATTGCCAAAGATGCTTAGACAGCAGTGTCTACAGTGCTGAGACAAGCTTTTCTATCAGCCTGTGATAACCTCATGGATGTGGTTTTCATTCATTTTCAAGGAAATATCTTATTTGTCAATGTCTAGGTTGTAATTTAAATTGCATTTTCATAAAAATGGACAAAGTTGAGATTACTGACTATAGCGTAAGAAGGGATGTGTTGAGGGGATAAAATTGGGACCAATGCATTGACGGAGTCTGCCGTCACTAGTCGAACAGTACCTGAGAGGAGGGGTGAGGAGGAAAGAAAAAACACACTTCAAAAGAAAAAAGACAGAGTCGTCAGGGCTCCCAAGACTGAGCTCCGAGTTTATTTTTCTCTTCCCTTTTATACAACACGTGAGTTTGTTACAGGTGAATTTGGTTGTTACAGCTGAGTTTGGTCGTTACATCATGACCCTTATCCAGGGACACCTGCTTCCCTGCTTTCCAGTCCCTTGGCAATTCCCCACCCTCATGGGCCTTCCCGTTTCTTGGGGCTACAGAACGTTCATCACATTCCAGGGCAATCTCTGAAGGTAAACATCCAATTTAGGTAAGGACGCGGTTCCTCATAACATAGTCTCCATACAATGGAGGGTAAGATTCAAAATGGAGTCTCCTTAGCTACCACCACTCCCCACAATGCGTGATCATTTGACATTAAGTATCTCTAGGCAGAACGGAGCTAATATTCTCATCGGTATTTGGAATTGGTCCACACTCTTTTCTCATATCTATTTATGTCTATTGACCTAAATGGAGATGGGGGTTGGGATGTATCCACAGTTGGATTCAGACATGTACAGACAGGGGCTGACAGCCTCTAGGGCTCTGACACAAGCCAGGTTAGGGGCTCAGAAGTCCTCTCAGCTCAAGTTCACTAGTTTGAAGCCGCCTGGTAGACTTAGCAGCCAAGCTTCCTCTTCTAAGATAAATGGTTTCAGACAAATAATGCTTGAATCCATTCTGATCTAACTACCTGGGAGAATTACTGTGCCCTGGGGAGAAAAACTTTGGGTTCTAGGACTGATAAAGTTGTGCTCAAACTGCAAAGGCTCCAGAACCTATGCAGCTCTCTGAAAGAGGTGTGCTGCACAGAGAGACATGTCGGGTACTCCTGACTCATTACCTGCCAGGGAAGCTGGGAGACAAACACTCAGACTTCATGAAGACCTATGCTCAATATAAGGACAATTTTTTAACAGACAGTCACATCCCTATAACTTTCTCTTAGTTAGCTCCTCAGTACTGGAAATATCTACATTGAAGAGAAATTTGGCCTAACCAGTCTTTGAGATTCATTTTAGGGTCCTAGGCTTTCTAACTATAAAGGTGACTTGAATGAGCCTCTTTTTTTTCCACACCTTTATTCAGTTTGCATGCATATATGAAAGTGTTAAGAGCATGCTGAAGAATAACTTTCCTATTTCTGCTTTGACAGTTAATTTTAAATATCAACTTGACTAGGCCATAGGGTGCCATATATTTCATCAAATATCATTGTGGGGGTTTCTGTGAGGGTGTTTTTGAATGAGATTAACATTAAAAATGGTAGTTTATACCATAAAGTTAAACTAACATTTTAATTGGTAAAGTACAGTAGAGTATCCTCCATCATGTCATGGGCTTCAATCAGCTGAAAGTCTGGCTAGAGCAAAAACACCAGCCTTCCCCTGAGTAGATGCAAGAGCTCCAGCAGACAATCTTCAGAATTCACCTGTACCACTGGCTTTCCTGGTCTTAAACTGGCTTACCCACACTGCAGATTTAGACTTCCCAGCCTCCATAATCATGTGAGCCAATTCCCTATAATAAACCCTACATACCCATCCTATTGATCTGTTTCTCTGGAGAACTCTGACTGTACAAATGCTTTCTCAAAATTGTTTGCTCACTCTGTATCCACTTCCCAATCTTTAGATGTTCAGGACATTTCATAGCTTAGTCCGAAGTTCTATGTTCTATGTACATCTCTCCACAGGGGAAATCAGCCAGTCCTGAGGTTTAAATAGAGTTTTCAAACTTATATCCAGCCCAAGCTCTCGTCAGAATTGTGGATAGGACTACACTTGATGTTTCTTCTTGGACATCCAAGAAGATCTCAGACTTAAAATACCTAATTCAGAACCCTACCCCACTGCTATTCCTTCTCCTGCCACTCACCCATCTTAATGGCAGCATCCTTCACCCAGTTGTTCACACTCCATACATGGAAGGCAGCCTTCATTCCTTTCTTCTTTTATAGCTAACATCAATACTTTCACGACACCTATCCATTTTACCTTCAAAATATATCTCCAAATCTCTCCACTGCTCACCACCTTCACATTACCATTCCCTGCTTCTATTCTTGTTCCCCTCCATTGCTTTTCCACATAGCTGTGAACGATCTTTAAAGAAACGAATCTGATCACATCACTTCTGCACTCAATACCCTCTGCAGTTTCCCACCCTCTTAGAATAAGACCCAAACCCTGTCCAGGTCCTCAAATGTACTATACTTGCCTCTGACTCACAGCCTAACCTAATGTCCTACCACTCTCTCTTCCTGGCCTGTCTGTTCTTTCTGGGAAATCCAAGCTGACTCACATCTGTAGGTCTTTATGCTTGCTGTACCCTCTGCCTAAGTACCCTGTGCTCAAATCTCCACAGTGCCTTTCTCCTGTGGACCATTTACTCTCCATCTACATGTTACCCTCAGAGGGGACTTCCCTAACTGCCCTGTCTATCAGATTTTCTCCCTTGCCTCTGTCTTCTAACACTGCTTTAACTTCCTCATGGCCCTCCTGTTGGCACAAAACAAGTTGGCCTCTGGATGAAATTTCTATCACTTGCTTTCTGGGCCCAGACCTTGGACCAGCTACAGAAGAGACTGGGCCTCCAGCCCATGGGAAACTTACCCAGTCAATGTCACAGGAGATGATTTCCTCCTGCCTAGTTAGCCCTGCTAGCAAGGACAGAGAGACCAAGGTCTCCAGAAATACCTGTAGGATGTGGGTTCTGGCTCTGACCCAGGTGTACTTACCTTGAGGGCAGACTAGCCAGGGAGGAACTTGGTGAAGCCCAGAACTCACCTTCTACAGGTTCTTCTGGAGCCCTATGTCTGGACTGAATCACCAAGCTGTACAATGAGATAATTATTTCTTTTCCTTTGGAGTAAGGGGTGGTAGTCGAATATCCTTTATAAAAACAAAAGGCCTAGGGAATAGAGATCCCTCTAACATTTTAGAGTAATAAAAAATGCTGTCTGAGGTGATTGGCTGAAAAGCAAGTAAGGTTATTTCTCAAAAACTTTCCTCCAACCATCACTTGGTGCTAGAAGAAATGCCCCCTCAGCAGTGACATCCAGCACCTACCTATTTTTTTGGTTTGTTTGTTTTTTGAAACAGGGTCTCCTGTAGTTCAGGCTGACATCAAACTCTTGACAATCCTCCTGTCTCGGCCTCCCAAATGCTGGGATAACAGGCATGTTGCACCACACCTAGCAACCTATCTATGTGATATGGAACACGGCACACACTTTACTGGTACCTTGCTTACAGCAAATCAAAGCACAGGCTGCCCCACCCTCACCAACACCCTTTCTACAAGAACTTGCTTATGTAAGCTACTTCCTACTCTTCCTGTATTTCATGTCACTTACAAACTAAGTTCCCTTTCTCGTCAATGGCTTTCATCTCCTTCTGCATCTCTGGATATTTTGCTTAAATTGTAGGTTTTTCATTTTAACCAAGAAAGCTTCATGGAACCAACAGACTCATTGTACAGAATGACACATGTTAAAAGTGTTAAGAAATTATAGAGAAAAGAAGAGCGAAACACCGTTCCCTTCTTCTCATCACTTTCCATGTGTTGGATGCCAGGCCAGGCCAGGAGCTGCACAGACCCTCCAGGGGCCACACTCCCCGTGGCTCATCCCTGACTGCACCTGGTCAGCATGATCTGGGCTTCTTCCATTTCCCTTGACAGCAAAGCCCAAGTGAGGGGCATTTTAGTGACTTGTGAACACTTCCATAGCCAGAAAAGCCAACACCAAACAAATACAGATCTTCAGAGTTGTTGCTTTAAAATACATGTAAAAAAAAACCTTAGAGGAATGAGAGTAGCATTACTTTGAATGAACACCTAGCTATCTCACACCAAGTGGCTTTCTGAGAAAGTCATGGGAACCGATGTGGCATCTAATGTCATTTCTAAATACACAGATGCTTAGCACAATTACCTCTGAAATAGTAACTAAAATGAGATACTTAAAAGGCTCAAAAGCCTCTTCTGATAGTCTCCTGCTATAAAAGAGTTCTTATTAAAATGAAGATTTGTTGGGCCAGGGATTTAGCTCAGTGGTTCTGCCACCTGCCTTGTAAGTGCAAGATCCTGAGTTCGATCCCCGGTACCAAAAACAGAAATTATTTTTTTTCCTTCTACTTTATCACTATTATTATTTAAGGAAGAAACATGTATTCCACCTATGGATGCTGTAATGTTTCCTCTTGGGGTCTCTAAATAGGCCAATGGTTTTAAAATTTGCTTTTGCATTGTAGATTTTATGTTCTATGTGACCCAACAACTATAGACAGACTTCATTTATTTATGTCTTTGCATTTTTCCTTTCATTTTTAGATTCTGACAGCCAAGAAAATTTTTCTTTCCTTTTGTGACACTAACATAATAAGTCAAAAGAAAACAATTTAAAGCTTCAATTTAAAATATTTCACTGCCACTCACATGTGTAAATATACTTGTGTACAGGCATTCCTTGTCCTGGTCCTGCAACTAGGTCGTTAAATGAATTGGTTGCTAAATGAGGAATTATATATAGTATGTATAATATTCAGAACAAAAAAATGGTCAAAGGAAATGTCAATTTGGTGATTTTGCTTTTACTTACATGCAGTACTGATATAATGGAACATAACACTACAGTATTGTACTGTATAGTACAATCAGCACAAATTACAGTACTGTATAAACAAGGTATACTGTACAAAAAAAGAGACATTGAGGCTCTATAAACAAGATGTACAGAACTGAACAACAAAAAAAAGGCAAGTCAGGCTGGAGATTTAGCTCAGTGGCACCATGCCTGCTTTGCAAGCTCGAGGTCCTGAGTTCGATCCCCCATACCAAAGAAAAAAAGGCAGGTCATAAGTCCAAGAAGCATGTCATAAGTTCAAACAGTGTATCTCAATTGTTGTACTCTGAACAGTCATTAAGCAGGTAGGTCATTAAGTGAGGAATACCTATACTGCCAGTAACTGGTACAGTGCTTCAAAAAAGGGCAGAAATGGCAGGAGTGGTGATGCATACCTGTAATCTCAGCCACTTGGAGGCTGAGGCAGGAGGACTGCAAATTCCATACAAACCTGAGCAACTTAGCACAACCCTGTCTCAAAATATAAATAAAAATGATAGAGGGTATAGCTCAGTGATAAAGTGCTTCCTAGCATTGTCAGGCCCTGGGTTCAATCCCTAGCACCACTGCCACAAAAACAAAAAAGGACAGAAGTAGCTGGGTGACTATCAGCAGTGAAGATTTTATTTTATAGCTATTAAGAAAGTTCCAGCATCTTGTCTGGAGTCCCTGATTCCTCCTCTCACCTTCATATTTATTTAATCCAGCAGCATCCTTTAGGAGCCACTGTTAACCATCAGCTGATGACCTCACACTTCTTCCTATTTCTCTGGCCACCGTTGTGGCCCCGAGATGGAGATCTCTCCTCTGGACTAGAATAAGGGCTTCCTAAGTCTTCCCAGCCTTTGTTCACAGCAACAGATTCTCCAGGTAGCAGCCAGAGTTAGTCTTCAGTGATGCAGAGCATGGCAGTTCTTAGTCAGAACACAGGCGTGGCTTCCCCTCGCACCCAGAATGAATTCCACACCTCACCATCACGTCCATCGGGGCCTGTGCTAATGCCATGTCAGCCTCTCTTGTGCCATTCCTTCCATTCCTTGAATCACCAGGCCCGCCATAGAGCCCTGTGCATATGGTTCCTTCTGCCACCAACACTGCTTCCAGAAGGTTGCTCCACCTGCTCCTTCCCACCTCTTAGTTTTCCATCAGAATGGCAGGTCCTTGGAGAGCCCCGAGATCTGCCGCCCTTTCTAAACCTACTCCCCTTTCTGCTCATTCACCATCTCTCTGCACCAGTGCTTTCTGTAGAAGACCTACTCTGAAATGACTTCTTCTATGCCTCTCTTCCATAGGAAGATAGGCTCCAGGAGACCAGGGGATTTGTCTTAATCACTGCTGATGCCCCCACACTCCAAACACTGCCCATCACACAGAATGCTTTATAATTATTGTTGAAAGAAGGAATTTTCCTACTTCTGAATACAATGTTTATCCCCATGAGTTACTTATCAATCTGGCTATCATAATGGAGAAAACTGATATGAGTGCTGAAAAGGTAAGGGTGAATGTCTAAAAATGAGGTGGTTTCGCTATGGAAATCAGTATGGAGATTCCTCAAAAAGCTAAAAAGAGAAATTCTATTTGACCAAGCTATTTCCCTTCTAGGTATCTTCCCAAAAGAGTTAAAAGCACCATATTACAGTAATACGTGTATACCCACGTGTTATGGTTTGGGTCTGGATATCCCCCCAAAGACTCATTCGGTCAGAGGTTGCTGAATCTGGAATGTGTTATGCTGGGGGTAAGGGCATGTGATCACTAAACCACAACATCTGAGAGATTGTCTTGGCACTGCCCTAATCCCAGTAGTCTGAATAAGATACAAGCGCAGAAATATGCTGTTAAACTCTTTTGTTGCCTTTGCTGCCTTGTGTGCACCATGCTGTTTCTCCTCTGCAATGCCTGTTTGTCATCTCTGCCTTGGAGCCAGCCAACTATGGACTGAAAACTCCATGAACTGTAAGCCAAATAAGCCCCTTCCCCATTAATTTTGGGTGTTGGGTATCCTGTCTCAGCAATGAGAGAAAAGTAACGAACACACCATGTTTATAGCAGCAAAATTCATAATAGCGAAAGCTTAGAACCAATCAGCAGATGAATGGATAAAGCAAATGTGGTATTTATACACAATGGAGTACTACTCTGCTATGAAGAAGGATAAACTTGACTCATTTGTAGGAAATTGGGCCAATCTTGAGATCATAATGTTAAGTGAAATAAATCAGATGCACAAACTTAAGTATCACATGGTTTCTCTTATATGAGGAGGACAATATATAAATAAAGTACAAAATAAAAGATAGATACTAACGGGAGAAAAGAAGAAAAAAAAGGTATTGTAATACAGCATGGCCATTGTATCTAAAAGTGTACCTTGATTTAGTAAAATTGTCTTATGTGTTTAATCAGTTTTCTAGCCTATTAATCTGGTTGTTAATCTGAGTTTATGATAATTAAATTAAGAAAGACTTATAAAATAAATAATTAAATAAATAAATATGATGTTGGCAACGAAAAACAAAAAGGAAGAAAAATTTTTCAAAAAATAGGGGTGGAGGTCCCAGCACCCGGAAGGAAGCTCCCAGCCTCCATCCCAGGCTCCTAGGGCAGAGAAGCTCAGCCGGTCCCAGCACCTAGAAGGAAGATCCCCCACTGCCATCCCAGGCTCCTAGGGCAGTGAAGCTCAGCCAGTCCCAGCACCCGGAAGGAAGCTCCCCCGCTGCCATCCCAAGCTCCTAGGGCAGAGAAGGTGAGCCGCGTGGGTGCCAGAAGCACCCCCCACCCCTGTGGAAAT
>NW_004624733.1:6409685-6427065 GCF_000247695.1 Heterocephalus glaber | reverse complement strand
AAAAGGAAAAAAATGGAAACAAAGTCTTTGCAAATAGGGAAGGGTGGAGGGGGTGGAGGGGTTGAAGGGAGGGAAGGGGAAGGGGAAAAAAATGAGAATCAAGGTACTCATGTAATGGTACAAGATCCCAGTGATGAATGTAACTGTATTTTATACCAAAAATGTACCAATAAACTTAATGGGAAAAAAATGATTAAAATGAATAATTGATAATTTGAAATAGGAAAAGGTCCAACGGAGTCAGGGTGGTGGGAGGGGAAAGGGAAATGGAAGAAGGGAAAGGAAAAATTATGAGAAAAGAAACAAAATGGAAATGGAATCTATGTAAATAAGGAAGGGTGGAGGGGGTGAAGGGCACACAGGTAATGGGAAAAAAAATAAGAACCAAGATACACCATGTACAGGTATAAGCACCCAATGATAAGTGTAAATGTATTGTTTACCTAAAATGTACCAATAAAAGAATTAAAAATAAATAAATAAATAAATAAATAGGGAGGAGTGGAAAGGGGAAAAAAAGGAATTGAAATGTGTTATGTACAAGTATTGATTCCCAACAACAAATGTAATCATTATTTAGTGCAACATGTACTAATAAAAATTTTAAAAACAAAACAATGTGATTTAACAGAAATGAAAATGGAAAGGATTCTAGAGACCCCAATCATTTCAGATAGCCTCCTACACAGTACCAGTTTGTATTGCCACTGAACAATGTTACTAACTCCCTACTGTCTTGGAATCTTATTCATTAATCTTTGGCAAGATGCCTCATTACCTGAGGGTATAATACCATAAAGGATAAAGAATAAACAACCAGGTGGAGATTCTTCTTTAGCAGACAAAGGAAACCAGAAATCTAGGCCTGTGTCTGTTCATTACAGGATGTGCCCCATTTCTTTCCCAATTAATTCTGACCCTGCTTTAGTCTCTGGCATAGGAAGAAAACACATGGTTAATTGTAGTGGCAAGAACTTTGCACTTGGGTTTGGAAAGCACCTGATTTCATGATTTTGGCACTTAACAAGCTTTATGTCAGGCTTCAAAAGAGCTCACCCTCTCATCTGCAGATGGAAAGCATGAGACTCCTGCACAGGTTACTACGAAGTGTCCGCCAGATAAGGCCACAACAGAGCTGGCCAGGGCTCCCACAAAGAGCTCTGTGTGTGGTATTTTCCTTCCACTCTTGAAACCGTCTGGCTCTTTTCCTTTTGTCCATCAAACACTAACAAAAGAATGACGTGGCATGCTATTTATGCTTTCAAAGCATCAATATGTGGGCTTAAAAGTTTATTTCTGAGACTCATATAATCAGATGTGTTACATCTAATCAACCAGAAGTCCAGTTTTCCTTGGCTACTAATAGTCTTAGATTTTGAAAATACATTGCCTTCACTGCGTTTTATTCTCAGTGCATCACTAACATGACAAGCTGCTTTTCTCAGAATGTATCAGGAATTCTGTTTCTTAGCAACACCCCTCCCACAGGCAATAAAAGACAGAACATAATTCCCTTTGGGCATTAGGAGTCTGCTCATAATGCTGAAAATGTGGCCAATTTTCCCTTAGACACAAAATTACCAATCAATTCTCCACCTTTGAAAGACAATACAATCGAAACCCTTCAAAGAAAAGCTTTTGAAAAGTTTAATACATTTCTCATTCCTGGGCCAACTATTTCAGGGCTTAGTTTTAGAGCTATTACAGAATTTTAATGTATTAAGTCTCATGGCTTTGCTTGTCAGGATTCAAAATTAAGAATGAAGCTTTTCAATTCTAAGCTCTTTCCTTACCTCCCAAGTTCATCTTTCAAAAAAATTACTGTGAATATTAGCTGTACTCCTCAGTTTAATAGTCTAGATTTCAGAAAATAAAAAATTTACGTTTTTTGTCAAGTATAAAAAAGCTCATTGTAAAGTTCACTTAAAGGTTAAAAGTCCAAATAAATCTAGTATTTAATATATTTTAATGACATATATTTCCACCAAATAATAATAGCTACTTTTATTAAGAAATTATTGCTGGGCATGGTGGTGCATGCCTGTAATCCCAGCACTCAGGAGGCTGAAGTAGGAGGATCACCATGAGTTCGAGGCCAGCCTGTACTACATAGTGAGATCCTGTCTCAAAAAACAAAACAAAACATATCATTATGTGCCAGATGCTTTACTTAGCCTTAACAAACCTTTATTTACTCCTCATAAAAACCTTGTTGGATAAGCATTAATTCCCATTTACCATGGAATTGAAGCTTATAAAAGTTAATTAAGTAGCTCCAAGTCATATAGCTAGCATACAGATGCCATGTAAGTATATAGTAGTTTTTACTGATTCTTTAATTCATTTTTAAAATTATATTTTGCCATCACTGCTTTTCACCTAGTTTGTTGAATCTAATTGATCAAACAAATAAAACTACGTGTAACTTTACATTTCTAGAAAAGATAGTGTTCAGCAGTTGCCCAAGGGAACTTGAACATATCCAGAAGACTTAGTCTTTTAACACGCTAATGTATGCTGCAAAGAACGCATGTTGAAAGAATTCAGTGTAGTAAAAAAAAAAAAAGAGCCAGTAAGCTACATGTTATTTTCTGAATCAGTAAGTTTCATAGCACCAGAGCCAAGCTATTTTCCAGCTGTTTGATAATTAGGGTGATTACCTACCACACCTCCTCTATGCATACGATTCTGTCAAGCTCAATGTGTTACTAAGCAACTAGCAAGCAAAATAAATGTGGTCAAAATTATTTAGTATATGTGCTGCTGAAGCGAACACAAATTATATCTTTACTTTTTTTTTTTTTTTTTTAATACTGGAGATTGAACTCAGGTCCTTGCGCTTTCGAGATAGGCGGTGGAACCACTAAGCTAAATCCCCAGGCCTGGTCAAAATTATTTAAAGTATGTTCCTATCTGATGGATCTAATTTTTCTTAAAATACCTGACACGTGAATGGTTTGTATTTTCTATGACTGAAGAGTCTTGTCATTATTTAGTTTTTAATTTGTTATTTTTATTAGCATATTTGTAGTACATAATGATTACATGTATCATGAGGAGCTGGTACATGTACATAACACACTTTAATTCTTTTTGTTTTGTTTTGTTTTTTTGGTACCAGGGATCAAACTCGGGTCCTTGCTCTTTTAAGGCAGGTGGCGGAACACTGAGCTAAATCTCTGGACCCTCACTTTCTTTTAATGTTCCCTTTCTCTCACCCCTCCCTCCATCTCTTGGTCCCCTTCCCATCTGCAAAAGACATACCTTAATTTAATAAAATGCTACTTAACATTAACGTGAGTACTGCAGCAGATACACTGCTACACTTTTGGTTCAATCCAACAATGTGCATTACCATGAATAGTGTCTTGGTGAGGATACCTATCTATGATACATATGTAATTATGTGTGTGAATAAATATGCATGTATATTTACATATATATTAAACAGAATGTCTTAGGGGTTAATATATACTATATATTAAACAGAGTGCTTGTGCTGAAAGCCTATGTTAAATGAATGCTTTTTTAAGCTACTGTTATATATTAACAGTTCATTACTAGAGGCATTTGACATTACCTTTTGGGTGTTTCTGTGGTAGTACTGGATTGAACCTATGGTTTCATGAAGGTAGGCAAGTACATTACCACAGAGCTTTATCCCCCCTCCCCTTTCTTTCTTTCTTTTCTTTTCTTTCTTTCCTTCCTTCCTTCCTTCCTTCTTTCTTTCTTTCTTCCTTCCTTCCTTTTTTCTTCGGGTCCAGGGATCAAACTCAGGACCTTGCGCTTGCCAGGCAGGTGTGGCACCACTGAGCTATATCCCCAACCCTCCCCCTCTTTCTTAAAGGAGTGAGGGCACTGAAAATACAGCACACCAATGAAACCACATGCTAAGAAAAATACAAAATAGGAAATTGTATTTATAGGTAGTATATTACTATGATCAGAAAGCACAAAGACACTTGTTGCCATAATACGTGCATTGGATCCAGAAGAAACTACTAGAATCCTGCAAGGGAGAAGCCTATAAAAAGAAAAGGGCAAAAAGCTTTAACTTTTCTTCCCTAATTTACTACACTGATCAAACCAAGCAAGAGTCTCCTAAAGCCCACGAGTCTCTCAGCCCAAATGCTGTTTTTTGGTTTTTGAGACAAGGTCATGCTATGTAGTTCAGGCTGGGCTTGACCTTTCTATGTAATCCAGACTGGCCTTAAACTCATGGTGATCCTCCAGCCTCTGTCTACTGAGTGCTGGGATTAAAGGCGAGTGCCACCACACCTGGCACCTCTGAGCTTTTTGAAGAGCCTCTTAAAACTTTTATTTTTGAGGCAGGGTCTCACTAAATTGGCCAAGGTGATCTTGAATTTAATGATCCTCTTTCCTCAGCTTCCACAGTCCTGGAATTACAAGCACTCATTACCATGCCTGGCTGCTCTGTTCTTTCAAGAAACTTTTCTGTTTCAGCCAGAATTAGCCTCTGTTGCTTGCTACAAAGAACCCAGGCTACAACCTCTTCGTAAAGGACTACTAAACATTAAGTGATTCACATAAGTAAATACAAATTAAAAAGTGCTTTGTATACCAAAATAACCTATGAGTGAATTTTTCTAGTAAATGTGAGGATATGTATTATGCAACCTCTCACCCTCCTTTTACCCTGGACCTTGCAGGGAGGTTTACTTGAGCTGTCCCTACAGTTTGTGACTACAAATGAAGACAAGCTCAGTGCTCAAAAGGTTCTCAGCTCCAAATCTTGACCTCATTATAGGTTGCCACAAACAACTTTGTTTTCTGTTGTGGCAGAGGAAAGACAATGTTCACATTTAGAACTGAATTCCATGGATATACTCACGGTCATACATGATTCTCAGCATAATTATAATTCTATATTTTTGTGACTTGTTAACAAAGTCTAACTGAATTCTAGGGAGAATATCAATGTAAGAATGACCTTGAATCAGTACTTTATAAAACAGCAAATATTTTAATAAATATAGTACTAATAACCAAGTATACTTTTAAATGAGAATGCTAGACTAGCTTAGTATATCCCATTTCAAATACACAGAAATGCTGGATAAATATACACGATTTTTTAAAAAGAAATTATACAGCTGAGCTTGAAAGAAATAAAAACCCTTAAATTTAAAAAATGAAAGGGAGAGTTCAAAGCCACAGAGTAAGTGCACACAGCATCACTGAGGTAGGCATGTCGAACGGCGAGGGCCAAGTGCTTGGCATCTGCAGGAAGCAGCTCCGTGTCCCAGTGAGACAAGGGGTCAGAACTGAGCTTCCATATAGAAATGGCAAGAGCCCCACAGAGATTATTCCTGGAATGGGGTGCAGGGAGAGAAAACCATAGCTTTTTAGTCCAGGGAAGAATCAGAGAAGCTTTGTTGGCTGCCCATTACCCTGGGTTGGATTAAAAAACAAAATGCTCCCATGAGAAAGTAAAACTTTAAGCCCACACTTTGTATAGAATCCAGATTAACTCCACCCTTCTCACAGAATCTCCAAACTGGAAATTTAAGATAAAAACTGATTCTGGAAACCCTGGGACTCTGATTTCTCTGTAGGAATATTCCCAAAGCCCTGAATCTATAGGTGCTTTTCACCTAAAATAAAACACCACTGCTGACCATTGCCACAAAAATAGTTACAACTGACACAAAGAAAGGACCCACTGGGGGCCAGGGATTTAGCTCAGTGGTTCCGCTGACTGCCTTGCAAGCACAAGGACCCTAGTTCGATCCCTGGTACCAAAAAAAAAAGATTTGGGGCTGGGGATTTAGCTCAGTGGTTTTGCCGCCTGATATGCAGGCGCAAAGACCTGAATTCGATCCCCGGTACCAAAAAAAAAAAAGAAAGAAAGGACCCATCATGAAGTAAGCAGCACCACTAAGAACTTAATGTAGGACAACAACAAGGGAGCTCAGGTAAAGTTGGGATGCTTAGATTAATGAGATATGTAGAAAATGAAAAGGGCATGGGCAACTTAAAAAAAAGAAATTGAATTTCTAGAAATAAAAGCAGGCATTAAAATTTAGAAAATGAATGGGTTAGGCAGTAGATGAGAAAGAAAATAGAATTTGTGAATGGAAAACAATGTAAGAAAATCAGCCTTGAACAGAGGGGTAGAAGATAAGTTAAGAAACAAAAAATAGAGTTGAAAAATCTATCAATATGTCTAACAGAAGTTTTATAAGTAAAGAATAAAGAAAATGAGGAAGACTCAGTAGACAAAGATAATAACGGGTGATAATTTCCTAGAATTAAGAAAAAAACATGAACCTATAGATTGAAGAAGCAAAAATGAAACTGAGAGACTGGCACGGTGGCACATGCCTGTAATCCCGGCACTCAGGAGGCTGAGGCAGGAAGATCAGCACGAATTACATAGTGTGAGAGACTCTGTCTCAAAAAAAAAGAAAAAAGAAAAAGAATCAAACTGAGATCACAAGGTGGATAAATAAATCAATCCAAATTTAGTCACATAATAACAAGACTGCAAAAACCAAAGATAGAAAAAAAATGTAAAATAAAATGAGAGGAAAAAGATTACCCACAATGGAACAAAGAGTGCTAGAACTCAGCAGAATTAGGGGCTAAAAGACAGTAAAATAATATCTTCAAAATGCTGATGCGATGCTGTCAGAGTGAGATACTTGGACACACACACACACAGTACCCTCTGAAAACATTAAAAGAAGTAGTTTAGAAAGAAGGAAACTATTCCCAACAGGAAATAGTGAGATTCAAGTAATGAAAATCAACAAAACTGGTAAATAAGAACATTTAACCACAAACTACCATGACATTTAAAAAATTATTCAGTAGGATAGAAAGTTAAAATCAAGGTGAAACAAACATCTTAGATTTTTAACAATTTAAAATACGAGAGTAATGTAAGGAGCTAAAACATTCTGAGGTGCAAGTACTGTGATATTGCTGTCTCCTAGGGCTGCCATAACAGATTACCTCAAATTTGATGGCTTAAAACAGTAGACATTTATTCTTTCATAGTTATGAAAGCCAGAAGTTCAAAATTAAGGTGTTCCTAGGGTTAGTACCATATATTTCATCTTTTTATGTATTTATTTTGGTATAGTTTCACCACATAATTGGTCAAATGGTACTTTTTGTTTGCCTGTTGTCAGCCTTCATGTTCAATATGACTTTTGTCCAGCTTCTTTTGCATGTGTGTAATACTCTCGCACGTTATCCTGTATAGTTGTTACAGTGTGTCTGTTATCATTGCCACGCTATGTACCATTTAAAGAATATATCAAATTTGGAGTATTTCCAATTGGGACTATTATAGAGCTTTGATTTTAAGTATTCTTACATATATATATATATATATGTATATATATATATATGAGACCTGAATGTGTTTCTCTAAAGCAGCAGTTCTTACATTTCTTGGTCTCAGAAACTCAAAAACTGAATTGAAGTTTTAAAATTAAAAAATTTTAAATGAAAAATTGAGCTATGAGACATTAATTTATTGAATCATTAATTTAAAATAACAATAAACCCATTATATATTATATATTTGTTCCCTGAGAATCCCATAACCAATTACCACAGGCTTGGTAGCTTAAACCACAGACATTTATTACCTCACAGCTCCAAAGAACTGCAGCCTGAAATTAAGGTGCAGCTAGAGCTGGTTCCTTCAGCCCCAGAAGCTGATCTGACCCTCTTAGCTGCTGGGAACTGCCAGCCTCTCCTGCATGCCTTAGCCTGTGGCTACATCCCTGTCTTCAGTGGCCTTCTCCCCTTGTCTCTGTGCCTTTTCTTCTGTTGCTTACAAGGGCACTCATGGCTGAATTTAGGACCCACCCTAACCCACCATGACTTTATCTCAAGATCCTTAATTCCAGTACATCAGCAAAAAAAACACTTATCCAGAAAAAAGTCATGTTCGGAAGGGAATGGAATTAATATGAGAAAATGAAAACATGGAAACAAAATCTTTTACAAATAGGAAGGGGTGGGGGGTTTGAAGGGAGGACAGGGGAATGGGGAAAAAATAAGAACCAAGAGAGTATATAAAGGTGCAAATTTCCATTGATGAATGTCATTATATTGTACACCTAAAAATGTACCAATAAAATTAATTTTTTTTTTAAAAAGTCATCTTCAGAAGTTCTGGGTGGGCATGTATTTTTGGGAACCACAATTCAACCCAGTAGTCATGTTAATAATGTAGAAGCGGCCTCTAAAAATGTAGAATGTATAAATTCTAAATAAGGCAGAGGAAAAACAGAGAAAACAATATCCTTGAGGGTAGGAGAAATCAAAGCTAAATTAAAGCACAGTAAAATAAGACTGCAGAAGTCCAAATTAATTAGAAATTGCTTTAAATACAGACAAGTTAAAATATGATTGTTAAAAGACAAAGTCAAATTAGATTAAAAACAAAGCCAAATAAAGCTCACATACCACTGCTGCTCTAAATGGAGTTGGGTCTTGTTTTCTTTAACACCTTTCTTACAGCTTTAGCTTAGCAGGGGTGAAAGGAATTCTCACGTGATTAATGTGCTCAAATCATTTTCATGTGTGGCGTTAAGCCTAACTACAAACAGAAGCTACAGAACAAAAATGGGGAAAAAAAAAAATCCCTTTCAAGGCAAATTTCTCTTTTTCAGATAGTAGTGAAGGGGTTAATTTTTCTGGATCAGTTTCAAGGTTTTTTTTTTTTTAAAGTATTTCTAGATGGCTTAAAAGATTAACAAAAGATTAAAACTGTAAGATTTATTTTTGATCCCCTGCTCGTCTTTATTCTTTAGCCAATTCCCCATCTTAGTAAAAATAAAATTCTTTGAAATTCCTGACTGCAAAGAACAGATCTTGTCACAAACCTGGTAGACTATGACTGATTTTCAGTCATGGTGAGTACAACTTCTGAGTGCACAGCATGGACCAGTTTTAATGAGTTCAGAATACAAAAAAAAAAAAAAGTCACACATATTCAAAGGAGATAGCACTTAAAATTTTATCTAAGAAAAATAAACTTACAAAATATAAAGTGCAAATTTTGAGCACAATGTCAAAAAAAAGAAAATTCAGTTAAGAGACTATGCACTTTTCTCATTTCAATGAAAAGATGTAATAGCTAGTCAATCCCAACACTGCAAATTATGATTTTTAAAAATTTTATTTTACTTTATCTTATTTTTTGATACAGGGTCTCACTATGTAGTTCAGGCTGGTCCTGAACTCACTGTGTAGCCCAAGCTGGCCTCAAACTCATGGTGAACCTCCTGCCTCCGCCTCCCCAGTCCTGGGATTACAAGCATGAGCCACAACAGCCGGCTTATGATTTTTTTTTAATGGAAAAGCAATATAAGCAGTTCTTTTGTGTGTGTGTGTGTGTGTGTGTGTGTGTGGTACCGGGGATTCAACTCGGGTTCTTGCACTTGCGCAGCAGGCAGTGGAACCACTAAGCTAAATCCCTGGCCCAAATATAAGCAGTTTTAATTCTAGACTTTCTTCAATTTTTATTCAACCTTAAAGAAAAATTTCTCTGCCCTTCAGAATATTGAAAATTAGCTTTGTTTACCTTCAAAAACTGCTTATTTTTTGATGGCAAGATTGTGTTATTCATTTTTATATTCCTGATTCATTGCATAGTGCTTGAAGGTAAATAAATTTGTTGAATTTGTGAATTTACTTGATCGATTTTCCCAAAATTTCTCTTAGATTGAGACTGTTTCCCCTGTATTTTTGCATTAGCAGGTCAGAAGGGTTCAGTTCTGCCAGTCTGACCCCATAGTATTCTTTCATGTTGTGTTATATAGATTAAAAAAGTACCTGAGGCCTAACAAGAAGCCAACACTTTGAATACAAAGTGCTATGAGGTGTAATGAAGGCTACCAGCAACTCTTACTCTGACTTTCAGCATAAATTAAGGTCTTTCATTACTTAAAACTGGAGAACAGTTTTCTTTGAATATTGACTCTTAATTTTACTCCTGCCTACTTGTAGAGGTGCTTAATCATTTCATTTTTAAGGCCTTATTCAAAATGGCAGAAAGATAAATTTCACCAACTAAAAATATTTTGTTTCTATTTCAGTTATCACAACTTTTAAATTGTAAAAAAAAAAAAAAAAGCTAGAAAATAAGCAAAAGCAGAAAAAAGATACTAGATTTGTTAGGCAATCAGCTGAGATAGGAAGAAAAAAATTTAAGTACTGATAGGTTTCTTCTTTAAATCTTTAATACACTTTGCTGTTTCTGCTGAAGGTGAGTTACAGTTGGCAATCCCATTCATTGTACATCACCTGAAACTTGCTTTGAGGCCTACTTAAAAAGTCATTAAAAAATGCTGTCTGTTAACCTGTATGTATGACAATTAGCTTTATAAGGACTTATAAATTAATCTGATGTTGGCAAAAATGTTTGTTGGAAGAAAAATGTTTTGTTGGTGCTGCCTTAAGTAACTTTGTGATATATTTTGACTAAATAATGTCACAGTCCAAAAAGAAATGTGTATAAACACCATACCCTACTATGTAAATCTTTTACAAGTAGCATAGGTTAGCAGTTTTGCAGCTACTTTATATGTGTACCGGGGCTGAAAAGATAACTATTTAGATAATGGGAGATACAGTATGTCACTGACAGAGAAAGAAGTTACAAAGAAGCAAAAGGCAAAGGCTAGAATAAATCCTATGGTGCTGGATCCCTAGTTGGAAATAACAATATAAACTCAGGTTTATTTTAAACATATGTATGTATACAGATAAATACAGAAGTTATTGTAGATGTGTATACATGTGTTAGTATGCATTCGTCTATTTCTTAGCTCTCCTCTAAAAATAGTGAAATCCCTAAAACAATAAGCACATCCAGCACCCAAATCTTGGATTCTAAATACCATTCTCCTGGGCTGTTTAGAGAAGTGACTGATTCTAGGATTGGGGCAGAAAAAATATATGATGATCCTGAAGAACTTTTTGGAGGTCAAGTGGATTGGACCCAGGGCCTCATGCATGCTAAGCATGTTTTGTCACTGAGCCACATCCCGAACCTAGAGCATCTTGCAGTGCTAGAAAGTAGAACAGGCTAAGGAGAAGAAAATGGTTCATGATGACCAAAGCTGCAACAAAATAATTATAGCACTAGGTTGTAACAACACATATTCATGAACCTATACAGAAAAATGTTTGAAGAAATGAGAAGGGACAAACTTCTTTACAATAGAACTTGAAATAATATGTCCTCTCCAAAAAGTAGAGCTTAATTCCTCTCCTCTTGGGCATTTGTTTGGATGTAGTGACTTATTCCTGTGGTATAACTTTACAATGGACAAACTTGGCAATACCATCTTCACCAAGTGATCAAGGGTAACAAGCACTGATAAGTCATGTGGCACCATGCACACGCTGCTACAATGTAATAAGAGAATACTACATGTCTGTGGTGTTTTTCCCCCAGGAAACTATCATCCCAGCATGGTCATGAGAAAATATCAGATACACCTGAATTGAGTGACACTGTACAAAATATTTTTAATCAGTACTTAAAAATGTCAAGATCTGGAAAAACTGAAAAATTTAGGTTAAGTATACATGAGTCTAAAGGAAGTATAGTATCTTAGATTGGATCCAGGGACAGAAAAAACATTAATGGGAAAACTGTGAAATTCAAATAAAGCCTGTAGTTTAGCTAATAGTATTGTACCCATATTAATGTCTTAGTTTTGACAAATATTACATAAGGTGTTAGCATTAGGGGAAATTAAATGCAGGGTGCATAGGAACTCACTGTACTAACATTGAAACTTTTCTGTAAATCTAAAATTACTTGAACATTTTTTAAAGTTTCAGACTATTCAAAGAAATACTGTAGAAATCTAATTTGTATTTTATCTGCCAAGCTCTCCATGCCCTCCCACTGTCACAGGGGACACCCAGGTAACATCCTCCAGGACATCCTGAATGACAAGTGGGCTGCCCGGCATCACACCAAGGCCATTCTGCTGTCCATCCAGAGCCTGTTAGGATCCAATATTGAAAGCACTTTGAGTACAAATGCTGCTCAGCTCTAGTTAGACAATTTATAGCCTTTAAGAACCTGTGAAAACCCTGCATAAAGCAAGTTTCCTAACCTACCTTGTCCAGCTTCTGAGTTTTATCATTTTTTTCTTAGATAGTCCTTTCTTCAGTTTCTGTAACTTAGGTTTAAATTTTATTTCTTTTTTAAAAAATTACCTCTCAATTGAGGCCTTGTGATAATGCTTTCAAAAATTAATCAGGGGCAGTGTGTGGTGGCACACACTTGTAATCCCAGCACTTGGCAGGCTGAGGCAAGAGGATCACTGCAAGTTCAAGGTCAGCCTGGACTATCTATAGTGAGTTTGAGACCAGCTTGGACTACATATCAAGACTGTCTCAAAAAAACCCCAAAAAACCAGGGTATCAAATTTTAGAACTATGTATTATCACAAGTATTCGTCATAGTATCTGTTACAATAGACTGAATCATCTTTCCATTTTTAGTTTTGGCAGTAATGTCAAGTACTTTAAACCAATCTATCAATCGACTTATACCAAAGTATGCAGTGGTTAACAAGCTAATTGTGCTAGTGGAGCTACTGATTTTCAAATTCTTTAGAGGGAATGTATGACTTAATTATATTTCTTTTCTAAGTTTGATTTTTCAAATTTTTTGAAGTCAGGGAATTTTATTACTTCACTTTTGGAACCAAACATAAACATATTAGGAAAATGAACTAAAGTGACACAATTATATAAAGCTGTAATTCTGAGAAAATCTTATTTTAAATAAAAGTGCTTTTGCAATAAACATATAATAAGGTAACATGGCACCTAGGAATCAGTTAATTCCTAAAGCCCCAAACTTCCCAACAAAGACCAGCCTAATAGTACAGAAATGAAAATACAGTACATCAGAGAAATAGAGTATTTTGAGAGCATACTAAGACTTTTTCTTGTTCAGATCTGATAGCTTGTATCTACATGTCTCCCAAAGCCTCATGTGGTCATAGGTGGGGCTTTTCTGAGGTAGCTGGATCTAGAATGTGTGATACTGGGAATAGATATGACACTAGGATTAATTCATGGTGTGATGCTAAGATTGAAGATGCCCCACCCTGGGTGTGAGTGCTACCTACCCTAAGGGCAGGTATCCTGGATAGAATATAAGGGACAGAAAAAGGGCTATTTTCACTACTTTTTTGCTGCTTTGCTGCCTTCTGCCAGCCATGGACTGTTTCCCCTCTGCGATTTCTCTCTGCCATGCCACCCTGCCCTGGAGCCAGCCAAGGCTCTATAAACTATGAGCTAAATAAACTTTTCCTTCTTTAATCTGGGGTGTTGGGTTGTCTCAGCAAAGAGAAAAAGTAACTAAAAAAAGATCCTTAAAATTCTCTTCCTTATAGATTTGCTAAGATTTCTTAAATATTTGTGGTGGTAGTGAAGACAATTATAGAACCACAGAATTAGGGATAAAAAAGACTTTAAAACAACCCTTTCAAAAGGATGACAAAGCTTATACTTGTCATGGATTAGATACATTAATGATTCAAAAGGAAAAACCTGTTAACATTGTATTTGAATTTGTGCTCAAGAATTCAGAAATTATGGCTAACATATTCTTTGGATCAATTAAAATGCATTAGATAACTGAGATATAAGGAAAAGGCAAGGACTACTTAGATTTTATGATTTTAAAATGCTACATATATAACTTACCTTCATTGTAATATATTATTGTATTACTATATATACTTCTGGTACTAATAACAAACCTATGAAAAACAACATATTAAGAGCAGCCCTCACCCTATACATTTCACAACCCTTCCCATTATTTTTAGTTTCTATGGTCCTTACTAGAAAAAAAGAGAATGGCACATAAATCATCTTTTTTTACATAGAAGTATTAATAATATATTCTAGCTCTTGAGTTCACAAAATTATCATGTAATTATTCACATAATTATCCTTTTGGAAAAGGAGTCCACTATCATATACTTTAGGTAATAATACCCATTGAGTATTAAGAGTTAATAAGAGTACACTTAAACTTGGTGCAAATTTACTTTTATTAAACCTTACAATGAATGTGGTGGCATATGATTTTCCACTGTGTGACAATTTATAGGCTGGCATCTGAAGACAGTACTTCTTTTTGAAAAATACACAATGGGAACTGACAAAGGGAAGAGAAACTGTTTAGTGATACACAAGGGCATAAAAAGAAAGACGACCAATTAGTTTTAGTTTCCTTAGTATCTAATTTTAAAATTATTAAAGTTCCAAACAATAGCGCTGCTGTTACAGTGTACAAGAATATGTTATCTCATTCAGCCTCTACAATTCCCAGAAAAATAATTCCAAGATTATACTTGCAAATTTAGTCTAGGGTTTTTGCTAAGTAATATTAAAGAGCTACTTTTCCAAATAGAACCTAAACAGTTTTCCCAACTCACAGTAAATGGGGTCTTTAAAATATAAGGTAGTAACTTTAAAAGTAAGCAATCATTTAACTTCAAAATCATAAAGGACTCCAAATTACCTCTGCTGATTTAGATTTACACCCATCTGCGTTAAGGATAAGAAAATGACTATTTTTAAATCTGTATCTGTCTTGAGAAAGTAGACTGATTATCTGAGTAAAACGACCATTTCTTTACAGAACGCCTACAATTCAAAAGGCCTTTAACGTCATTTTTATAGAAATGTAATCAAAATTTATACATTAACTCCAGCCAACATCACCATTCTATAGTTTAAAGCTTGACTTACATAAATTCAATTAGTTCACTAAGTATTTAATTTGTTCCTATGGTTTTAAAAACACAAACTTAAAGAGCCTAAATGGCTCAAGATTTTGAGATTAATTTCTGATGAAGGTCTTAAAAGAGTATTTGAGGTCACATTTACTAACCAATCCTAAAATAAAATTTTGAGCTATTCACTGATTTTTCAAGGGCTCCTACAGGCCTTTGCAGAGAATTGTATCTGAACTGATATAAAGCATTGCAGTTATCAAGACTGAGGACTAGTTCTAAGCTATCCGTTTTTAGTGGTGGAAAAACACTAAAGAAATCCTTATTTTGCACTAAAGTCGCAAGATTCCAGTACCCCTGTAAACAGTGTCAGATGTGCCTTGCTCTAAGAACATGTAAGTCCCACCTTACCAAGAAAAGGAGAAAACAGTACATCACTTAAAATTATAATTGTCATTTTTCACCCCAAAACTGAGTTCAATTAATGTATATATACTACACTGGCAAACTTATTCTTTCTTTTAAAAGTAGCTTATGCATATATAATTCTTATAGCACAGGGTTAGTGGCAAATGAACTCAATGTTTGATATTTCTAGAATATGACTAAATCATAATTATTTTTATATGGAGCAGTTCAAATATTTCATCAAATTTGCCCATAGTAAATAAGGGATAGTAAAATCTCTTCATCAAAAAGTTGGTGTGTACCTATTAATCCATTCCTTTAAATGGTGAAATTAATTTACAAACTAGTAAAATAAGGGTATGTTTTAAAAAGTTAAACCTCAATTATTTAACCAAAAAGTCTAAGTTCTTTACTATTTACTACTCTTCATTACAAGTTTTTATTGAATAAAGATGAAGATAAAACTACTATGACTCTTTAAATAGCATCACATCAACCCTCAGAATAAAATGTCACCCCCAAAATCCAAGTAGGTGATCCAGGTCATTAAATTCACAGGTAAACTGAATTTTTCTCAAATCAATAAGGAACTTTTTATTCAGAACAATTTTAGTAAGACATTTGCAGGGCAAATATGCCATCATAAATTTTATTCTGAATAACAATAAAGTGCTGAATGATAATTACCTGAATCTCTTTAGTACTTTTCACTTAAGTTAAAAGAGCCCTTTCTGTGGCATAGCAAATCTGAGAAAGAAAAAAAGAAAGAAAGGAAGGAAGAGAGAAAGAAAGAAAAAGGAAAACAAAGCTAACTTTCAGTGTGGGAACAGGAAGTACTGTAACTTTTTGTGTTTAACTAGGGTGACAAATAATTGAGACCAAAGTAATTCATGCAAGTTATCTTTAAGGCATACATAAGTTTGAAGAAAGAAAGAACACTGTTACTGACCTTCGATACTATGGCAGGAAACTGCATACTGAAATACCTTAATTATCCTAGATGCCCAGATCTGGCTTGGCAAGCAACATGCCACTGACATGCTTTAGCTCTTTTTGTAACTAAAAGTGATTTGCAGTTCAGTGACTGAGTATTTCAGTGTGATTTGTTAAGCTGTGTGTGTGATAAACTCTGAGGTTAAATTTAAACAAATTCTCTACTCCTAGTCACACTATCAGCACAAGCAGGACAATGCTGGAGCAGTATGAAAGGTGGGTCACTTTAAAGTCTTCCTTTTACTGTGTGATATATTAAGATGACAGACCTAAATTTCAACTGGGTTAATGAGTTAGATTTGTTTCCCAAATGTAGCACACAAAAGTTTCTGTGGATTAAAGAAACTTCAGATGTGAAAGAAAAATAAACAATAAAAAATAAAAGGCTTGAGCTCAGATAGCTAACCTGCAGCTCTAAAAATTGTCATGCTACAAGAGTATTTGCATAAAATGAACTCTATAACAAACTTAAGAAAACGTTGTTTTAAACTGAAGTTAACCAACTGCTGCATAGAAAATATGCTAACATACAACAGTCAAGTTTAAGCCGGTGCACAGAGAAGACAAAGCACTTATGGTAACTGCAAATGGTAGTAACAAGTCCATAAGGTTTATAAGACCTAGCATGGGTTGGTAAAGGGGGAAAACTGTAGTAGAAATGGTTGGGGGTGGGGAGGGAACTGGGAAAAGCTTGGAGAAGAGAAGGCAGAAGCAAGAAAAAAGAAATCTTCAATTGTATAAAATTCACAAGCCAGTAAAGTATAAAGATACCACTGAAAAACAGTTAACTCTGTCCCAAACACCCCACAGCAAACAAAACCAGAATCATTAAGCCTTTGGCAGACAATTTTAGAAATTTGGCTATGATATTACAGTTCTTAGTAATTCACAAACAATATATTATATGCTATATTTATATTAAATACTGGGAAACCAATCCTGTAAGTTTGATGGTTGTAATGTTAGCCGATGAGAGCACAATGATATCAAGCTAAATGAATGCTGGTGTTATTACAACTGTGCTCGTTTATGAAACAACTGTTAACAATTCATGCTTTGACAGTGTTAAAACATAGTCAAATTATCATCTATGAAGTGAAACAAAGGTCTCCAGCTTTTCTGGGATACGCCCTTTATAATATATTCTATGATTCACGATGACACGAGCAGCAAGACACCGCAATGTGGTATGATTTATGGGCTGGATCAAATTT
>NW_004624733.1:6386495-6396828 GCF_000247695.1 Heterocephalus glaber | reverse complement strand
TTCCGGGTGCTGTGACCGGCTCACCCTCTCTGCCCTAGGAGCCTGGGATGGAGGCAGGGAGCTTCCTTCTGGGTGCTGGGACCAGCTGAGCTTCTCTGCCCTAGGAGCCTGGGAAGGTGGTGGGGGAGCTTCCTTCCAAGTGCTGGGACTGGCTGAGCTTCTCTGCCCTAGGAGCCTAGGATGGAGGCAGGGAGCTTCCTTCTGGGTCAAGACTGAGAAATTTTTGAAGCTGATGAAAGCTTATACTATAAATTTTATGTTTCACAAACACCAGAAGTGATAAATAAATAAAAACCCATATTGCGGCACACTGCAACAGAGCTACTGAAAATTAAGGACAAAGAGAAAAAAATGAAAACCAGAAAACAGAGGGGTACCTGCAAAAGAAAAGTAGTTAGATAGACAGCAAAGTTCTCACCAGGGAAAATAAGCCAGGAAGCACACAATGATACTTAAAAGTACTATGGGAAACTAACTGCCAAGTTAGAATTCCACATCTATATTATGAATAAATGTGAAATAAAGACTACTTCAGAATAGAGAAAAAAAAAAAACTAAAATATTTACTAGCAGATCTAAATACCTAAAACAGAAGGAAGATAAGCTACCTGGGAGCCAGAAGTGGGCATATATATGTAAAAAGGGTACATCAGTAGGTAAATCTAAATACATAATGACTTGAAGTACTATATGTGGAAGCAAAATACTTAACAACAATAGAATAAAAGGAGAGTAAATGGAGTTAAATGTTCTAAGATCTCTGAGTTGTTGGAAAGTAAAATTTGAAATTTTTATTAGTCTTTGGTAAGCTAAAGCAGTAATATCTACAGCAATCACTAAAATAAATACTTCAAAGGTATACACATAAACTACTACATTCTCTCTAATATAGAGGAAAAATGAAAAGATAATCCAAAAGAAGACAAAAAAAGAGAAATAAAGGTATGACAAGTATCAAGAACCTAGCCAGATTAAAACCGAAATACATAACTAATTATATTAAATGCAAGTGAACTATATGCTCTCATTAAAAGATAAAAATTGACTGAAAACACAAAGTCAGAAAACTTAAGACATGCTGCAGACAAGGTAAATCTTACATATAAGGATAAATACTGAAAGTGAAAAGATGAAAAACAAACACTATAAGAAAAACTAAAGCTGCCTGATATTAAAAGGACATATACAGTTTAAAGCAAAATGCATAGATAAGGAGAAACACTTTATAATAAAATTAAAAGCACAAAGATACAATAACATTAATTTGTCACCCAGTAGTATCATAAGTTTGAATTATTAAAAGCAAAAATTGACAGAACTACAAGGAAAAATCAGACTCAGCCATAAACAGTACAACTGAATACACTTTTCTCAGATAAAGAAACTTAGAAAATAATATACTTGCTTTAACTGACATTTATTAAGGACTCAACAACTACAGACAATTGTTTTTCCTCCAAAGATACACAGAATATATAAACATTAACCATATAGGCCATTAAATCTATTTTAAAAGACGTCAAGACTGCAATGAAGTTAGATTTAAAAAAAAGATAACTGGAAAATACACTAATAACTCATGGATCAAAGAATGCCTAATGTAAATTAACTGGATGAAAACAAAACCATTTAATAAGCCTTGAGAAATATGGTCAAAACTGTGCTTAGAGGGTAATATATGATTTTAAATGTACCTATTCAAAAAGAAAAAAGGGTTAAAAAAATAAATTCCACTTCGAGAAGTTATGAGAAAAAAAAGTAAATAAAGTCTAGAAAAAAGCAGAAGAAATAAAATGGAGCTATTATCAAAAGATATAATCATAATATCATTTTTTTCTTTAAAATTGTACTTATTATCTGTTGCCTCTTTTAAACTTCTATTTATAACTATGTAAGGTACAAAAGGTAAACTTACTCTACATACAAACAAAACAGAAGTTAGTGGTAAAACATAAACTCATGTCCACCAAATGTCACTTCAGTGCAGTGATCATTTCTAAAGTCGTATTGCTTTTAAATACCAGACATACTAAGCTCCAATGAATAAGCCTAATAAAAGCCAAACCTCACAATAAATGTTCAACCAATCACACTTCTTTCCCACTCAAAAACTTTCATGCCTCCTCTAAGGAAAAAGCAGAAAATCTTTAAGATGGGTTTCAAAATTCTATAGCAAAGCAATGATTCTCAAAGCCCAGTTTGTGTGAGGAGGGTAACAAGAAATCCTTAGTTTTAGAAAGCATGTTATGTGATGTAAATCTTAACCTTGGTTATTAAGCATATACAAATGATACATTATGGATTTTAAAAGATTTCCCTACCTTACTTCTCCAGCCTCATTTCTCATTATCTCTGGAATGAATGACACTCTGAATCTAACCCACCCGTCCTAACCACTAAACTCTGCCAAGCTGGAAAGTATCCAAAGGCAGTGTTAAATTAATGAATATGACTGTCTTCCAATAAAACTTTATTTACAATCTCTGAAATTTGATTTGTAATTTTCGCATATTGACATAGTTTCCATTTGGTTTTCTTTTAAACCACTGAAAAATGTAAAACTCACTTCTTAGCCCTCAGATACTGAACAGGGATGGGCCAGATCTGAATCCAGGGCTAATACCTGCTCAAAAAGATATTATCCCCAAAATAAAGCAGATTCTGCTTAGGCGTCACATTACTCCATGTGAAGTGTTTCTCCTAGCACTAGTTCATTTCCCTCTCCATCCCTCTGCTGTTGATTCTCCTATAATGCATTCTTTCTTCTTTACCTTTTTAACTTCTTGTCCTTCAAGTTTCACTAGAAATTTCAGGTAGTCAAAGAGGCCTTCTTGGTTATACCATATCAATTTGTCAACTGAAAATGCCTGGTGAATAACTGTATAGGTCAACTTGAGAGTCAATATTAGTACTATCATAGTACTATGTACTTTATTATAATGTTACTACTCCACAAATAGGTTTTCTATCTAAACTGCCTATTTCCCAAGTACATAGATCCTGCATTGTTTCTTTTGTTTTATTAGTATATATTTATGGTACATTATGAACACGTTCATTGTGGGTAGTTGGTACGTGTATATGACACATCTCAATTCTTTTTACATCCTCACTCTCTTCCTTTCCCCCACCATTCCTCCCTCCATAAGCTGGTACATTGCTAAAGCTAAGGAACATTCCAAATTTTTAATACTTGATATTATAAAAAAGTGATTCAAACTTAGTTTCTGAGGAAAAATTAAGTTCAAAAAGTAAAATCACGAGGGGGGTCTTCTTAAGTACTCTAACAGGTTAAGTATATAACCACTATATTTTCAATTTTCATGTCCTGGAAGATTTTGAATATAACCTGGAGCATTACTTAACGTTTGGAAAAGAAAGATTTTTCTTTAAAAAAGTGTAATTTTAAAGCAACTGTAATTCTTGTGTTATTTCCCCCAGTCTTTTTTGGTTTTTTTGAGATAAGGTCCCACTATTTACTTCAGATTGGTGTTGAGCTCACTATGTAACCCAGGTCAGCCTAAAACTTGCTGTGACCCTCCTGCCTCAGCCTCCCAAGTGTTGGAATTACAGGTATGCACCATAGTGCCCAGCCTCCCAATCTTTTTATGTATTATGTTTTCATAAAGTTCAAATCAGTATGTATACAACTGCTTCTTGCTTTTTACCTACATCTTGAGCATTTTCTCATGTTGAAGTCTGTATAGCCACTATAAACTACCTAGATAATAGGTACTTATTAATGGTTTTATAGTTAAATTAAGGGGATATGCCATGATTTACAAAAATGCTTCCTTGAGATGGAAATCTCCATAACTTTAGAATTCTCACTCTTAAAATTAGTACCTAAAAAACATTAAGGACAGATACCAGACCAATGAGGTCAAAAGCTGGGGTCTAGTACAGAGGTTAACTGTAAAGGGGCACGAATGAAGTGCTTTACTTTTATTGTCAAAACTCACAGAACTGTATTATGGATTTTACTGCATGTAAATTATACCTCAATAAACAAATGTCAAAAAATTAATGCCTAGTTTAAAACAATCGCAAATGTGATGGCTTCATATACATCTTCAATTCACTTTTAAAGGGATACATTTTTAAAGTTCCAGTTTTACAGTATTCTTTCCAGCACTGAAATTTTTCAATTTATATTATTTCTGCTCCTAGATAAAAAGAACATACTCTTGTGTCAATACACAAACTTTTTTTTTTTTTTGGTTTTTTGAGACTAAGTCTCATCATGTAGTCCAGGCTGGTCTTGAACTTGTGGAGATCTTCCTGCTTCTGCTTCAGTCTCTTTAGTGCCATCATACCCAGCCATAAACTTTTTTTAAAATGGCATTTCTATTTCTATTTTATTTCTATACATACTTTATAATATAAGCATTGCTTGTTGTGTTTACTGTAAACATTTTGGTCTACAAGTTGTTTCAAAAATGTAGATATGCTTTTATTAAATGTAATTTCTTGTGAAGTTATTACAACACCCAAATTTAAAAACTGAGTTACTATGTTCTTGTCACTATCTGTGTTAAATTAAATTACATGCCAAAGAGTACTAAAATCATTTTTAACTTTTGACAGGTAACATCACTGATTAAAACTTCTCGTGCATAACAAAATTTCCTCATTATTACTGATTCAGCCAAGCATTTTCCCTGGTTTTGCCTCTTAAAATTTCCATAACACAATGATAGTAATTCCAAAAGATTTTTGAGTCACCTCATTTTGTCTTCTCTTTGTATTTTCAAAGTGAGAAACACAATTAAAAGTAAAACAGGGCCGGGAATTTAGCTCAGTGGTTTCGCTGCCTGCTGCGCAAGCAGCACAAGGACCCAAGTTTGATCCTCAGTACCAAAAAAAAGTAAAATAAAATGACCAGGTATCCCAGATGAAATTAAAGGATATATTCAGCATTGGAGTTTAGTGAATCAACTTGAACTAAAGAAAAAAATGCAAAAACAAAAACCACATTACATAATTTTTTTTTTTTTGGTACCGGGGATCAAACTCGGACCTCGTGCTTGTGAGGCAGGTGCCGGAACCACTGAGCTAAATCCCCGGCCCCACATTACACAATTTTCAATATCTGATCAAGAATAAGTTCATCTGGAAAAATTCTTTTCAGTACTAAATTAATAATGAAAAATTTTTAGTTTCTCAAAAGACATGTCCATTAAATGGACGTTTCTTCAAAATCAACCCAATGACACATCAATTCAATTAAAAGCATTTAAGTAGAAAGCTAAAAATAATGTGATGAAAATGCATTAATATTCAACTATGTAACTTAAAGAAACAGTGCTAAGAAATTTGGAAGAATGAAAAATAGCCACATTCTTTGAAATGCTTCTGGGATGGATATTAGGGCAGGATGCTATGGGAAGTGTTCATACATTAAAATACAGTAACATTCCTAAAGAAGTATCTGAAGTCAGAATTCAATGATATTAACTTGCTACATCCATGGTCTTTTTTATTTTTTTTTTAGTTTGAGACTCATCTTTCCTCAGCCTTCCAACATGCTGAGATTACAGATGTGAGCCATCACACATGGCTTATACCTGTAATCTTTGGATACGAGGCCTATGAGATGAAAATTCTTTTTTTTTTTTTCCTTTTGGTTTTTTCAGACAGGGTCTCATGCAGTTCAGGCTGGCTGAACTCACTAAGTAGCCCAGGTTGGCTGTGAATTCACTATGTAGCCCTGGATGGCCTCGAACTCATGGTGATCCTCCTGCCTCAGCCTCCAGAGCACTGAGATTACAAGTATGTGCCACCACGCCCAGCTGAGATAATTCTTGATCAACTGCGGAAATCTGAGTGCTGGGGTCAGTATGTTTCTCAATGTAGCCCCAAAACACCCTAAGGCTTAAAGATTCTCTATATCCAAACCAGATGTTTCAGTCTGAGTGAATGATAAATAAGGGCAAGTGACTGTTACACACCTAAAACATAAAAGAACTTCAACACAGCCTTTGTAAGAATTGCACCTTGGGTATGATTACTAAAACTCACCAGGATCAGGATTTAAGTCAGTTTCTAAATTAATCCCAATGGTAGAATTAATTGATCATTTCAATAAACCAAAAATCTCTTCATAACAACTATAAACTATTTAACAAACACAATGTCTGTAATAGCTTAAATTGCTTTTCTAGCAATATACAACTTAGCAGATTTTGTGATCTGTAAAAACTTCACATAGTTTAAACTTGTGCTTACGTGTGTTTTTAGTATAAGTCAAAGTTGTGCTTCTCAAACTTTAATATACAAAATCACCAGACAATCACAGTAAAATGCAGATTCTAACTAAATTCATCTTGGGTGATTCCAAGTGATCTCATGGTGATTCCTCAAGTAGCAAGAAAACAGGAGAAATCTTATTTTTTGTTTCCTATATAGCCAACATACCTAATAGCTATAACAATTTAGGTAAATTTTAAGTCACAGCCCTATTACATCATATAGAAATCAAATTTCACCACTCCTATTTATTCTAAATTTAAACATATGCCAAAGCAGGTGAATATGGTGTATATTACAACTAAGTTACACAGTTCTACCCAAGGAAAAGTTTTTATGTAGCAAATGGTACCAGTAAACCCTATAGTTTATACTTAACAATTGTTTAGTTGTCAATATTAAAAGTGATCCATAATTTTTTTTTTAAAAAAGTCACTCTGTAAAAGAAAAATCTAAATTGCTATTAAAAAGTGATAAAACAATCCACAGAATGGGACACAAATGCTTGCAAATCATATATATGATAAGGGACTTGTAAAAATATAAACAATCCTTCTATGGAGAAATATGAATCAAAATCACAATCAGGTGCACTTCATACTTTCTAAGAGGGTACATTTAAAAAGAAGGTTAATAACAAGTGGAGAAATTAGTATCTTCCTACATTGCTGACAGGAATACAAACTGTACAGCTGCTCTGAAAACAATTTGGCACTTCCTCAAAAAGTTAAACAGTTACCACGTGACCTAATAATTCCACTTGTAGCTATGTCCCTGAAAGAAATGAAAGCATACATCTACAGAATTTGTATGTAATGTTTTTATCAGCATTAACTCATAAAATGTAAAAAGTAAAAATAATCAAATGTCCAGCAATTGCTGAATGGATAAAAGTGGAATCTATATAGTGAAATATTATCCAGCAATAAACGTATTCCTATACAGTATGCTACAAAATGAATGGACCTTGAAATCTTTATGCTAAGTTGAAGAAATCACAAAAGACCACATATTATAATTCCACCTGTCAAGAGCAGTCAAGTTTATACACAGAAAGGAGATGAGTGGTTGCTTAAGACTAGTACAGATGCCACGGAAGGAGGGAGATGGGTTAATGGATATGAGTTTTTTTGGGGGGAGAGGGGTAATAAAAAATTGTGGTGATGCTGAATTATATACTTTAATGAGAGAGCAATTTGTGAATTATATCTCAATAAAGCTGTTCAAAAACCCAATTAGAATACTTGTGTTTCTGGTAAAAGTATATTTTTGACTAATAGAAGCAACAATTAAAAAGTCTTATATTTTAATAGTTATGTCTGGAAATGCACAGAAATAATTTTCATCTATCCTCTTTGGCCTAATGCTTGGCATTAACCCACTCTTCCTCAACTTTGTAGCTGGGCTGAATTAAGTCTAGAAGAGATGCCCTAGTAAAGATGGGGGTGGTAGTACAGTTCAACTTCACAACAATGCTGACACCAAATACTTTATTCCCTACATAATTAATTTATGAGGATTGAGGGAGGTAAGAAGAATAGAAGTACTTCAGGCTATCAAAGGAATACTGGCTTTCTCTGCTTTGAATGTTTCCCTTCTCCATGTGTATTTATTATAGGAGATACTCAAGTACAAGGGTTTATTTTTAAAAAGGGTTTTTTAAAAAAGGAACTTAAAAAGAATAAAAGACAAAATTTGCCAAGATTATATGTCCTCGCTTCATTAACTTTTTGAGGCACCGAGCTAGAAAAATACAGAAACTTTCAGGTCCTTGAGCACACGATAAAGTTAAATGCTAAAATAATTGGATCCACAGAGGTAAGATGCAGGATGAGGAATTGGTTTTAAAAAAGAGTCTTGATGCAAAATAGAATTTCAGGCTAAATGCAGTGACGCTAAGAGGTAAGAACCAAAAATTACTAATACTTATTTTTAATAAGTTCATTTAAAGACTAAAACATCAATTGTCTTCATTAGAATTCCCTTTCCTAGCTATTCTAGTTCACAGGTTCCCTATTTAATCACAGTTCTTCTTAAACAGGAGATAAAGGAGGAAGAAAAATGTTTTGATCAGATTTATAACCATGTGGCTTTTTTATCTATATCCCTCCCTAATTTTCTACCTCCATCTTCCATCATATGTATATGCCTTAAGACCTTAAGTTTGTAGAATGCAAGGGCTTCCTGAATTTTGTTTTAAGCAAACATACTTAACTTATTAAGTTTTGACATACTGGAACCCAATGAAGGGAGCACACAAATCTAAAAGTCAGTAAGTAAAACAACTCTCTTTCTGTTGCTGCCACCAACAACTTGCAAACAGCAGTAGCTATTCCAGGATTACTACTCCTCACCCACCTAGCTCAATTCTGTGAGGAGTCACAGTTCAAAACCCTGTCTCCAGGGACAGAGGACTACATGAATATTTTCCTACTGAATTCAATGCACACATTATCTACAATTTGGTGTATTCAACTAGCATGCCAAGTAATCCTGAGAATAATGGAGAAATGTGCCAGGGGATAGAAGAGGGAAAAGAAGTAACATGGAACAACTTGAAGATTTGGGATTAAAATGTTAATAAATTCAATTTATTTATTTAAACATTACTGTAAATTATTAAAACATTAAATCAAATTATTAGTAAACTAAACATTAAAATAAAAACATGTTATCGAGTACAATGAAATTTTAAGTCCCTTCCTTCCTTATTTTAATTTTCTCTACAAGCAGATATGCTGAGATTACCAAGAGCTGAGCGTTCTCAAAGTCAAGAACAAGGAGTTTGTGCTTTCAACAGTCTCAGATACTACTGCTAAAGTACATTCACACCTATCATTATCTTAGTCTGTTATCTTAACATAGGGGAGATTTTAATTGATAGGGGAGATTTTCTTGAGATTTTTGCTGGACATGATGGCCTAAGCTTGAAATCCCAGCACTCAGGAGGCTGAGGTAAGAAGATCACTGCAAGCTGAAGGCCAGACTGGGGTACACAGTACATTAAAGGCCAGCCTGAACTACACTGCCAGACACTGTCTCAAAAAAAAATTCTTGTGCACCTCCAGTGTGGGAAAATAGAATTATTTTTAACATTTATTTCCTTGACTGTAATACATTCATACCCTAAAACACCTATACATATGAGAGAAATAATATAATGCCTTAGGTTTGCTTTGAGCTACTTCAGAGAACAAACGGAGAGGTGAGAGAAATATTTTTTTTTTAAACTTTGGCAAACATGAACAACTGTTAAATAAAAATCACAATCACCAAGTGGTTCAATGTATTCCCTCCATTTATACATGTTAGTAAATTTCCACAATAAAAAGCCAAAAACAAAAACAAAGAAAAACTCTACTTAAATTAGCTCTCTCAAATCTTTTTAATGCTAACTAACCTGTCACATACCTACACAATTTTCTTCTTTTTAAACCCCTACAAATTTTACCTGTACTACTACTTTTTTTTTTTTTTGGTACCAGGGGTCGAACTCGGGTCCTTGCGCTTGGGAGGCAGGCGGCAAGTACTACTACATTTTTAACAATTACTGTCTTACGTTTTACTTCAGGTTGTCATGGATCTATTTACCTCCCTACAGAAAGGACTACACAGCACAGTACTTGGCATAAAGGCAACTTGTTCATTCAACAAGATCACTTACAACTGCCAACTATGGACCACTCTTCCTAATGCATGGGATAAAGGCACCAGGTCTCCAGTGTCAAAGAGTAGCAGTCCGGTAGAATAAAGTTAGATGAGCTTCTCTAGATAAATCAATAATCAAACTCAGTTATTCCTCTGCTGAAAACATTTGTTGGCTTACCACCGCATGACAAAGTTAAACTTCAGAACCACCTAGAACTCAATGTAATTTCCTTTTGGTCCACATATGCCTACTTTCCAGTTCCCTAACCTTCCAAGAATTATTTCCCAATGTGCTTTTTCCTATGCCATTTCCTAAGTCTGGAAAACTCTTATCAAAATCCTTCCACATGGGCCAGGGATTTAGCTCAGTGGTTTCACCACCTGCTTCGCAAGCACAAGGACCCGAGTTCAATCCCCGGTACCAAAAAAAAAAAAA
>NW_004624733.1:6368711-6384826 GCF_000247695.1 Heterocephalus glaber | reverse complement strand
TTTTAAAAAATTAACATCAGATATGAAACTGTCTTCTCATGTTATACTGTATATGGTATACTGTTTTTTAATAAGGTCATATATATTAGATACTGACACCAAAGGGAAAATTATTTAGAATTAGTGGACTATTTGGCAAAAAGGCACCATACACACCCTCACATAAAAGGTCTTAAGATGATAATGGTGAAAAAAAGCAACCATTCTTCTTAAATAGCTCAAAGGTAATCAAATATTATTCACAGTTCATTAGGAGAATATGCTAACAAAAATGTCATTTATATTATAATCTTTTATACATTGCATCTCCAGAAGTATACAAAGCAGCTTTGAAAAGCATAAGCAAAATAGTACCAATATGCATCGTTCCAATAACATATGAGTAAAACATACCTCAATTTGACATAAAGTTTATCAATAATCTGAATATAACTAAACTGAGAAATAAAAGCCTTAAAGAAACCAAAAAATCTAACAAGTCTAACCAAGGAGCCTGATATCTGACTTCTATCAACATGGTTAAACAGTAATTTGTGCTCTTTAAACAAGCTTTCTTCAAAAGAATGTTTAAAAGAAAAAAAAAGGTGTGCCTGTGCTGTTTCATGACCTACATTTAATCAAGAACAAATAAAAACACTTATAAGAAAGAATGTTTACAGAAAATTGTTTTTATCAAATTGAAAAATCAGAATCAATGCAAAACTTATTAGGAAAGAATACAGCTATTGAAAGAATTAGAATTATTGACATTAATGATAAGACTTGTTTTCTAAAAAAGACAGGTTATAGTACAGGCATATAAACAGGTATATGGCATGGAAAATAAAATTATACATATATATATCTAAATGCAAAATTCAGAAATAGCTTTAGAAGGCTTATCTCTGCTGGGAATTTGTGAAGTTTTTACAACAGCTGTGAAAAAATTCAGAAAATTTTTGAATAATTTCTTTAAAAATTCAGAAAATTGGGTCATTTTTACAATAAGCCCTTTTTAAAAGACCATATCTTTAGTAAATATGCTCAGTTAAATATGTAGAGTCCCATAGTTGTGCGGTTTATAACCTCTGAAAGGCAACCCAGAGAACTGGGCTGGCAATCCAAACACTATCACAATTATAAGCACACACCTTCTCAGTTCAGCAATTCCAAGTACAGGTATTTATACTACAGCTACTCTCACACAATTGTGCAAAGACACATTTTTGTTCAAGAAGGTTCAAAGAAACATTGTTTAAATTAGCAAGAATGTGACCTACATATCCATCAATAGAGATGAGATAAATTATGTACAATCACAAAGTGAAATACTGTATAGTGTGAAACAAGAATGTGGCAGCTGTGTATGTTAAGAGGTGAATGACATCCAAGATAAACTATGGTTAAAAAAATACAGACAGAAGAGTAGGTATCAACCAACATTGAGAGGGAAAAGGGACAGGAAAGCAAAAACAAGTTTGTTTTCTTTTGCACAGACTATCTCTAGAAAGACAAAAACTGTAGAAGTGGCTCCTGGGTTGGAGGTCTAGAAATCAGGCATAACAAGACTTATTTTCAGTGTGAACAAATTTATACCGTTTGTTTAAACATTTTTTAACATCTATTTATGCTCCTTTTAAATGTAATAGCTTTTTAAAATTAGGCAGTGAATTACTTTGCTGTCAAAGATATTTAAGAAAAACATGGTTTTCAAGTGTCAAAATCATGCTATGAAAATAACTGCTTTTAAGAGTTTTAAAAGACTCTTACATTTGCTTCTTTAGCCTATTACAATCAGTGAAAGTTACACACAATTGTAAATCTAAACCCTTTAGGAACAAAGGTCTTTTACATTGTTGCTAGCCAATAAATCTACATTTGTTTAACCTAGTCCTTGTTTTGTCTGCTCAGTATAGAAGCAGTTTAAAAAAAAAAAATAAACCAATTTTCTTTCTTGCTATATAGTATTTATGTTCTACATAAAAGGATTTTCTACTGACCATAAATAAAATGGAATATGTGAATAGACACCCTTCTTTTCCACTGATATTAAGCCCTTCAGGTCAGTTTTGTTTAGCCTATTCCCACATAGTAACAAATGAAATGCCTAAGGAGAAACAAACAAGATGATGACTTACTAAATATAGTAGTTTCTACTCTAAGGTTGTTCTAGGAAAAAAAGCTTAAGAAAAATGTATTTTTAACTATATTCCTAACTACATTAAAGGCTCAAGTAAACTACACTAACATGCTCAGTATCTGTAAGGAACCAATTCCCAAAAATTGGAAGTTACTCCAATAAGAGAGAGAAAATGCTACTTAATATAGTGACAGATCTTTTTATTACACTTGTTCATTGTACTATCAAATATTAAAGAAACACTTGACAAGATTACATGGAAGAGTTACTTAATCAAAACAGGTCTCTCAATGTTCTTAATACCAATGCTTATAATTATGTATCAAACTTCCTAAATGGTAGACACTTAAAAAAATAAAAACAAAGATACTGAACTCACCTTTAACACTTTTTCTGTTAACATCTGCCCCCTTTTCAAGTAAATACTGAGCAATCTCTTTATGTCCTTTGTAACACGAAATCATCAAGCACGTATGTCCGTGCCGGTTTGACACTTCCAAATCAGCTTTGTGTTCTACAAGGTACTTCACGATTTCCAAATGGCCATCGAAACATGCTGCTCGAAGAGGAGTCGAATTGGTCAAAGTGGTGTTGTTGACAGATGCTCCATGATTTAACAAAGACTGGACCACATTCAGATGACCGGCTGCAGAAGCAGCCCATAAAGGGGGAGCCCCCTCAATGGTTTCGCCATCAAAATTGACTGAGCCCCCAACTTCTATGGAGGCACTGCACTGCTCCAGAAGGAATTCCACCATGTCGAGGTGCCCATACCTGGCAGCCATCAAGAGCGGCGTGGCCCCGTTTGTTTTTTCAGAGATCAAGGAGGAAACTTCCTCTTTGGATTTGCTTGCCAACAACTTGGTAAGAAGCCGGAGTTTGCCATCCCGCGCTGCGTTAAACACTGCTGTCTTTAGATCCATTTATGTCCAGTAGAGAGGCTGTGCCTTATTTATCCTTCAAAGCAAAGCTCCAGCTTAACTCTATCGACGGAGGCAAGTCACTGAACCCCAGAATGGATGTAAAACCGCAGGGATATGTTTTTTCCTATTGCCTTCCAACATCTGACAACCAGAGTGCCAAACTAGAGAAAGAAAAGAATGGCAGTTTGAATTTTCCATAGGGAACGGCAAAAACACTAGTTTTTCTTAATTTCTAATTCTGTGGGGAAAAGCGGAGGAAAAACATGCCTTACGTTCAGGACTATTGTGCCTCCTCCCCGAAAAGTGGAAAAGGAAAATACAAAAGGTTTACACGAGACCCAGGTGTTTTGTTGGGAGGCAGTGTTCTCCTTGTGCGGAAAATTTAAACACTAGACGGATCTGGTTTTCTGGTCTCCAGCTCTAATCAGTCAGGCTTTGTTCCAGTTTGTTCTGCACACGCCCAGGGAGAATACGACCGACCGAGGCAAGGGACGCGGCAGGTTCAGAAATGTTTCTTTCTCGCCTCTGCAGAGGAGAGCCGGCCAAGGGCGCAAGGCGGGGAAGGCCTCGGCGCGGCCAGGAAGGTTCACACAAGGAACAAAAGGGTCGGACACACCAACCCTTCCTCAGATAGGGCCAAAACCCTCACCGAGAGCTTTTCATTCCTGTGAGGCTCTCAGGAAATCCGGCTGCCTAAGTCACTAACTTCGCCCGCCCCATTTTGCTCCCCACCAGCGCCTGCCGACCCGCGGGTTCTCCAAGCAGGGCCCCCCCCCACCCCACGCAACCTTCGCCTCTTCCTTTTTCTGATCCCGGAGCCCTTCCCGCTCCCCGCCAGCCCTCCCCAAGGCCCCTTCCCGCCCAGGCCTCCGCGGGCGCCTCAGGCCGAGGTCCCGGCCGCGCCGCCGCCACTACCTGCCCGGGGCCGGTGCTCCCCGCCGCCGCGGGCCGCTCGGCTAGGCCGCCCGGTCAGATGGAAGCCGCCTTCTCCGCCGCCCGGGCCGCCCCGCTCCGCCCGCAGCCACTCGTCACCTCCATGTCCCGCGCCCCACAGGAATGAGCCGCGCCGCGCCGCTCGCCCCGCCCCGCCACGCCGCGCCGAGCGGCCTCCCGCCCTCCCAGTCAGCTGGGGCTGCAGCGGCTGCCGCGGCGGATGGTGTAATGGGCTGCGGGCCGGGGGCGGGCCAGCCGTAGGACTACTTCACATCACTGGCGCAGGAGCCGCGCCACTGGGCCGGGAGAGGGCGGCGGCCTCCCGAGGCAACCGCCTAGGACGGGGTGAGGCGCCGCGGGAGGGGCGGGGCCGCGCGTCCCGGGACACGCAGGCGTGCGGCGGGGGGCGGGGCGCCGCGAGGGGGCGGGGATCTGCAGCTGCGACCAATGGTAGGTCGAGTAACTGCCTAAATCTCGCGGGCTCGCTGCGTCCTGTTTTCTTGGCCCTGGCTTGACTGCTGGTGAGTTCCCAAGCACTAGGGGAGTGGTGGTACTAATGTCAACTCGTGGCAACGCTCAAGCCGGCCTCATTGTTCTTTGGTAGGCCCTGAAAATGCCTAACGCGTAATTAAGGCCAAAACAGAAACACACACAACATAAACTTCATATATCGGATTTGCTTTGAAACCTACCAGATGACTGATTTCTTCAGAAATACTGTATAGTCACTGAAAAATATAAAAATTACGAGGAATGGTAAAGCTTAACTTAAGTATAAAGTCAACAAAGTCGAGTTCTTGAATTGTGAATAACAAAGCCAGAAATGGAAAAGAACTAAGAGTTTATATGAATGAAGGGAATTACCACCTCACAGTGTGAAATAATTTTCTGGAATTCGTGACATTAAGACCTAGAATGTTCCGTATTGCACTAGGTTGAAGAAGAGTTTAACTATGTTTAGGAAACAATACCCGTAACGAATCATGAAAAAATAGTTTTTAAAATGGACCGTCAGTTTCTTGAACACTTCGTTTGAGGAAACATAGTTCCTTAGAACCACTGGAGAAAAGGGTATATTACATCATCGATGTAACCATTCTCATTGTTAGAAGCCATGCAACACTAGAGACACTTTCTAAAAAAATCACAGCTTCGTTTTTATATTTATAACGTCTAAAGTCTGTGAATTTTTGCGATTTTCATACAACTATATGTTTTACATTTTTTCCCTTGCCACACTAAATATTTCTCATGTTTTTATAATCTTGATTATTTATAAATGTAGCATAATATTTCCCTTAGGTAGTTTGTACATACAGTCAACATCAGATCCCCAAAATTGAAGCAGGTTACTACTAAGAAGGAAATGTAAAAGAACTGAGAATAAACGAAGAAATTAGTAATGCAAGGAAATCTAAAAACCATCCATTTACAGTGGGGCACACCTGTAATCCCAGCATGGGGGGGCGGGGACAAACAAAATAAAAACAACAACAACAACAAAAACAGTGAGTGTGGGAGCATACCTGTAATCCCAGCACTCTGGGAGATTGAAATAGGAAGATCTCTAATTTCAGCCCAACCTGGGCAATTCAGTTACCTAGGAAGACCTCATGATATGGTGTGGTGGAGCCAACAGATAAATTCCAGGCTTTTGTGTATGAGAAGCAAAAAATTGCAAGTGTACATCCAATGGTAATAGAAAAAGCAACTACATTTATTTAAGATTACGTGAAGATGTCCTGAGGGCAAGCACTAACAGAAATGTGGTGTTAGGGCTACAGGGAAATAAAAAGCACAGCACACAGATAAATCAGGCTTGGAATCTACAGGATGTATACCCCAACCCAGGTGGCTCTCATCAGGTCTTTGGATATGATTGACAAGAATCTCAAGAGCTTCCAACGCACAGGCTTGTCCTAGAGTTTCTTCTGATTAAATTGCATACATGAAATGGAGTCCATATATGTGAACTTTTAATGAGGTTCAAGTGGGGAAAAGATTATTGAAGGTCAGGCCTTGAGATCTAACATGCAAGTGCCCTAGACTGGAGATTTCCCAGATCTTTATTGTTTTGTTTTCTGCTTCTAACAGAACAAAGGAAAAAGGATTAGCCCTGTGGTGATGCCCAAAGTCAAGTGGGTGGAGAGGCGTGGTCTCCCAACCCCAATTGTGCTACCTGTACTACTTGCCTCAAAATAAAAATAAAAATTGAAAAAAAGGATGAAATATAATTCAGTATGAAGGCCCTGGGTTCAATCCTCAGTGCCTAAATAAATAAAATAGCCAAGATGACAACTTTGTTGTTTTTGAGACAGGATTTCGCTATGTAATTCAAGCTGGCCTTGAACTCACTATGTATCCCAGGCTGGCCTCAAACTCTCTGTGATTCTTCTGCCCCAGCCTCTGAGTGTTGGATTTACAGAGGTGCTCCCCAGCCCAAGAAGACAACTTTGTTAGCTCCAGTTATATATAGGTCACTGTTCTATACTCCTAGGATATAGCTACCAATCAGTGTTCCAACAAAGGCCTAACTCAAGGTGACCTCTCTTTCTCATTTAATTCAACAAAATGATGTACAAATTTATGTCAGTGAACTTCAAACTGAGGGGTATGTCCTCCATGGGATTCATAAGGGCTGAACGGACTTAGTTTTAAGGCTACTAGTTTCTCAATTTTCAGCTTTCTCCTATAGTATTCCTTCCTAAAATCCATCTGCTAGTGAAAGGTATGTAGTCAAGGTGTCTTGCTGGTACATTTCCCAGCTTTCTCACAATACCTTGTCTTTCCCAATTTGCAAAACAGAAAGGTACACCTTTCACATTTTCAGAATGTTTAAATGATGCATTACTCTGGAAAGTAAAAACCTTAGGAAACTTTGTCAGTTCCTTAGTAATTTAAAATTTTGAGCTGTATTGAGAAAGTGTATACTTCTAACAAATAGGTAACAAATTCTCAGCTAATTTCGAAATAAGTACTTTTTAAGAAAGTATGACCTAGAGATCACTGAGTTTATAAATTGGAAAGAATTCAAAGAATTGAGTGACATTGATAAAAACACAAAATTCCTTATAGATCTATCTTCTTATTAATGTGATAATTTTCTCAGAATTGATAAAATTGAAAAATTGAGGAAACATGGATGCTGAACTATCTCATTCTACTTAGAAGCAGTATTAACAATAAATTTATGCATAATTATATTAAAATTAATTATAAATATTTTAACATTTTGTATTTTTTTGATATGGAAAAGTTTTAGATAACTTAATAGATTGAATATTAAGGTAATTGTAGAAGCAAAATAAGTAATGTATTCTTTTAAGATTTGCTTTTCCCATAACTCCTTGTTTAAGGTAAGGATTATCTGACTCTAACTGGTAACTTCATTAACCTAACAAAGTTACCATGCCAGGGTGAATTTATAATGTATATGGCCTATCTCATGTCTGTGACTTGTAACTAGGAACTGGAATTGTATTTACACATCAAAGACCACTAGGGATGAGATAATGGCTAAAAAGGATATAAAAAGGGAAAAGCTGAACAAAGGGGGCACGGATACTGACCAGACTGGTTTCTGGCATCCTGCCCGCTCGCGAGAAGAAATTTTATTATTTTATCCAAATTCTGTGTCTCTGTGTATTTCTTTCCAAGATTTCCATAATATTTTGAACGCTTGATTATTACTAATCAACCTAGAAGAAAATATTCAAGTACTTACATTCTTTCAATCATAGGAAATTTAAAAATCTTAAATTTCAATTTCTGTGTTTTCACAGAAGATATAATATCTTTCACAGAAAGATATAATAGTGTGGGTCAAAAAATTCAAACACAAAAAATATAAATAGGGATATGCTCTTGAGAGAAGTGAATATGAAATTATGAGTATGAAGAGAAAAATAAATTTTGTAAAATATTCTATTAGAGTTTATTTTTTTTTAATGATTGAGAGTAGGCATAAATGCTATGATTTGGACCCACTTATAAAAGTGAAGCTGTTTTAAAATGTTAATTGTACAGCATGTAAGAAACTGCATCCTTTGCAACTACTTTAACTTACGATAAAAAATTTGGGGATGTTAATTGAAAAATATGGGAGAAGGAAGGCTTTATGTATGTGGACAAAAATATTTGAGGACCACTGATTTATTATTCATACTCCATTGGAGATTGTTTTCAGTTCTAAAGATTGTGGCAATAATTGTTCTTCTAATCTGTTTTTCTTTTTCTTTTTTCTGTTACATAGAAACCCAGCTAAACCCAGAAAATTTTATTTTTCTTTTGTGATTTAAAGACATCACCATTGAAAAGAAAGTTTTGTGATAATACCTATTTGTTTCTTCTGTGTAAGAATGTTTTTTGTTGATGTCTTATACTGAGTAGCTACTTTGAAGATGATACACAGTGTATTAACTAGTGTTATTCTATTATTATTTTGTTAACTATTAACACTCTCATTTTGGTTTTGTTTTTTTTTATAACCTAAAAACTTTTTAAGAGAATTAAAAGAAAAAAAAGATTTCACTTAGCCTGGGCTTCTAAACATCCATTTCCATAACTTCACTGAAAGTCCAGAGGAGCAACATTACCTCATACATGAAAGAGCGGTGGGGAAGAGGGATTGCATCAGAAAAGTGGGAGCACCCTTATTACTGAAACAATGAGCATTTTCAGGTATATAAACTGCTTCTTCTTTTCATATCTTGCCTTGGGATAAATTTACAGAAGTTGACTTTGAGTCACAAAGTCATCTGGCTTTTCATATACATATTGTATACTGCTTCCTAGAGTTAGACCACTTTGCTATACCACCAGCAAGGGAGTGACTTTTAGCGTCAACAAAACTTCTCTCCATGTTTTATATTTTTAAAATTTTTTGCTAGCATAGTACATGTAAAATGGTAAAACAAGTTTTCCCAAATTTGCCTGACTGCCTCGATTTTTTTCATCTATGTAATCTCTTGTAATTAGTAGAATATTCATTCCTTCTACATTATTTCTTCTGAGGATTTTCATTCGTTTAGTTCTTGCCAGTGTATATTTAAAACAAAAGCCTCAGTGAAACAGTCTGTTTGTACAATTTTGGTAAGCTTTGTTAACTTGATCTACCCTGGGGAAAGGTCAGAATAAATTTATGAACTACTTCTAGTTTTTAGGAACTAACTGGACAACAGTTTAATTTAGAAAAGTATGAAAAGAACATACTTTCATACTTTCAAGAAATGGATAGTCTGTGGGAGATGTGTAGCTATAAAAAGATTAGAGCAAGATATGTATCTAAACAGAGCCCAGACCCTAAGCTACTAACCCAGATTTGGCAAGTCTCAGAAGGAGGCGCTGGTTAAAATGAATCTTAGAGTATTAGTGGGAGTAGACGAGCCAAAAATCAGTAGGGGAAAAGAGAAAATACTATTTAGAAAGCAGGAAGCCAAGAGAACCAAAGAAACAGCCTCATCTTCCTTCCCTTTTCTTCCCATATAGTGATACCTTAAGATACTTCTGAATATACTAAAGTCCCCACTCCCCTCACTCAAAGTGTATCCACACACACCATTTTTTATTTCTGCCACTCAATCAGAATTCGCCTTTTCTCAGTGTTATAGCTGTCACACAGATTTCAGGAATACAATCCAATTAAAGTTATCTACTTAATGAAAGAATATTCTCTTGGGGTTGTAGCATTTTAAAAAGGAAACTTGTAAACCCAAATTAATCTTAAAATCTCACAAATATGCAGGGCAGAAGTCTTTTAGCAGGGAGATTTCAGCCTCTATTTTCTTAAACAAGGTATGGTAAAGAGGCATCAACTTGATGTGCAAATTCTAACAATGTTTTCTTGGCAGTCTCCCTCTGCAGTATGGTGATATCACTTTACTCACCACACTGTCACAAGCTAGAAATCTTGCATCATTGTAAAAGTATATGTTTTTTTCATTTGTTTTCTTATTTCCTGAAGTGGTCAGTACTCTAACTCTAGCTCTCCAAGAGCAATGGATGAGAAGGAATCTAAAGATTTGGAAGGCTGAGCCAGGAGGATTGCTTCGAGTTTGAGGCCAGCCTGGGCTACATAGTGAGTTTAAGGCCAACTTGAACTACATAGCAAGACCCTGTGTCAAAAAAAAAAAAAATTAGAATATGTTTAAAATGAAGATTACTAGGACACACTGTTCACAGACATTCAGATTCACTAATTCTGATAGAAGAAGCACAAGAGTGCACTTTGAACAAATCCTAAAGATGACTCTTATACCTGCTATGTTTGAGACTCATGGCTGTATAGTCCTCATCCTGTTTTACTTATTTTCTCATTAGTGAGACATCGTACCCAATACTCACAATTTGAAGAAGGACAATTTTATTTTGGCTCATAGTTTGTAGAGATTCCAGTCTACAGTCAGCTGGCTCTGAAGCAGGGTAGTATGGCAGTGTGGCATGGCACTGGGGCATGGCAGAGGAGAAACTGCTTATGACATGGTGGCAGGAAGCTGAAAAAGATCAAGGGAAGGAGATAGGCCCTTCCAGGCCATGTCCCCAGTGACCCACTTCATTGAGAACAGGCTTCATCTCCCAACATCACATTTACTTATAAAATCATCAATGGACTAAGCCACCTAATAAATATCATTGCCACCCATGATCCAATTACCTCCCCAAAGCCTAATCTGTGAGTGACAAGGCTTTGGGGGGACATTTAAATATAAACCATGACATCCTCCAATTTCTGAAGATAGGGTGCTATTGCATGTATGAATCCCTGCCATTTGTCTGGCTGCTGTGAATCCTTGCATTGTCTCCTTCTCATTAAGTAAAAGCTGTTTAGTAGTAGATGTTGGACAGAAAAGCTGGATGTGCATCCACTCTTCAAGATACATGTCTTTAAGGCCGATGGACTACCTTGCCAATGTTGTGAGAACTGCAAAAGTAGTGAGTTTATATCAACTGGTTTGCAGCCTGAGGAGCCATACCATAAATAAGGAACTCTTATCTTGAGTTCTATATTGCCACCCAGACTGATATCAGATGAGGCCAGGTTCTTATCAGTTACACACATATGAGATCCACCCCAAAGTCATAGGAGCCACATTCTGTTGGAGAACAAAAGAGTGAGATCTCTACCTAGTTCCTGCATAGAACAGAGGATCTCAATTTCTTCCGCTACCTTGGTCTAGGGTACCCCTAGGCCCTCTTCCAGCCTGCGTACAATGGCTCAGACATCCCTGAAAAGCCCATGTTGGCTAGGCCCTACACACTTGAGTACTCTTTTTGTGCTTTACTTTTTTTAGAGTCTGCAAAAAAAAGGTGCCTTCACAACCTCACTGCTTAATGATTTGCACCCTGCTCCAATTCTAGGCTTTACTTCAAAGCTGCCTCCCACATCTACCAATACTGTTCCCACATCAGCTCCCAGTCACTTCTGTGGACACTCAGTTTGAAGGCCCTCTTCCCATCATACAATTGGGATGAACCATTATTGATTTTTGTTTTCTGCCAAGATGATTATCCTAAGTTCTAAAGCTTCTTCAGCACTTGGAAGGTGCTCAAAGCACTAGGATTCTCATGCCATTCATCTTCCCAGTGGAATCCACTATGTCTTGGTGAGACTAGGAAGCTAGAGGACAGGGGAGCAGGGGAAATCTGTTCTCCTGATGTCAGATACCTGGTTAAAAGTGGCAACAAACATTGCTTCAAAAGGCAAGGGCCTGGGTACACTGAGATAAGCCCCGAGAAGTTAGGGTGCAAGGGAGGCCTACTCCTCCTAATGTCAGAACCCCAGCTAAAAGTAGCAACCGCATGGTTTTCTTGTCTCATTTTCATATGCCCGCCAAAATAGCCCAACAAAATGCACATAAATCCCTGAACTTGGGCACCTCCTTGGCATCTTTTGTTGGAGCACCTCTTGCCAAGTGAGAGTGTTTCTTTGTTCTGTCTAATAAACTACACTTGTTTCATCTTTCATCATCCTTGGGACAAAAGCCCAGAGAGAAAATTGGTTACACTTGTGTGGAATTCTATAAAATTATTTTATCCTAGGATAAGCTCTACCTCATTTCCTATCCCTTTGATTTCCTGAACATTTGGTTACTGTCCACTGATTCTGTACCTCTCACGTACTCTTTAGGTCTTTCTTACACAGGCCCCACATCTTTCACAGTTGACCCCTCTGAAAAGGCCAGTGTTTCAGAAGAGTGCCTTTCTCTGACCTCAATTCTACCGCTTCTGGCTTCTTTCTTCTGCACCAACTTGCAGGTCCAGTATTATGGAGGACCCCAGCTGAGAGTCTTGATCTCCTGAGAGGTGATACAATGTAAGGCAAAAGAAAGACACTGAAACAAGACTTAAGTAGAAAATGGGGATCTGGGATGGTCTGAGCTGAGCTGGCAGCAAAGACACCAGGCACCAGAGGCCTCCAGTATTTATTGATTACACAAGCATGGGAAGAAATAAGACAGGGTGTATGTGAGACATTTGGTGATAGTTTGTGAGGCATCTGGGCAGTAGCAGTTAATGCACACAAGCCTCATAAAAAGGAGGACAGGGCATTCCTGCAGAAGGAACAAAGGGAGACCAAAACAGCGTTTTAATTAACCAGTAACCCATCAGGTCAGTGGGGGGAGGCCATAATTCAGGGAAAGGAATTTAGTTGGAGCCACACTGTCTTTGGCCGTTATGTTATCTCAATCAAGGCCCTCAGCTTCACAGACCAGGACTCAGGTCTATGCTATAGCCATTGGTGGGGGGGCTATACTCCCCCGTATGTCCTCCAACATGCCCACATGAGTCACTAGACTTTAGTCAAACTCCTAATAAAATGTAGAGGAATTATGGGGAGGCAAGAAGCCTGTACCACTTATAGCCTGCCAGTAAACTGAGCAGGGGTGTTAACTACACAACATGTTTTATCCCTACTTTAGCACTGAACTCAACTCTGATGGAAGGGATCTTCCTCTTCCTCTTTCTGGAGCCAGCCATGAATACATCTTCAAACACCCTCTACATCTGATTGGAATCTCCCTGTATGTTGGTACCTGATTTTCACTGAGGCTGCTGTGCCTCTTGACAAGGGTGGCTTCTATCTGCCTCTTCTACTGACATTAGTCTCTGCCACTTGATTAGTAAATAGGCCTCACGCCGAGTCTTGGCCTCTCTTCCTGCCACATATATCCAGAGTAGCCTGCCATACTTACAATCAAATACTAAATTATGAGTCCTAGTCTGAAGGACTTGAGTCCCTTAGTATTAGTTTTAGGAGTTCAGTACACCTATAGAGCAGCCTGAGGAATCATCTTAAGACTGACCTTAGTGGTAGACCTATATTACATACTTAAGGTCCTCCTTGTGAGAAATATAGATCAAATACTCAGAAGCAGGCTGGAGGCTGTATCCTTGAAGCTGAGTACTAATGTATATCCATCCCATATGGGATCAGCAAACTCACTTTGCCAGGACTTTTTTTTTGCTAAATCATTTTACATAAGTGTTTTCTCATATCCTTTATACAAACTTCAACTTCTTGTTCTGAGACACCCAGTTGAAGGACACCAGAAATATTCTTTACCATTTAAGTCCCTATGGAGAGTAGACACAAGGTATCTGTTCATTGATCCATTCATTCAGTCACTCATTCTTTCAGTAGATGTTTATTGCTTACTCTGTGCACTGTCCAGTGATAAGCCTGGAAATACAGTGTACATGAGCAAGACTATTTTGTAAATACCTTCTTGAAGCATATGAGGCCTTTCATCATGGTTGTGCATGGGATTGGGGAGGAAGGCATTCCAGAGCTGATGATGACTGATCAAAACCCTGAAGGGCAAGCAGGGGTTTTCACCAAAGAGTAGGAGATACGAAGAATTTCCAGGCAGAGAGAAATGGTCAGAAGCTAGTGTGGGACTGGCTGCTGAAGAACCAAAAGAAGCTCTGCATGGCTAGAAAGTAACTTGCAACAGAGGAATGGTTAGAAATGAAGGCAGCATTCTGAAGGAGACGGGCAGTGGAGTATTTTAAGAAGTCATTATTTGAACTTGACCCCATGGCAATAAAACTTTCAAGTAGTGAAGGGAGAGGAAGGGGAAAGGAAAGGAGGGAAAAGAAAAACTATGAGAAAAGAAAAAAAAAAAATGGAAATGATGTCTGTGTAAATAGGGAAGGGTAGAGGGGGTGAAGGGTGCACAGGTAATGGGAAAAAACTAAGAACCAAACTACATCATATACAGGTACAAGCACCCAATGATAAATGTAAATGAATTGTATACCTAAAATGTACCAATACAAGAACTTGAAAAAAAAAACTTTCAAGTAGAACCCAAACCTGAGCAAATGGGGTTGGGCTAGGGCTAGCTTCTGCTGGGTGTGGGTGCCAAGCAAAAATCAATTTTTGGTCTTACTGAAAGAAGGTCAGAAACAATGCTGAAATCTGTTTGAATCAGTCGTGGGTTCCACAGCCAAGCCCCTTGAAGACAAGTCTTTATAAATATCAAGGTCTGACTTCTGATCCATGAAAAAAAAGTAATTTACTGATGTTCCATCTCCCTCTCAAAAATAAAAATAAGACAAAACTGTTAGACCCAGTGAGAGAGAACCAACCAGAGACCGATATTAAATCCACACAAGCTTATAACCGGCTGGGACCGGAGCCGAGCATTGGACTTGAGCCTTGAACAATAGTTGATTAATTGTTATTTCTAAAGAGACTTTCTAAGGGGAGGAGGTTTTTAAGCTTCCTCCTTCTGAGTTCATCTAAAGGGCAGGCAGGTGGGTCAAGCAGCAATATGGAGTCTGTCTTGCTAACTAGGGTCCTTCAAAAACCAATAACAAAAAAGTACACACCCAAATTGTAATCCAGCAGGTTCTGGCCCTAAAATCCTCTACTTTCCCTGACTATAAGGGTCTGACCTGTTGTAGTTCTCCTTTATCTTAACATTAGAATGAACAATAATACTCAGGATGTATTTGTTTTCATAAAATTACAAGCCTGGGTCCCCAAGTTACCATAATGTGAAGTCCTCGCCCACTGCTCTTGTAAAATCATGAAGTTGCTAATACCCTGAAAGAAATGTTACATGTGCTGGGAAAGCAAAAATGATTTGAACAGTGCTCTGATTCTGTGGTGAGGCAAGGAAGAGAGATCTAATTTTCAGAAACCTTTTCTGGAGGGATACATCAATGAAAGTGTGACTTTGCCTAAAATATTGTTTGCTCATACATTGGATTTGATTGCATTGTATTCTTGGAGTAGTTTATAAGGCTTGATGGCATTCGAGAAGTCAAAGGTCTTGCTTTGGTGAAAGAGTTTGTAAACCTTATTATCACATGAGCATACTTGGCTGAAAGTTACAGTCTCCCTAATGGTTCTTTTCCATCTTTACAATCTGGTTATCTCCAGATTTTTAAATTTTCCATCTTTACAATCTGGTTATCTCTGTGTCCTGAAAAAGGAAAACAGTGACAATATGCTTTTTTATACCTTCCTTATGCTGAAGCAGTCACTAGCCTCAACCTAGTTTCCATCACCAACAGGATGCTGATGGTAATGATTATGATAATGATAACTACCATCACTATCATTTTTGAGAACTGATTGTTTTCCAGGTCCTGTGTTTTATTTTCCATTCATAAATTCTCTGAGATATATGTTGTTCCTGTTTTTCTGGTGGTGCTGGGGATCAAACCCCACACATGCTGGGAGAATAATCTACCACTGAGCAACAACCCCAGGCCCTAATATGTATTTTAAAATTTTGTTTTTAGAGGAAACCTGTCACAACATATACTTTCAAGGTTTCTGATGTCCTATTTCCTCGGGAAATTTTTTCTACATGTTACATTAGTCAGCCTTGAGTTACTCTAATGAAATACCATAGACAATTAAACTATAAAGGGAAAAGTTTTATTTTTGACTAACAATTTTGAGGGTTTTACACTATAATCAATTGGATCAATATCTTTCAGCCTGTAGTGAGGCAGCACCACACACCAGTGTGTAGTAGAGCAAAACCATTTACCTCATCAGCCAGGAAGCAAAGATAGGATGGGCTAGGGTCCCATTATTAGCTTTTGAAGGCACAGTCCCATGACTTAGGATCTCCCACATAGTTTTATTCCTATAGATTTCATTTCCTTCTAATAGTGCTAGC
>NW_004624733.1:6350314-6368611 GCF_000247695.1 Heterocephalus glaber | reverse complement strand
TTCCCCACTGGTTCTTGTAACTTAATCAAATCTTTGATTTCTGTATTTACTCTTTGGATATTTTTTTCTAAAATGTCTTTTAAAATCTCATAATTTTGTCTCAACACCATCAGTTTAACTGCATCAACCCTCTGTCTAACATATTTAGTCAGAGCATTTATAATGCAGGGTCCCACGAGCAAAAGCAGAAGTAAGATAACTAGGGGGCCTGTTACAGCAGAAACTAGGGTAGTTAACCATTAGCATAGAAGCAACAGGTTTTCTTTCTAGGGCTACACATAACCCTCCTTGTTTCATGAACAGGAGGTCAAGTCCCCTTTGATTTTGCAGGACCATCTCAGCTAGGGAATCAACCTGGTTTTTTAATCTGGAGATCGAGTCTTTCCTGAAGGATCAGGGAAGAAGTTCCAATAGCCACTGACCCTGCTATTCCTAATCCCACCAGAATGGGCACTAAAATGGGAGCAGTCCATTTACTCCTATAGTGCTCAGTGGTTAATCCCAGATATTCGTGGTCCCCTTTTCCAATATAATGCAAGACTTGTGGAACAACATACACAGTGACACAAAATAAAGTGGCAGATTGGGTAGCCAAGACTGATTTGGGAATGTATTTAGTCAAGCCCTTGGTGCAAGCAAACCAAGAATATCAGGACTAGGTCTCCTGGCTTGATACCGTGGGGCTGGAACATCACAAAAGGTTTTTCTCAAGCCTGTTGTATTGTAGCCTGGATCTCACTCTGAAGAATCTGTAAGGCTTGAAGAGACTGAAGTAAAGAAACACAAGAATTCTCTGTTATCTGTTCAAGGTTTAACTTAGGGAGGAGTGGCGTTGGCCTCCCATACAAGATTTCGAAAGGGGTAAACTTGTCAACATATGGAGTACATCTAACTCTTAACAAGGCTAGAGGAAGCAGATCAGGCTACCTACCACCAGTTTCTAGAACATATTTAGTCAGGGTTTCTTTCAGGGTCCTATTCATCCTTTCACTTGCCTTGAACTTTGTGGACAATAGGCATAGTATAACTTCCAATCAATATGTAGTGCCTTTGCCAACAATTTGGATATCTGTGCCACGAAGGCAGGCCCATTGTCGGACCCCAGGTAATGAGGGATGCCAAATCAGGGAACTATCTCCTGGAGCAAAACCTTACTTACTATGTTGGCTGATTCTCCATGAGTAGGGAAAGCTTTTACCCAACCTGAGTAGGTGTCAGCCAATACCAGTAAATATTTGAACCTATTGCTGGATTTTATTTTGGTGAAATCAAGTTCCCCGTGTTCCCCTGGCTCTCTTCCCCATAGTCGATTACCTTTGTTCCTTGGTTTCATCTTGGAGTTTACCTGTGCACACACCTGACACCTGGAACTGATGTCCTGGACCATAGAGGTCAGTCCTGGGATTGAAAACTTAGAGCTCATTAGTCTTTTTAACTTTGATTTTCCCAGGTAAGTTAAGTGACGTAACTGATGAACTAGTTGTCACCCCGGGGCTCAGGGGAGACAAATTTGTTCATTTGTCCCTTTCCACCATCCTGAGTCCAGTTTTGTACCCCCTTGCCTTTGGTTTTCTTCTTCCTCTTCTGGGGTATATGTGGGTCTTTCTGGCAGGTAGCCAAAGGGTTGGATGAGCAGAATGTCTATTGGCCCCACTGGTTCTCTGGACACTTGTCGGGCTGCAACATCAGCCTCTCAGTTACCATGGGCCTCAAAGCTGTCTCCTTTTTGGTGGCTTTTGCAATGATAATGGCCAATGCCCTGGGTTCCCAAATTGCCTCCAATAAGGCCAAAATTTCTTTTTTATTTTTGATAGTTTTCCCTTCTGATGTCAATAGCCCTCTCTGTCTGTAGATGTTGCCATGCACATGGGCAGTGGTGAATGCATACCGGCTGTCAGTGTAGATGTTTACAGCCTTGTCTCAGCCTAACCTTAGGGCTTGAGTTAAGGCTATAATTCAGCCCTCTATGCCAATGCCCCCAGCTTATTGCCTGTGCCCTGTGTACTTGTCCTTCTGGACTGACTACAGCTGCCCCTGTGTACCTGACTCCATCTTCCATGAAGCTGTTTCCATCAGTGAAGAAGGTCTCATCTGGGCATTGTAGGGGAACATAAGTCAGGTCTGTGTGGTTGGTGGTGGAAGTTGTCAGAGTGTCCAGACAGTCATGGAGGGGTGCACATGAGTTGGAGTCTGGGAGTAAGGTGGCTTAATAAGGATTAAGGGCTGTTTCTCAGGCGAATTTGATGCATGGAGCATCCAGCAAGAGGGCCTGGTACTGAGTCAGGCAGGTGTTGGAGAGCCATCGTTCTGGGGCTCCTCTCAGCAGTGTCTCCACCACATGGGGTGTGGTGGTGACCAGGTCCTGTCCCAGGCTGAGCTTATCTGCCTCTTTGACCAGGAGGGCAGTGGCTGCAACTGCCCTCAAACAGGTAGGCCATCCACTTGCCACACGATCAAATCTTTTAGACAGGTAGGCCACAGGTCTGTTCCAAGGCCCTAATGCCTGAGCTAGCACTCCTTTGGCTCTGTCCCCTCATTCAGCCACAAACAACCGAAAGGGCTTGGTGACATCAGGTAGGGCCAGGGTTGGTGCTGACACTAAGGTTTTCTTTAAAGCCAAAAAGGCAGCTTTCTCCTTTTCTGTCCGGAGGGACTGTCTCTTATGCCTGGAGTGCAGCAATAGTGACTTTCCCCAGTTTTTTGGCTAGGACTTCCTTGGGGGGCGTCACAGTTATCATAAACTTTTTGGGCTATGCTCAAGCATTCAGTCCTATTCTTTCCCTCAATTCCCTCCAATTTTTGTAATTTTTTTCTAATGTCTGGTGCCGACTGGGAAACAAAGGCCAAATTTAAAGCTGCTGCATTTTCGGGAGCCTCTGGGTCAATAGGAGTGAAAACTCTATAGGCTTCCAAGAGTCTCTCTAAAAATGCAGCTGGAGACTCTGATTTTCCCTGGTGACCCTCACTTACCTTATTCAAATTAGTGGGCTTTCTGGCAGCTCCCCAGAGTACCCCTAATAAGTGCTTGTGGTAGGTCCCCAGCCTCCTCCTACCATCATCATCATTGGGGTCCCATTCAGGGCACCATGACAGAACCACTGCTTCAGCCCTGGCTGAATACCCCTGGGGTTCCAGGAGTGATGCCGGAATTTGGCCCCAGGGCCTCTTTGACTACCTGTTGATAAATGCAGTCCCGCTCCTCAGTGGTGAACAGGATCTGTAAAAGCTGCTGGCCATCATCCCAGGTCGGCTGATGGGTATAAAAAATAGACTCAAGAAGAGATTAATGCCTGAGGTTTTTCAGAGAAGGGGGGGATTTTGATGTTTCCAATTATAAAGATCATGAGTTGTAAAAGGGACATAAATCAATCCTCCCCCAGGCTCTGTTTTAAAGGAAAAAGGGAGGAGGAAGATGGGGCTGATGGACCTTAGTCCTGTCTGGATCAAGTGCCAAAGGTCGATCAGGACCTGTGGGGCCCCAACTCCTGTGACCACATTCCAAACCTTGCAAGCAATGTGCATAGAATAAATTCCCACTGGGGGCCAATTGACTCTGAAACTGGACCATTTTAATTGACACAGGGTTCATAATTTGCCTTTAGAAAATTTCATGCCATATTCATCTTCCCTGTCTGTGGAATAAATTTTTTTGAAGTTATTCAAAACACAATCAAGTGGAGTTCCTTCTGTGGACTGTGAGGAACCCATAATTTTAGCCTGTGAAAATGCAAAAGGCACACAGAGCAAGCAGACAGACAATAAACAGACAAAGACAAATTTTGGCCAAGTAAAACCTCTGGGGCTGAATGGATACAGACCCCATCCAGGGAGTCGCCCTTCTGATGACTCTGACCCAGTGAGTCTGCTTGCCATTGTAAAGAGACTCTAGGTAGGGGAATATGTGCTGCGTTCAGCTTCCTCCTACCTACCCATAGTGCACTAAGAATCATTCCATTCTTACCTCTAGAGGCTTTCCTGATAAACTCCTGTGGGTCGGTTGATTGGCGATAGGGCCCGACTGGGACTGGCCTACCCGAAGCCCCAGAATACCGTCAGGGTGGCCTCCCCTTCCACAGACCGGTGTCCAGAGGGGCCAAACGCTGCTGATGACCGATTCTAGTCTCTCCTAAAAAGAAACAATGGCTCTAAGATAATAAGCTCTAGAGCAGCTGGCTATCTCACTGGGGCCTCCAAGAGTGTTACACCCAGTGAGAGAGAACCAACCAGAGACTGGTATTAAATCCACACAGGAGTTTATTACTGGCCAGGACCCAAGCCAAGCATCGGACTCGAGCCTCGACTGGGGGGAGATAAACATGTTTTATCCACCTTTGAGGCCAACAGTTTCTAGGCCCCACTATGGGATAGAACTAGCAAAGCAAGTGAAAAGTACAGAAGCAGAATGTCCCTGCTGTTAGAACATTTGTAAAACAATAGTTGATTAATTGTTATTTCTAAAGAGACTTTCTAAGGGGAGGAGGTTTTTAAGCTTCCTCCTTCTGAGTTCATCTAAAGGGCAGGCAGGTGGGTCAAGCAGCAATATGGAGTCTGTCTTGCTAACTAGGGTCCTTCAAAAACCAATAACAAAAAAGTACACACCCAAATTGTAATCCAGCAGGTTCTGGCCCTAAAATCCTCTACTTTCCCTGACTATAAGGGTCTGACCTGTTGTAGTTCTCCTTTATCTTAACATTAGAATGAACAATAATACTCAGGATGTATTTGTTTTCATAAAATTACAAGCCTGGGTCCCCAAGTTACCATAATGTGAAGTCCTCGCCCACTGCTCTTGTAAAATCATGAAGTTGCTAATACCCTGAAAGAAATGTTACATGTGCTGGGAAAGCAAAAATGATTTGAACAGTGCTCTGATTCTGTGGTGAGGCAAGGAAGAGAGATCTAATTTTCAGAAACCTTTTCTGGAGGGATACATCAATGAAAGTGTGACTTTGCCTAAAATATTGTTTGCTCATACATTGGATTTGATTGCATTGTATTCTTGGAGTAGTTTATAAGGCTTGATGGCATTCGAGAAGTCAAAGGTCTTGCTTTGGTGAAAGAGTTTGTAAACCTTATTATCACATGAGCATACTTGGCTGAAAGTTACAGTCTCCCTAATGGTTCTTTTCCATCTTTACAATCTGGTTATCTCCAGATTTTTAAATTTTCCATCTTTACAATCTGGTTATCTCTGTGTCCTGAAAAAGGAAAACAGTGACAATATGCTTTTTTATACCTTCCTTATGCTGAAGCAGTCACTAGCCTCAACCTAGTTTCCATCACCAACAGGATGCTGATGGTAATGATTATGATAATGATAACTACCATCACTATCATTTTTGAGAACTGATTGTTTTCCAGGTCCTGTGTTTTATTTTCCATTCATAAATTCTCTGAGATATATGTTGTTCCTGTTTTTCTGGTGGTGCTGGGGATCAAACCCCACACATGCTGGGAGAATAATCTACCACTGAGCAACAACCCCAGGCCCTAATATGTATTTTAAAATTTTGTTTTTAGAGGAAACCTGTCACAACATATACTTTCAAGGTTTCTGATGTCCTATTTCCTCGGGAAATTTTTTCTACATGTTACATTAGTCAGCCTTGAGTTACTCTAATGAAATACCATAGACAATTAAACTATAAAGGGAAAAGTTTTATTTTTGACTAACAATTTTGAGGGTTTTACACTATAATCAATTGGATCAATATCTTTCAGCCTGTAGTGAGGCAGCACCACACACCAGTGTGTAGTAGAGCAAAACCATTTACCTCATCAGCCAGGAAGCAAAGATAGGATGGGCTAGGGTCCCATTATTAGCTTTTGAAGGCACAGTCCCATGACTTAGGATCTCCCACATAGTTTTATTCCTATAGATTTCATTTCCTTCTAATAGTGCTAGCTTTAACATATACAGCTCAGGGGGACATTCATCTAAACCATAGCAAGTGCTCACTCAGGGTGGCTTCAGCCAATTTCTCAGCCTCAGTATCTTCCTTGTTATAGCTGTTGTCCTTCCTACTTCCCCTGAGCCCCATGGCTCCCACTGTATCCTTTAGCTCCTCTTTTAAGATCCTCATGGTACATCAAATATCTATTTCCTTTGTATAGCGGGAAAGCTCAAGAGGTCAAGGGCTATATTTGGATGCTCAATTCTGAATCACCATATTTCAGCTGACTGCCTGATATATAGGATGTATTTAGCAAATGTTTGCTAAGTGAAGATGAATTAATACATGTGGTAACTCAGTCTCCATGTCAGGTACTAGCAGGATCTTAGGCAGGGGGACCAAGGGCACGCTAAATTCAGGGTAGAAAAATTCAAATGTCCTTTATCAGACCAGTACCTCTAGAACAGCAGCAGCTCCAGCCTTGAGGAAGGGATGTATGAACTGAGATCTGAAGGACCTGTGGACATTTTAGCCAGCTGTCAAGGAGGGAAAAGGAGTTTGAGGCATTTGAAATTTCTTGTGCAAAAATGGGCATGGCAATTCAGAGCTAGTGTCTAAGAGCTCAGAACTAATCATGAGTGTCTAATTTGTTTCTCTGTTGCCTTTATTGCTAATTAGTACTATAATTGACTGCTGTTGACAGTACTGGTGAGCTTAGCTCAGTGTTTTGGTGTACAACAGCCTATGCAAAAAAGCTTTAGGATTGCTACTTTATTTCATTTTCATAACAAAGAATGTACATCCTCTTACATGGATGGGAGCAGAAGGATAGAGAGATTGATTGACTTGAACAAAAATCACATGGATAGAAAGTGACAGGGTGGCATGTATATCCAGGCAATCTGACTCTAGAATTGGGCACTGCATTGTCTCCTCAGTGTATTTCCTCAGCGATGGGTGTTTGCTCCCCAAGTTGCCATTCTCCCTGCTCCCATGGTCCCTAGGTTCTTGAGGTAAGCTCCTTGAAGAGGTCTCACCTCTCTGGAATTTGCCCCACAGCTTGTGGCTGTCAGGCCCACATCTACCACTGCTGGGGATATACCTGTGAGGATAGAGCCCTCCACTTGATCTTTTTCATCATTTATATCCTGAATTCTTTCCTTAACTTACTTCCCATTTGCCTTCTTTACCCATTCTTGACTCCTAGACTGTTAATTCTAGGGTTGACTGCCCATTTGTAGATTTATTTGCCCTTTGGATCTGACATGTGACCATGTTCTACTGAAACATTTATGGATAATCCCTATTAATTATGGTTTGCACTTGCCCCTTTTGTTTTGCTATTTATGGTTTCTTTAAGTAAATACCTCCTCCAGGAAATCATAGCTTCTGAACCCTATCCCCTATTAGAGGGCTCCAAGATGATGTCTATGCCAGTATGGAGCCTAGGTGTCGTGTTCTGGTCTGTGGTTGAGGTAAATCTGGAACACCTTTGTGCACACTTAACTTTACCCAGGAGGTACAAAGATGGCATTAGTGAAGTCTGGAGGCTAGATGGTGGAGATTATGGTAGAGGTACATGACCTTTCCTGAGCATTGTTACCCATTCAATCAATAATTATTGATCATTTACTTGTACACCAAGCACAGTGCTAGCTATTAGAGATTTAGTCCCTGCTCACATGGGAGCTGGGTTGGTAATGAACACTGGTTGGTAAATGACCAGCATCCATTTTTCCCTCTGTTTACTTTCTAATGACAGACTACACTATGAGGAATGTTCCTCCCCTCATTTCCGATTAGCCTTGCAATTTCAGTGGTCAAACACTAGCCCCATCTCACAGAGGCAAGAGAATGGGCAACCCCCATTTGGTTCATGCTGCTAAGTTTAGTGCACAACACAGTCCTGGTACACTGTAGTGTACAGATGTGAAAAGAAATCCTTCTATCATTTTGCCATGATGAAGGAAGTCAGAAAAGAATTAAGCTTACACAAAAAGGTAAACCCCATCAATAGATTATAGAAGCTAAATCAACTACTTTTGAAGTTTGCTCTACCTCTGGACTTTTCAGTTATATAATCCAATAGTCTCCTTTAAGTTTTAAGAATATGTGAGTTGAATTTTTCATTGCTTGAAACTCTGAAATTAACTAATGTATGGAGTTTAAATCTGAAAGCCCGGTAACATCCCTCCTCCTCTGGATACTAACATCCCATTTTGTGGGTAGAGATACTCTGTTCCACCAGTCCACTGGTTATCTACAAACTGATGCAATAGGCCTGCATGGCAGAGATGTTAGTTGTCTTCCAATATTCAGTTTCTTTCTTAGTAACTTTGGTACTGGGCACACTCTTCCTTGTAGTTAGGTGTGACCATGCAACAAAGTTTTAGCCAGTGGTACAAAAGCAGAGTCTTATGTGCAATTTCAGAGAAATGCTTTTAAAGGGAGAGATTGTGGCTTTTTTCCTTCCATACTGGCTGAAATACTGACTGCTTGCTGGAACTGTAGCAGCCATATTGGGCCATAAAGTAGATCCATGAACTGAGAAGGAACTAAGGGAGCTTCAGTCCCTGGCACTGGAGCAATACACAAGCTAAATACTACTTAACTCTGGATTTCTTTTACCTAACAGAGAAATTATTTCTATAACCTATTCCTATTTTTGAAAAGAATTTGGAGACTTTCTGTAGGCTTTCTTTCTAAGGAGAATCTTTTCCCAGTGGATTTGAAGATGGGAAGATAGAAACCTGAAGCTTCCAGGTTGAAAAGCAGGGATCAAGTCTTCTAGAGACTGAACTCAACATAAAATGAAAGAGATACAGAATGATGACATTGTTTGAACTCCTGGATCCTGCCATATCAAGAGCCAAATATCCCCAGTCAATATGACTGTGCTACTTACCGCCAGAATTATAAAATGACTTTCCCCAGAGTTAAGAGTGGTGTTAATCCTGTCCCAACCTCTCAATTATATAAGGCATTTCAGTCTTTCCCTCATCTTTTCCCCCTACTAGGTCAAATTGAGTTGGTTTTCATTCATTGCTATCAAAAGATTCCTGACAAATAGAACACAAATAAACATAATACATACAAAGTGAAATAAGCACTAAGAAGAAGAAACAATGATTTTGAGGAGTGTAAAACAGGTTGTATCAGGGTGGGATGCTCTGAGGAAATGACATTTCATTAGAAACCTACTGATGCTTACTTACTAATAATGGACCCAAAGGTTCCTACTGCCAAAGGATTACCTTGAGAACTAAAAGAGACAGCATTCACAAAACACAAAACATGCTATCTTTAAAAGAATCACTCAGTAAATGATGTCCATTAAATTATCTCACAAGGCCAAAATTCTTATTCTATCTGTGTTGGTGAAATTTGCATGATTCTTTCTCCATACACTGAATTTTCACATAACCCTATGCACTGCAGTAATTGTAACAATAACCTACTATAATCTTTACCTTTGTTTACAGTGAAACTGGACAAAAAATGATTACTATAGTAGCACAAACCCATGACTGTCACCGAGGGAGGCAGGAATGCCTCAGAGAACACTTCGGGCTGACAGAAGGTGAGGACCATTATTTAACATGTGAAGAACACAATGTCCACATTATCACTGTAATTTATCTCCTCATTGTCTTCTCACTTGTATGTAGTAGTCCATTTTTACTCTGTTGTCAATTTTATTTCTGGCTTGCAGTTCTAACAATATTATCCCCTCTACTTCCTCAGAAATCTTGAAGATTCCCTCCCAACCAGAATTAGAAGCATGTTCTAAGCTTCAAGTCCCAGATGGTCCCTTTTTCTCAGTCCTTTGCTTACCTCATACTTCATTATTGAGATAATCACTCTTGAGCTGATGATACTTAGAAGAGATTTTGGACTTTTAACTGATGCTATGAAAGAAAAAGACCTTTGTAAACTTTTGGAGTGGGAACATGTATTTTACATGTGGGACAGCTGTGGACATCGGGACCAGTCAAAATTATACTTGAGTGACTTGCAATCTCATACAATTATCTCCTCTTCAAGTGTGAGTGAAACCTGTGAATAATGATATCACTCCTGTGTCTATGTTGTGTTATATATCCTCCTTATAAACCTTCTCATCTTATGGTTAAGATTTATTGAGAGACACAGTCATAGATTTGTTCTTTATTATAGCACCCAATCTAGAACAAATCCTTACCATCTTAAACCCATTCCTAAATTACCCAACCCAAATCCAAACCATACAGTAGGTTCTTTCTGACATCCTTTCATTAAGATGCTCCATGATCTCCTTGATAAATATTGTTCCACTCTTCAATGAGTATAAATCCACCTTGTTGCACTACACGTGTATTTTTGGTGGTCAGTTTTATGTTACTTTAATTGTTGAAAATGAGATTCTTCATGTAAACATCTATAATTTTTTAATGCAAGTTATAAAACCTGAATAACTTGCATGTATCTACAAAACAAATTGATGATTGATTCAGCAGCTCATCTAATAGTTCAATATTCTGTGCTAATTCAGCTTTACTTTCCAATATGTTTAATTTCTTGGGAGGTCAAACAGCATCAACTATTTGGTTTGCGTATGACAGTCATGCATCACTTAATGTCAGGGATACATTCAGAGAAATGTATTGTTAGGTGACTTTGTTATTCTACAAAAGTCATAGTGTTTACTAAAGTGTAGGTGAGTCATTTGACATGGCCTCTTAATGCAATCATACTGAACATGAAATATCTGAGGCCACTGCTAGAAGCACAGAATACTATTTTACAGTTTTTCCTTTTGTCAGTAGGAGGAATATACTGTAAATAATGATAAAAATTATAGTGCAATACATAGAAAATCTGTAACTGTCATTTATTATCATTATTAAGTATTAGGTACTCAATTGCAAGTGCTAAACATATATATATGTTTTTGTGTTTTTTTTATACCAGGGATTGAACTCGGGACCTTGGGCTTTCAAGGCAGGTGTGGCGCCACTAAACTAAATCCCCAGCCCCTAAACTTTTATATTACTGTCAGCTCTATCAGCTCAGTCATTCTGTTTGCATCAATGTCACAGGATACACATGAGTAATATTTTGTGCTAGGATGTTATGACAGCTACAATGTCACTAGGCAATAGGAATGTTTCAGCTCCATTATAATCTCTTTTTTTTTGTACCCAGGATCGAACCCACAACCTTGCACTTGAGAGACAGGCGGCAGTACCACTGAGTTAAATCCCCAGCCCCAGCTCCATTATAATCTTACAGTATTACCATAACTTATGTTCACCATTGTTGACAAGATTGTCATTATATGCTTAAATTTGGGAAATGTAGGAATTGTTAATTAAACAGAAAGAAAAAAATCCTTTATACCTTACTAATGATCAAAAGCTACAAAATAAAATGCCTAGATAACTTGAACCAAGATTATAATTTCTATTATTGAGCACTTACTATGTGCCAATATTATACATACTAAGTGGTTTATATAATTATATAATTTAGTTCATTTAAAACTCAGTTTGGCATGCTTATGTGTAGCAGAATCTCCAACTAAAAGTGAGTTAAGCAATGAAGACAATGTACTACCTCATAGTTCTATGATGTCCTTACCTCAGATATCCCTTAGCTGCCTTGATTCAGAAAATATTTTTCAGCCACACACAGTTATGCTAGCTAACTTTTAAGAATTTTATTATTTATTACCAGTCTTACTTTTCTCTAGTTGCTAAGAAAGAATACCCGACACCCAAATGAAAGGGGATAAAGTTTATTTAGCTGTTTGTAGAGGTTTCAGTTCATAGTTGGCTGGCTCCAAGGCAGAATTGCACATGAAGAGAAAGAGTTCCTTGCATGAAGACAGGAAAAGCAATAAGGTTTGGGCCTTAACAGCATCTTTCTACCCCTTTTATATTGTGTCTAGGCTACTGAGGGTGGGTAGCACTCACACCTTTAATCCTAGTGCCCTTGACTCTAGCATTGCATCATGAATCAATCCCAGTGTCACATACTCTAGATCCAACCATCTCTGAAAAAGACCCCACCTATGACCACATGAGGCCTTGAAGGATGTCTGAATATAAGCTATAACATTATGCCTTACAGAAAAAAATTTAAAAATATAACAAAAAAGAAAGGAAAACTAAGGCTCCCAATCCATCCCTTGTAGATGGCTAGTATTAACATCTTTATTGTCTTCTTGTCTTTTTTCAAAGTACATATAATGAACAAACATTAAACTTATTTATTTATTTGTTCATTTGTTTGTTTATATATTTATGGTTTTGTGAGAGAGGGTCTTGCTTTGTAGTGCAGGCTGGCCTTGGACTCATTATGTAGCCTAGGGTAGCTTTGAACTTATGGTGATATCACATCTCCTTAAGCCAAGTGATGAATGTAATGCAGTCCTAATAAAAGTAACAAAGATTTTTAGCACTATAAGAATATTTTAACATTAACATATTACATGAATAGTCCATACTCATTCAATAATAAACAAGCAAGTATAGGAGAAGAAAATTGTGAAAGTGAAGAGTAATAAGGGTAGACTATCTTTCTCAGATATTAATGCATATTATAAAGCTACCATAATTAAAACAGCATAATAATTATACATAAATAGATTGAAATATTAACAGAAAGGACTACAGAATCAGAATTAGGTACAAAATAGACATACAAACATTTACAGATGATAAAGATAACATTTTAAATTAGTGAGGAGAGATTATAAAAAAGTATTAGAAAATTACTAAAGTATTTAGATCCACAAATCACACTTTACACTAAAATAAATTCTATACAAGTGAATGACTTTGTGGGAACAATAAAATCACAGAAGTATGAGAAGAAACTCTAGGATATTTTTAAGAAAATCTTCTCATAGAGGAAATCCTTTCTGAGCATGAACCAATGTAGCAGGAAAGAAGCCCAGATTTTAAAAAATCCATAAATCTATTTACAAATTTAAAAACCTGTGTAGAAACTAAACCTGACTATGAGCCTCACCAAAACCTAAACTGAGAAAAACATTTGCAACTTAAATCACCAAAGTGCACAGGAGGCTGAGGCAGAAGGATTGCAGCCAGTTCGAGGCCAGCAAGGGCTATACAGTGAGTTCAAGGCCAGCCTGAATAGCAAGACTCTGTTTTAAAAAGAAAGAAAGAAAGAAAAAAATTATGAAAGTTAAAATATCCAAGATATAAAAAGCTTCTACAAATTGATATGAAAAGTCCAATATTTTAATAGCATCTTGGACAAGGAATATACACAGATATCTTAAAACAGCTATAAAATATATGAAAAGATTCAACTTCACTTAAAATTTGAATAGAACTGGGCTGGGAATTTAGCTCAGTGGTGCTGCCACCTGCTTCACAAGTGCAAGGGCCTGAGTTTGATTCCCAGTACCAAAAAAAGAAAAAAATTTTAATAGAATAAAATTTTTTGAGATGGTATTTTTTGCCTATTAGCAAAGATTAGGTAGTTTGGTGACATACTACTGAAGGAATCTGGGCAAACAAGCACTCATGACAGTGAGAATGTAAACTGATGCAGTTTTGTGGGGTATTTATAAAATTTTCATATATAAATGCTCATTAACTCAGCAAATCCTCTTCTAGACTTTCATCTTACTGATATATCATTTCTATACTACTCATAATACCTAATATAATGTGAATCCTATATAAATGCTTGCTTTATGTATTATTTAAAGAAAAATGACAAGAAAAAGTCTGTATACGCTCAGTACAGATGCGTTTGTTGGAATCCACAGATGTAGAATGTGTGGATATGAAGGGCCAACTGCAAACACATAAACCTTCTTCAGAAGGACGCACACAAGAAGCTGGTAGTGTTAGCTGGCTTTGAGAATGAAAAGTGAGTCACTTCATTGTATCCTTTGAATTTTGAAGCATTTGAATGCATTATCTGTTTTAAAAATTAAATAGAACTAGATCCCCACCCCAGACTCACAGTGCCCCCGGCATACTTCCCAGCCCCTCACGGGAGGTTGTGGGGTCTCAGAGCCCTGTGCTGGTGTCACCCGCTGTCCCTACTGAGCTGGGGCAATGGGCAGTCCTGAGGTTGCATGAAGCCATCCCTGACTGGTCAGCACTCACCTTCCAGGCTGTGACCTTGTGCCATGAGCTCTGTTCCTGTCCTCGATTTTCAGGGTGTGCTTTTCCCTCTTAAGGGAAACATGTCTGGAAGTAACAGAGCTCCTTTGACATTACAGATGTGGAGACAAACATACACATCATCACTTCGGAGAAGTACCAGCATCATCTGGCGTGCGCTGCAGATCTCCTGCGCAGACAGGGCCAGGGTGAGAGCACGGTGTGCCAAGTCCTCGAGGAGTACACAAGGCCACTTGAGCATGTGGGCAGAGAGAGCAGTGTAGAGGGGCGACCTCAGGCCAGGCTCACGGCAGGGACAGGGGGACTTCTGGGGATGGATGGAGCCTCTGGAACCATGAAGGAGATAGGAGAGCCTGGCCTAGGCTCTGGGCCTGGCTCACTGGCTGCTACCAGCTTTGGGGAGCACCCAGGAGAGGACCCAGCACCTGCATCCCGGGTCCCCAGCTGTGTACTGGATGCACTCAGCCTGCAGTGTGGCCTTCTGCTGCTGGACAGCAGCCTCCATGCCAGAGAGAGGGGGTCTGGCCCTGAGCTTGTGTTGATGGAGGAGGGAGCGAGTTGCAGGAGCCAGGGGGAGGACACCCAGGCAGTGGAGGAGGTGAAGAGCAGAAAGTTGGTTCAAAGGAAGAGATTAATACTCAGAAGAAATCCCTAGGGGATCTTCAAGTATCTGCAGCTTAGCCTGGAAGAGGCTTTCTTCTTGGTCCATGCGCTGGGGTGTCTGAGTATCTACTATGAGAAGGAACTCTGAAGATCATGAGGCTGTGGCAAGCGTTCACGGCAATTCAGCCCACACTCAGGACAACCTACAGGGCCTACCACTACTTCTGGAGCAAGGGCTGGGTGCCCAAAGACCAAAGTCAAGTATGGGACAGATCTGCTGCTATATCGAAAAGGCCCTCCGTTCTACCATGCAAGCTATTCTGTCATCGTGGAGCTTATAGATAAGGGCTTCGCAGGCCCCCTCCACAGACCTTGCACTTGGAATCCACTGGCCACCCTCAGCAGAGTTTCCAGTAGTGTCTCCAAGGAACTTATGCTGTGCTACCTGATTAAACCCTCCATCATGACAGATGAAGATATGAAGTTCCCAGAATGTCTGAGGAGAATCAAGGTCCAGGAGATGATTCGCAGTCGGTGGATGTCTTCCTGAAAGAGAAGTGACCAAGACAAGCTGTAGTGACCCAGCCTTGGGCCTCCCTTCCACCAACAGCCAGGTTCAGGGCGAGGTAGAAAGTCATTCCGCTGGGATCACCCATTCATTGTTTGAAAGGGGACAGTGATCGCAGCACCAGAAAACTAGTCCCGTATTATAAGACACAAAGTTACAGCTGTCAGAGGTGGAACTCAAGAGTGCGAGCTTAGCCTGCACAAGGCCCTGGGCTCCATCCCCAATACTGAAACAATAAAAGATGGGGTTACACAGAAGAGAAAAGAGAGGCCTGGGCTGGGACTACAGATTCTATCTTTGAGCCAGCCACAGACTTCCCATTGAGCCCGAGCTTTCTGCCTCTGTCCTGACCCAGACATTGGAGGTGACCACCTGACTGCACAGAGGACTCCCCTTCAACAAAGAAAGTCTGCTCTCAAGTTTACCTGGAGATGAGACAGCACTGTACAGTCTATTAAAGCACCTTTGTACACAGGTATCTTTTGCTACCCATGTCTAATCTATTCCAGAGAGGGCATCAGAGACCACCAGACCCGTGTTCCCATTACTTCCAATGGAAAATACACCAGCATGTCTCAGCTTTTCCAAGGACTTCAACCACTGAGGCATACACAGAGTTATACTGTTTCAGAGGTGGCTTCAATCTGTGACTGCTTTATCGTGAGACCAAATATCCTTGATGATTAACAGTGAATTTGTTAAGTGTGGACCTTAAATTCAGGGTGCTGGAATTCACATCTCTGATCTGCCATGTACAAGTGTGAGACCAAAAGTGACTCCATTTTGCTAATGTGAGACCAGAATGACTCCATTTTGTCCAAAATGGAGCACTCTCCTTTGTTCTTTCAAATTAATGATTAAATGTGCTTAATCTGGGACAAAAGACATGATCTGTAACTCAAGATTCCTAAGCTCATTACTCAGCCATCTGTTTGCCCTAGAAACACGTGTCCTGAGCCCACTATCTATAGGACAATCTGTTAACATGCTGGCTATCCACACAAGGTGGTCATGACCATTAGTCAAGATGTCTGCTGACCATCAGTACGTGACAGTAGACCACTAACCTTTGTCCCCATTTTTCTTGTAAAAACCTATACGTAATCCCCTTCAACCCCCAATGAGCCTAGCCAATCAAAATTCTACACTTCATACTTGCTAAATGTTAACCAATCATATGGCTGCTAATGACCGAAGCTTGCTGTAATCTCAATAAAAACCCTGCTAATTTGGAACTCGGGGCTCTCAATCTCAATGTGCTGTGTTGGTGACAATTGAGAGTCCCTGCTTAAGCTTGAATAAATGACCCTCGTGTGCTTACATCGGAAATGGCCTCCTGGTGGTCTTTGGGACTTCGTAATCTGGGCACAACATTTGGGGGCTCGTCTGGGATCCCAAGACCCTCAGGATCCCCGTACCGGAGGGTCAACACCAGTTGGTAAGTGTGTTTTTGTGTTTGTAAAGTCTGGGCCCATTTTCTGGGAAGGTCGGCAGATGGTCTAGGCAGATGTGCTGTGAAGGCTGCCGACCCGGGATCCTGGAAGACATTCTGGATTCCGCTGGTGGGGATGGAGTGCCCTGTGGGGATGGAGTGCCCCATGAGTACGAGTCTGTGAGACTCCTGGGGAGACAGTGCGGGTCGCTCCTGCTGTACGGCGTGAGGCCATCGTCCCATTTTCATTGCCTCCGATCAGGTGGAGGATGGTTTTGTCTTGCCTTGTGCTTTTCTGTTGTGTTTGTTTGTCTGTTTATTGTGTTGACTTGGACTGAAACGATGGGACAGACTGTGACTACCTCTCTTTCCCTCATGAAGGACCATTTCAAAGAAGTCAGGGAGCGTGCTCATAACCTAAGTTTAGAAATTAAAAGACTAAGTTCATCACCCTCTGTAGCTCAGAATGGCCCCCCCTTAGGGTAGGATGGCCCCCCGAGGGAACTTTTGATTTACAGGTTGTACGCAGAGTTCGTAAAGCCATCCTTCATCCTGACCAGGTTCCCTACATTGCCATTTGGGAATGTCTAATCTATAACCCACCCCCATGGGTTAAGCTCTTTTTGCCTCCACAGAAACAGCAGCCAAAGGTAATCTTGACAGCCTGTGAAAAGACTCCCAAAGGGTGCGACAACAAAAAGCAAATTGAGACCAAGCCGACCACGCTGCTTTACCCAGTTCTTCAAGGAGGAACAGATGAAGATCTCCTCTTTCCCCCTCCCTACCACCCACACCCCACTCCTCCACTCCCACCCATGGGGACAGAGGAAAGAGCGCCGGTGGCAGCCAAGGTGGAGGCGCCTGGCCCAGTGGGCGCCACTGGAGGAGACAGCCCCGCCCAAAACACTCGTAACACCTGTAATCGCTGAGCGGCCTCACTGGTGGGGCCGGCAGATTCCACTGTCCTCCCATTAAGGGTGGCTGGACCCCCTGATGAACAGGCCCACTTGGGACTTCAACACAGCAGAAGGTAAGGAGAGGCTCTGGGTCTATCACCAGGCTCTGCTGGGAGGTCTCAAAGCGGTGGCATGGAAGCCCACCAATTTGGCTAAGGTAGAGGATGTACAACAAAAACTAGACGAAAGCCCTGCTGCTTTCTTAGAGAGAATTCAGGAAGCCTTCCGTAGGTATACTCCTATGGACCCAGAAGCAATTGAGACAAAGGCAGCTGTAATAATACATTTTGTCAACCAGGCGGCACCAGACATTAAGAGAAAGTTACAGAAGGTAGACAGGTTAGGAGAGAAAAGTATTCAGGACTTAGTGACAGTGACAGAGAAAGTGTATAACAATAGAGAAACTGCAGAGGAGAAACGGAAAAAAGCTGATGACCGCCAGACTTGAAACTTAGCTCGGATCCTTCTGGCTGCCACTGCGGGTGAACAAAAGGAATGTGAATGTAGACTAAGAAAGATTGCGGTAGAAGGAGAAAGCAAGGGGAGACGCAGAGAGCATCCCCAGTTAGGGAAAAATCAATGTGCTCATTGCAAAGAGAAAGGCCACTGGGCCAAGGATTGTCCCAAAAAGAAACAACAGGAAGGTCACCCCAAGGCCCCCATCCTGCCTGTAGATGAACTGAGTGACTAGGGGGGA
>NW_004624733.1:6334499-6347664 GCF_000247695.1 Heterocephalus glaber | reverse complement strand
GAGTCCTTGCTTAAGCTTGAATAAACGACCCTCGTGTGCTTACATCGGAAACGGCCTCCTGGTGGTCTTTGGGACTTCGTAATCTGGGCACAACACAAGTGTGGTCTGGGAAGCCTCCAGTACAGCTCGTCATCTCATCCGGAAACTGCACAGTCACATGTCAGGTGCTAGAGACATCATGTGAAGAAAATGATAAATGGATACAAACTGAACATGGAAGTGTCTTTAGGACATAGTATGTCTATAGAAATGATGGCTGTTATTTTCATTATTTTACAGTTCCTTATACATGTGACTTGGGACACCTAATACAGTTCTCTTAATAATTTATCAGCTCTGTCCCTACTCAAGGAGAAAAGATATAAAAATTATCAAAATAGTGGCATATATTTGTGATCTGTGTTGAAAGAACTCATGGGATGTTAGGTTTCTTCCTTAATGTCCCCAAGACAATGATATGCATCACTGAGTCATAGTGTAATCACGTCAGGGTAACCAGCCCTTCTGAGCACAGTTCGTTATCAATTAGCAGACATAGTGTTAAAAAAATTTTTTGCCTTTGGAAAAAAATTTAAATAGAATTAATTAAACTTGAACGGGGAGGTCTTTGTAATTACAACAAAACAAAATGAAAAAAACCTAGCTTGAGTCATAATAAGGCAGTTCAAAGAAGAATAAAAGAAATAGCTCAGCAAGAGGTTAATAACTAGTACCTATTGTTCACTTCAGTCTCCTGTTGTTAGGTAGTCTGGATTTTTACTTCCTGTGCCAGTCATCAAGCAGGGAACTAACCAGTACTAGAATTTCCCTGGCATCTGAAACCAGGTCTAGAGTTTCTGACCATTCCTTTGTATTGCTTGCTAGCTATGGGACTTAAACTGGCCAATGACTGAATGGCTGGAAGGCTGTTGGTTCTTTAGCAAATATAAAATTCAGTGAAACCAACTATTGGCACCCACAGTATTGGGTTAGTGGTTACAGATCCTTATGCCCTCATCCTGTACAGCACCAGTCTTTGACCTCTTTCTTGGTTGACGTCTAAGTGCCTCAGCCTTGTAGGACTAGGAGGCAGCATAGATGAGGCCCACCACAAGGTATAACTCATCTTTACAGAGATCTTTTCTTTCTTCCTCTTCTAAAAGTTAAAAGCAACACATTTACTCTCAAGTGGCAGTTGGATTGTCCTTTGGCTTTAGGCAAATTTATGAGGAAGATAACCTTATAGTCATCTGGCTTTGAAGAAGAAAAATAGAGCAACTGTCAAGATCTGTATCTAACAGTTTAGCTAATCTCTTAGCAGTCAGCCATGAATAATGGGAAGGTTAGATAGCAAGTGACTTCCAAGAATGCCTCATTACCCCTGTCTTAAGTGGTTTAGTTGTAATAACTCACTCTTCATGACTTTAACCACAGTTACAAGGATTTCCATTTTACAAATGAGGCAATTGAGGCATGGACAGGTTAACTAATTTTTCCAAAGTTATTCAACATATAAATGGCAGAACTTAGATTGAATCCAGATAATGTGGCTAAACAGGTTGTTCTCTCATCAAAATATATGGCATTCTATGCCATTTTAGTTTTACATATACTATGATCATATTATGAAAAATAATTTTTGCTAGATGTATCTCATTCTAAAACTCACGGGTCACAGTGAATGTGGATATCTCTATTTGTTTCCTTTAATTAATGTTCCCAATACTGCTGACCACTGTTCTAAGCACACACACACACACACACACACACACACCACATAATTATAGGCCTGAAGGAGCCACACAACACTAGTTCCTGAAATAAACTAGTTCTACTTACCTTGTTCCCCCCATTTTTCTGCCTCTCTCAAGAACAAAGCCATGTTCCATTTGGCATATATATCAGCTTATATGAGCAAACAAAGTAAAACAAAATAGAAGTGCAAGGCAACTTCTAATGCCAAGTATCATGGGCTTCTTGCTCACAGATAAATGACACTGCCATCCTCTTTTCCCTCAGACATGGGTAGAAAACTGAGTTTCTTTGTTAATAAGATAGCTATTTCTAAGATCACTGAGTTCACGAAAGAAAAGTGCTGGATGATGCTTATTCAAAAGCTAACACAAAGAAAGCCCAACAAAAGAAGGAAAACATTTTAGACTTCACAGAGACCTTCATTTTTAAAGCTCAGAAATAATCAGGCAGCTAGAAAGCTTTTGAAACACTGAGTCTCCTGGAGAAGAAATGGAAAACTGGAAGAGTTAGTTCGGTAACAGCACAGTGGAATGAGGACATGCAGCTCCTAATTCCCAGTCACAATTCACTCATCCTAGACAAAGAAGACTACAATGAGGGTAACCTCACCATTCTGTTTCTTGTTCCCACTTAGAAATTGCTATGGCTTTCTCTTTGTGCTGCTGTACTGCCTCTTTGAAAATTCTCTACCACCAGAAAAGCAGATAGATCCTTGAAGAAGCCGAATTACAGAGCCTAAGGCCCAGCAGGTTTGGGGACCAGACCACTGGATACTTCCACGACTCCATCATTTACCAGCCTGTGAGCATAGGCACACAGCTATGTCTTCAGCTTCAGCTTCTTGGGAACAATATTGAATATGATAAGACTAACCACATAATAATTTGGTACTGAAGTATGTAAGTTAAGTGCCTGACACAGTAGGTAATAAAAAAGGAGATTTATTATGGCCAGCATGTATTTCTCTAATTTATCTGTTAACAATCTTCTTTTTTCTTCATTCTTCAAATCACTGCATATGTAAGCCCTAACATGACTACAAATGTGTGCTAATTTAAAAATGATTATGAGATGTGTCAAACATGCAGAATAGCATAGAAAATAACATACCACCACCAATACAGTGCTTGCTGGGTGTGGTGACACACACTTGTAATCCCAGCACTTAAGAGGCTGAGGCAGGAGGATAGCAAGTTTGAGTCACACTGAGGCAAACTAGCAAGACCCTGCCTCAAAAATTAAAATACAAAAAGGGCTGGAGATGCAGCTCAGTGCAAAGGCCCTGAGTTCAATCTTCAGTGTCCCCCAAATATACAATGCTATTTGACATATTTTTAAACTTTATTATAAATAGTATCAGATCGTCCATATCATTTTATAACTCACCTCTCCCAGATTCTCTTTTTGAGATTTACCCATGTTCATATACGTAGCTTTGCACATTACTTTAAGTATTTTATACCATTTGATTGTAGGAACCTACCATAATGTATTTCTACGTTCTCCTACTGATGGAAATTTAGATTGTTTTCAGTTTTTCACTATTATGGCAACTACTGCAACAGACACCCTTCTCATGTGTGCTTCATGTGCTTCTTGGAGTAGCCGTGGGAGAGTTTCTCCAGGGCACAAATCCAGGGAAGAATTGCAAGTTTCATAAGATAGGTCCATCTTCAACATTGCTAGTCATTATCCAATTGTGTTCCCAACATTGGGGCATTTTGCTGTTGTTTTTGCTGGTGTTTTTGCTGGTGTGCCTTTTTAGGTTCTCCATCAAGATACAGTTTATTTAACATAAAATTTATTATGTAACTCAATGGCTTGTAATATGTTTGCAGAGTTTGGCAACCATCCCCACAACCTAATCTTAGAATATTTTCATGACAGTGTTATTTATAGTTATAAATATGCAGAAATCAATAAAGCTGGTTATGTGTTCTCTACAATATACCCATGGAAATCCCCTAGGAGGAGCAAGTTTATAGAGTTTTCTTTGTTTTAAGTCTGAAGTTTGAATAGATAGCTGGAAGGAACATTCCTAATTAGATTATAAAACTGCTTAAGTGCAGGTTCCTGTTATTTGCTAATAAAACCTTTATTCCTATTTATTCACCACACAGTAAAATGACTCAGAACTCTATCTGAAGAGAATGAAAGGAATTCTACACCAGATAAAGGAGAGATTTCCCCAGAACAATTCTTAATCATGCCAGAAGAAATGGGAGGTTTGAAGGAGGACAGATGTAGATGTAAATAGCTGTGAAGCCAGCACACTGGCAAAGGAGAGGGAGGGCAACCATCTTATAATTTTTTCCAAGTTAACGTGTTGAGGTTTTGTCAAATAATTTTCATACTCTAACTTATTATTTAATGGTACTTAACAAATATGACTTACCCCAATTCAAACTTAATGTGTTGACAGTGAAGACTGCCAAATATAACTTAAAATTATATATGAATGTTGTTCTTACCCAGCCACTAAATGTTTAAAATTCATTCAATCTTTCCACTTGGATTTCATAAGAAACACCAGGTTCACGGACAATGTTGGTGTCGTAGGTTGCCTTTTAGTCATTAGTGTAAGGGCCTCAATTTCCAGCTGCTACAGTTTGATTTCATCAGGTACTTGGCAGCTTTCTAAAATTTTCTCTGTACCCTTCCAACCACCCACAAATAGGAAAGGTGCAGTCATGCACTGTGACCTAAGACTGAAAAGGAAGAAAGCTGCTGAGGCAGCGCTGATTGCCAGGGCAGACACATTGAACCCTGCCTCACAGAGGCACGGCCATGGCAACAGCTTCTCACAAGCCTCAGGGAAGCTGAATTTCACCACAGACCAGCAAACTTCACCCAGAATTGGAAACAGCCTGACTCAAGAGTGTGACATTATTTCTTTATCCACCCAGAGATTTATCTAGATTACAATTTTTTAACCTATAGTTTGCACAGGTAAAGAATCTGAGCCATCCAACACCCTGCAACACCAGGGCCTCAACTCAAATTCCCCAGCAATGTGGCTGTGAACATCACTTTAATCTCTTTCTTGCAGAATCCTCTGCTGGGCAGAGAGAGGGCTTGCAAAACCTCACTGTGTGAACATTGTGTAATAGCTACCTGAAGATGAAGACATTGGGCTTTTTCAGGCTTTGGAACACCACCAACACTCAGCAGCCAATGGAGTTCAGGAATGAGCTGCAGTGGGTGACAAAGCCCAAGGAAGTTGTTTCTAGTAATCAGTGGCATCACACCCTAGACAGTAAAGAGATTGTGTGGGTCTGCTGAGGCCCAACTAATGCCTTGGGACTTGCAAAGGTGAAGGATAGGCAGTGAGGTATAAAAAAGGCCTGAATTGCCTTGGCAAGGATAACCCCAGCAAACAGTCTGTTGGATTCAGGGTAGAAAGCAAGTGAAATGGAAAAGAAGGACCAAAGCAGATCCAAATTTTGCTTCTTTCCCTTTTTGCCAAGCCCAAGGAGAACAGGCCAAACTTTAGCTTCTTCCCAAGTGAGGCAGAATAATCTGGGAGTTGTTGAGCCCATAAACAATTTAAATTAAATGGATTAAACCCTCTCACCTGAACTCAGATGTTACAGAAAATCCATATAAACCATTGTTCCCTGAAGTGGTTTCAAAGCAGGCACTACCAGACTACTCAAAATGGAAACTCCTCAGCATGTGGCAGAATTACCCAGAATTTCTCCATGTGTGTCTATCTATATGTAGGTATGTGGACATAAGTACATGATCATGACAAAGTCCAAATCTTTACCTCTTTTCAACTTCAGCTTATCTATTTGATAATCCCTTCTCACAACTATTAATAACTGTTAATTCCTTTCTCTCTTTCTTTTTTTTTTTGGTACTGGGAATTTAACACAGGACCTTGTACTTGCCAGGCAGGTGTGGCACCACTGAGCTAAATCCCTGGCCCCACAGCTGTTAATTTCAACAATTATTCAACACTTAACATTTTTCTTTATCCCCCCCAAAATTTGAATTCCAAATTGGATGATGCTCTCTGGAGGAGTACAGATTGATGCTTCTTTTCAAAACACTTTTCCAAAATTTTCACTTCATTAGAAATAATCAAGGGTAGTCAAGGGTAAAGAATAAAAACATTTATTTAAAAATATCATACAGCATCAATTTCAGTTTGGCAAGTATGAAGGATGGGTGGTTAATGTTTTATTATTACATGAAATTTGAGATACAGGAAGCATTACAGCAAAAAAGTGAATACTAAAACTGAGAATGAATCTGAGTAGTATGCTACTATTACAAAAAAGGATGTTAAGGTTAAGAAAATGTTTCCAGGTGATGAAAATAATCTCTTCCAATAGTGTTACAGAACAGGAGGTCTGCGTCACACACATAACCACAAACATTCTAGTTTGCAGTTATGAAGATGTGAGTTGAAAAAAGATATGAGCAGATCCCAGTAGTAGAAGGGGACTCAGAAAGGTGGGGATAAGATGAAAAAACAATTATAAAGAGTGTCTTTTCTTGGAGGTCCCTATAAAAAGCATATTTTTAAAAAATTGAGTAAACGTGTACAAACTTTATCATGACTGTAAAAATATAGTAGACAGGATTAAAATCAAGTTCTTACACAAAAACATTCTTTCACTGTAAGCATATATAAAGCCTTGTGCAACTATTATATATCACCTTATAAAATTCTATCTCTTTGATTGTTCCCTTTTCTGCTTCCCAGCTTTTCACATCCTGGAAAAGGACAAAAGCCTTCAGAGATCCATTAGTCCAACTCTTTAATTTCACAGATGAAGGAGAGCAAGAAGCTCACCCAGTATCACCTTCATTCCCCGCGGCAGAGATTGGACTAGAATCAGGTCTCTTGCCCCCTGGCGGGTGCTTTTCTCATTACATGACATGCCTTCTCTGCCCTGTCCCAGATCTGTGCTTCATGGCACTTCCCCAATCTCAGATGGGCAGAAGGGCTGTGAGAGAAAGAAATAGATATGTTTGGGGCCTGTCTGGATTGTTATGAGCCTAGGGCACTAGAAGAGGAGGTGATAAAATACATCTCTTCCTTCTACCATAAGTCTTCAAAGATAATCCATAACATGCACACACACGTAGGGCAGTAGAAGAGAAATATTTCCTGAGTAGAGCACAGTGTGCGAGGGAAACTTTTTAAAGGCTGTAAGAGAAGTTACTGATTTTAAAGGAGAACATATGGGTAATCACCCACAACCTACACTTCTCAGAAGCTCTGAAAATAAAACCCTGGTTACAGACGATGCCTAACATGGAGAGCGTCAGACTGGGGCACATCTCCGTGGCCTCCCTAGTTGCCTGCTACGAGTCCCACCAGTCCATGAATTCATAACTACCATAGGATCAAAGGGCTGCTAATCAGCAGGACCTGCTTCCAAACATGCAAATTCCAGCAGAAAATATATTTGAGTGGATTCTTTGAAAAAGCACCACCGTTCTCACATCTACTTCTGATTTCACTTCATCAGCTTTCTAAATGCTCTATTCTAGCAATGCATATTTCTGGGTGACAGTATCTGGAATACTTTGCTACAACAGTAACAAGAGGGGCCTCAAGAGTGAGAGTGGTTAGACCTCTTCGGGCCATTTTCTTCTTCGTTTCTTTGAGAACAAAATTGATCACATTTTAAAAAGTCTGTTATTCTCGTTCAAGGTTCAGTGCAAGGAACACAAAGTGAGAGCATCCTTTGTCATAGCCATGAACTAGGAAAACTGTGAGAGGAAAGTTGAACCTCCAACAACCTCGAGTTTACTGAAACACTGCACATTATCATAGTTCTACAGATTGTCCAGCAGAAATGAATCTTTCCTGTGCTCCATCAATTTCTATAAGAGTGAGCTCCTTTTTATCCGGACATTTCTTAGAAATTGCTTTTTACCAGATTAATGATTTACATAGCTTACAAAACAGAAGCCACCCATGTGTTGTATGCTTCATCTTGGGCAATAAATTGCCTTTGGACCTTATTTCTTGTTTCTTTCCATATAGTTTGTTGTGTCTTATACACAGAGTCCTGAAAAATTCTTTCTACCTGTGTAGAAAAGCCACGACTTTCCTCTTCTAAGGCATTGATGGTTTGCAGAGCGAAGGGAGTCCTTTCTCGGGGAAGGGGGTTGTTCAGGGGCCGCATGGGTATAACAGAGTTGTATTTGTGTTGCCTGTTCACAGAATTCATGAGGGATGTGTAGAACTGGAAATTACACCAAGTGTCTCTCAAAAAGTTTTCAGTAAGTAATAAGATTGTCCATGCAGACCCATTCACGGCGTCATCCAAATTCTGCAAATGCTGCCTGCCACCTGGCATTTCGGCAAAGATTATTCCAGGCTTGATACCAAAGTCATTCTGTAGCAGTTCCTGGACTCTCAGGGCTTCATCTGTATCATCTTCTGTGTGCAGTATCACAAATTTGAGGAACACCTCTTCTTCTGCTTCCCCTTCAGGACTCTCTTCTCCAACCTCCGCTCCCTCTTGCTCTCCTGTCTGCTTCTCTGTAGTATTGCTCTGCTCCACAACGTCGCACAAGGAGACAATTTCAGCCTTCCTGGACTCAGGCTCGAGATGGCCTTGACTTGTATCCACACTGTGACTTTTACCCCAAGAGAAACAAAGAGGGAAGTTGTGTGTTTTAGACTTCCCAATACCCATGATATATGTCCAAGACTGAAAGCTTTATTTATTTCTAAGCATTTCTTTCCAATCTAAAAAAAAAAGAATATTGAAAATTTAATTGGAACATTAAAAATGAAAAGTTTTGTCTAATTTGAAAAGCTCACAAAGACTGTAACACACAGATACTAAGAAAGAAATGACAAATAGGCATTTGGGAAGCCAAACTACTCGCCTTCTGAGAGCTTCACAAGGGCTTGCACAGGCAGCCTTGGTGAGTTAGACAGAAGGTCCAGTGTAATGTATGAGACATGCAGAGATTCAGAATGGTATCATATTATACCACAAGCTTCCAGGTTAAAATAAAATACTTCAATATTTTAGTGAAAAGCACACACACCATTCTATCCATATGGTGTTTAAATCTAAGATCCCTCATCAAATTACTGTATAAACTAGAAAGAGGAAAATCTAAAGGTATAGAATATTCAAATAGAAGGATGAATTTATTTTTGTATCAAACACAAACAAAATAGGATGCAATATCCTAAAGATGACTGACAGCAGCTCTATTGACTCAGTATGAAGAGAAGATCTGCAATGTATAACGAAATGATGCCCAGGATTTGCTGGCTCAGAGATTTTTGTCTGGTCTGGGCTCAGGCATTATTGTGGTGGTAGAACTGGTGGAGAAGAAATTATAATTCGGATGCGTAAAAAGTAGGGAATATCTTTTTCCATCTAACCCTAGAAATACTGAAGAAGATATATTTATTTACCTGTGATACAAATTTATAACTTGGTTTGGAAGCAAAAAAATCTAGAAACTAAGACTTTCAATTTTCTCCAGTGAAGTCAACAGATGATATAGTCTAGACTGTTTCATCAAAAACTCTTAAGTTTAGAGTGAAAGAATTAGATCAGCTGTGAAAGATAATATGCCATGCAAATCTAATTTAAATAGCTTTTCAGAAAATGTTGGTAATGTCATTAATAATGACCCAAATAGGCCATGGGGGGGGTCTTATATCAAAACACAGAAAATTTAGACTAGATAAATATGGCCTTCATATTTTCAAATATGAGCCAAGGCTATATTCCAGAGCATTTTTACTTATTGTCTATCAGGAAAGACAAGAGTTCAAAAAGCAATTACAATTATATTAAGAATTACAGTAAGTAACACAGACACATACACCTAAAGAATTCACATTTAGAAGATACTGTTTAACAGAAGTGGTGAGAGGTGTTATGTTAGGAGAAAAGTAAGGAAATGGGGCAGATTGCTGCTGTCTTTGACTAGTGAAGGAACCTCTGGGCACCACCTGCCATTCACTATGTCTGTACTTTAGGTTGCATTGTCCTAGTTATATTGTCCATGTTATATTGCCCTAATTATTAACAAGAGGTATTCCAAGACATGCTAATTCTAAAAATGTGATGTACATAACCCCAGATAACAAAATAGTGAATTAGAATCCCCTTCATTGTTTAGAATTCACTGCTGACTTTTGTTACTGCGCTATAAGAAAGGTTCTGCGAATGAAGCTGCAAATGATGATTTCCCTGCATAAGAAGACAACTGCTGCACCCCTCAGGTGCATCTGTCTCTGTATTTCAATGAAAAGGGTCTTCATCTATTCTTGAAATAGGTTTGCCATAGCAGTTCATCATTCTTAATCACCAGTGGGTGCAGACAAATATACTGGATGTTCATGAAATCTATCAAACATTTCTAAGATAAAATGGTGTTTCAAGCCAGATCACAAATTATTTTGAAATAAAAATGAAAAAAATTACTTTGTCTTATTTTCTTAAATACTATACCAGTAATCAAGAAAGGGAAGGTTGCAGAAATCTGTGATATGCTGTGCCAATTTCCAAACCACCTAATCCAAACAGAGAGAACAGTTAGTGATAATGCCTGAAAAACATCACTGTAACCTTCTAATTCAAACAGGGAGAGTAAGAAGACAGCCAAGAGGAAAAGACAGGGAAGCCTACGTGCTGAAGATCCACCTCTGCTACTGTGACTGTGGCTCGAGCCTGGTGAGATGGTTAGGATGCAACCTTTTTCTCAGGGCTAGAAGAAGGGAGAGGACCTCATTGTGCTTGTTCTGAGCCAGCAACTGCCAATCAGTGAGGCTTCACTAGAGCAGGAGGAAGGCTTGAAGAGCTGACGGAAACAGAGGTTGGCAAAAAGCCGGGAAAGCCTGGAAAGCCTCCTTGAGCAGCTCTGCCTCCTGGGACAGTCAGAGCCAGGCTTGAACACTGAGGTTTTACCAGCAGTGCAGGAGCTAAATGGGAGGGAGGGGGTGACACTGGGGAGCGGCACCCAGATCTGTTCACAGGGATAAAAGTGTGTGTATACATTTTAATTTACTTTTTAAAAAAGTGGTTGAGACTCATAATGACATTGAAAAGATTTTGAAAAGTCTCACTCTCACCCTCTCCCCATCCATCCCGGCCCCACCTCCCTGACTTTCTACTGGTGACTACATTTTTGGTTTCTCCTATGTCCAGTCATTGTTTCTTATGACTTCTCTCTCTATATATATATTCTTATTTTTCTTTCACTTTTTAGAAAGAGTGTCATCATTCATATATATGCCAAGCACAGTAGATTATATCCTCAGAGTTTTTACGTCAGCACAGAGGACTTTCTCACTCTTTTTTTGCAGCTACATTATTTCCCAGCATATGGATGTACCATAACTTGTTCCCTGTTGTTGGGTATGTAGCTTATTTTCCTACTACTACTATTACAAATGAGTCTACAGTGAACAACTTTGGTACAAAAGTCATCTTATATATGTGCAAGTTCATCTGTAGAATAATTTCCCCAGTGAGATTTTATATTAATTTTTAATAGTAACAAAGGTGGCCAAATTACCCTCTGTAGGCCTGAGCCATCATTTTTGCTTTTAGTGTGATATGATGATGCTCACCTCTACTCCTTGTCCCAGGAAAGATCTAAGACCAAAGATACCAATTACTGTTGACCAAAGCTCCACCAAGCTAACCACATCCCCTCAAGAAGAAAAAAAATGTGGAAAACATAATCTGTCAGGATGGAACTCTTAGACTGAAGTTCTGGAAGGAAGATCAATAGCTCTGAAATAAAAAGAAAATAGAGTCTAGAAAGTATCTATTTTAGATCCAGGCAAAAAGTGGCCCTAATACAACTCCCCACCTTAAATAATGGTAGGGCTAGGGGTGATCAGTGGTACAGCACTCGCCTAGCATGGGCAAGGCCTTGAGCTAGATCCCTAGTAGCAAGCAAGCACATACATAAATAAATAAATAAATGATGAGTGAAAAGAACACCATTATGGCAAGTATTTAAAAAAATTACAGGAAGCACAACAATCGACAGAAGAACCATACCATCCAAAAAACAAATTAAAAATTTCAGCCTCACTAAGGCAATGTACTCTTGAATCAAACTGCCAGCAGGCAAAGGGCAGAAATGGAGATGGGCAGGAGAAGAAGCAGAGGGGTAACAGCATCTGACTAGCTCTCACAGGCTCGCTCTGGTGCTGCACTGAGGACAGAATGAAGGGAAGTTAGTGCAGAAGTGAGAACACTAGCTAGGGACGGTGGCAGAAATCCAGTGGAAATAATGGTGGCCTGGGAGAGGTTAGCAGCAGAGGAAGCAGTGACAAGGAGCTGGATTTGAGATGTGTTTCAAAAGAAAAATGGGGAGGGTTTGCTGATAATGAGCAGGCCTCGAATGTGGAGTCTGAACTATGCAGGAGAGGTCTAGCCAGGAAACATACAGCTGGCATTTATCTTTATATAGACTATATTTTAAATTGAGAGACTTCATGAGATCATTAAAGGAAGGAATATGGATAGAAAAAAGAAAGTGGTCCTAGGACTGAGTCCTAGGGCACTCCAACATCGCAGAGGTCAAGAACAGAAAGAATCGGAGGTCGTGAGTCGCGTGGAACATGCCGAATCAGCCAGCCGCAGACAGGCAGGTCTGCAGATGCCCTACCGAGGTCTCGAGTCATGGCGAATCAGCCCCCGCTCCCGGCAGCAATCCACTGGACACTCCCACCCCCTGGTCCTCTGTACAGCCACCTGGTTCCACACTACAAAGACGCAGAGGACACCATACCACCAGACCACTGTACTGGGTCCCGCCACTCCCGGCCCAGAGGTAGGGGCTTCTGAGCTGCCCTCCCAGGGCTCCTGGTCCAGAGGAAGGGGCTTCCTGGCCACCATCCCTCCCACTGCTCCTAGCCCAGAGGAAGGGGCTTCTGGGACACCATCCCTCCCCTCACTCCCAGCCCAGAGGTAGGGGCTTCTGAGCCACCGTCCCACTGCTCCTGGTCCAGAGGAAAGGGCTTCCTGGCCACCATCCCTCCCACTGCCCCCAGTCCAGAGGAAAGGGCTTTTGGGGCGCCTTCTGTCCTGCTGTTCCGGGCCCAGAGGAAGGGACTTCTGGGCTACCCTACCACTGCTCCCAGCCCCTGTTCCACCTCTCCCAGCTCAGAGGAGGTGATACTCGCGGGCGCCAATGGCAACTCCTGCCCCCCCTCAAGTCGAAATGAGAAAACACGTAAATAAGTCTCAAAACCAGACTTCCAAATCACCTACAGCAACCCCAATGGGAAATGAGATGGAACACTCTGATACTCAACCACCTGGACTCCCTGAACTGGCAACAAAAGGGGATCTGGTAAAAATGAAATCAGAAATAATTTCTCAGATAACAACAGAGATTGTGCTCCTAGTGCAAGACATGATTAATAAATCTAGAGAGGAGCTGAGGAACATGATGGAATCCCAACATAGGA
>NW_004624733.1:6292834-6329759 GCF_000247695.1 Heterocephalus glaber | reverse complement strand
TGATGAGAAATGGAAAAAGTGGAAATAAAGTTTTTGTAAATAGGGAAAGGTGGAGGGAGTGAAGGGAGGGCTAGGAATGGGGAAAAAATAAGAACTAAGATGCATTATGTAAAGGTAAAATTCCCAATGAGAAATGTAACTGTGTGGTATACCTAAAATGTACCAATAAAAGAATTTAACAAAAAAAAAAGAACAGAAAGAATCAGCGAAGTAGGAGAAAAATGACCAGCTGTTGAGAGAAGAAAGTCTCAGAGTGCATTTGTCTTCACGTGCTTATGCCTGGCCCTCAAGCAAGATGCACACTGAGAAATGGCCAGTGGATGCAGCAGTGCGGAGGACAGTACTGACTGCAAGAAGAGGAGACTTGCAGAGTGTTGGGGGGAAGGAAAGTGATGTGTGATTGGACAGGGCTCAAAAGGAAGAAAGGAAATTAAAAAATAAAGATAGAAAAATATTTTGATAAATTTTGTCACAAAGGAAAGAAGAAAACGGAGTAATAGCTGAAGGGAAAGTGCTGCCTAGAGAGCAGCTGTGGTAAAGAGTCAGGCAAATCAGAGGAGTCGAGCAGACAGGTGGGTGCGGGGTGGCAGTGGATGTGATTTCGGTGGAAGTTCTCTAACTGTTCCACTTTTCTCAGTAAAACAGGAAATAAGACCCTTTTAAGGGTGGCCTCAAGCCTCAATCTCACTTTGAAATATGAATAAAACAGGAGAGAGCCTGTTGGGGTGAAGTCATCATGTCTGCACGATTTTTCTTCTTTCCAGCTCATATGTGCCCCTCCCCAGACCTCTGTGCTAGCGCGCGGGGAACAGGACCTCGCTTCCTGCAGAAATCTCCCAGGAGGCTCTGGGCCACTTCCAGCTGCCAACCCTCTCACCCTACCCACAATGAAATCCAGAAATATCAACATGAATTTTTTCTTTTTTATACTCAGTTGAGTTTTCTCACCTAGCCCTTTGGATGAGTTGGTTAGGCCATAGCCAAATAGTTGTTTGGCCAAATACTGTACCAATCTAGATGTTACTGAGAAGGCATTTTTTCAGATGTGCTTAGCGTTTCAGTCAGTAGACTTTGAGTAAAGCAGATTAACAGCTATAACATAGGTGGGCCATATCCAATCCTCTGAAGGCCTCTAGAGTAATGCTAAGGTTCCCAAAAGAGAAGAATTGTTCCTGCAGAGGACAACATAGAAATTCTGCCCAAGTTCCTGGCATGTGGACTCAAGAATCCATCACCTCTTGCTTGAATTTCCAGGCTGGCACTCTGCCCTACATATTTCAGACCTGCCAGCATCCACAACCCTATGAGCTTATTCCTTGAATGTTTGCTGTCCCAGAATTAAGAGTTTAATATTCATATTTTTAAACTTTTTGACCACTTGAGAAGAGAAATTCTCAGGTTAGGATAAGTAAAATAATGATCACTAATAATTTGATAATGAACTACATATCTACATAAAACTTTTCGATTGTTCATGTGTTTGTCACAGGAAAAGCTTACTATTTAAATCTCTGCCTTTGAAATTTAACACATTTAAAATTATGGCATCTAGCGTTTGTCTCCTTCAACCTGGAGAGCCTGAATTTTTTCCTAACCAAACAGCACCATCTTGTGGCAGATACATGTAAAATCAATGCTTTCTTCACGTTCAATTTTTTTGTTATAAAAAATGTTTGTTGTTCACAAGTTTTGTTGGACACTTATTCTGCAACAAGACCTGATAAGCTTTAGGAATAGCCTCCAGGATTACTAAATAGCAATTAGGACTCTCTGCACTAGAGCTTTATTTGGAATATCAGGTTTTATAAAAGCACCTAGGAGGGTCACCTACAGCAAGGAGCACTTCACATTAGCAAGATGGGGGGACATTTTTCAGGCAATGGGAGCAGAATTTTTGAAGACACTCAGGTACCAGTGGGAAAAGTATGTTAGGATCATTTTTCACTAGATATTTACATGGTCCAAATTCATGCATATGGGGGTAGAACGTGTGTGAGAGTAATGGTGAAAGATGAGGATGGGATGACTAAAAAGAAGGAACTTAAAATATTATGATCAGGACTTTGGACTTAATCACACTGGCAGACAGAGACCCCCTAGTGGGTAAGGAGGAGGGTGATATGATCTTGTTTGAGACAGATTAAAATTGTCATACTCATAGTAAAGAGAATAGACTAGAAGACTGTAAGGCTCTAGAAGGGGATAATAATCTGTTGAGAGGTTGTGGAATAATGTAAGTGAGAAAGAAGACCCCTGAACTAATGAAGTGACAGTGGAGTCAAAGATATCTAGGAGATATGGAAGCTGACAGAGAGGGAAGGGTCAGGGACGCCTCCCAAGCCTGTGCCTTGTGTTACTCGGTGGGTGATGGTGCAATAGAAGCAGGGTGAGCTGGGGTGGGGGTGACTAATTAATCCAGTTGGAGATGTATGGAGGTGTACTGACATGTGCAAACTCAATATGAGGCACCTATTTTATAGGTTAGGATTCTGGTAGAGTAGATGTGATTGAGGAGCAGGCAGATTTGTAATGTGGCATGAGGCTTCCTGAGTGTAGCAAAAGCCCAGATCCAACAACACAATTCTGCCATATGGCTTTGAGAGGTGTGTCTAGGAACCTAACTTAAGCATCCTTCTTCCACCTTCCTAATGCTTCTGTATATCTCATAACACACTACAATATGTATCTTTCAGCTTAAACTAACTAGAGTAGATTCTGTTTGTCCAGGACTAAACTGTGATGGACACAACATTCAAATACAGGACGGGGGACTACAGAAAGGATGAGCTGCAAAACATGGCCCATCACCTATTACTGTAAGTAAAGTTTTCTTGGAAGACAGTCGTGCTCACTCATTTGTGAATTGTCTGTAGCTAATGTAGAGTCAGAATGGAGTAGTTACAACAGAAACTGTGTGGTCCATGAAGTCTACAGTATTTGCTATCTAGCTCTTTACAGAAAACACGGCCAATCCCAGAGTGGGAGTGCTAAGCTCTTCCAGGATGCCAGGACAGATCTGTGCCAGCCAGATGCAGAACACTTAGACTCTTTCACATTGGAAATGTTTTTAAATCCCAATGAGAGTATAAATACTTTCAGGAAAAGAATGGGTAGAATTTGAACTCATCTCAATCTTAGATTGAAATAATCAATAATTGCTATTCATTCATTTTCTTTTTTGGGGTGGTTGCAGAGAATCCATAAGTATGACAAAGATCTAGCCTAAATAAAGATTAATTATCAAGTGTTTGTACTTATTTATAGTCAAAGCAAACTAATGCTTGCATTTCTCATTCTTAGATATCAGCACTTGGATTACAAAGCTTAGTCACAGAAGCTATTGAAGCTTATCATGTTTTTTCCATTCATGGCACCATTCACAACTATATTACAATTCCAGGTATGATTATCTAATTAGCTTCTTATATTTCACAGTAAACTCTATCAAAAAAGGTCCAAACCTGTCTTGTTCACCATTGTAGTCCCAGAAGCTCAGCAACATTCAATAAACAAGTATTTTTTGAATAAATGAATTAGACACTTCCAAATACAAGTCTAATATAATTAGCCAGTCCAAATATATTTTGCTGGATTTTTATGAGCAATTTTGTTATGTTTTTTAAAGCATCTTGTGACTAGAATATGGTATATTCATTATAGATAATTTACAAAATAGGATTCCAAATAGAGAAAAGGACCATCATTCAAATGTCAAGAAATGAAACAAGAAACCTTTCCGCGGCGCTTCCCACACCTGGATTCAGAGACTTCTACAAAGGTTGGGTGCCTTGTGGATAAAAAGCAGTATTACTGCACAACTTCTATACTGCTTTGGTTGTATTTTTTTTTAATGGGGGAATTATTGTATCAAAAATTGAAGTTCAGGGGCTGGGTATTTAGCTCAGTGGTTTCGCCACCTGCCTCACAAGCACAAGGTTCTTAGTTCGATCCTTGGTATCATAAAAAAAAAAAATTCAAGTTCAGGCTGGCTTTGAAGTCACTGTAGAGCCCAGGTTGACCCTGAACTCATGGCGATCCTCCTGGCTCAGCCTCCCAAGTGCTGGGATTATAGGCATACACCACCACACCTGGCTCAAAAATTCCAGTTCATTTTACTGCCAATTCCATATCAATTTGTATGTAGATTTCTAAACTATTTACAATCAGCTTCCTTTAATTTTTATCAGGTTCTTTTATGTTTATTCTTCTGCTTTTACTTGTATGTTGTGTTTTTTTTAACATCCTATCTGTTAGAGCCATTGTTTTCTCTTTCAAAGATATAGGTTTCAATCAAAAAAGGAAATAACTGTCTGTTGTAGCTTTAAAGTCATAAAGCCACTTTCCAGGATCCATTTAACTGTATCATTCTTTTTCTCTTGTTCTCTCTTCCTATTTGGTTTTCTTGACTAAATGTCTTTCATGGCATGTTCCTCAACTGTCAAAATGTGTCCATTTGTAGTTTCCACTTCTGGTAATGATGACTAGGTGATTTGGACCAATACTGCTGCTGAGAGCAAGTAGAAAGTTGGATAAAATATAGACAACATAGGTTTGAGGTTTCAGAGAACTATTAACATAGAGAACTATAGAGCCCAAATAAGAAAGTAAGTAACTCAGAGACTACTATCCTGCTAGGATACTTTGAGTTCCAGAAAAGGTTGTGCTATGCTTTAAATGGCTACTCATGTTTAATGTGCCTAAACTGAGACCCTATGCCAACCAAAGTGAGAGGTGGCCATGGTTGGGGCCCTGAAGGCTACACACTTGATAACAGGTTGACCTAGAAATAGATGGATCCTGCCAGAAATTGAAGCCTTTTAAAATTATTATTTTCCCTCAGTGCTGGGGACTGAACCCAGGGCCTTCTCATGGAGCTACATAAAATTTGCCAAATTTTATTTTGAGACAGGTTCTTGTTAAGTCACTAAATTGCCCGGGCTGGGCTCAACTTTGCAGTTCTCCAGCCTCGGCTTCCAAGAGGGCTAGGATTACAGGCATGCACCACCACACCTGGCTAGAAGCATAGTTTTAAATAATCTCAATCTCTGAAATCAGACTGTTATTGCTGCCAGTAACCAATTGTTATTGCTGCCAGTAACTTGACAGGAGCAAAGATGAATCCCCTCTGGGAGAAGAAAAGAGAACTAGCAAAAGCAAGTGAAATAGGAACAAACCTATGGAGGGAGACTCAAGACCTTTGTTAATAACCATGGTTGCTATTTTCAAGGGGATGAAAGATAAGACTGAAAATTTTGATAGATACCTGGAAACTTTTTTACAAAGAGCATGGTAGGTGAAGAAATCTAGAATTGAAAAATATAATAATCAAAATTAAGAACTTTATGGATGGGTTGGGTTTAATATCAGATTAGATTCACAGAGGAAAGAACTCATAAGAAGTCTCAAGAACTGGAAAACAGACTAGACCAAACCATTCAGAATAAAGCAAAATTTACTAATACGACAAATAATGCCCTGAATGATCTGGCCTTTCTGTCCCATCCATGAAGAATATATATGTACTATATTCACACACAAATATACACATCTAAACACATCTTTTTCTACAATGATTATGAAAACTGAAAAATAGATTTTTAATAAATAAAAAATTGTTTTCTAGGCTTGTACTTTTAAATATAGTTCATATTAATTTAATGTCAAGATACCCATATCTCCACATTTCAAAGGCTTTAGCCAATTTTCAGATTTAACTATTTTCTTTTGTTGTTGTTGTTTTCTGAGACAGGGTGTCACTATGTAGCTCAGGTGGTCTTGAACTCAGTATGTAGGCCAGGCTGGCCTTGAACTTGCAACACTCCTGCTGCCTCAGCCTCCCGAGTGTTGAGTTTACAAGCGTGTGCCTCCATGCCCAGCAGATTTAACTGTATTTCATTTGTTTGTTATATATACCAATTTTCCAAGAGCATAAGTTTGCTAACTCTAAACCAAGCAGATCTTATCCAGTATTCTACACACCCATGTTTATAGCAGCACAACTCATAACAGCTAAATATTGGAAACAGCTTATATGTCCACCAACAAATAAATGGGTAAAGAAAATGGTGGCATTTATATACAATGGAGTACTATTCTGCCATAATAAAGGATAAACTTGTGTAATTTGCAGGACAACGTATGCTCCTTGAAACCATAATGTTAAGTGAAATAAATCAGACAAGCTTAAATAGCACATGGTTTCTCTTATATGAGAAATCCAGAGCATAAATTATTAAAGAGTAAAATAAAAGATAGATAAGAGGAAACAAGGAGATAGCCCTTTTGCAACAGGGAAGGGGACCAAGAGATGGAGGGAGGGGGAGGAGTGGGGAAAGCAAGGGGCTGAGCAAAAGAATGAAGATGTGTTATGCGCATGTACCAACTCCTCATGAGAAATGTAATCATTAGGTACAGCAAATTTGTACCAGTAAAAATACAACATTGAAAAAAATAACTACAGAGCAAAACATTCATTTCCATAGCACCTAAAACAGGCCCTCAAGCAAGTAAATATTTAATTACTTTTTAAAATCTGCTTCTGTCAGATTGAGAAAACAAAACTATAAAACCAATCTTTATCCACGCCCTGGTTTTGCATCTCAAGGACCCCATCAGCCGCTGGGAAGCTACAGAGCCCTCCACCCCTGCCAAGTACTGCATATTCTATTTGGTAATCTGAGTGAACAAAAAGATAGCTTTCTTTCATTTTCCTTATTTAAAATTGAGAACTGGTACAGAGGAAAAATCTTCTCCAAACCAGGAAGATAGTTTATGAAAATACAGAATGTAAATCCAAAATTGTTTATGTGATCAAAATGACACTCAGGAGAAAGATACATTTTTAATATTAGAGAGCACCAGCACCAAACATATGCTTTAACAATGTCAGAGCTTCATGTAATACAGCAATCCCCCTTATCCATGTTTCACTTTCCATGGTTTCAGTTACATGTGGTCAACCACAGTCAAAAAATATTAAATAGGGTTGGGGATGTAGCTCAGTGGTGCCACGCCTGCCTGGCAAGCACAAGGCCCTGAGTTTGAGTCCTGGTACTGAAAAAAAATTAAATAGAAAATTCCAGGAGTAATTCACGAGTTTTAAATTGCTTACTGTCTTGAGAAGTGTGATTAAATCTCATTCTGTCCCACTCCACCCCACTTGGAGCGTGAATCATCTTCTGCCCGATATATCTACTTTTTATATGTTACCTGCCCGTTACTCACACAGCTGACTATATACCAGATCCACTGTTATGGTTTTGCAGTACTTGTGTTCAAGTAACTCTTATTTTACATAAAAGTGGGCCCAGAGCATAAGGTCAATAAGGCCGACAATTTTATTATTGTATACTGTCAACATCTTTTAAAAAAAACTATTGTTAATCTCTTTCTGTCCCTAATTTATAAATTAGGTATAGATGTATAGGGAAAAATTCAGTATGTACTGGGTTGGGTAATAGCACTGGCTTCAGGCATCTAATGGAGGTCTTGGAACATACTCCCCACAGGTAAAGGAGGGCTGCTGTGCTACAGATGGAGTAGTATTCTGTGTGTAACAGCAGCCCACCCACAGGGCCAGTAGCAGAAAGGATCTTGTCACACACAACAGGACAGTACCTCCTGAGAGAGCCGGTGAACAAGGAAATGAGGAAAGAGAGGAAGTACAGTCTCCCATTGGTCCAGCACAGAGCCTCTGTAGGTAAAGGGACAACTGCAAGATCAGTGTCACCACAGTGGATTGTGCGGACGGAAGTTAGGAGATGACATCAGAGGACTAGTCAGACTAGATCACACAGGGCTTCAAAGCCATTTTAAAATTTGTTTTTTATGATTCTGATGAGAAACCAGTAGTAGGTTTTGAAAAGAGAATCGAAAGTTCTAATATATCTGAAAAACAAATCACTGCTTTTTGGAGAAAGATGTAGAAGAGCAAGGGCAGAGGCAGGAACTTCCTAATCTCCTGTGCCATAGCTTAGGGAGAAAGGGAGATATGGTTAGATTTGAGATCAATTTTCAAGGTACAGTTCGGAGCAGCCCCTGACTCTGCCCTACTTAAATGTAGGACCTGAGCTAAAAAGAAGAGTCAAGAATGTTGCCTAGAATTTCAGGCTACTTGAATGGCAGTAATGCATACTGAAATAAGGAAGATAAGTGAGAGGGAAGTGAAAAAGTAGTCTAGGTGGATGTGGAATCTAAATTCTGTTGTATACACTAAATTTAGATGCCCATCAGACCTCCAAGTGCAGATGTCAAGTAAGAAGCCGGATGTATGCATCTGGAACTCAGACGTAAAGCTAGAGACAAAAATTTGGAAGTTGCAAGTTATAGATGTCATTTATAACCATCGGATATGGTTTGGGATAGAAATCACCTTGGGAGAAAGTACGTCTAGAGAGAGAATATGTCTAAGAACTGAGCCCTGAGACACTGACATTTATTGCTTGAGAAGCCCAGAAAAGCAAGAGGTATAAGGAAAGGCAGAATGTGGTGACTTGAAAGCCCTGTGGAAAAAAAAAGAGTATTAGTGAAAAAGAAAGAATATTAAATTTAGAGGAGGAAGTAATTCATTGTGTCAGACGCTCCTGAGGGATGACAGTAGATGAGACTTGTGCGATAAAGGATTTCACAAGATGGTCACTGATGACACCCAGAGCAAGTAGGGGATCAGGGAGCCAGAAAGTGAGTGAGGGGAGTAGATAGAAATAGCAGAAGTGGAAACGGAGACTTAGAGGCAAGTCTTTCAAAGAGCTTTCCTTATAAAAGAAATGGGATTATTTAAAGGCAAGATTTTACAGCAGAAATTTGTTAAATGACTGAATAAAAAAACCTGTGAGGAACAAATGACTGAACACATCAGTAACATTTACCTTGCTTCAAACGGAAATCATTATACGTGCTCATCTATTTTTTTATTTAAATAGCTATAAAATGGAGCTGCTTAACTCCATTTATGTCCAACACACTACTTAAAGTGTTAAAATTTAAGAATCATATTTTTAAAGACTTTTTTAAAAATTTACTTCTCTCGAAAACTGTCCTAACAAAATACTAAAAAGTAGCTCACAGCTACCAGACCACAGTATCTCTATCCAAATTACCTTTGGACAAGAAGCCAAATAAAACCAAAACCAAAACCTGCACTGGCTCCATATGCCTCGCTGAGGCTAAGAGCCTTTAAGTCATTTAAGACTGGGACGTTTTCATATGGTTCTGAGGTTCTACAAAATTAGTTCTGTAGTCAAAATGAAACAGGAGAAAAGTAAGCAGGGCCTCAGATCTTCCCTTCAGGGTAAGGCAAGCCGGGAAAGAGGAGCTCGCCTGCCGCCCGTCCTACGCCTATCTCTTGCTCCCCACTTGCCTGGAGGGGTCTTCACGCTGCAGCTCGAGGCTCCACCGCTTCTTCTCCTAAGGCCAAGCCTAGTCGGGGTTTGACCTGCCCCGGGTGTCTGCTGAGAGGGCCGTCTGGAGTGACGGCTCCAAGTCTCCCGGTAACACCGATCCGCCTGTTCCTCGTAGGAGCTCAGCCAGGGAAGCACCGGCCCTGCAGTCCCCGCCCCCGGACCGAATCCACCGCCTGGGAGGCCTTGGCTGGGCGCGTCTGCTCCTGGACTCTGCTCTGGGTGGGGACCTCAGAGTAAGAAGCTGGCCAGGGCAGAGGAGGGGAAGTCGCTAGGGGAACTGTCACCGAAAAGGCATCTGTGGACTCTCCCAGTGCTTCCTTTTATTTTTAAAAAAATCCCCCCCAAAAGTCCCAACTTCGAGGCCCAGAGAAATCTGGAAAGGAATTCCTGTCTTTACTTCTGCATCAAATAAACCCTACATTCTCCAGAGGTAGTGTGACTGTCATCCCTCAAGATAGTCCCTTAATTTTTCCTGTCGCTTTGGGGTTCTCTTACCACTCCAGCCTTACCACACCCCTGGCCGGGCCTCAACCCCTACATTCCAGAAGCCGCCCCAAGAAAGATCTTCTCAGGCTCCTTTTCCACAAGCTTGGGTGGGCTGCTGTTACACACAGAATACTACTCCATCTGTAGCACAGCAGTACTCCTTTACCTGTGGGGATTATGTTCCAAGACCTCCAGTAGATGCCTGAAACCAGTGCTATTATCCAAGCCAGTACATACTGAGTTTTTTCCACAACCGAAATGGGTTGGAAGCCCAGTGAATATTGAGAACAAAAAGCCAATGAAGTTAAAAAAAAAAAAAAAAAAAAAAAGGCCTTAGAAAGCCAAATCTTCCAATCCTTGTCATACTCTAGGAGCCCAGTTCATAAACATTTTCTCCTCTCTTTTTAATATGCAAGCAACCCCTACTCTCTGCCAAAGAAGAGAGGCTGTTACCAAGCCCCAAAGGAGAAGCTGTTACCAAGTGGAGCCCTCGGATAGTAAATTTGGCTTGAAGGCCCATACCAGGCTTCAGAGGCATACTACAGATTAAGCCAACACTGTGGATGGACCACTAAAGGTGTGCACTGCCAGATAGCAATTACTTGGTGAAATGCTCTTGTGTAGTCAGAAAGCACGAGGTTGACACAATTCATTATGCTCTGGCAGTTGTTTCTCCTTACACCATCTCCCAACAAGTCTCCCAGTACATTCTTCAGGTAAACAGGTCTCCCTAGTTTTTACTAAATCTAATGGATACTTTCGTTGCTGGCATTTACCTTGCTAGTCTTTGGAAACTGACAAAACTGACGAATGTGTCTTTCAGATACACATCTCAATACTGCCAATGCCACTTTTTGTTTATGGTCATCTTGCTTGTTAAAGTTCTTCTCTTTCAGTTTCCTCTGCCTATTCTTCCTCTGCTAACCCTTCAAATCAGTGCTTTTAACTTTTTCACTGAAATAGCACTAATAACAAATTTACTAAACATGTACTTCCCCACTGACCATTTTTATTAAGTGCATAAATAAGCTGGAAGCCATGAAGATGGGGTAAATTTGCATGAAGTGTCCTTTTAAAATGGTTCCAAAATTGGCACTGTTCTTCCTGTGTTATAAGTTGGTTCCAAGTTTAACTGCTTAACATTTTCTCTCCAAGTTTTCAAGAAAAAGTACCAATCATGCCACAAACATTTAGAATGCCTTCTCTAAGCATCTGGGTAGCCCTAGTCCTTATGAAATTTTACAGTCTAACCTGGGAGCCAGAAAGACATGTAAACAAGCAAGACAATTTCAGGTGCCATGTGTCCATAATGAAAGAATGAATAAAAGTAGAGTAAGTGGGGAGTTATGTTAATTGAAACAGAGAAGAGATAGCTTCCATGACATGTAAAGTATTTCTCTTACGGCTTCACATCCTTGGAGATTATTCCATTAAATTCTGGTTTTTTTCTAAGTTCTTAATCCTCTGTCCTCTTCAGTTTATTCCGTAATTTCCCCAGGTATTTCACCTAGATCCAACAAACACACACATGCACACACACACACACACACACACATATACACACAAACATTATTTACACATGATGAGCTTGATCTGACATACATTAATTATGGCCCCAATACAATTTCAGAATGCATATTCAAGTATATGTGGAATGTTAACAAAATTAGGCCATATTTTGGCCATAGAGCAAGTCTGAACAACAAAATTTGAAAATAACAAAGTAGAGAAAAACTTTATCTGTACTATTCCTCCGAGGCCTGGGTATTAGCCTTCAAGCCCAACTTACTGTGTTCTCTGACCACCTAAGTCAGTGGTGGCGAACCTATGGTATGTATGCCACAGTGGGCTGTTTGTACTGAAAGCTCTAAAAAGTTCTGGAAATAAAAATTAAAAAGTCTAAATAAAAAAGTCTAAAAATAAAAAAGTCTAAAAAGTCTGGAAATAAAATATATCATAATAGAAATCATAGGATATTTTGATTTAAATATTTCACATCAAAACTTGTGGAACATAACTAAAATCCTAGAGAGAAAACAAAGCCTGAGATTCAGCCAACCTAATAACCTATGTACACCAGGAAATTAGGAAGGGGGATTAGGAAAAAAAAAAAAAAGGAATGAATCCAAAATGGAGCAAAAATAAGACCAGCAATTAAAGCAGAAAAAATAGGCTCAAGAACAAAAGATGATTCTTTGAAGACTAGTAAAATGCACTACTGATTAAACTACTTGAGAGAGAATAAACCAGGAATAAAACAGCACTACATGTATAAGATGTAGGACATTAAACCACTTAATTCTAATAAATTCAGATGAAATGGGCTGTCTTCCGTGGGTCTCAAGTATTCCTGCATGTCTTGCTGGGCAAGATCCTGACTATTGCACATCACCCATTTCTCAGGCTCATGCTTATAGTAAGCAATTCCCTCCAGGACAAGAAAACTAGACTAGCTTATTGCCTACTATAAAAGCAGTCGATTCTTCAGCCTCACTACTGCTCAGCTGTGACACAAAACCACTACATGCACAGTGTGTACCTGGGCCCCTTCACATCACCGTGGTGAGACATAGGCAAGACAAACCAATGGAAATGTGCTGATGACGCTGTTTATGTGTAAGTAGAATATTCCTTAACAGACAAGCTGAAGAAGAATATTCTGAAGTCAATCTGTGAGGCCACCATTGGTACCATACCAAAATCAGAAGGACATTACAATAAAAACAAGACTATAGACATCCCTTATGTGTGCATCCCTGATGCAGAATTCCCAACAAAATTTGAACAATTGAATTCCAACAATATACTAAAAGATATGGTATGCCAAGCCTATAAATGTAATTTATCACATAACTAAAACAGAAAAACTGTATGATTTACTTAATAGGTATGGAAATGCATTTGACAAAATCCAACATCTATTTCTGATTAAAAAAAAAAAACTCCTAGCAAACAATAGAAGGAAGCTTCCTCAAGTGTCTATCAGCAAATGAAGAGATAAAGAAATTGTGGTACATTGTAACAATGGAATATTATTCAGCCATAAAGAGAATAAAATCCTACCATTTGTGACAACATGGGTGAACTTGGAGTACATTATGCTGAATGAAATAAATCAGGCATAAAAAGACAGATACTGCACGAACTCACTTACATATTTAATCTAATAACCTCAGAATCAGAATTCAAAAGGTGGTTGCTAAGGGCTGATGTGAGGAGAGATGGTAAGATGTTGGTCAATGAGCAAGTTTCTGGAGACCCAGTTTACAGGATGGGTGGTGATGGATGTTTTAACCCGACAGTGGTAATCATGTAATGTATATGCATAGAAACTCATGTTGTACACCTCGAATGCATTCAGTCTTAGTCAATTAAATATTTTTAAAATTGAAATTTAAAAAGTATCATTCATAACATCAAAAATATTAAATACTGAGGAATTACGTGAAAGACCTACACACTGCAAAACTATTGTTGAATGAAAATAAAGGCCTAAAAAAATGGAGATATAATTTGTTCATGGAATTGAAGACTTGATACTGCTAAGATGTCAAGTACTCACCAAAAGATCTATAGTCAATGCAATCTCAACCAAAATTCTAGAGGGCTTTTTTTGAGATAGGGTCTTACGATGTAGTTCAGGCTGGCCTTGAGCTCATGGGGATCCCTCCTCAGCCTCCCAGGTGCTGAGGTTATGGTGTGCACCTCCACGCCCATCAGCACCCAGACAGTCTTTCATAAAGGTGCAAACAGAGGGTAAAAAGTGAGGCAGTGGTGCTTCTTCTTCGTCATATTCTCATGTGTCTTAATGAAACACCATACAATCACTTTTGTAATAAAATGTACTTTATGCTGTGTATTTATGAGGCGCTATTAGAAAGACTAAAATCCTAACAGAAACAAGTCTGTTTACTGAAAGATTTTTTATTTTAAAAGAAATTGATCAGTGCAATCCTGTGGAACCAATGTTTGTTACAGAAATTTTCTTTGCAAAAGTAAATGGAAAAACCCCTTTAAATTATTTATATATTAATTTAATTTTTGAAAACAAAAGTCACACGGTCTGCTTTGTCCTATTTAACTATAAATGCTATACATTTACAAACTGAAATCAAAGAAATGGACGCTATATAGATTTAAATGAAATCCTTCAAAGAATAAAACTGCTTCTTGATCTACTGTATTTTCAAAGTTATCATCAAGCCCAAATGAAAGTTGTAAACCAAAAATCCATGTTTCTTTATAGAAAAAATATTAGATTAGCAAAGCAACATCTTAAAATGTATCTTCACCCAGTTGAAATTTTAGTACAGTATAAACTTGTGTATCAAGTCACTTTCCCTTATTTATTCTACTTTAAAAATATATACAACTATGATATCCAAATATGTAATGAGTTATCTGTCCAAACATAAATATTAGGGAAATTCGAACTGCTGCAACAGATTATGAAGACACTAAAAAAAAAAAAAAAATGAGCTACAAATTATGTAGTAAGAGGAAGAAAAAAGGTTACTCAGCATTTATGTCTGGAGATATATTTTCTAAATTATATATATATATATATATATGCACCCCCCCCCATTGAGTAGACAGCCATCAAAATTTGGAGCTACAGACTCTAAAGTAAACCCCCACTCACTCTCTCTCTCTCTTTTTTTGTAAGACAGGGTCTTGTTATGTAGTTCAGGCTGGCCTTGAACTCACTATGTAGCCCATGCTGGCCTCGGACTCAGTGATCCTCCTGCCTCAGCCTCTTAAGCACTGGGATTACAGGCATGCACCACCATACCTGGCCACTCTTTTCAATAACAGGTTAACAGTGGTGATTAAAAAAAACTGTATCTTAATGTTTTCATGAAAAACCATTTGTGGTAATAGTCTACCTGCAGTATCATGAAATTTTGAGAGGCACAGGTTAAGTGACTGGACAACCTAAGCCAAATGTGGCAAAATCTATACCTGACTTTAATTGTGGCGTATCTGAACACAACAGTCCATGAGCAACCAGATAAAGATATTTTACATATGCCCATTCTTATCAATATATTAATATTAGTCCCTGAAACCTTCAAATCTAAGTATGAAGGGATGTTTCTAAAGCTGCAGGACAACTTCAACACAAGAACTCAGATAAATCTGCAAAGTCTTGAACTTTTTAATCCATTCATAAATGTTGAAAGAATAGCTATTTGGTCTTTAAGAATCTTAAAGGGCTGAAAACATTTCATCTCTTACTACACTGTGACATCGAAGAAAGCCAGCAGGGCAATCTGAATTCATTTTGTTCTTATATCCAGTTGTGTGTGTGTGTGTGTGTGTGTGTGTACGTGTATGCATGTGGATTTTGAAACAGCTTAGAATTGAGCTACTTCTAGTCAGTAGTGGTTAAGAGGCCTGAATTGCTATTCAATCAAGGTCCATGGCATATGACAGTCTTATTCAGTACTCATCACCTTTGGGTAAAAAAGGGAGGCACGGCAGAAGAGTAGTTGGATTTTTGTTTTTTAAACAGCAGAAGAGTCTTAAATTTAAATGTCCATATAATTTTGCATCATCTTGTATTTCAGTCTGAAATGCTTGAACAAAATCTTATTTCAGTCAGCTCAATCTATACAACTTATAAGATACAAACACAATCTAAACCCTATAATGTACAGAATATGTACTAATACTCATTAAATGAAGTACAATCAATGAAAATTTGCAAATAGGAAACACACATAGCATTCTAAACCTTTAAATCATTTTAGAATTGCTAAACAGATACTGCAGGAAAAAAAGCACAAGACAAAAATAAAAACAGAAAAAAACCCCCAAAAACTCAGTACATCACACCCATGAGGATGAAGAGGATGAAATGTATGGCATTTATGTGATACAATATTTCAAATGCCAACTTCAACTGGGAGGGACTTGAAGACACTGAAGCTGTATTAAGAGCAAGATCTAGCCAGTTAAAATGTTAAAATGACACAGATCACTTTTTTTTGTAAAAGCACTAGAAATGTAAAGAGTGCAGATAACTCACTAAAAATTTTACCCGTTTAATTCACCCCTCCTCCAAATTATTATTCTACCTCTTGTAACAGTCTGGCTTTTAAAGTCTGTATAAACGCTATTATGTTATGGATACATACCATTTTCTATGTGGTAGCCTTTGTAGAAAAACAAGTTATAAATCATAGAATAAACCCCTCAAAAACAAAAATCTAACATTGTCCAAGCCAGCAAGAAATAAATTATATCACAATCAACTAAAAATTGTATCAATGTTAATTACCATTTCTATGGAAGACCCCAATATAATTAAGCAGTGCAGAATAGGGCTTGGGCTATAGTTAATCACATTTGGTTTCCTAAAAAACATAACTTTATTCACTATACATAAATAAAAAGTAATTTTCTTCCTCCATAACATATGTAGACATTAAATCTAAGTTTTTAAAAATATCAACTACAAGAAAAGTATTTTAAATGATTAAAATGAATCAAAATACCAAAGTTTATTGTGCGAAGAGTAATATAAACAACCAAGAAAAAAGCAGATCATTGGTGTTGAATATTTAACATAAAGAGCCCAAAATAAGTCCCAAAGTTTTTCCACCTTTACAAATAAATAAAGGTGTCCTTTCCATAGTTTGGGGATATGCATTGTACATCTCTCCCAGCAAGTACATGAGCAAGGTTTTAAAATGTTGCCAATATTAAGTTCTTCAGTACCTAAAATTAGAAGACAACAAAATTATAGTGGCAATGGTGTATCACTTCTCATAACGCAGTTATGATCCAACACGAGTTGTGGTGGTTCTTTTATCTGAGAAAAAGCTTTTCAGAAGAAATACCTGCCCTATGCTAACCACCAGAAGAATGAGGGCTTCTCCTACTGACCAATAGGCCACTCTTGTATTTAGATCCTCTGCTCGGCTGCGGCCTTGTGCTTCTCTCAATCGGAAATGAGTCTGATAGTCAATGACAGACTTCAGAGCTTCATGAATGGAAACACAGGCAGATTCCATCTGAAGAGAAAAGATTTTCAGTTAGTATGTTTAATACTTTCTATACAACCTGTATTTAGCATATTTATCCTTTCAGTCTGATCTCAATTCCTCCTTGGACTAACATTTAGTAAATGGGGACGCATTCATTAATTCATTTATGCCAGTTGTCCTGGGAATGCAACTCTTCTGCTCTTTTGCCTAGGACCAGTGGTAAAGCTAGAGAGGCCACAAAGAAGTTGTTTTCCCCAAACTGCGATGTCACCTGCATGGCATTAGTAAGGTGGAAGATAGGACACTTAAGCTAACCCAACAGAAATACTTATCAGGTAACACTGGCAGCTACAGAATTTTATGCACAGGGTCTTTAAAGAAAAATTAGGAGAAAGAGGACAGGTAAGTTCATCAATAATGAGTACAAGTCAAAGCCCAAATCAACCAAATATGGCATAAAAACAGATGGAGTTAGTCAAAGTTATTTCGAGTATCTTAAATATGGACATAATACTATCAAAATCCTTAGCTAATTTTTGAATCTGAAAATAAATGACCAGAGTATGAATCTCTATTTACATTTATCTATTTGCTAAATAAATCTCCCTTATACCAGTAAATAAACCAATGCATGTTTCCAACGGGATACAAGTTTCAGTTTCACTATTCAGTCTGTGAACCTTTATCTGTTAATACCTTATTCTTCTGCATTACACCATTTACTTTAAGAAAGGTTGTATCTAATTAATTAACTAATTAATGTTTTGGGTATTGAGTCAGGGCCTTGCTGTGCAGTTCAGGCTGGCCTCCAACTTGCAGTGATTCTCCTGCCTCACTCTCCGGAGTGCTGGGATTACAGGAGTGTGCCACCATGCCCAGCTGTATCTAAATATTTTTTATACAAGGGTTTAATATTTTTCGACTGACGTATTACTATTTTATTTCACAAACCACACATGTATTAATAATTTTAAAAAATAAGTTTTAACTTTAAGGTATACAGGCATTAGGAAATAATTTAAATATTTAATAAGGCTCTAGCAAAGTATAAAAGGAATAATTATAAAAATACTCAGTTAAAAGTGTTTTTTAAAATTTGAGAAATTGAGGTTAACAAAACTTATCTATTAGAATACACAAATGATTTTGTTTTTTTGAGGCCTCTAAGAATAAAACATTGACAAAATTGTGCTAAAATGAATGATTTTTAAGGAGTTTAAGAGCTGCTTCTGTAATTTCTTTGCTTCCCATGTATTTTCAAAATAACATGTGACCCACGGGTTCTTTGCCTGTAAAGTACACATAAGAAGAGCAAGGATTTGACAGAAATTCAGAATAAGTACCATTTGGAGCCTGTCCAGGAATGTGGGTTAAGAACTTGTGGGTTAGAGAAAAATCAACTTAATTATACAGATTCATACAAATTTTGAGATGTGTGTGGTATTCTTTTTTAAAATGGCGATTTTCATATATATTCAAAAGAACAGAGACTATGACAATGAAGTCCATGTCAATAATTAACACATGGTTAATCTTGTTTCATCTATAATCCTCATCTATTTTTCCCAATTAGGTATTTAAAGCAAATTCCAGATATTTTCAGGTTAGCTGCAAATACTTTCTACACTTTATTCCTAAAAGATAACACTTTAAAAGGATGGTGGTTTTCCCTGATGTCTCCAAGTTGTTTTCAAATCAGAATCCAAATAAGGTCAACACAGCCATTCAGCTGGTATGGCTTTAAGTCTTTAGTCTTTAGGTTCTCTTTCTTTTTCTCTCTTTTCCTTGCCATCTATTTATTTAAAAAACCAAGTTCTCTACCTTGTGAAGTTTCCCGCTTTTCTGGATTTTGTTGCCTCTTTCCCATGTTGTTCTCTGTTCTAGGTATTCACTGTAAACTGTCGGCTGGAACTAGAGATTTGAGGGGATTTGGGTGTGATGTTCTGGGTGGGAAGCCTCAGAGCAGGGCTGTATACTTCTTATGACATATTATGACAAAGCACATAATGTCCATTTGTGAATGATCATTAGATTTAGATGACACTGGTTTGATCCATCCATTATAAAGTTTTCCATCAGCTTTTTATCAGTTTTTCACCAAACAGTTATCATTCCTATTCTAGATCCACTATTTTAGTAATGGGTAAAAACCAGTGATAGTAAAACTCATTCATTTATTCTCCATTTATTAGCTGGTAATTTTTTCCATTTTAAAATATGAATAACTACTTTGTAAGTATTTCTCCTACATGAGAAACTTACTAGCTTTTTGAAAGTATTGACATTAAGAAAAGATTTAAAATGCCATATGGAAAGGAGGCTAAGTAGTACTAACTGCTTTACTACCAATCATGTTCTATTTGCCCACTTACATTTTCAGAGTAAGCTGCCTTCTTACACAAATTAAAACCCATTACAGTAGAGGGACGGATTAAGTTATAAACAAAAGTCTCAAAGAAAAATCATTTTACAAAGGGATGTACCTTTCATACAGGATCCTACAGAAAACATTTCTAAAACTAAGCTTGAATTAAGGCAGTTATATACTCTTACAACTGTCCTTATCATCTGGATGGTTAGCAGAGAAACTAAATGGAACCTGGAAACACTGAAAACATCAGTTTAAGGTTTTAACAAGTAGATAGTAAATAATTCCTTTTTTTGTGTGTGTGTGGTAGTATTGGTACTGTTGATTGAACCCAGTCTTGTGCTAAGCACTCTACCATAAGCTCTTTTATTTCGTAAATTTTGAGACAGGGTATTACTAAATTGTGCAGGCTGACCTCAAGAATTGCAATTCTCTTGCTTCAGCGTTTTGACTAGCTTGGATTATAGGTGTGTACCAGTACAATAATTTCTTTTCATGCTTTGTAAACAATCTTTAAGATACAACCTAAGCTCATATTGCATTTGACCAGGAAATCAAACAGCCTCTCTTAGCAGTATCTGTTTACTGACTTTAAATTTCTTTTGCTTTTTATTAACCTTTCTTCAATTTAAACCCCAATTTAGCTTACATTAACTATTTTTGTTAGATGACATCATTAATCTTCAGTATTTTACCTAAGTTACAGAAAATTAATGTAACAACAGTTGAATAACACTAATTATGGTATAAAGACCACTGTGTAGTGTATTTATATGTTAATTTAGGCATCATTTCATCCGAATTACACTAACCTACTAAGGCACGGTAGCAACATTCCTTCACAGGTTACAGAAAAGCACTGAAGTAGTGCTTAGCCTTCCTAAATTTCCCTTACTATTGATATTCCTATCTTAGTGACTGTTACCAATTGAATCTTAAATGTCCCTCAAAGGCCAGTGTATAAGGCTTGGTCACTGGAGGCATGCCCTTGAAGGGGACATAGGGGCATAGCCTCTCTCCCTGCTTCCTACCTGGCATGAGGTAAGGTGCTTTCCCACTCCTTGCTATGATGTTGCTGCTGCCTTGCCACAGGTCCAAAAACAATGAAACCAGTTAACCATGGACTGGAACCATAAAGCCACAAGCTGCTTTTAAGCTGATTATTACAGGTATTTTGTCACAGCAATAAAAAACCAAGTAATAGTGATCTTCCTCTCATTTGAATGCTTTCTTCACACTTAATATTTTACATTAAATCTTTTAACATTGTTTTTTACTACAAAAGTCTTAAGTTCTCCGTGAAATGCTTAATCTACTGAAAAATTAAGACAATTCTGAGGCTTTAATTCAATCTTCAAAACCTATGTTCATCGATGAGTTAATGCATAATATTAAATTATGTTTATTTCTTAGCTATAATTATATTAGTACTATTTTATCAACTTTTTATTTACCTGGGTAAGTGCACTGACTCGGTTCTCACTAGGAAACAAAGGTGGGTCTTCTCCAACTTGAAAATCAAAATATACAGTTTTATGTGTAAAAGTAGAAAATTCATTGCTGAAACAAAATTTGTATGTCCCATTTCTGGAAGCTGTGAAGGTAAAACTATCATACTGTTTCTTCATCTCTTTGTATAACACTTTACCATCAGGATCTTCTAATCGACAGTCTACATCATAGTGACCACCAGTAATCACCTAAAAGAGATTAAGAAAAAAAAGAGAGATCACTGCAATGATGAGAAATTAACCAATTACTTGTTAAAATGGCAAGAAGGTTATGGGCCAATAACTTTCACTATCACATGCAATTTTACATTGAAAAAAATTTTCACCAATGGTTGAAATGGGAGGCAGATTTCAGTTCATCCAAAGTTTTACAGAAACTAGACAAGTTTCCTCATGGAGAAGGAATTTTTATTCATTTCAGGCAACTGTGCTAGTTAATACAGGAATATTCTATCACTTAATTTAGAAGCAAGTGATGAGGAAGAGACATTAGGTTTGAGAGTTCCTAACCACCATGAGACTAAATGATGCAGTTTTGTTATTTTCAAGTTTCAACTCCCTTGGTTCACATACTGACATTCTCTATCAATAAAACAGAAGTCAAACTTTGGACTTCAAAGAAAGATGTTACTCATGTGAGCTTTCATTACTTCAAAAAGATGATGACTAAATGAACTATGTTACAAGATCATTTTGGTAAACGAAATATAACTACATACTTAAGAAACTGTAAAAATAATATTTATATACTAATACACAAAAAATGTTTTGATGTAAAAAAAAAGAGGTCTTTTCAAGTGGGTATTTACCCATCCCCCAAAAAACATCGTTTTTCCAGTAGAAAAATAATGACTTTGTTTTGATATACCCAGTTATTCATACTTGATCACTGTATTTTGAATTATCAAATACATACATATAAACTGATAGGATGTAGACTCATCATCCTTGTTCCATCAATTTTTATTTTTTGATGATACTGGGATTGAACCCAGGGCCTTTGCACTGAGCTACATCCTCAGCCTTTTTGCTTGGAGAAAGGTCTTCTTATTAAGTTTCTAAGCTGCCTAGGCTGGGCTTAAACTTGCAATCCTCTGCCTCACCCTCATCAAACTATTTAAAACAAGTTCACTTATTTGAGTCAATACCCTTTTAAATTGTCTGGTCACCTAAGACTGAAACTGGGGATCATCCCAAACTTAATGTCCCTACCTATCCAAATGATCACAAAAACTTATCTTACTATCTCTCTCAAATTCATCCCAGTCCTTCCACTCCTAATCCACAATAATTTACTGTCACAATTTCTTACAAAGTTTTGCACAGTTTAACTTGTTCTCCCTCTAACCCAGGGTTTCCCACCCTTGGTACCACTCTCATTTTGAGCTGGATAATTAATTGTAGCACGGGGTAGGTTGTACTGTGCACTGCACCATGTGCAACACCCTGGTCTCTACACACTACCTGCTATTAGCAGCAATCCCACAACATGCCAACTGAGTGTGAGTGGAGGGGGCATTCTGTCTTTCTTCACCACTTTCACTGAGCACTCATTTAAAATTTTTTGACAATGACACTTCATTGTGGACTACCAGAAAATCCAAACCTATTAACAGTGATATACCATTTCATTGTACCACCTATTAAATGGGCTCAGGATCTCTCATATTCATATCTTTGCTTATTCTATGTCCCAAGTTTTCTGGACAAGTTTTCACTTTACATCTGAACTGTCCATGGCAGTTCAATAGCGTTTGTTTCCTATAGGAGAATCACAGGACCCCAAAAGACAATGCTTACAAATCTAGTTTATTACAGGAAAAGGATATAATTTAGGGCTGGGGATTTAGCTCAGTGGTTCCACCGCCAGCCTGGCAAGCACAAGGTCCTGAGTTCAATCCCCGGTAACCCCCCCCAAAAAAGAAAAATAAATCATTAACAAGAATATAATTTAAATCATCACTGCCAAAGACTATTTCACAAGGGTCTAGAGATGTCACATGTGGGCTCCTTTGTCCTCCCTCTGTGAGGTCGATGGCCAAACACATGCTCTCACACAAGTGTGCAAGGAACACTCAAAAAAGTATGCTGGCTAGGTTTTTAAATATTTTGTTGGTCATACAGACATATTCCTTCTATGTACCCAGTTTCAACAGCAGAGTCCTTGGTGGCAGTGGGGTGTTGTAGAAGTGGGGAGCACACACCCAAACCAGGTACAAATCATCAATCTTACTGTTACGAGAAAAAAGAAATAGGTTGACAAACTGGTACAAACCTCCCCCAAAGTCCTCTGATCCATAGTCACAAAAAAAGTGAAACTATTATTACGCAGTATATTTTAGCACCATGCACAAACTATAGCAGAAGGGCTTAGACTTTTTTGAGGCCTGTTGGAAAGCTCCAAACATACCTGCCTAGGCTGCCATTCCTCCCTCCTTGGTTATTCGATAGAGCAATTCCTATTTATCCTGCCAGACTGTTAAACATCAGTCTTTCAGCTAAATTTCTCCTGAAGATTCCTCTGTCCTCTCCCAACATTCTACCTTGTTTACATTTTTATTGCTACATTTACCTAACATACCTGAACCACCTGGCATACTATACACACTTAACCAGGCTATTTTTTTTTAAGCTGGTGTAGTATCCTTGACACCCAGCACAGCATCCACATATTTAAGAATTCAAGAAATATTTATTAAATAAAAACAAAGGAAATTCTGGCTTACACTTTATATTAATATTCCTGCTACATATGTTCTTTTTGGTCCCTAGTCCTAATCCATGAATTTAACAAGCATAAGGGTCATCCTTAATCTCCCCTTCCTCACCCACCATAGCCAATTACGACCAACTCCTGTTGACTTTAACTTACTTCATTCTCTCCAAACCTTTTGATTTTTCTCCTTCCTCATTTTTACAGCCAGAGTCTAAACCATTATCATTTCTTGCCTGGAACTGACAAGAGTCTCCTACAGTCTTCCACATGTATTCTGAAACATCTTAACCACCTTTTCTACTTTCATGTTAAATTCCATGCAGCCACTAAGATTCTGGTCATGTCACTGAACTACTTAAAATCTCCTGATGGTGTCCTATACTCAAAGGAAGATCTAAAATCCTTAACATGTCCAGCAAGGCTCTGACAGACTGGCCCCTACTTACCTCCATTCCTCTGACTCCTATTTTCAACCTACTGAATCTCATTATGGTGCTCAAATTCTTAAGTGTTCACTCTACCCATAGGATATTCTCCATCTCCTTTACCAAAGTATTTACAACTCACCCTTTAAAGTTCAGGTTAAAATGAGTTTCTGAAAGATCAGACTACATATTCCCTACTTATTGCTATTAAAATACAGTTTTGATGAATGTACTAAGGTTCTAATTACTAAGTACCAATGTACTAATTCGAATGGGTAATACAGCTCCGGCAGTGACTTTATCTGTTTTGATCACTTCTGTATCACCAGCACCTAGCACACAGTGGCTGCTCAATTGCTAAATGAGCCTGTCAACAAAGACAGAGTAAATACCGTTCTCACCAACTAAATAAAGGACATCCTGTTTAATAAAGCTCCTTTTAAAATACAACCCCAAAGACAGGAAGGGAGCTCGCATTTATCACAATTCTTTTGGGAGATGGCGGCTCATCCTCTAACGGAGCATTTCCAAAGACAGGGACTACCAAGAGTCTTGCTACCGCCGGAAAAACTGAAAAGCAATGGAGTCAGATATTGGCAGCATTGCAAATCCAACTAAAATGGAGATTTTATGGGAGGATGGGAGTACTTGGACTGGGCGTTCTAGAATAGGAGTAACCTTTTTAAAAAAGGAATCTTTCAAGGAAGAAAGCTCAGTACGGCTTACAATAAAAGCCATCAAAGCATGGAAAGAAATGTTATGACTAGTGAAAGCGTTTCTAGAATTCATACATCTTAACTGACCTTTCATGTCTCTTGCTCTGACCTCTGAGAAAAGGAAGCCAAATGCCCTGCACTGATCACATAGAGGTGATTCTTTAATTAGCTAAAGAATGAAGAAACACGACAGAGGGAGTCACCCCAAGATCACAGCCCCAACCCTGGGGCCCGCCAGGCCCGTGGTACCTGGAACTCGAGGGTGCACTTGGTGCCCTGAGTTATGTCCTCGTAGAAGCACTGCTTGGCGTTGTCCGGCAGCTCGAAGGTAATCTCGGAGGCGCCGCCAGGCGCGGGCAACAGCAACAGCAGCAGGAGCGCGAGCATCCTGCTGCCCCAACGGCCCGCAGCGGCCGACTCCGGCCGCGGCATCCCGGGACCGCGGCGGCCTCAGCAGAGCTTCGCGGGGACGCGGGTCAGGTCCGCGCCGACTCACCACGCGCGGCAGGCCTCACCCGGGGCGGCCCGCGAAGACGCAAACGGCAGAGCCGCCCTGAGCCTCAGGGGGCTGCAGGGTGACAAGGAACCGCAGGATTCCGGGAAGAAGCGCTAAGAGGCCGGCCACGGATAGGCAACGACCTGAGGAACAGAGACTGCCGGCAGAGGAGCGACGGAAAAGGCCAGAGATGGCCGGAAGTGGCGGTGGTGCTGGCAGGAAGGGGCGGGGCCTAAGACACCTGCACAGCGACCCGGATGTATTCTCCTGGGGAGACTTTGGAGTGCGTACGTGGAAGCGGGCGAGGCGTCCTTCGCATTCGGCACGAGGGGCGGGATGAGGCGGAGAAGAGCAGGACCAGGAGGGGGTGTGGCCTGCCTTTGGCTGGGAGGGGCACGTGGTGGAGGACTAGCGGGCTTCCGGGAGTGCTGATTTTTAATGGCCTTTGTCCGCAAAAGAGCTAAGTGCTGGGGGAAGCTCCGAGGCAGTAAAGATGGCCTCATTTTGCAGCAGGGGAATTATGCAATTGTGGTAGAACTCTGTGCGGTTTTCAGACGGTATTCTAATAAATACGTAATAACTATTTGGAGGAGGCAGCTTGGCAAAGAGTGCAAATTCTGAGAAAAGACTGCCGGAGTTCTGATCCCTGACCTGCTGCCTCTTGACCACCTGACTGAGCCAGGTGCTAACCCTTTGTCTCATCCTTTGCATCTGTAGAAAGTACCTATCATACGGAATTTCACAAGGTTTTATTATTTGAAAAAAGCACCTAGAAGAGTGGTTGGCACATGGTAAGCACTAGATAAGCTTTTTATTAAATATAAATATCTATTGAGCATTCTTTATCATCAAGTTCATTCCACCCTTCAAAAAATACTATTAAGTATTTACTACGCTTGTCTTACTGATGCGGAAGGACCAAAAAAAATTGAGTAACTTGCGTAAGATCACACCACTAGTTTGTGTTGGATTGCTTAAAAATAATAGTGGATAATAGTAGCAAGTGGTGGTGTTTTCTAAAGGGCGTTAGGTTTTCGCTTTTAACCCCTAGACAGGCAAGTAGGGCGTGGCCTGTCAATCAGGCAGATCCAGGACACTTGCGAAGAAGAGCAGTTCCCACGCCCCGAACCTGGGCCAATCCAGAAAGTGATATCTTCAATTCTTCTGACGGAAATCAAGAAGGATTTTGATAAGACAGCTTAGCTCAGACCTCAGCCTAGAGAATGAAGGTATGCAAACAAGATAATTTGGAGGACTAGGTCAGGCAGGACTATCACGTCCCTCCTGATTGGGTGCCGGTCACCCTCAGACTCAGCAGGCTGCCCCTCCCACAGCACCTTGCTCATGATCCTGTGTTTCTGTTGTGCTACTCTCCTTACTCTGTTTTCAGAACTCAGTTGCTGGCTACTTGAACCCTGTCCTTCAAGTCTCAGCATAAATGGTGCTTCCTGAGCTGGGTAGGTCAGTGGTCGTGGAGCAGGAGATTAGAGCAAGCCAGGCCATTGGGCAAGTGGGAGTGACCTGCTAATCAAGGAGATCCAGGACACAGGCGCAGAGAAGCAGTTCCCACGCCCTGCACCTGTGACTAACAAGAAAGCGCTATCTTCAGTTCTGGTGCGAAATCAAGCCGGTGTGTGATATGACAGTCTAGATCTAATGTCCGGGTAGACCCAGAGAATGGGTTGAGGGAGAGGACAAAAGTCGTCAGCCATTAACCTCATGGCCACTGTGCTTTCTCTTTCTTAGCAGTTGGCTCTCAGCATAGTGTACTTCTTTTCCTACCTTTAAAAAATGTAAAACCTTGCTACCCTTTGCACATGTTTTGTCCAATTCTTTGTTTAAGACAAGAACCTGGAAAGAATCTCTAGAAGAAGCCCACAGCACACAGGAGTGCTGTACCACCGAACTACATCTCCAGCTCTTTTTAAAATTTTGAGACTGGCTTTCTCTAAGTTGCCATGGGTGGCCTTGAACCTGTGTCAACCTCCTGAGTAGCTGGAATTACAGACAAACCCCATAGCACCCAGCTTTTTTTCCCTAATAAATGACCATGGTGGGCTCTAGGCAACAAGGGGTGAGTCCATGGCCCCCAAGAGCTAGGAAAGAAGTTTATGAGAAGGAAATGGAGGCAGATAAGAGTCAGGCAGGGACTTGTGAAGGTGGGAGTGGGGAGTACAAAAGGAGAGAGGTGCAAAGCTGTTCCTTGGGTGGGGACAACCAAAGTTTGTCCATGTCTAAATTCAAGGAATAGTCTTCCCGGCACTCAGCACTCAGTCAGTGACAGACAAATATTGCCTGAAGCTGCAGAACAAAACCCAAAACTGCAAATAAAGCAATCCTTCAAAATACAAGTTCTCTTTTTTTGCAGTTTTATAGTTCCTAATAAGATTGTGCATATAAAGGCATTTTTGAATGTGATTGTATTAGTCATCTTTCCTGTCACTGGGACCAATTACCAACATATACAACAGGCTTGATATATGTAACAGGCTTCAATCAGGATCCATGGCTGGCTGGCTCCAAAACAAAAACATTATGGCAGAAGGGCTTGGTGGAGGAATGTTGCTCACTTTGTGGCTAAAGGAAGCAGAGCAAGGGAACAGCACCAGCAAGAAATATGCCCCCCAAAGGGACCCCCAGTATTCCACCTCCATCTGGACCACACCTCCTAACACCACATTCATTTATGAACATCATTAGTCAGTGTATTAATCCACTGAAAAGTACAGCACCACCATGGTCTAGTCAGCTTTTCAGGAGCTCTTAAGTCTATTTCACATCTAAGTTTAACCATTACACTGTTCCTTCTGCTCCTGTTATGGTCACACCCTTTTATGACATCAGTCATTTTTTGAACACATTCCACAATTTTTTTACACATTTGGCATTGAGTTTTCACGTTTACTCTGCTTCCCCTTCTGACAATGAGCACTAAACTGAACATTTCAATATGTTCCCTATATGCCATCATCTGTGATTTTTTCCTTTTGTCACTTATGCAAAACACTGGTAGTCAGAACCTAGGATCAACTTCCTAGAAGACATTTTTATTTAATAATGCAGAGGATTTTTTTCAGCATCAAGAGTGAAACTCAAGGCCTCTTGCTTGCCAGGCAGGTACTGGCCCACTGGCTACATTCCTGTCCCCCCCTTTTGTAGAGGATTTTTATATATAATTGTAAAACTGATTTAAACAGTAGGAGCAAAGATTCATCTGGAAAAGATTGGAGATAGATTTGCAGTGTACTCTGCATCCTTATTTTTAGGTATTTAAGCTAACACACATATTTTAGCTGGCAGATGCTCATGGATTCATTGTAACAGGCTTGATTCAGGACAGATTTGGAGAAAAAAATTGTTTACAATCTTCAGATGATGAGAATTCAGATAGTGGCGGATACTCAGCTCTTACATGATTTTTTTCCTTAGTAAAAATTTGTCTGATATATCTGATATTTAAGAGAAAGTAAAATATATCAATTAATTAATAATTCTTCACAGTTCCTTAATTTTAAAGAGTTAGATACAAAGATATACACAAAGAGCACATATTTGGAGATTTTGTGATTCCTAAATCAGTGAGTAGTTCTGCATATAATTTTTCCAAAATAGGCAATAAATTTTAAATTTAAAATTGATGTGACCACTTCAGAACCTTACTGAGTGTGACAACCTACTTGATATTGAATACAGAATAAAATCACAAGGAAACTCTGATGTTGGCCAGTCATGCAAATCACATGTATGTCTCAAGAAAGGAACAGAAGGTCAAAAGGACACTAGTCTTCAGAAACCACTTACCAGTGACATAGAAAACATGGAAGGAATCTTTGGAAGCCAGGAACCCAGTCTTTTGTACCTTAGCTCATCAGAAAGTGTGGTAGTCAGATCAGCTTGTCACCTCCCTGCAGAATTTTCCCCACATTTTAGAGTAGGTTACTAGAAAATATTTTAAATTCATATTTGAAAAATCCCTTTGTGTTTTAGAAAATGGAAGTTTAAGACAGTAACAACCACACTATCATCCTCCAGAAAACCAATTTGGCACTGTCCAAAAATGCAGGGAGCAATGGAGGGAAAAGCTTTAGGTGGGCAAATAGCCCCCAAACCATTCCACCTGGTTTTCTTTCAATTCTCCATCATGCCCGCCCCACACCATGCTGGCCACCAGGTGGTGCTGCTCACTGTTTAAATTTTCTGCTCAGCGCCAAACAACTGCATTGTTCTGTTTTCCTCTGAGATTCATAGTACAACTAAAATATTTGAGCAAAACTTTGCTAAAGGGCACCAGAAGAGCAAAAGGGAGATGAAAATAAAAAATGGTTAGTGAGTGAACAGATCATATAAGCCACACTAACAACTGTGTTTGGAAAGACATGTTAAAGGATTTGGACTTTTCCCTATGGCGGCGCAGAACCACTGAAGAATTTTAACCATGATAGAACCTAATTAGAATTCTATTGTAAAAAAGAGTATTTTGGCTGCCATAAAATGACTGGATTAGAGAAGTGCAAATACGGAAACAAGGAGACTAATTGAAAGACTAACAATAACCCAAATAAAACATGGTGGTGACCAGAAATAATATAGCTGTCTGGTGATGGCTGAAACTTATTGGGATAGGACTGGGTTTGGAGACAGGGAGTGTCATAATGACCCTCCTGTACTGGGGGATGCTGCCCAGCAGTGATTGTGAAAAATGTTGTGGGAGAACAATGGAGACAGAGACCCTGAGGTAGAGGAAAGGTTTTCATAAATGAGGCCTGGGTACTCAGGAATTCAGAAAAATCCCATTAACATAAAAGAAAGTGGAGTATCCTTGCAGTGAAGAACTTGAGCAGCTGTTTCTTGGAAAACTGAAATACCATTCTATAAATGAGAACCTCTTTCTAGGCAGTGTGCTACGTGTTTGAAATAGAAGGAAGAACTCAATCATTCTTATTTTTACAGTAACTCCATCTGTTTCCTATCACCCTGCAAGTCAGAACTGTCTTCTTGATCTTGTGTTTGGCACATAATAGGTAATCTGCAAACATTAGTTGAAAGGACGGAAGGATGGAAAATAAAAATAATAATTATATGAAAGTACAGCACCATTCGGAATCCTGCTTTCCCTTCATATTGAAATATATGTTAATCTTATTCTAAACATTTGCACATACTAGAATGCAGTATGGCATTTTTCAAAGAACTATATTTACTAGACTGTCCTTAATCATATATGTTATCCTTCTATCTAGATGTCCCCCCAAAGCCTCATGCAGTCATAGGTGGGGCTTTTTCCAGAAGTGGCTGGATCTAGAATGGGTGACACTGGGATGAATTCATGGTGCAATGCTAGGCTCAAGGGCACTAGGATTAAGGGTGTGAATGCTACCTGCCCTAAGTAGCCTGGATAAGATACAAGGGACAGAAAGAGCTGTGGCCATCCCTTGTTTTGCTACCTCGTGCCCACCATAAACTGTTTCTCCTCTGAAATACCTGTCTGCCATGCCTCCCTGCCTTGGAGCCAGCCTATTATGGACTGAAACCTCTACAAACTGTGAACTAAGTAAATCTTTCCTCCCTTCACTTGTGGGTGTTGGGTATTTTGCCTCAAAAACAAGAAAAGTAACCTAGAGAATATATGATTGTATTTTTTATTTATAGGAATATTTTAGTTAGAAATAAAAGTACACTGACAATTCCAAAAGAATAGTTCTAGGAATGTGGCCAAGGCAAAAAGCAATTGGAGAGGATCTTAGTTAATGTGTACTGAGCTTAACTAACAGGCCTTAAAACATGCAAAGTTCTATTGTCAATTTACATAACTTGTATGGAAAGGATTAATAATAAAACAATGTTTTTATAGCTTTATAGATGCACTGGAAAAATAACAGTCATAATCTTGATGACTGAGAGAGACAATGTATTAAAATTAAAAACAGCCTTGTTACAGTATCCTTTGAAAAGGCCACCCTGTTTCATCACGTCAACTACAAAATATTCTAGATTACACTGCTATATAAATCATACTAAATGGCAAGAAGAGTGTTAGCTTCTGTGTTGTAGCCTCATTATATTATTCTGTTTCATTCATCCAAATCCAAGGAATCATCCTTGATTTCCCTGTTTTCCTCAGTATTTCTTTGATTGAATGTTTTGATAGAGAGAAGAAACTCTAATGACTTTAACCTAATACTTCTTACCATAATTTTCCTTACTTCATAGGCAAGAAGCCAACCTGAAACTGTCATCAATTGTTAGTGCTATTTCAATACTATTGTCAGAAACTGAGAAAGTAACAATGTATCTTGTGTATCTAGTGGGCTTTGGGTCAAGCTGACTTGGATCAAACCAAATGCAGGATGTAGGCTGGACATATCTAGTAGTTTCATACTGGCTTTGAAGAAAGAATTTTTAAATTTGTGTCTTTCTTTCACTTTATCATCTGGTAAGGCTATATTTTTGGAGTTTGAATGTCCCTCAAAGATCTATGTATTAAAATCTTGGTCCCCAAAGAAAAATCATTGGGAAGCAGTACAACCTTGAAGAAGTGTGGCATAGTGGGAGGTCTTTAGGTCATCAGGAATATTTTCTTGAAGGGGGCTGTGGGACTTAAGTCCTTTTTTCTTTCTTTCTTTTGTTCTTTCTTTCCTTCTTTCTTTCTTTCTTTTTCTTTCTTTCTTTTCTTTTCTTTCTTTTTTTAAATGTTGCTTCTTGGCCATGAAGTGAATGAATTTGCTCCTTTGAAGCAAATTCACATGCTTCTGCCATCATATGATTCCTTGCCACAGGCCCAGATCAGTGCAACCTGGAACCTGCACAACTGAGCCAAAATAAACTTTTCATCTTTATAAATTGATTGTCTGAGGTATATTGTTATTGTGATGGAAAGTTAACGCAAACAGCTTCAAAAATAATTTTCCTGCCCTAGTACGCTGTATATTGTTCCGAGATGAGCAGAGAAGGGAGGTTAACTGTCTAATCATCCCAAGCCATGGGCTGTGGGCTTTACATCCTAGAATCTGAACAGAAATTTTCAAGCCCTTTATCTCACTTCAGATTCTCCCACTAGCCTTTCTGATGTACTGAGATCATTCAGTATAACACATTTTCCTGATTCCAGAGATCCTGTCATCAATCTAATTATCCTGGAAAGAGTGAAGGGAGAAGCACTTAATGCTGTTTCTATAGCAGTGAGAGGATGAGTGAGAGGGATGTGTTTAATATATCCTATCCAACATGGCTACCCTCGAAAGTCTTTGGATTTCTTTCTCAACTTCATACAAAGGAATACAGTATGTAGCTTTTTAAAAGTACCCTTTAATTCAGTCTTTTTAAATACACCATCTTTCCTGAGGCACTATTGCATCATACTTACTCTTTGACACTGATATCCTAATCAAGCAGAGTTCTTTAGTTGCAAGTAACAGAGACCAGCCTTGTCTCATTTAAGCTGAATAAGTAGATGCTAAAAGGATAATGGATCACAGTACAGTAGGACCTTAGAAAGAACCAAAGGGAGTGAAGCTCCAGAGATCCTTGCAGATGTTTCTCTAATGCCTCCATTGGATGTCTCAGAGTCAAAGGTATTTAATTCCTATATCTCCATTCAGGATTCAAATTCTCCAGAGCATAAAACAGGGCTAATTTGGAAGCATCCACCTCTGTGAAAGTGAGGAAGGGAATGTTTTATAATTGACATACTACAGAATCACAGGCCAAAGATTTCCTGTAAGTTCTTGGCTTCCTGGAGCCTTTATAATGTACCACATACATGTGTATGCAAAATCCACATGTACACAATCACAGTAATAACCTTTAATTTCCCATTTTAAATGCTCAGATTAGAGCACCCATCATGTTCTTTCTCTCATGTGTTCAATCCAAAGCAATTCTGGGCACTTATCTTACAAGATAAAAGATATTGTTGCCCTACGCTTCAGTTCTTTGGTAATCTGATTCCCTGTTATTTCCCACAATCCCTTACACATGGTGCAAAAGGGCAGCCAATCTCTCTTACCTGGCTGCAAGAAATTTAGCTAATAACCACAGCTCCTCACGCATCTTGCCTGCTTAATATAACATACTGTAGCAGACCAATGAACTTGGGCCAGAGGCATGTTTAACAGCAGCCTTCCAATACTGTCAAAAATAGCCCTGACTTAAACAAGGGGACTGAAACAGGGAAGCCCTGGCTCAAGGACTGTGACAATATGGTGTGCTGGATCCTGATATCTGGTGCCTGAGTTCCCTTGCTTAGACCTTCCTCCTGAGTCTCCAGCTAGATTGACAGTTGATCTGCCCAGCAGCTTCAAGAAGGAAAGGGCCACTGACTCTATTATATCCCCCACACCCATGTAACCACTGAGACAAACAGGCCCTGACAATCTCAAATGGCCTCTAAAGTTGAGCCCCACCTTTGCATGATGCAAATGACATTGTAGTCATAAGGGACTTCTTAGCAGCAATAAATCTGGTTTGACTGAAGTGACACGAGATTGTTAGTTTTTCTTTTGGAAAATCTTTAGAGATGAAAAGTGAACCAGGAATCTGGATGGGTGGGAGCAAGGTGTGCTCAGATTGGGACCTACTCAGAATTTCAGCTAGCCGCAATAAGGCGAGAAGGCTTCTGAGTAGAGACTGAATGAATGCACCCTGTGCATTCCCCACATGACCTGATATTTTGCCTTGAACACATGCCCCTAGGCGAAATTATGGTATCAATTATTCTCAGTTTATTGGTCTTATGACAGTCTAACATCTTCCTGATAGTAAACCCACAACAGCCTGAATGTTTCTACATTTACGAACAAATTAACTGGTACATTTATTGTATCTCCAGGACTTACTCAGTGTCTGACACACAAAAGGTATTCAGTGAATATTCTTGATTGACTGAATATATAGCAGGACTTAAATGTACAGAATTGCTGTATTTTCTGAAACTGTTTTGCTTGGATCTTCCTATTAACATCTCCTGAGTTCCCACTCTCCTCCAAATACCTTTTGTGAGGCATGAGGGTACCTAAGATAGGCCAATTAAAAGACATTCCTGCTCCTTTTTGTCTAAATTGCCTTAATAGACCACACAGCTGTGTGTGTGTGTGTGTGTGTGTGTGTATGCAACTGTTATTCTCTTTAGTTATGCTCAGCTTTCCTGAGCACTTTGTCCTTTTCCTCCGATCTTCTCTAAAGTGATGTTGGGTATAGAAGAAGGTATTTCAGGGGGAGAAACAAATCCTTGAATAGACAGTGTCCTCTGGAGTGTCCCTGGCTGTCTTCATTGATGTCCTGAGTGCCAATCACTTCCTATCCTGAAGGTATAAGGGGCTGATGCCTGGAGCTTGGAATGCTCAGTTTGTGTTCCACACACTTCAGGTCTTCCAGTTTGATTACGGCTTGGGGTGCCCTTTCTGAGACAGCCTCACCTGCATTGTTGCCAGCACTGTGGACTCTGAGGCTCTGCCATATGACTCTAACAAGCTGACTGCACACCTTTTGAAGTACGGTAGCATCTTCTCTCACATGCAGTACTCATTAAATTTGGTAGTGAGTTTGTTAGAAGTCTGTTAGAAGGCTCTCAACATAGCCTTCTTCCCAATACCCTCCATGTTGTGTAGCAGTCTTAGGGTCCTGCCAGTGTTTAACTGATAGAAAATGGGGAAAGGTAATTCTGACCTCCCTCTCTCTAATGAAGCTGTGTAATAGATTGGCAAATGTCTCTATTGGTGTGGGACAGACTGGTAGATAATTGTCCCTTGAGTGTTCCAGACATGAATTGATGAGCATCCTACCTTAATTTGTCAACCACACCTTCAGCTAACACCTACAGAGAAAAGCTGAGGCTTCCTGCCCTTCTCTTTTTCTTCACACAATCCTTCAGGTCTACAGCTTAGGTTTTCTACTTCCGTGCTAATTCTCTTCATCTTGACTGATGACCATAACTAAAATGAACTGGCAGACAGGAAGCTATAAAGAAAGAGGGAGTGTCCAATTGTAGATGAGAATGTCTTAGCTGGGAAAAACTAAAAAAGTATTTATTTTAATGAATTCCCTCAGGCTTTCACTGATATTATAGTAGACATCTTATTTTGCTATAAAAAGCTGTCTATAAAAGGAAGAATTTACTTTCCTTATTTATTTACATATCATATATTTAGTATATTACCACAAATGAGGGCTTTTGGTAGGCTCTGGGGTATAATGGTGAGTAAATTTAGTCAAGGTCTGTGTTCCTAAGGAACTTACTTTCTAGTAGGTAAGGAGACTCAGATAAAATGATAGCTGTGATGAGCTCTAAGGATGAGGGGTACAGAGTGCTATGAAAGCACCTAATGTGGTGGTGGGTATTGACCTCATCAGGGTCATTAGAAAGGTCCCAGAGGAAATGGAAACTAAGCTGAGGATGATGGGTTGTTCTATGGAAACAAAGGTACTCCCTGCTGAAGGAACATCATGTCCAAAGGTTCTGTGGTAAGGAGGCCATCTTACCTCCCATAATTACTGCTTCTTAGTTTTACATGAGGAAGGTAAAATCTGACCATAGACTGAACTATGGTTTAAGTGGGAAATTGGTAGTAATTATTATCTAATTTGTTAAATTAGTAAAACTTGGTGCCTTTCTACTGACTGATTTTCTAAAAATACTGACTTTTCTGCAAACTATATGATAGAAATTATTTTCTTGACAAAAATGATTTCAAGGAGACAATATTGTTTAAAGCAAATAAAAATTTTAAAATCATAATAGGAAACATAAACCTGATCTTAACATTTTTCTGTTACAAAGCTATAATTTTGTTTTACTTTATGAGGATTGACAGTCTGATCTTTAGGAAATATGTATGAAATACAATATAATAATTATTTGGATTGGGTGGAGCTTGTGACTAACAATAGTTGAATAAAATACTGTGGTATTAGAAATTTTGATATTCACACTGATTAAATAGCTTTGGACTTGTCTCCAAATTCCCTGGCAAAGTGATGGCAGCCATTCCTTGTGAGAATTTGGTTCACTGGATAGCGTGAAAACTTGATAACTTATTAGAAGCCCATCTGTGACAACTGCCCATTTTCAATTTACTCAGTATATGACATGGTGAAAATCACTCTGATAACTAATTACCCATACTTTTGTAATCTTCAGCATGACTCTGATGATAACTTACTTATTAAATCTCTTTCACTTGTACGGCATTGAATCTGACCCCATCAAGTAAAGGCACAGAAGGGTTATGTTAGGGATGTTAGACAGTCACCATCAGAATGTAAAATGGGATGAGACATCTGCATACTGACCTTTCCGAAGAGATAAAAGAAAAATTTGTTTGTTGATCATGGCCTGGTGGCAATCATATTATGCCCAAAATATAACTTTCTCACTATACAACGGACTAAAGAAGGTAATTATCTACCAGTAATTCAATAAATTTTATATTCTAAATGAGTATAAAAACTTCTTAGATTTCCATAATCCTTGTGGAGGAGGTAAACTTTTATTTTTGAGAGTTTTTTGGTGTGGGGGGAATGAACTCATCCCTTATTCCTCACTCCCTGGTTTCATTTGACAAAGTAATTAAGCTTGAGAGTAAGTGAATTTGTTGAGCTTTCCTCATATTAAACCACAGTAACTTTTAAAAATGCTTTTAAAGCCAGGTGTGAAGGTGCATGCCTGTAGTCCTAGCACTTGGGAGGCTGAAGCAGGAGGACTGCAGTGACTCTGAGGCTGGCCTGGGCTGCATAGTGAGTTCAAGGCCAGCTTGGGCTATGTAGCAAGACCTTGTCTCAAAAAACAACAATGAAAAATGCTTTTAAAATAGGACAGTG
>NW_004624733.1:6256740-6282866 GCF_000247695.1 Heterocephalus glaber | reverse complement strand
TCTGTATTTAAAGACTTAGGGTCTCTGTATCTAAAAATCCATATTTGTAGGAAGAGGAACAGATGAATCATCAGGGACCTAGTTTCCATGCTGGGTTTAATGAACTAAGGGAGTAGTCAACAGTGAAGCCAGCTTTCTAAAAGGGAGGTGGGGGGGGGCTCTTTATGAAGGGGATTGTGATGGGAAGGAAAATGGCTTCTTTCTGTTGGTGTAATGGTGATGGTCTTCCTGCTACTGCTCTATCCTGCATGCTTCTGTACTCTTTGACAGAACAAATAATTGTCTGGCTAGAGTTCAAGTGATAAGCTGATCAGCTACTGGGTTTAAGAATGTACTGCAGGATTATTAAACATGCTCTTGATAATTGCTGTTCAAGGGTATAGCTGTTTACAATCTCAAGATTCTTGTATGTAAAACATACCAAGAACAAAACACTAGATTCTCTCTCTCTCTCTCTCTCTCTCTTTGTCCTCATATTTCACTGTCCAGTGTAAGAATGAGTTAATATATTGTGTTTAAGGAACACCAAGCTTGGGAAATCTGCTTTTATAGCAAGCACTAAATAAGTCTGCTCTTGGTATAGAGCAAGAAAAAAAATAACCAGCTAAAAAAATAAGCCTGAGACACATCCCCAGTAAAAGGTCTTACAGTCTTGGCACACCCAAAAGGGGAGAACAAAAAACTCAAGGAAGACCTTCTCTCCCAACATTGCACTTCTGCCTAGTGCAAAATTGCTGTATCCAAGCATATGCACATTTTATAACATGATACCCATTGCTAATTTGCCCTTTGGAAAACTTGTTCTAAGTTCTCTTTCCAGCAAGACTGCGTGAGAGGGCCAATTCCTTGAACTCTTAGCAACACTGAATATTATCAACCTTTTGTATTTTGCTAGTTTACTAGTAAAAGGAAAATCTTAGCTCACTTGTATCTCTGGTCAACAGTGAGGTTGGACATCTTTTCATACTTATTGGCCATTTGTATTTCTTTTGTTGTGAATTGTTTGCACCTGTTTTCTCAAGGCTAGTTGGCTTGGCTGTTCTCAGACCCAGGAAGAACACAGACTGAAACATTAGTCTTATGCATTGAATATTATTATGATCAAGGCTCCGTGGCTTCCCTTCTGCACAGTGGTTTGGGAAAAGAACCACACTCAAGTAAAGAGCAACTTTACAGTGCCAGCTTTCCAGTCATTTGTTCACTCAACCATCACAGAGCCCTTGCCAGTGCCAGGTGTATCTCCAGGCATTGAAGACGTAAAAACCAATCAGAGGTATTTCTGCCCCCAACGTACTCACAATCTGCTGGAAAACAGGCAAGTTCTTATAGTATGTAGGCATACAGGCTGCATATGATAATAACGGCATACACACAGTACTATGACAACAAATTAGGAGATGATAATTTTCAGTTTTACTAATTTATTTTGCTTTTGGAAATAACAAGAATATATTAAAATACTAACAAGCATATAGCTTAAAAATTATAAGATGTTATTAGAGGTAGCATCAGACCATGAGAAGATTGTAGTTTTGGGGATCAAAAATACTACGTTTGGTATCCTATTACAGCCACTTTCTAACTATGTGATCTTGAGAAACTTTTTTTTTTTAACCAAGATTTTCTTCATAAGGTAAATGTGAGCCACAAAAATAATGTAAATAATGTCAGATTCAACCTCATACTTGTGAGGACTAGAGTCCTATACATCATCTGTACAAAGGTTTGAAAGTTTAAATCAAGTTAGCTACAGGTCAATGCAGTTTCTACCAAAATTTCAGTTGCATTCTGTGGATCATAAAGATATACAAAGACATATGGATATGCAAACAATTTCAAACAGCTAAAACCATCTTGAAAAGAGAATAAAATTGGGGTGCTCACACCTCTTAATTTCAAAACTTACTGCAGAACTATAGTAATAAAGACAGTATATGATATTGGCATAAGGAGAGACATGTAAATCAACAGGGAGAGGCCAGACAGAAATAAACCCTCACATCTAGACCCAGTCCTGCAGGAGGGTCAGGACAGTTCAAGGGGAGATAGTCTTTTCAAAGTGCTGTTTGGACAACTAGATATTTGGATGTAAACAATGAAGTTGGGCCCCTTTCTTATACATTAACTAAAAAATGGACCGTAAGTCTTAATACAATAAAACTCTTGTTAGGAAACCTAGGTGTAACTCTTCCTGGCCTTTGAATAGGCAATGGTTTTATAAATATAATAAACAAAGCACAAGAAACCAAATAAAATATAAATAAACAAAACTTCAAAACTAAAAACTTTTGTGCTTCAAAAGACAATATCAAGGATGAAAAGAAAACCTACAGAATGAGAAAATATTTGCAAGCCATACATCTGAAAATGGACTCTAGAATATACAAAGAATTCTTATAACTCAATAATAAACTTTTTTTTTTTAAGGGGAAAGGGTCTATTTAGCTCACACTTTGTACAGGTTTCAGTCTATAGTTAGCTGGCTGCAAGGTACAGTGGCACATGGCAGAGAGGTATTACAGAGGAGAAATGGTTCATGGTGCCCTCATGGTAGCAAAAGCAATAAGGGACTTTAATAGCATCTTTCTGCACCTTTTATCTTATCCAGATTACTTAAGGTAGGTCGTATTCACACCCTTAATCATAGTGCCCTTCAGCCTAGTATTCTACCATGAATCAATTCCAGTGTCACATACTCTGGATCCAGCCACCTCTGAAAAAACCCCACCTAAGACCACATGAGGCTTGGCGGCGGCAGGGGGGGGTGTGTGCATCTAAACATAAGCCATAACATTCTGCCTCTTGCCCCTCAATGACTCATGAGTATCCCTTCATGAAAAAAGCATTTAGTCCCTTTCTAAGAGTTGCCAAAGTCCCAACAGTTTCAGAATTGCTGAAAAGTCCAAATTCAAAGTCTCCTCTGAGATTTAAGGCAAACTCTTAGCTGCAAGACCTTGTACAAATTAAAAGAAAGTTAAATATTTCCAACATTCCATGGTACAAGTGACATTTCCATTCCAAAAGTTACAAAGTAATATTAATAATAATTATTATTAATATTATACAAGTAATGGGCCCAAAGCAAGACCAAAACCTATCAGGGCAAACATTACATCCCACAGTTCCACTTCCAGCATCCCTGGCAATTTATACCAAGATATGAACTCCAAAGGGGTTGGGTAGCTCCACCCTATGGCACTTCTGGTAATGGTAGCTCCCATGGCTTCTCTCTTGGGCCCACTCTGCTCCATCCTTGCAGTTTTCCTCAGATAATTCATGTTCCTGGCTTCTTCAAACTTCTGGGGTCTCCACTGTAACTTCAACTTCACACTCTCAGCTTCACACTTACAGCTTTACACACGGCTCTCTCAAGGGCATGCTGCTTGGGCTCCTAGGCCTTCTGAAATCTGTGTGGAAGGTTTCCTAACCTCACAACTCTTGAATTCTGCTTGTGCCTAAAATCATCACCATGAAGATGATACCAAGGTCTGCTAGCAGCTGGAGCAGTAGCCAGACTTCCTTCTTTCTTGTTTGTAGGGTGCCTATGAACTGCGGAACAACTTCCTTAGGCCGCTGCCATTCTGGAACATGGTGCTTTGGGGCTCTCTTCTTAAAGCAAAGTCTTTCACTTTTGCAATTTTGAGGACTTAAAGGGTGGAGTCTCGTTGCTTCTTGTGATGCCCACAGGCCATCTTTTCTATTCTCCTTTTCTTTCTCAGTAATCAAGATCTCCTCTGTTCTATTTTTGCAGTCCACAACTTTAGCAATCCACAACTGGAGCTTCCTTTCTAGCCAAACTCACAATGTTTTAAATCATTCTGCTAGGCTCTTTGCTCTTGATTCTCAACATAAATCTGGCTAAAATCCATGCCACTGCCTCAACATTAGACTACCTTGAAATATTTTCTGCCAGATTAATTAGTCTGCTGCCCTTCTCAGTCTCTGGCAAAGATTCTGGACATGGGCAAAATGCAGAAAACTTTCTGTCAAGGCATATACACACATTGTCTGGAGTCTAGCAGCCAGTGCAGTCTTCCCAGCAGAAACTTCCTGACCCTGGTCATTACCAGGTTTCTGGCCTTCTGAGCTCTGACCAGAATCTCCAAGCAGTTCCAGCTCTACTTTTTCAGCTCTCAATTCTGAAACTTTCCTAACTTTTCCCCTTCCCACAAGCCAGTTCCAAAGGCTCTTGAGCCAAAAGGCTAGGTAATTTCATAGCAATGACCCCACTTCTATGGTACCAATTCTGTGTTAGTTATTTTTCTCTCATGGCTGAGACAAAATACCTGACATCCAAAGTTAAAGGGAAAGGGTTTATTTAGCTCACAGTTTGTAGAGATTTTAGTCTTTAGTTGGCTGGCTCCAAGGCAGAGTGGCACATGACAGAGGAGTATCACAGAGGAGAAACAGTTCATGGTGCCCACATAGTAGCAAAAGCAGTAAGGGACTTTAATAGCATCTTTCTGCCCCTCTTATCTTATCTAGACTACTTAGGGCAGGTAGCATTCACACCCTTAATCACAGTGCCCTTCAGCCTAGCATTACACTATGAATCAATTCCAGTGTCACATATTCTGGATTTAGAAACCTCTGAAAAAGCCCCACCTAAGACTACATGAGGCCCTGAGGGAACATCTAAACACAACCTATAACAATATGTATGCGTATACACATATTTTCTTAGATTTGATATATTTTTTTGCTGAATAGTTTCTAAATAAATCATAAAAGAGGACAGAAGTTAAATTTCCTCACTGAAAACATTCAGTCCAATCCTGGCTTTTGGTACAGTTTTAGCTTGCTCCATTTCTCAGGTTCTTCCACTTGTGTCTTCATGCTCATAGCCTGTTATGTGGGCATATTCAAACCTGAATTACTCTGAAACCCTGCAATTCTGCATTTCAATCCTGGGGCTACACTTAGAAGAATGAGATCACATTAGGAAATTGTGTCATTGAATGTTCAGCCGCATTCCACATTCACCTTCTTTTCATTTACTGCTGCTGATGCTTGTCTTCTGATGCCTGCTGCCTGTCTGCAATGAATAATAAACTATTAATGGTTAAGAAAAATATGTTCCATTTCCTTTGACAAAAATAACTTCAAAAAGATAAAAAATTGTATGAAGTGTAGTTTTATGTGATTATAAGCTGGTAAAATATTATACAATAAAATTTAATAATTACTTATTGATAAATACATAATTCAGAAAATAAAAATTTATTTCTATGCTTAGTACTATTTCAGCAAAATCATTTCATTCTACATTAGATTATATAGTTTGTCTTCTATTGAAAGCAAAGAATGAAGAATCAAATGCTAAAATGCAATTATATTCAAATGTATAAAAAGTGAATATATTTTAATGAAAAAGATAAATTTAAATAAATGTAAAAGCAAAACATTTAAAATTTAACCATTGTAATATTTCAAGAAATTTCTTCTAAAATATTCAAAATTATCAGTTAGAATTTCAAATCAAATTGTTCATTATTGGTAAATATTTTTAAAGAAAAGAAAAATTTAAATAAAGCCAAGCTTTTAATTTTTGAAAATGTAATTAACTCTTACCAAATATTATTATAAAAGTAGTTCTATCTAGAGTTTTAATATCCACTGTTCATCAAGTTGCCAATGTAATCCACTCATCAGCAAAGTTACAGTTTAGTGCATAAGCACATACAACTCTAAGAGAGTGTGGACTGTTTAATATTACAAAATATTCCTTGGATGATCTGTGCAACTATTGTGAATATCCTGACTCACGGGTACCTTCAATGCCAGGAACTGAAAGATGATAAGAAGGAAGAATATAGATATTCTTTGACATTACTAGAAAAGAATATTTCTATGCAGACAGAATCTATTTATGCTATTAAGAGGAAAATGTGAAAAATTATTTAATTTGTCTTTTATTTAGAACTAAGTTTTCACTGCTGAAATCCTGGTGCATTATGAAGCAGTATATTTCTTTTGCACCAGTGCAGTATAATTCTCAAACCTTCATGTATATGGACACAGTCACTTTTTGTATTGAAGACATAAGGTAAAAGAAGGGCAGAAGAATTGTTTAGGATGAGACTGAGAAGTGAAGGTTGTGTGTATATGTTGTGTGCCTCCCTCCCCTGTGTAGGTCCCAGAGCCCAGGTCCTATAGGCAGCGTAGTCCTGTAGGTGGGCCACAGGGCAGGAGAGAGGGATTGGGTATTTTTACTCCATCTTGTTTGATTATCAGGGACTTCAGCAGTGTCAAATTTTATCTTCTTCAAAGACTTATTCCTTGTCATTTGTTTTAGCACTCTCTGATTTTCTTCTCAGCTTCTTTACCACTTTTTCTGTGTTCTTTGCAGACCTAAATTTCTCTAACCAATATTAGTGTATAACAGGGCTTAATAATACCCACACTCACAGCTTTAATGTTGTCTATATGCTGATGACTGACTACTCAGTGGCTGCATTTGGACACCGTAAGGAAGCTCAGCATCTTCAGGACACAATTTGTATTTTTTGGACATCTTCTAATTGCCTTTCTAGATCCACTCTTTATCCCTTTCTATCCTGATGTGTGCTAGGAGAGGATAGCCTAAGTATTCTACGTCAAGAAACTCTCTTGCCCTATTAATCTTATTTGTGTTTGGGTTTGTGTTTAAAGATCCCTGGTAGAAAATTTGAGGGAGAAAGAACAGCAAGACTCAGGTATTTATTCTTCCAGCCTGCAGGGCAGAATCTTTTGCCTAAAGATCTTATCTTCTATTTTTTTTTAACTTCTTAAACTAGGTTCCAACTATTGTTCCTTCTCTTTGATTCTTCAAGCATGACATTCTTATATTTATTGTCCCAGAGAATTGCACTATGTCTCATGATGTGCCTTACTCTATTGCACTTTTATAAATAGTCCCTTTGTAAAACTCTTTCAGTTACCCAGTTTGACTGTGCCATCTTTTCCCTGCTCTGAGCCTCTGATTGGCACAGTAATTGATACTGTGACTGACCCCAGAAGTCAAAGCAGAATCTTTAAAACAGAATCAGATCCTAGATTGAGTTGTGTAATATTTGAAGAACATGGGTAAATCAGGACTATAAGCAATCCTTGACATACAATAATATCACTATAATGCAAACTCTATTGATCACATGGAAGGGCAAAATACTGGGAAATCAAGTAATGGTGCACTTTGATGCTGCAACAATGATACTGATTTTTGGAATATGGTGACAACTGGATTACCCTAATATCCCTAGAGATCATAAGCAGAGAAAAGGAGAAATGAAATAACTAGATAAAAATTCATGTGGACAATCAGAAAACTTTGATGGCAGCTTTAAAGGCAATTTTATTCCCTATTGTTGCAGGAAGATGTGGCTGAAAACTAAGATTAAGATTAGACTACAAGGGTTGCAGTACCAATTAAATCCCCAAATCAATGAGGTATCTTGGGCACTTCTGAAGACTGACTGGGACACTGACCTCTGAGTCATGAAATAGAAGCAAACTTACAGCAAAGAAGTATGTACCACTAGAATTGACTGACCTTACATCTGTCCAACCTCCAAGAAGCAGCTGAATGGCTAAAAATGACCTATCAGAAATACATTTTTGCACTAGCTCAAAGAAAATATGCTCAAAGTTAGGGGAGTTATCCTACAGGTTTTGGCATATACTTGAAATGAGCAGCCCAAATATGGTACATCCTTCACAGTTACAATGCATGAGTCTGGGAGCCAAGCAAACATGAGATGTTTGCAAAAATTTATCATAAAATAAGGCTTAGTAAAATCCTTAGAAATGATGACTTAAACTTTGTTCTTCAAAATGAGTACAGCAAAATTAGAAATTAATAAGGAAAGAGAGAGCAGAAGATCTCATGTTTTGGGCTTTTTAAGAACATATGACAGGGCCAGGGATTTAGCTCTGTGGTTCTGCCACCTGCCTCACAAGCCCAAGGTCCTGAGTTTGACCCCGTTACCAAACAAACAACCCTGAAAAAACATGACACAAATTTTATGAGTATAATATGATAAGAAGAAGTAAAAGATACAGAGGTTAGAAAGAGAGTAATAAAACTATCTTTTCCAGATGTGTATTTAGAAAATCCAAGCTACCCTCCCCTCAAATGTATTAATAGGTGATTAAGGTCATTGGATTCAAGGTCAATATGGAAAAGCGAAAAGCAATGAATATTAGAAAATGTAAAAATTTAAGTACCATTTTTGATAGCATAAAAAATAAACCCTAGAAAAATTAAAACATTTATGAGAAATTTAGAGTATGCACCAACATACACAAAAATTTTCTAAATGCATTCATTTGTAGAACTTTTAAAGATCCACTCTATAGTCTAAGTTTAAATTTGAGAGATGAATAAAATAATTTGGCAGAGCGCATGTACATTCAGGAGCTGGGATATAAAAGAGCTTTCCTGCAGAATCATTCTCTCCCTTTTGTGCAGCCCCTGGCTACAGGCTGCTGGGATGGTATTCACAATTACAGCACAATCAAAATACTCAGAATGATCAGGGCCTTAGAAACTGTGCTGAACTCATGTTTTTCAATTATTTGGAATTCAATCCTTGTAAACGTTACCCTCAATTCTCCCACAGAATCTACGAATAAAGGACATAATGTCTCAGCATGCCAACAGAGCCAGCAGAACAAGTGCTGAACTAACCTCCATTTCACCCTAGGACCAGCTGCCAGAGGAAGCCCTTAGCTCACACTCCCTGTGTGCCATCACTCATGAATGCACCTGCTGTGCAGAAAAGCCAGGCATTCTGACAGCATGGACACTGAATGGGTTCTCTGGAACTTTCAGCAGACACAACACTGCGCTAAGAAATCCTGCAGTATTTATTGTCATGCTTTCCAATTCCAGTTTTAATAAATTTGGACACCAAATTTTTTTCTTAGTTAATGCTTCTCAGTGCTTAATGGGACATAACTTTCAGTCTATAGAAGATTGGATTAATCTTCCCCTTAAAGTTTAAACTAATGAAATGTAGAGCTTCCTGAAGGAGGCTATTCAGAGAAAAATTTTGCAGTCTCCAGGCAAACAAATGTTCTCACAATGGCTGGTGGGTTTGCTGGGTTTTGCTTATAGGTTTTTCCCTTTCTGACTGGACTAAACAAGTTGCATTCCTTTCTTAAGTGATGCTGAAAACTAGCCACTTTTCAGAAAACAACAGATAGGACTACTTCTTTTGGCTTGCTGCCTTGTTCATTTTATTTCTAAAAAATGAGAGCTAACATTATTCTAAGTCTATATGCCAAATCAGATTTATAAATATTTTAATTATTGGAGTAAATTATTGGCTTAAAGATTACATCAAAGGTTCTCCAAAGAACCGAAAAATGCCAAAACATATTCTGCTTTCTATTGAGTATCTATGACTTAATACTTGCAAGGAACTTTTGCTAAAAATACTTTGTTTTACTTATACTAATGCCCGTTATTACATTCCTGCTATGTAACAGAAATAGTTCTTAAATAAGAATGGATTAATTTTCGTTTATCGTGAGGATTTTTTTTTTTTTTTGGTACCGGGGATCGAACTCGGGTCTTTGAGCTTGTGCAACAGGCGGCGAAACCACTGAGCTAAATCCCCAGCCCTTGTGAGTTTTTTTTAAGAATCATACTCTGACATTTAAGATAAATTATCATTATTATTTATACATTCTAGCAACTTTAGTGTCAAGGAATCTGCATTTTATTTTATTTATTTTTTTAACACAGAAATGGTTTTATTGAACAGAAACTACCACAAACATTTGACCAATAGGGGCTGATCAGCAAATACTGTTAGTATTGAAATAAGTTGTATTACAGTAAAAGACACATTACTATTAACCACTCTCAAATACAACCCCTTGCATAAACCCACTTATCCCATCATTTTTGGGAATGTCTTTTATGACAATAAGATTTTCTATTATTGAAACCTTATAGCATTATTCTTTTTTTAAATTTTATTTTATTGGTACAATCTGCATTTTAATTTTTGCTCCTTGAGGATATACGTATAAAACCTTGTTTAACACCGTCGGGATATATTCTTTTCAAAGAATTGTTCCTTTCTCAAATTTTGTCCAAAAAATCCCTAAAAAGTGATAACTGAAAAGGAAAATACAATATTTTTCTTCTTTCTTGAAATTGTCCAGTAATAATGTACTTTGAGAAAATATTCCTGCTCATTGGTGGAACTTTTGTAGATGAATATAAAATTCTTTGTAAAATGCTAATCTACAAAATCAAGTCAGACACAGCGTCAAATTAGAGGCAAATCCTATTTCCTCAGAAGGACAGTATGTTCGGTAGTAACAGAGCAAAAGTTTCCAGAACTCTTACATTGCTCTACAAAGTTGTGTTCATGTTGTGTCCAAATATGCTTTTATCTACAATTTACCTTATTACCCATGTAAATTTTTTTTTGGTACTGGTACTGGGGATCGAACTCAGGACCTTGCGCTTGTGAGTCAGGAATGGTGCCCATATAAATTTTTAATGTAGGAAGAAAGCTATTGGTTGGTGCCATTAGTTATGTAGAAATACCCAGAACTATACTAAACTAATCACCTAGGCATTTCTTACTCAAGTTGATGCCACAATTAACTATCAGAGATTCTTAAAATAAGGTTTTCCAATCACTATGGGTATTTGAGGATCCTTTTAATGAAGGTCTTTTATTCTTACAAGAGCCCACTTATTTAACTAAGTAAATACTTAAGTGTACCTAATTTGTGCAGTCATAGTAATAATAAAAAAATTAGCTCTTTGCTAGAGTTTACTGAAGAGTTATGTACAAGACATCTAGCTGCTGCTGTATACTATACAATTTCCATTGTGCCTGATGCACAGAAAGATCAGAATTTCCACAATTTCTACACTGACTGAACCATCTTATCTGCATCATCACTGGTGGCATGAGTGGTTTTAATTGCTGCTGTTCTTGAAATAATAATTATAAATGAATGATGTTTTAGTTTTGTGGATCATTGTGTTTTGTGTAATTGTAATTTTTTGTATAATTGCTGCAATGTTACCATTGTTTACTTTAATTTGGAATCTCTCCAAGTCTTTGTTATCACCAAGTTCTTTCCTGTGGAAGATGGGAACAGTTTGGGCAGGTAGGCTGCAGCATCTTATGTTGGCAGAGGTCCAAGCAATTTTAAAATTTCTAACCTGAGAGATTTCCATAATGATTCTGTAAGTAGTTTTCCAATTCAGCCTTCATATAAACTAATGCTGGTGTATAGGAATGTTGTGTGCACTTTTATTTTGGAAAAGTTGACAACCCCATTCAGATATGTATTTTCTTTTGTTTTTCTAGGATTAGTAGTGATGTCCTCTTCTTATGTTCAGTAATTTGAGTGTTTTCTATTCTTTTTCTTCATTAACTAAAGATTTGTCATTTTTTGTTAATTTTTCCAAAGAAATAACTTTTGGATTTATTGATATTCTGTATTATTTTTCTATTCTCTATTTCATTAATTTTCTGTTTAAATTTTATTGCTTATTTTCTTCTGCTTTCTTTACTCTATGTACAAAAGCTTTGTTTCAATTATTCCTTCTAGTCTCTTTTTTCTTTTTCCCTTCTTTCCTTTTCCCCTCCATACTCCCTTGTTCCCCTTCCCATTTGAACATTTTCTCCCTAATTCCTAATATCTATCATCCATTTGATCCTTATTTACCCTTTCAGTTTCTCACACAAGAGAAACAATGTGATATTTAAACATTTGTGTCTGATTTACTTCACTTAAAATTATGGTCTCAAGTTGCATCCATTTACCTAAAAATGTCTCAAGTTTATCCTTCTTTATGGCACAGTAGTACTCTATTTTATATCAAAACCACATTTTCTTTATCCATTCATCCAATGATGGGCATCTGAGCTCTTTCCAAGATTTAGCTATTACAGATTGTGCTGCTTTAAACATGGGTGTGCATACATCCCTGTAGTATGATGTTTCTAACTCTTTTGGAAAGATACCAAGAGAGGCAACAGCTAAAACCTCCAGTTTTAGTTTTTTGAGGAATCTCCATACTGATTTCCATATTGATTGTACCAGTTTACATTCCCAACAACAGTATATAGAGGGTTCCTATTTTCCCACAGCCCCACCAGCATTTGTTATTGGTTGATTTCTTGATGATATCATTCTTTTTGGAGTGAGATAGAATTTAGTGTTGTTTTAATTTGCATTTCTTGAATGATCAGTGATGTTGAACATTTTTTCATATATTTATTTTCTATCTGTACTTTTTCATTTGAGAAATGTCTATTCATTTCAGATGCCCATTTTTGGATTGGGTCTGTAAATTTAGGGGGGTGTAATTTTTTGGAATTCTTCATATATTCTCTCATATATTCTTCACATATTCTTTGTCTGAGGAATAGCTGGTAAAAGTGTTTTTCCATACTGTATGTTGTCTCTTCACTCTGTTGGTGGTTTCTTTTGCTGTGTAAAAGCTTTGTAATATGATGTAATCCCAGTTGTTGATTCTTTCTAATATTTCCTGTGCAATCAGGGATTTGGTCATGAAGTCTTTGCATACACGTATATCCTCAAGAGTTCTACCTATTCTCTCTTCCAGAAGATTTAGTGTTTCTGTTTTAATACTTAGACCTTTGATTCATTTTGATTTTAGTTTAGTGTGTGGTGAGAGATATAGATCTAGGTTAAATTTTCCACATGTGGAGAACCAGTTTTACCAGCACCATTTCTTTTGAAGAGGTATCTTTCTTTTATTGAAGGTGTTTTGCCAGAGATAAGGTGTCTGATTTGTCAACAATGTTGAATTGACAATGTTGAGCCATCCCTGCATTCCTAGAATGACTCCCACTTGTTCATGGAGTGTAATCCTCTTGGTGACTTGCTGTATTTTGTTTGCCAGTATTTTATTGAGGATGTTTTCATATATATTAATAAAGAAAATTGCCTTGTAGTTCTCTTTTTTGGTTAGATCTTCTCTGATTTTCCTATCAGTGTAATGCTTCCTTCCAGTAATAAGTTTGGGATATTGTTTCCCTATTTATTCATTAAAGAGTTTGAGGAGTAGTGGCATTAGATTATCTCTAAATTTCTTGTAGAATTTGGCATAGAATCCATCAGGACCTGAGCTTTTCTTTTTGGTAGTTTTTAAATTGTTTCTTTAATTTCATTAACAGACATTGGGTTATTTAGAATTTTTATATCTTCTTGATTCAGCTTTGGTAATTCATATATATCTAGGAATCTGTCCATTTCTTTTGAATTTTCCAACTTATAAGAGTACAGGTTTTTTGTTTTGTTTTGTTTTTGTGCTGGAGATTGAACTCAGGACCTTGTGCTTTCAAGACAGGTGGTGGCACCACTGAGCTAAATCCTCAGCCCAAGAGTACAGGTTCTTAAAGTAGGTATTGATGATCTAATGGATTTCTGCAGGATTTGATTTGATTTTACCCTTTGTATTCCTAATTTCATGGGTTTGAGTCTTTCTTTTCCTTTTTTATTATATATTTGACTAAGGGTGTCTGATTTATTTAATCTTCCAAAGAACCAATTCAATTCATTGATTCTTTGTATTGTTTTCTTAGTCTTCATTGCATTAAATTCTGCTGTGATCTTTATAATTCTCACTCTCATGGTGCTTTGGATTTAACATGCTCTTATTTTTCTAGAACCTTGAGGTTAAACATTAGTGTATTTATTGAGCTTGCTCTGTTTTTCAGATGTGAGAATTCACGAATTAATTTTGCTTCATAGGACTGCTTTCATTGCACTTTATAAATTCTGGTGTGTGGTATTGGCATTATCATGTAATTGTAGAAACTGTCTAATTTCTTCTTTAATTTCATCTGTGACCCATTCCTTGGTCAGGAGGGTGTTATTTAATTTCCATGTGTTAATGCAGTTTTTGTGCAGATTTTCTGACATCATGTTCTAATTTTATTACACTATTTTCTAATAATACAGATGGGATAATTTCAATTCCTTTGCATTTACTAAAGCATGTTCTATGGGCTAGCATATGGTCTATTTTGTAGAAAGTCTCATGTGCTGCTGAGAAGAATGTTAATTCTGTTGTTGTGGGGTTGGATACTCTGTAGATATTTATTAAGTCCATTTGTTCAAAGATTTGATTCAGGCCTGATATTTCTTTGTTGACTTTTTGTCCAGTTGATTTGTTTATTTGTGACAGTGGAGTATTGATGTCCCCCATTATAACTGTATTAGTGCTTATTTGATTTTTCATCTCTATTAGTGTTAGTTTTAAAAAGTTGAGTGCATTGGTATTTGGTCCATATATATTTATGATTGCTATCTCTTCCTCTTGAATTGTTCCCTTATCAAAGATGTAGTGATCTTCTTTGTCTCTTCTGATCAACCTTGGCTTGAAATTCATTTTGTCTGAAAATAGAATAGCTATCTCTGCTTTTTTCCAGGTTCCTGTCACATGGGCTATTGTTTTCTATCCTTTGACTTTCAGTCTATGAATTTATTTTTCAGTTAAATTTGTTTCTTGCAAGCAGCATATTGTTGGATCTTGTTTCTTGATCTGTTCTGCCAATCTGTTTCTTTTGATTGGTGAACTGAGAACATTTACATTGATGGCTATACCTAATATGTATTGACATTTTCTTGTCATATTATTTTCTCTTTTTTGAAGGGGAAGGGGTTTATTTGGTTTACAGTTCATAGAGGTTTCAGTCCATAGTGGGCTGGCTCTGAGACAGGAATGGCAAACAGACATCACAGAGGAGAAACAACATTGCATGCACAAGGTAGCAAAGGCAACAAAAGAGAGCCTTGTCACATTATTTTCCTGTTGTTAGTTACCATTCTTTCCCCTCTGTTTATTTGCTTGCTTTGCCTGGTGGATTCATTCTGTGAGATTCATGGAATTGTTGTCTTCATTGTCTATTTCTAGAATATTCTTCAGAACTTTTTGGAGTGCTGGTTAGGTCATCATGAATTTCTTCAGGTTTTCTTTATCATGAAAGTATCTTATATCTCCATATATTTTGAAAAATAATTTCATGGAGTACATCAGTCTGGTTTGGAATTTATTTTCTCTTGGGGCTTGAAATACTTTACTCCAAGCTATTTTTGGCTTAAGGATTTGTGTTGAAAAGTCTGCTGTGATTCTGATGGGTTTTCCTTCATAGGTGATTTGTTTCTTTTCTCTAACAGCTTTTAAGATTTTTTTTTTGTACCAGGGATCAAACTCAGGACCTTGTGCTTGCAAGGCAGGCAGCAGAACCACTGAGCTAAATCCCTTGCCCTAAAATTCTGTTCTTGTGTCGAATTTCTGGACTCTTGACTGTTACATATCTTGGTGTAGTATTTTTTTATCATAGCTAATTGGAATTCTGTATGCCTCATTTATATGCGTGTCAAATTCTTTTTCCATCCTTGGTAAATTTTCTGCCATTACCTCTGTGAACAAGTTTTTATGTCACTTGTGCTGTCTTCTGATTTTTCATTAATTCCAATCAATCTTATGTTATTCTCTTTTGCATTGTCTTAGCACTGTTGGATTGATTTTTCATGGTCTTTTGCTATTTTTAAGAAGTCTTTCACTTAATGATCACTATCAAAAAATCAGTGTCCTTGATCTGACATTCTGTCCTCACATTGGTTTATTCTGTTACATATACTTTCAATAGAATTTTTAGTCCTCTGGATATCTGTTTGAATCTGTTTCATGGAATATAGTTCTTTCCTATATTGGGTATTCATGGCTTTCATCCCTTTCCTTAACTTCTCTGGGTTTTTTTTTTAACTGTGTCTACCCTAGATTCACTAACTATATCCTTCATTATGATAATCATCCCTTTAATTTTCTGTGTAATTATTTCTGATTATTTTTCCCTAGAACCTCATTCATCTTTTTAGTTACTTCCACTGCTACCATTTCAGAAAGTTCAACTTGGTTGCTTTTGATTTCTTCCACCTCAGTGCTCCCTGGATTTGGCTTGGGTGAGCTGGAGGTCTGGGCTTACATCTTACTTCTGTGTCTTCTCATTTTATATTTTTAAAAATTTGTTTTCTGCATTGATGCTTGTAAATTGCTTTATTACTAGTGTCGAGACCTCCTTAGGAAATGACTACTTTTCTGAAATGAGCCCAGATCTGTGCAGCACTATCCCCTGAAACCTTCAGTAGGTATAGGGCAGGCTGCCAATTCTGGTGCTTTCAACTCCACAGAAATTCAGGCTGATCTTCCAACTCTGTGGAGTTGTGACCCAAGTTTTTCAGCCTACAACACTCTTGGCACTTCTTACCAGCTTGACCACCAGCTCTCTGACCCTAGATATCTCCTGCAGTTGTGCCTCATCCAGTCTCTGGGAGCCCTGAGGGGAAGCCAATCCATGGTTGATCTGAGTTCCTCATTCAGTTCGTCCCTTCCTAAAATGGCATCTGGCCAAAGGAGATGCTTGGACTTTCAAGGGGAAGCTTGGACTGGAGTCACTCACCAGATGTTGCAGTTCACAGCATCCACTCCCCCATTCTACTGATGTGTTTTTCCTTGGAGTCTCTGGAGTCACCTGCTGTGGAGCTGCTGTGATTATCTTCTGGAGTCTACAGTGTGTCTCTGTAGATTTGAGCCTCTTCTCTCATGCCATGAGCTGAAGATCTGTGGAAAAATGCAGTTTGCCACCTCCTTTTGCTGTGTTGAGGTCTGTCTCTACTTTCCCTGTGGGCTCCAATTTTCCCTTCAAATTATTCCTGGATCCTGAAGATCCACTGCCTTCCTTATTTTCTTCTCCTACATGTTATATTTCAGTATCTGGATTCCTGATGCTGATTTGCTGCTGTTTACCACTCTACCATCTTCCCTGAAGTCTTGGTTGTGTAACTTTTAAGTAATTAAATTTTTTTTTGGTACCAGGGATCGAACTCAGGACCTTGCACTTGCAAGGCAGGCACCAGAAACACTGAGCTAAATCCCCAGCCCTAAGTAATTAAATTTTTGAATGCCAGTGTCCTTATCTGTAAATAAGGCCAATATTTTCTCTATGTGATTGCTGTAAGAATTAAATAAAGTACTTTTTGTGAAGTGTTTCTCATGTTAGCATACTCAGCAAATGGGAAATACTGTTGTTACTTATACTTGGAGAATGCATCTGTAGCAAAAAGACTTTAAAGAAGACATTTAAATGTTATTTTCTTCCCCTTGAGATTATAATAATTAAGCATTATGGAGTAATCTAATACTATGTTTGACTTCCAATCCATGGGAAAAACAAATGTTCCAGAGAACTCTGAATAGGAAACAGTTTTGGAAAACATGAAATCCTCTGTAGAAAAGAATCTACGGAGAGTATGTTGGTAGGACTCTATACAGTGAAGATAGGAGATGACTATATGAAAGACAAGAGCCCCTTGTTCCTGAAGTTTATTTCTAGAGTACTAACCATTCTCTATTATCCCTTCTGAAGTACCCCAACCCAGTCTTCTCTTTTCTTGCTCATTTGTCACTCCAACACTGCTACACCAGGGTTTCTTACAAGAAAAAGGGAACTGTCTTGTAGCAGATACACTCCACTCCAATTTAGGTCAAGAATGTAGTTCAACTCTGAAATTCACCCACATACTCAACAGGTGTCATTTATTTAAGAGTCACAGTCTCTGTGGTTGAAGAAGTTAATGCCTACCAATAGCTAATTAAATAAGCACTTCATGTGCTGAGATTGTTCTAGGCACTGAAGATAAATTAGTAAACAAGATGAACAAAGAGTTCATGATGATCCTATGAATTAATATTATTCAGTCATTAAAATTGTTACAGTTTTTAAGAAATCTTTTTATTGTGGAAATTGTCAAACATATAAAGCATGAAGAAACCACAATATTCTTATCACTTAGCTCAGTAATTATCAACATATGGCCAAACTTGTTTAATTTGGAACTCCTATACTTCAAAACCCTTTGAAAGGCACAGTAAACATCCTGTGATTTTAGATTTCTCTTTTCTGGTTTGTGATTTTTAAACAATCAGGACAAAGCTTTTAATTTTTCCATTCTTGGCATCATGAGAATACTTTTCATTCTTCTCAGTATGATATCCTCCCATAGGAGGCCCAGGAGGACCCCATGCTTATTCATCCAACCCTGCACTGAATTTCTAGAGTATCTGATTGCCTGTACTTTCTGTAGCCAGTATGCAGTTGCCTCATCCCAGTCACACGATGATTTTGAGGGATAAAACAACTTGTTAACCCAACAACTTGGTATGATTGTGACTGCTAGCAGATGTAATTAATGCAGTTAATTCTACACATGAGAACTACTACTTAAAGCACATATATATGTATTGTGTTTTATATATGTGTGTGTGTGTATGTGTGTGTGTATGTCATACATACATTTACGTATACATTCCATCCACTATAGTGAGCAAGACCTTAATACAAACATGAAGGATTTCATTTCCTATGGTCTGGATTCTGTTTTCTTTTTTAGTGATTTGGCATTTTACCATTTCACCTGCCCCCAGTTACTCCCCTGAACACAACCCTGCAATCTCAACAGCTGCGCTGGCTTAGGTCCTGCCATCCCTTGTGCTGAACAGAATAATCATCCTTTGACCTCCATGCCTCTCTGTGTGTCTGAAGTGGAGAGAGTTCCATCCTTTGCAACACCCAGACCCAGAACATTTCCTTCCTCCAGGAAAGTGACACTTCTTTCAAGGGTAAAATTACTCTATTAGGTGAAATAAGGTTAAGGAGGAATACACCATACTTTAAAAAAAAAGCGATCCCTTGATCTCAGCTTTTTATTTATTTATTTATCTTATTTTTTTTTTTTTTGAGACAGGGTCTCACTATATAGTTCAGACTGTCCTTGAACTCACTATGTAGCCCAGGTGGCCTCAAACTTGGGGTGATTCTCCTGCCTCAGGCTTCCAAGTGCTGGGATTACTGGCATGCACCACCACACCCAGCAATTTCAGCTTTTTAAAGAAAAAAAAGAGGGAAAATTTGACAGGAAATACATCAAAACACTATCAAGATGTGACCAAGGATGTGAATATTTTGGGTGTTGGGGCGGGGATTTAGCTCAATGGTTCTGCCGCCTTCCTCGCAAGCGTAAGGTCCCAAGTTCAATTCCCAGTACCAAAAAAAACCCCAAAATATTTGGGGTGTTATTTCTAATCACTTCTTTAAAAATTGCATGATTTTCCACATTTTGCAACAAAATAATATATGTTGTGAACAGGAAAAAAGGAAGGCAAAACACTAAAAATCTCTCCAAATTGTAAAGAAGACTAAATGGTATTGAAGCATAAGACTTCTCAGTCAAAGCTTGTAGCATGTTAATGGGCCCTGATGGAGCTAGAATGCTTGCCTATGGAACACCAAGTGATATACATGAAGAATGGTCCATTACAGCATGCACAGGTCTGAGAGATTCTCAGTTCTACAAACTTTCAGATTTGAACACTAACTCCAGTCACAACCTGTGGATGAGTGTCAGTTTCTATATTTGACTCAGCTCTCTTTCAGTGCTACATACTTAATATTTCAAGGTAGATCTCTTTTATGCTTTTAATATTTATTATCACTATTTCTCAGTTATAGGGCTCAAGTCTACATCTAACATGGCACATTTCTGTAAATTTTGATTTTCCAACAAGTAAAATGGAACTGAGACTAGCTAGTAGCTAGAGTCATGAGATATGTGTTATTGCATTTAGTCCTGGTTCATGATGCTAAGAAGATAAAATTCTACTTTCACTTTTTCAAAGTCATCAAGCCATTAACGTGAGGCTCAAGGCTGAATTAGTATAGGAATGAAACTGGAATCTGGGAAGGGTCAAAGTGTGGACAAGAATGAGATTCAGGTGGGAACCACCAGGGATAGAGGATGAATTAAATGTAGGATATTTATTGCTCACATTATTTAGTAATTTCAAATAAAACAATGTTTAACTCTTTGTAATTTGAACTGCAAAGCTTTGCACACTTAGAGTTGGGACTGCCTAATTTTTATATGGTACACAATGAACTATGTATCATGTATCTTGGCTTGAGTGGGCCAAGGTTTCAGTCAATAATGTATAGAGTTTATATTAATATTACATTTTTAGAAATATTGACAGGTTTTATTTGTTAATCATTTTGTTTCTTTAAAAAAATTACTGCAAGAAATAGATTATATTAATTATTATTTGGCCCCTTCCAAATTCTTTTCAATCCCCAAGTCCTTTTCTCAGTGGGAGGTAGAAGCTGGTAGGCTCTCTTATCTGGATAGAGGGTAGACCAAGTCCCTTAAACAACATTATGCTGGAAAAGGATGAACTTGCACTTACTGTTGTTTTGGGAAACTTCATAATGATGTCTTCTTTCCTCCTAAGCCCTCACCTATTTGTGATTGGTCTCCTCCATGGTAGCTCTCAGACTTCAAGTGCTTGAGGCACCTATGAACCATATACCCCATTGTGCAGAAATACTCCCTCTAATGTTCATTTTCTAATATGAGGATATTAATCTTTCACTGTGATTTTCCCATAATCTACCCTTGTTGGGATCACCAGGAAACTGAGAAATCTGATTAGTTCTGTTTTGCTGCCAAAGCTGATACACCTAACTGCCTAAGATGACTTTTCCCAAGTAAAATGAACTCATTTAGGGTGAGCTCACATCTGGTAATACAAGAGTCTGCTGACATCCTAGGCTCAGACTACTTCATGCAGGCAACTTGGTCTTGTGAACAAGCCCCTTGAACACTACCCATGTGAAAAAAAATTTATTGGTCACCATTCCTTCCAACTTAGCCTAACTGCTTTTGGCTCCAGAGCCTCAAAAGCAGTGGTGGTGAATCTATGGCACACATGCTGCAGCAGGCTGTTTGTATTATTGAGAGCTCTAAAAGGTTCACCATTGGAGGGATACAACATGGGTGAATAAAGGAGGAGCTATGTTGGAGCTACTCTGAGGAAATCAACTAAAAACATAGGTACTTGGAAGAAAGGGAGGGACATACATCCTGATGCCAAAATCAATCTGAAATAAGACACTTGTAGATCAAACAAAACATATGTACAGGACTTCATAAAACAGTGTACCAGCTCACAGTGCTGCCAGAAGCACTGCCACCTGTGTGCCAATCAAGAATCACCAAAATGGGAAGTCTCCAAGAAAAGGGCTGTCCCTGCCTAAGGGCACCACTGCAACTAGACACGGATGGTAGGGGCACATGGGTGAGGCATCAAGGGACATCCAATGAGCTGCTCGGAGAAGATCAGCCCCATCCCCCACATCAACAGGCCAAATTTTCATGCAAGTGAAGATTGTCTCTTGTCTTTCTGGTTAACTTTGATTTTTTTTTTTTTTTTTCCAGAAACAAAGGCCTTTGCACTGAGCTACATCTCCAGGCTTTTTTTTTTTTTTTTTTGCTTTATCTTTCATTCTTTCTCTCCTGCCCTCTTCTCCAGTTTTCCAAAGCTTCGGTGATCATCCTTTGTCCTCTAGCCTTGCCTCTACTATATTTCCCTTTATTTATCTCTCTGTTTGTCCCCTATCCTTCTTAAATTCCCCCTATAGGGTAAAATCACTCCACTAAGGGAAAACCCATTGGATAAAAGTTTATGGTTTATGTTGAATTTTGTTATATAACTGTAGATCTTGCTCCTATGGTTAAAGATACCAAATTAATAGTTACTAGTTTGTCAATTTCTAGGCTGTGCTTGATGCTATCATTATTGCTAATTGTACTACTTTAGCCAAGATGTCATACCTGTTATAACCAGTTGTTCTCCTTTGTATGTCAACAATATGATTATCTGGGGTCATAACTATCACCATAGTCCAGTAACAAAGGACTGGGTGCTGAGCCAAATAGCAACTTCTCATCCTTAATAAATTGGGAAGGAAGGATCTTGGGACTGACACAAAGACTAAGAACCACATACTCCCAGAAGACAACTCTAAGGAATAGACATTTCCTATGGAAGCCATGATACTAGTGATAAACCTATCTGTCATAAGAAACTTGCAAGTATTAACACAGAAAATAAAATTTGAATTTAAAAAATTGAAAATGACATGACACAGAAGCAAAATGCAATCCCAGATCTCCAGGCCACCCAGCACCAGTCCAGGGGACAATGACATAGAGGAAATCAGAAGCCACCCACATGAATTTTCTGAAAAAATAGCACCAGAAGTAAAAAAAATAGATGCATGAGGTTATAAAGAAAATAATCTCTCATGTAACAAAAAAAGAAATGACAATCAACATGAGGGACATGCTCAGTGAATCTAGAGTAGATACAGATTTAAAAAATAGAAGAGTTTAGAAAAATGATGGAATTCATGGATGTGCAACATAGGAAAAAAATGGAATACATGAAACAGATTCAAACAGACATCCAGGAGATTAAAAATTTCATTCAAAGTGTACACAACTGATTGAATGAAGATGAAGAAAGAAGTTCAGATCTAGAAGTCAGGATTGCAGTTAACAATAATTAAAAGAAAGATATCTTAAAAATAGCAAGAGACTATTAAAAATCAATCCAACACTACAAGATGATGCAAAAAAAGAACAACATAAGATTGATCGAGTCCATGTGAAAGCAGGAGATAGCCCAAATGCCATAAAAATCCTGTTCACAGAAGTAATGGCAGAAAACTTCCAAAACATGGAAAAAGTATTTGACATACAAATATAACGAGGCATATAGAACTCAAATTACCTATGACCATAATAAATCTACACGAAGGCATATAATTATGAAGATTCCAGAAATACAGCACAAGAAGAGAATATTAAAAGCTGTTAGAGAAAAGAAACAAATCACCTGTAAAGGAAAGCCCATAAGAATCACAGCAGACTTCTCAACAGAAACCCTTAAGTCAAGGAGAGCTTGGAATGAAATATTTCAGGTCCTGAAAGAAAACAACCTGCAACCCAGGTTGATGTACCCTGCAAAACTATCTTTCAAAATCAATGGAGAAATAAGATACTTTTATGACAAAAAACAACTGAAAATATTCATAACCACCAAACCAGCTCTACAAAATGCCCTGAAGTATATTTTGGAAGGAGAGAACAGAGACCACAATTCCAAGAACACCAATAGAAAGAAGCCACCAGGCTGGGCAAGCAATTAAACAGAAGGAGAATTCAGGCAACTGACAGCAGAAAATAATATGACAAAGAAAAGCCAATACATATCAGTTATAACCATCATTGTAAATGGTCTCATTTCACCAATAAAAAGAAACAGACTGGCAGAATGGATCAAGAAACAAGATCCAACAATATTCTGCATACAAGAAACACATTAAACTGAAAAAGAAATTCATAGACTGAAACTCAAAGGATAGAAAACAATACTTCATGTGACAGGAACCCAGAAAAAAATCAAGGGTAGCTATTCTATTTATAGACAATGTGAACTTCAAGCAAAGACTGACCAAAAGGAACAAAGAATGTCACTATGTGCAGGTTAAGGGAAAACTCCAAGAAGAAGACATAATAATCATAAACATATATGCACCAAATACAGATGCACCCAACTATATAAATATTAACAGACATGAAAGATCAATAAGCACTAATAGAAATGTTATGCAGGACCTTAATACCCCACTGTCACAAATAGACAGGTCAACTAGACAAAAAACCAACAAAGAAACATCAGGACTGAACCAAACCTATAAACAAATGAACCTAGTGGATGTCTACATAGTATTCCACCCCACAACATCAGAATGCACATTCTTCTCAGATGCACATAAAATGTTCCCCCAAATAGGCTTCATACTAGCCCATAGAACATGCTTAAGTAAATGCAAAGGAATTAAAATTATCCTATGCATATTATCTGAATATAATACAATGAAAATGGAACTCAATAGCAAAAGAAACCACAAAAACTCCATAACCACATGGAAATTAAATAACACCTCCTGAAAAACCAATTAAATGATAATGCTTATACAACATACTAGAACTTATGGGATGCAATGAAAGCAGTCCTAAGAGGGAAATTTATAGTGGTGCATTCTGACATTAGGAAAACAGAATGAATTTAAATAATAAACCTAATGTTCAACCTTAGACATCTAGAAAAGAAGTCAAGTGAAAAGTTTATAAAAGAAGGTAATTATAAAGATCAGTGCAGAAATTAATGAAATTGAGACTAAGCAATTAAGAGAAGGAATCAATGAATATGAGTTAGTTCTTTGAAAGATTAAATAAAATTGATAAGCCCTTTGTCAAATTTATCAAAAAAAGGAAAGAAAAGACTGAAATTTATTCAATTAGGAATGAAAAGCATGAAATCACAGTGGATCCTATGGAAATCTAGGAGATCAACATTACCTACTTTGAGAACTTGTACTCTAATAAGATGGAAAACACAGAAGAAATGCACAGATTCCTAGATACATGTGAATTATCAAAGTTGAATAGAGAAGACATAAAAATTCTAAATAACCCAATATCAGTCAATGAAATTGAAAATGTAATTAAAAACTTACCAACAAAGAATAGCCCAGGTCCTGACAGTTTTACTGCTGAATTATACAAAAATTTAGAGATGATCTAATGCCACTGCTCTTCAAACTCTTCAATGAAATTGAAGGGGAAACGATATTCCTAAATCATTCCTGGAAGCAAGTATTACCCTGATACCAAAACCAGAGAAGGACTCAACAAAAAAAGAACTACAGGCCAATCTCCTTAATAAACACAGACACAAAAATCCTCAATAAGATACTAGCAAACAGAATCCAGCAAATCAGCAAGAAGATTATATACCACGACCAAGTAGGATTCATCCCAAGGATGTAGGGATGGTTCAACATGCCTAAATCAATAAATGTAATAGACCATATCAACAAAGCCAAAGACAAAAATCACATGATCATCTCAAAAGATGCAGAAAAAGCATTTGATAAATCCAACATCCATTCATGATAAAAGTCTTATAGAACTTTGGAATAGGTGGGTTTCATCTCAACTTGATAAAGTCAACTATGACAAACCCACAGCCAACATCACAGCAAATGGTCAAATACTGAAAGCTTTCACTTTAAAGTCAGAAACAAGACAGGGCTGTCCACTATCACCACTCTTGTTCAATATAGTTCTAGAAACATTAACCAGAGCAATTAGAAAAGAGAAAGAAATAAAAGGAATAAGATAGGAAAGGAAGAAGCTAAATTATCATTATTTGTGGATGATATAATATTCCACATAGAAGACACCAAAAACTCCACCAAAAAACTTCTAGATTTAATAACCAACTCAGTAACACAGCTGAATACAAAGTAAATACTCTAAAATCAATAGCATTTCCTGTACACAAATTACAAATTCATTCAGAGAGAAATTAGAGTAACAACACCTCTCACAATAGCATCAAAGAGTGACATACTTAGGAATCAATCTAACAAAGGAAGTAAATGATCTTTACATTGAAAATAACAGTAGTCAGAAAAAGGAGATCAAAGAGGATATCAGAAAATGGAAAGATATCCCTTGTTCTTGGATAGGAAGAACCAACACAATGACAATGGCCAAACACCCCAAATTGTTATACAGATTTAATGCAATCCTAATCAAAATACTTTTAGCATACCTAACAGAATGAGAGAAAACTTTCCTAAAATTCATTTGGAATCAGAAGAGACCTAGAATAGCAAAAAAAATTCTGAGCAACAAAGGCAAGGGAAGGGTATCACAATTCCTGACTTGAAATTATACTACAGAGTTACTGTGATAAAAACAACATGGTACTGGGAAAAAACAGACTCAAGGATCAATGGAACAGATTAGAAGATGCAGAAACAACCTCAAACACACTCAAACACCTTATCTTTGACAAAGGGGCCATTTAAACATGTTCACTGGAAGAAAGCCTCTTTAATAAATGGTGCTGGAGAAACTGGCTTTCTATATGCCAAAGAATAAACCTAGACTCAAGTCTCTCACCCTGCACTAAATTAAAATTGAAATGAATCAAAGATCTAAATATTAAAACAGAAACACTAAATCTGCTGGAAAACAAAATAGGTAGAACTCTTGAGGACATAGGCATAGGCAAAGACTTCATGAACAAAACCCTGATCACATGGGACATACTACAAAGAATCAACAAGTGGGATCTCATCTTATTAAAAAGCTTTTGC
>NW_004624733.1:6150966-6165379 GCF_000247695.1 Heterocephalus glaber | reverse complement strand
TGGGAGGGGTAGGGCAAAGGAAAGAAGGGAATGGAATTAATATGAGAAAATAAAAAAAGGAAACAAAGTCTTTGTAAATAGGGAGGGTTGGAGGGGTTGAAGGGAGGGTAGGGGAAGGGGGAAAAATAAAAACCAGGAGAGACTATGTGAAGGTGCAAATTTCCAATGATGAATGTCATTATATTGTATACCTAAAATGTACCAATAAAATAAAATTTAAAAAGAGAACATACTCCCCAGTAACGTAACTTCCTTCCACTAGGCCCATCTCCCAAAGGTTCCACTTTCCAATAGTGCCGCAAGCTGGGTACCAAACCTATAGTGTATGAGTCTTTGCAAGACATTTGTGATCCAAATCATAACTTTGTGTGTACATACTTTTAAAAATGTATAACATAAATTACTGTATAATGTTCTTTTTAAAATAAGTTATAGAAATCATGTAATGTGCTTAAGAATGTTTTCAGTCAACAGAGTATCATAAAAAGCTTTCTGCATCAGCAAAATTATATTCAGATCCTTTTTTTTATTAAGAGCATGATATTCTACCATATGAGTGTATTGTCATACATTAACCATGCTTGCTTGATTAGATATTTAGATTGTTTTAGTTTTTAATATTATAAACAATGCCACAATAAATGTTCCACACACACTATGACATATTTTTGTATAATTTTCTAGAATAAATTCATATAATTTTGTAGAAATGGGGTTTCTGGACCATTGCATATGTCTATTTTGAAGATTTTGTTTTACATATTATCCGTGACCTTCACAAAGAGAGGCGTAATTATTATTCTCCCACTAATCCTATATGAGAACCGGTTTTCCTATATGCTTGCTGTCCCTGGATGTTATACTTCTTATATATTTTTGACAATCTGTTTGGTGTGAAATTGTAGTTTGTTTATTTTTTATGTTTATGAATAGATCATTTTAAAATTATTTTACTTGTGTGATTATAACAAGGTTGTTTTTTCTATTTTTTTCATTGAATAATTGTAGAAATGGAAAATTCACATATATCTTAAGTATAATTTTCAGTCTTAATTTTACTTCTGATATGGCTTATGGGACTTGATGACAATAGAAAGGTTTTCCTTTTATGTAGATCTTTTGCTGCATGCTTCTTACTTTGGTATCATATTATAAAGACCTTTGTTCATACTAAGAGTATAAAATTATTCACCTATATTCATATTTTTCTTCCTATTTTTATAGTTTGATATTTTAAATTTTTGGTGTATTTTGTCCTATTCTTTAATGAGATATGGTTGTACATCTTATAGCACACATTATAGTAATTTGAGACATGCATTCAATAAGTAATAATCAGATCAAGGTAATAAGGACTTCCAGCTCTTCAAACTTTAGACGTTTTTATGTGTTGAGAGTTTCATACTCTTCTAGTCATTTTAAAATACATATATCACACATTGTTTTAACCAATAGGTACTGTACTATGATGTACCAAAGTTAGAACTAGTTCCTCTTCTTTAATGGTGATTTGGTGTGAACTTCTTTCCATCCCCCTCCTCCTAGCCCTTCCTAGTCTCTAATGACCCCTAGTCCATTCCATTCTTCTACAAGATAGACTTTTAGTTTGCACAAATGAGTGAGAACATCTGGTATTTGGCTTTCTGTGCCTGGCTTATTTCACTTAACATAATGACTTCCAGTTCCATCTATGTTCCTACAAATAATAGGATTTCATTATGGCTTAGTGTGTGTGGGTGTGGGTGTGTTTGTGGCATTTTTTTATCCATTCATCCCCTGATAGGTATCTAGATTTAAGTACACATTTTGGTTTTATGAACAGTGCTGCCATAAACATGGGAATAGAAGTATTTTTTTAATATAATGATTGTATCTCCTTTGGATATACTGTATACCCAGTAGTGGAATTGCTGGATCATATAGTAGTTCTATTTTTAGTTTTTTCCAGAATCTCCATACTGTTTTCCATAGTGGCTGCACTAATTTACATTCCAACTGCTATGTATGAGTTCCCCTTTCTCTGCATCTTGACCAGCATTTGTTATTTTTTGTCTTGTTGATGATACTCTAACTTGGGTGAGATGATATCTTACTCTGATTTTTATCTGATGATTTTTATTACTTGTTGGTCATTTGTATGTCTTCTTTTGAAAAGTGTCTGTTTAAGTCTTTATTCCATTTTTAAGTTGGTTTATTTTTACTTTTGACATTCAGGCCCCCTACCCCCACCCTGGGTATTGAACCAAAGGCCTCCTGAATGGAAGGCAAATACTCTACCACTGAGCTACATTCCCAATCCTTTAAACATTTTATTTTGAGGCAAGGTCTCACTAAGTTACCCTGGCTGGTCTTGAATTTGTGATCCTCCTGCTTTGGCCTCCCAGGTAGCTGAGGTTACAGGCATGCATCACTAACCACATCCAGCAGGCATTCAGCTTTTTTAGTTCCTCGTATATCCTGGATACTAAATCCTTATGTATATCCTAGGTATTAAAAAATAGAGAATTGCAAACAAAGTACTTCTGCTGATGCAATGGATGTGACAAGGATGTATGAAAATTAGTGTAACAAGGTGCAGGTCAGACATTGCTGCTTAATGTTTGATTTCCAAAGCTAAATCACAAAAACTTTTCATAGTAAAAATGAGTTCCATCTACTAAAATTTTTGCTTAAAAGGGGAGACACAGCATAACAATTTATAAAGGGACAAAGTCATTTTTCCCTTTATCTTTTTCAGTGTTAAAATCAGAAACAATCTTTGAGCCAGAACTTTAAAAAATAATAATAATACAAAGGTTCTTACTTCCCATTGGTCTATATTTAGATATGTGTTGGAGAGAGTATGGTTGTTGGGGATGGTGTGCTGCATAATAGACAGGATAACCTGCTAATGGTGAAGGGAAAGTATGGAAAAAGACAGATTTTTGTACATCAAAAGAAATTTTTCCTGATTCACAAATTTTCTTAGAATTACCCTAAAATAAGTTTTCCTTCAATTAATGTGAATTTAGTATTCAAATTATGTGAATCACCCAGCAGTCATTTGTTGACTTATTTTAAAAATATGTCTAATTTTTACCCATAGTTTTCATTGTTAGTAACATGGTAGTTCAATTTTCTAATACCTATTTGGAGTTCAGATTGAAAATATTACTTCCTCTTCCTTTCTTACTTTCTTCTTTTTCTTTAACTGATCGTGAAATACATCTGAGACTTAATGTACTTTGTAGACTCAGCAGGGTTTGAGTTCTTTTTTAATCTAGTACAAATGTAGGGAATTGATTGAAATATATCGAGCTTCACTCTGTTTGTCAAACAAACACTCATGCCACATCTGCTTCAAAGTCACAGCACTCCCAGCTACTCTTATTTTTCTGCCAAAATGGTTTGATGCAGTTTCACAGTTGAGATTTTTACAAGAGTTGAAGATGAAAAGTCTAAACTCTTTCTTACCTACTTGGCTTCAGTTTAAAGTATTCTTGACATTTAAGCAAATAGTTACAGAAACCAAAACCACCTAAAATATCGAAAATATAAGGGCTAGTTGCTATGGCAACTCACCTTTTACTCTTCAGGCAATACTTCTATCTATAATTTACAGAGGTCTCTTTGCCAGTGCTCTCTGACACCCAAGATCTCTTCCTCAGGGGAGTTTCTGTGAATGACATAGCTTCTCATCCAAGTGGAAAATTCCTGTCTTTTACGTGTGCCAGCAGGCAGGTGGGGTTTCAAATGCTTGTGAAGCCTTGTTGTATTGAAATTCTGCTGAGCTAGAAATTTATGCCTTGCACACTCAGGAATTGATTTTCGGTTCTTTTGCTGATCTGGTTGAAAGCTGGAATATATGTGGATTAGAGTGGCAGAGTCTTCACAAGGTACTGATGATTTCAATCAATGTACAAGAGAACAACCCATTGCTAGCAGGGTCAATTTGGCTTCAAGCAGCTAAGCAAACACCACTCATCTCTGGAGTCCAGAATCCAGGTCTTCACTGAGGACATCACTTCACTGTGGTGTGGTGCACCACCTGTTTCCTTGTGCTATACCATACCCATGTGACTGTTTGAAGGGATGATGGCAGCCTTCAATGTTTCTCTTTTTTAAGGATTCTAGCCAACAGTTGTGAACTCCAAGGTGTACAGTGGACAGACAGGTGATGTAATTGAGCAAGGCAGACAGAAGGTGACTTGGAGAATGAGAGAACTAATATGAAGGCCCTGATTTGGTGTAGGTAGCACCTCTCAGCTCCTTCTGTCACACAGGAATGTGGCTTTCTGTACCCAGATCTTTGGATTTGTCAAGACAAGTTGGATATTTACGTGAAATATATTTAATATAAATTTTGGTAACAAGTTCATAAAATACTGTGAACACTTTATTAAAAGCTTTTCACCACTTTAATTCTTTATAGAATGTCACCTTTTCAGTAAGGATTTCTCTGAACACACCATTTTAATAGAAAACCCCTACCCAACCATGACACTTCCTTTTTCTCCTTCTATGCTTTTTCTTTTTCCACAGCAGCATGTGGTTGCTATCTAAAACTGAGAACAAGAACTTTTATCTGATTGGTCTTGTAGATGTCTAGCTCTAAGAACAGTGTTTGCTCCCAAGAAGGGACTGTTATAGTCAGCTTTTTGTCACTGTGACCAATTACTTGAGAAAAAAAAAAAGACTTAAAGAAGAAAAGGTTTATTTTGGCTCATGGTTTCAGAGGTTTCAGTCCATGGTCTGTGGGCTTCATTGTTTTAGGATCTGTGGTGAGGCAGAGCATCATGGCAAAGAGGCATGGCACAGGAAACCTGCTCATCTCATGGGAACCAGGAGGCAGAGAGGAACAGCCAAGAGAGGAAAGGATTAGGGATAAAATATAGCCTTCAAAGCCCTGCCCTGAGTGACTTGCTTCATCCCATTAAGTCCTATCTCATAATAGATCCATTGAGCTATGAACTTATCAATGGGATAACCCACTGAAGAAGTTAGATCCCTCAGGATCCAATCATTTTCCAAAAGCCACACCTCTGAAAATCATTACATTGGGTAATATTACCCAACATATAAGCCTTGGGAGACATAATCAAACCATATCAAGGACTCCAAGAATATTATTGAATGAATAACTGAATGAAAGAATAAGGAAATGCAGATCTGATATACAAGAACAAGTCTATGGTCAAATGAGTGAGGCACCTCGGGTACACATTTGGTGCGGTCATAAGGATGATTACCTTGAATTTCGTGTCACAGATACTTTTCATCCTTTACTCTAGCCACCTCCATGCAGTGATCTCTCATATTATCCTGAAAGTGGCATAAGAGAGAGGGAAAGGGGTTAAGAAGTTTAAAAGTTAACATATTAATGCTAGTTAAAAGTTTCTAATTCTAGAGTCTCTAATATGCCCATCATGCTGCATCGATAATACTGACAGAGATGATACAGAAATCCTCAGTTAGAGTGTAACCTTCCAAGGATTGGAAATTTTAGTTTATGTTCTCTTCTTCATTTTTATATGGAAAAGTGTAAAACATGATGAACTCATATGAAAATTGTTCGTCATCAAGGAGAGACAGAATTGATTTCAATTCTAGACATGAGATGGTAAGAGTGGAGAGCACCAATTTCTTGAAAACCGTAATAGGGGATAAATTGAAAAAATAACTAAGAGAGGTATTATAATCCATTTTCCAATTAAAATTAGATATAACTTCAAATGAAAAGTAGTAATTATAAGAAGCTTTTAGGTCCTGTAACAAACATCGCCAGTGTTTTTCATATGCATTCTACCCTCTGTATCCACTGATTCCATGTATATATATTCAACAAACCTCAGAGGGGAAAATACTCAGAAAACAAAAAAACACAGACTTTTTTCTCTAGTCAATACAGTATAACAACTATTTCCAAGGACATTTACATTTTATTAAGTATTACAAGTACTCAAAATGATTTAAAATATCCAGGAAGATGTAGGCACATTATATGCAAATACCATGACATTTGATAAAAGGCCATGACCATTTGTGGATTTTGGTATCCACGCTGAGTCTTGGAAAGAGACCACCATGAGCTCTCAGAGATAGCTGTATTGTTTTACTAACTAAAGAGGAGTATCATTCTATACTCATGCCCGCCAAAGAGACAGTGATCTGTATTATATAGGATTAGTGTAATGGCAAATGTGATATGTTCTTACATGGCAAATGCTGGCGGATTCTGTGAGATATAATAGCTGAGTGGGTAACGAGGCAGATCAAATGGCAAATTGTTAAAGAAACTGTTGGAGAACAGGTTTCTCAACCTGGGTTGCAGTACGAGGTCCTAAAGGGAACTTCTAAAGAGCCCACAATAGTCCCATGGGGGAATAAGCTTTAAACATGTGCCATGCCTAACAATGCAAAGCCCTTTAGAATGACACCAGTGAAGGGAGAACATTCTATGCTCATTTTCCCTCCTCCCTCTAACCCCAGGAGCCTAAGAGTCTTATTCATTGGGTTGTGGAGGAAGTGCTGCGAGCTAAAAGGCCCACTCTTTTTGAAGCCTACTCTTGTTAGGAGAGGGGGAAAGATTTAACTCTCAATTAAGAAAGAATTTTGCATATCTAGGACTAAGCATTTTCATTATTGGACGGAAACTGTTTTATAATATAAACTGACCCAGGACTGTTTTCTAAGAGTAAAAAGTTATGGAACATGCAAAGTTTCATTCAGTGGAAGTAACTCTTAAAAGGATAATGGATGGGAGACAGCACTGAAGTGTCTTTTTGATCCTATCTCATGAGTGTGCTCGTTCAGTTGCTGCCTATCCAGGGCTGAAGCAGACCTGCACTAATTCTGTGGCCAGTCTCTGCAATTATTATTATATTGTCTAAAAAATTTCCTCCTTTGAAGAATATCCATTTGCTTAATGAGATTGAAAAGATGATCAGGTATCATAGGTACATTTGTATGCTCATATTGTAATTTGGAGTAAAAGAAGTGAAGGATAAGCTTATGAATGTTCTTGTACATAAAGTGTATTGTAATAAATAATTTATCATAACTTGCTTACCTAACACCAATAATATAAGGAAACATGTGACAGAAGACTTGCAAAAAAGACCCCACATATGCCCTCCTACAATATTACCTCTTTTCTTTTTCTTATTTCTTTTTTATTTTTTGTTTGGTGAGACAGGGTCTTGACATATAGTTCAGGCCAGCCTTGAACTATCTAGGTAGGACTGATTGTCCTTAGACACATGTATCACATCTGTGCCTAAGTTCTTGATTTTCAATATGCTATTTCTTTGTATAGCTGAATGGCTTTGAGTACTCTTCTCCCTCACCAGTGTTCAGGTCTGGATTCCTCAGCAAAATGCTGGTAGACCTATGCGCTCCAAGTAGGGATTGTCTGAGGATGGGACAGCAGGATGTATAATTTCTGAATTCTACTTTCTGCTACCTAAACTGTGTCTTAATGTGGTCGTTGTTATATCTGTCAAAGCTGATTGAACTTTCACTTCAGATGGGTGTGGATTACTGTCTTTTTACTTTTCTCGTTGCTGAGACAGAATATCCAACACCCAAAGTTAAAAGAGGAAAGGTATATTGTAGCTCACAGCTTATAGAGGTTTCTTCTGTTTATAGTTGGCTGGCTCCAAGACAGGGTGGCATGGCAGAGGGGCATCACAGAGAAGAAAACAAACCAGTTCACGAGGTGGAAGACAGAAGGCAGGAGGTAGCAAAAGTGGCAAGCAGCAACAGCAGCCCTTTCTGTCCCTTATATTCTATCTAGGCTACAAGCCCTGAGGGCAGGTAACACACCCAGGGAGGGCCTTTCCATTACCCACACAGAACTATGCCAAACCAATCAGTGGACTAATTTAGTAATCACACACCCTTGATCCCAGCATCACATACTCTAGATCCATCCACCTCTGAAAAAGCCCCACCTATGACCATAAGGCTTTGGGAGGACATCTAGGCACAAACCATAACAATTACTATATGGAATTATACCTCCATAAAATTGATTAAAAATTACCTTGCTTCAATCAGTTTAATAAAAATTAATAAATGTCATTTAAAATTTCCCTCAAAACAAAAAAAACTTGTTCAGTGGCTCCATTTATTTGTAAGATTAATTTTAAGTGGCTAAAGACAATATTTAAAGCTTTCTATTCTGTGGTCCCAAGATACATTCAGTAGGGCTTTTAATTATTTTGTGTGTGGACTCCTTTTGTGGTCTGGTGAAATGTAGTTCCCTTTTCAGAGTCTGGTTTTTAAATGTATAGAATAAAACACATTAAAAGAAAGCCAATTAGGGCCAGGGATTTAGCTCAGTGGTTCTGCCACCTGCCTTGCAAACGAAAGGTCCCAAGTTCAATCCCCAGTACCAAAAAAAAAAAAAGAAGAAGAAGAAAGCCAATTACATGGAAATGTATCAAAAAACTTTAAAACTCTGAGCCATGGTAATAAAGGTAGTTCTTTATTAACATACTGAATAACAAAATTTAGCAAAAGTTTAATAAACTATCATAATTTCAAAGTAGTGATAAGCCTGAATGGTAGTTTAAAGTATCTGTAACAACTATAATATGCAATTAAATAATCTGTGGTTTTTATTGCTGACAAAGTTGCAAATACTGCTAATACTATTGTAATTATTTCCTCCCATTCAAAATGGAAGGAAATACTAAATTTTAATCAGAGATTAATGAAAATGAAGGTACACCTCCCCATCCAGCTCAATTCCCCTCACAAGGCCTTCCCCATCCCTGCTTTCAGTTAACATTAGGAATTCCTACCTATTCTCCAGAGAGTGATTTTTTTTCCTACTTTAAGCCCCAGTAAGTCCCAAGACACTCTCCACTTTAGTGTAGGTGTCACCTGTCTTAAAACCTAGAGAAACAGCAGATAATGTGAATGTGGAGAAGGCAGATAAGTCAGACAGTGGAGAATGATGAGTGGAGAATGACATCCTCCCTCGAGGCATTCAAATATAACATTTCTTTAAAACAAACAAACAGACAAACAGAGATGTACTAGCCAAATAAAAGATTAGCCCAGAGTTGGCCGGTGTGCAACTACTGTTTAATCAACTGGAATAAACTGCCAGTTCTTTCCTATACCCCACCCCACATCTCCATAAAGTGTCTTTTATGCAGAAAGTTCTGCCCTCTAATCTGTTTGAATCAAATCACAGCCAGATCAGAGACTGGCATTTCCTGCTTCCCCTAGCTGGAAGCTATCTGGCCTGTTTTTATGCTCCCAGAGAACTTTGTTCAAATCTCTCTCTGTTTTATTTATTTTTAAACAAGCCACATCTTGCCCTATGTTTGTTGATGTATGCGTCTTTCACTTTCTCCTTGACCTAGAGCTCCTCAAAGGCAGGACAGTTGCTATGTTCCTCTTTGCATCTCCCTAGTACCCATGTTTGGGTACATAGAGTGCTGTGCAGATGCATCAGAGTCAGACCCACAGTATTGGGCCAACCTCTGCTTCCCTGCCTCTCTTGGTCTGATGTCTTTCTGTCTTTTCCATCACTAGAAATTAAGCCCTAATATAATTTTTCTTTCACTGAAGGGCTCATGCTGGAGCTACAAACCTCCCTCCCAGTCAGAAAGGTAACTGATGTTCGATAAAGTCTCCCTCAAGGACTGGACATTCGTTCATTTACTATTTCCTCATCTCTCAAAAGTCAGCTATGGGTTTACTGCATGAAACACACTGAATTACAACTGGTGGTACATACAAGCTGTGATACATGCTGATGAGATTTTTTTCTAAGTTGTTCGGAGATGAGACTAACACCTCTATGAAGGGTACTCCCCCCCCAACCCCGTGTGTTGTGGAGGTACCCAAGTAGCATTCTATTAACATGATCAATTAGCAGTAACCAAGGCTCCACTGAATAACCATAGCTGTGAACTCCCTGACTGCCACGGTTACATTTAAAGAATTTAACAGCAATAAAATCTTAGTTTGTATCCTATATTTTAAAATTTCTTGCAATGTAGCCTTGAATTAATTACTAAAAATCTGAGTCTCAGTTTTGTTATCTGTAAAATATAGTATCATCCGTCTTCTAGATTTGTTTGATGATTAAGTGAATTAAGACATGCCATCATTGATTATGGGTAGTAGCCCCCAGAGGTCCATATGTAAAGGCTCGGAGCCCAGGGTGGGTGTTGGGAAGTGCTATGGACTGTTACAAGGTGGAGCCTAGAGAGAGGTGTTCAGGTCATTGGGAAAGTGCCTGTAAAGGGGATGGATTATGGGATGCCAACCAGTCTTTTCTGTACTTCCTGGCTCAAGACATGACCACTTGCTCCAACATACACTTCTGTATGATGTGCTGCCTTTACCAGAAATCCAAAATGAAAGACCCAGCCAAATCTTGGACTTGAACCCCCAGAACTGTGAGTCAAAGTAAACCTCTTTTCTTCATCAGTAACCTGTATCAGGTATCCCATTATAATGATGTGATGATAACTAACACAGTACATGTGCACCCCTTAGAGAAGTGCCTGGTACATACATGATAAGTACATTATGAATGTCAAAATTGTTAACTAAAACCCAATACCTCCCAAATACCTATTTTTCATTAAGTACTTGCTTTGTGCCAAGCACTGGATTAGGCCTTAGGACTATAAGGCTAAACAAAACATAGTCCTTTCAGAAGGACTTCTGATGAGTAGACTGGAAATTGCTTGGGAAGACTTTTTCTAAGACTCTATTTGTTCATTTGACTGAATAAATAATCTGTCTCAGATTATTTTGTTTTATTTTTATTTTGTTTTATTTTTATTTTGTTTTATGTTTTATTTTTTAAAATAAATATTTATAATATAATGTAATATGTACAGTTACTTTGGATTAATAAGCCTCAAAATCACTTTAAAAGACCCTTTATTGTGTATTTTTTGTCAATACTTATCATCTCAACCAATTCTAAAGAACCAAATATGATCCTTAGCTCCTTGTGGTCAAACTTCCTAGATCTACTATTTGGGTAAACAGTACCATCAGATAGAAATCCAAGTAACATTTCTGCTCAGGCATGGAGGAAATTCTGGCCCTGAAGAGTGGCAGTCAACACTAAAATCCTGTAGGGTAGAGACTGGCACACAGGGAATAATTGAGCAAAGAGTTTCCAGGTACCCCCACCAAACAGGTGGTACTATTTTAATCCATTTTGTGTTGCTGTATCATAATACCACAGACTTGGTAATTTATAAAGAAAAAAATTATTTCTCACAGTTCCAAAGGCTGAGACATCCAATATCAAGTGCTGAAATTTGGTGGGGGGCTTTGTGCCGTTGTTCTATGGCAAAAGGGCAAGAGAATTCAAGAACCATAGAGAGAAAGGAGACCAAACTCATCCTGTTTATCAGGAACCCATTCTCTCAATAACCCATTCCTGTAATAACAGGCATTTGGAAATAGCCCAAATGCCCATAAATTGATGAATGGCTGAAGAAGGGTTGTTTTTAAAATATAGAATGAAGTACTACTCTGCTATAGAAAAGGATAAGCTTGAGAGAATTCTAACTAAATGTGTGCACCTTGAAACCATACACCAAAATGAAATTAATCAGACACATGTTCAAATCTTGCATGGTTTCTCTGATGTAAGAAATCAAACGTGTAAATAAGGACCAAAATACACAATGGATATTGAGAAATGGGAAGAAAATGTTTAAATGACACGGGGAACAAAGGAAAGGGAGAGAAAGAAGAAGGGGCAAGAGAAAAAGAATGGAAGGAAAAATGGAAACAAAGTTTTGTAAATAAAGACAAGGGGGGTTGAAGGGAGGGGAGGGTATGGGAAAAAAGAAGTAAGATATATCATGTACAAGTACAAATTCCTTATGTTGGATGTTATCACTATGTATATCTAAAACGCACCAATAAAATAAAAAGAGAAGAACTACTGAGGATAAAAAAACACTGTTGCCCTGGGTATTAAGTTTCTAACACATGAGCTTGAAAGACACATTCAAACCCCACCAAAGACCCTTCACAAGAAAGAGAAAGTAGAAGGAACAGCCACATTGACCTAACAGAACTTCTGCGCTATTTCCCCTTCTCAAAAGTTTCCAAGATCAGTGGGTACAACCTGTAGTTCTTAATAAAGTCTAGGCTTTGGTGGATGCCTCGTGGAATCAGATACTGATGGAGGTTTTACCAAAGAGACAGAAGTTTCAGAAAAGCATTTGATTCTATTCTGTCTGCTGCTGTTGTATTACTGTAGGAATTATAAAATTGTTCATAGTTGCCAACCAACAGTTATAAATTCTTAGATCATCATTTCTTACAATAGATGGGAGTAGGTAGGAGGAAAGCATGAGTGAATTTGATTCTGGCCCTTGTCACAGTCTGAATTTTTTATCTTGGCAGCTGTTCTTGGCAAAGTCTTTAAAAGACTGCAATAATGTTTCTGGAAAATCACTGGTGACTATTGCCAACACTGAGAAACACACCAGCATGTCTTTTTCTTAAAAGTCCCATACCTTAAAATTGTTGTAGTGCAATGTCCCTTTATAAGTGAGATCATTGATACTTATGTTCAGGTCCAAAGCAGAAAGAAGGTTTATCACAATTTGCCACAGAAAACTCTTGGTAGTCTTTTGGTAGGTAAATCATTCTCACATAACTGGGTTATCTCTAGGGGGGAATATCTGCCTGTTTTGTGTTTTGCTTGATTTTTGTTTTTCTGATCTAGGAACTATCTTTTGTTACTCTCCGGAAAATAATAATTTAGGATCAGGCAAAGTTTATTGTCTGGTAGATAGCTGACACTTGGGGCAAGTTTATTGACTGATTAAAAAAATGCCTAAAATAGTGTCCCTGATCCACAGGGTATATGTTCTAAGACATTCAGTAGCTGCCTGAAGCTATAGGTAGTATCAAATGTTCAATTGCTTTTTTTTAATTGAGAGAGTCTTCAATGTAGTTAAGGCTGGCCTTGAACTTACTATGTAGTCCAGGCTGGTCTTGAATTCCCAGTGATCCTCCTGTCTCAACCTTCCAAGTGCTGGGATTACAGGAGAGCACCACCACAACTGGCAAAATTCTGCTTTTTCCTAAATAAAAAAAATACAAATTTAATTTAATGTCTTTTTCCATCATAAATAAGCATTTATCATGCACTACAGCTGTAACTTTTGAACTTTGTGATGTGATAGCAAAACTAGCTAGCCTGAATGTGGGTTTTTATTTTTCACAATTTCAAGGATAGATTTGTTCTTCTGATAGATCTCAGCAATCTCAGCATATGATTTTTTCTTTCCTTATTAAGTAGAGAATTTCACTTTTTCACTTGGAAGAAACCCTTTAGGACTTCTTTTTGGCATATGTGAATTGTAGTTATCATTACTCTTGCACTTGTGGGTCATTAAATATAAATACAATAAGGATTACTTGGACACAGGCACTGTAAGATCCTGTAGCTACGGGTCTGATAACCAACATGGCTACCGAGTGAATAAAGAGCAAGTACTGCATAGAGTGTAGATGTGATGGACAATTATTCTTGTCCTGGGTAGGTGAAGCAGAACAGTGTGAGATTTTGTCCTGCTACTCAAACAACAGTTTTAGGGGCGGGGATTTAGCTCAGTGTTGCCACCTGCCTCACAAGCACAAGGTCCTGAGTTTGATCCCTGGCACCAAAAAATAAAAAATAAAAAAACAAAACCCCAGCAATTTTAAACAGCAGTTTAAAACTCATGAATTATTTATTTCCAATTGTCCATTTAATATTTTTAGCCCACTATTGACTGTGGGTGTCTGAAGCTGCAGAAAGCAAGATCACAAGTAAGGAAAAACTACTGTGTTCACATGCCAGACAAAGCCCACCTGTGCCTCCTCCCCATACCACAGGCATTTTCCTTTAAGTGCTCACCTTCTTTAAGCCAGAACACTATGTAGTCTGATGAATACCTGATGTAGTTTAGTAGTTAAAAGCATAAGATTTTTAATCAAACACATCTGTATGTGAATTCAGGCTTTGCAAATAACTAGACAGGAGATCTATAAAACAGGCACTTTCAGCCTCAGGTTTTTTTCTCCACTTATAAAAGGCTTGCCCACAACCCACCCTTAGAGATTTGTTTGAAGAATTAAATGAAAGTTTCTTCAAATTTTAGTCATTTGCAATTTGCCTGCACAGTATTTGCTATATTCAGATACAAGTTGTGCTATTATTCCCTTAATGTTTTCTTTAAATTAACTCAATTTTAAAGAAAGATTAATTTTTTGCTTAAATTCTTTTATTGGTACATTTTAGGTATACACTATGTTTACATTTATCACTGGGTGCTTGTACTTATACTTGATGTATCTTGGTTCTTATTTTTTCCCCATTCCCTATGCTCCCTTCACCCCTTCCACCCTTCCCTATTTACAAAGACTTTGTTTCCATTTTTTC
>NW_004624733.1:6104771-6120041 GCF_000247695.1 Heterocephalus glaber | reverse complement strand
TTACTAAAATTAAATTACCAATGGATCCATATAAAATATCTAATACCTAAGTCATTGGAGTCCTGGAAGGAAAAGAGAAAGAATGAGAATAAAAAGGAATGCAAAGAGATAATGACCAGAAACTATTCCAAATTTTGTAAGCGGTATAAACTTAAAAATTTAAGAAGCTACATAAATTCCAAATAGTGCAAGTCCAAATAAATTCCCACCAAGACATATTGTAATCAAACTTCTAAAAATCAAAGCCAAGAAAAATAATCTTAAAAATAGCCAGAGAAAAGTGACACTTTCACAAATAAGATTTCCCTAAAACATCAGATTTCACATCGGAAACCATGGAGTTCAAGTGGAAGTGGCTACATTTTTTCAAGTGCTATTAAGAACTATTAGCTGAGAATCCTATACTCAGCAAAAATATCCTTCAGAAATGAAGAGAAATTCAGGACATTTTCAAGATGAAGTGAAACAGAACTTATCACTAGCAGACCTACTCTTTAAAAAAATGGCTAAAAGAAATTGTCGAAATGTAAAAGGAAATGATGAAAGAAGAAATCTTAGAATCTCAAAAAGAAAGAAATATTAACATTAAAAATGTGGGTAAATACAATAGAGTTTTCTTCTGTTGAGTTCCTAAATCATGCCTGGTGGTTGAAGCAAAATTTATAACACTGTCCATTATGCTGAACGAACACACACACACACACACACACACACACACACACACGAAATACTTAAGACAGTTATAAATGGGAGAAGGAAAAAGAACGTAATACTTCACATGAACTAGTAACATGTTGACTCTAGTAGACTATGACAATTTATGTATGTACAATATAATAACTGGAACAATCACTAAAAAAGTATTTGGAAGGTACCAAATACCATATAAATACCAAATAAATCAAAATGTAATTTAAAATTTTTTTCATGCAACACACAGAAAATAGGAAAAAGAACTTGAAAAATAAAAATAATATATAAAAACTAAAATGGCAAACTCAAATCCTAACAAATCAAAAATTTTTAAATGAGTATGGATGGACTGGATGCTGGCCCATATTCCTCAGTAGCCTATTATTTTGTACTCTAAACCTTCATTTCTTACAATGAAAGCTTGCATTCTCAGACTCACCCAGAATGGGTAAAGTCACATTTTCTTCTATGGTTTTTTTATTCCTTTGACTTACTACATGTTTGAAAATGTTCTTCAAAGCCACAGACCCTGAAATGAAAGTAACAATTTGTCACATATGCTTTCAAATTAAGCTATCATATAATATTCGGCACTTTCTCTAAATCTAGACGTTTCAAATATTTCAGAATTAAATTAAGCTGTTTTTCTACCCTACCTCTGTTTCTTAACTGTGTATGAGGACAATATTATAATATTACCACGAAGAGGTTCCCTAGCTGGCTGTACATTGCAGCATATGCTGTGGTTAGAAATGGAAGGAAACCTCTGACGTAAGTCCCTCTGTGCACTAAGATAGTCCAACAGAAAATGGTCCAATACAAAAAGATAAATATAAACTCTCTTCTGTTAGTAGTTTGCATAAAGCAAGTGAAGTCCATAAACTAAGAACTGCTTACAAGGTGACTCTAAAAATGATCTTAAGGATTATGATCAAAGGAATTAAAAATCCAGAATCAGGTTCCTTTGCCCTTCAGTGTTAAAAGTCAGATATTTTAGTTCAAAATGGTTTTGGGGCCTATTAGTCTGATTATTAATCTGTATATATGACAATATATGTAACTTAATATATATTAAATCATAGTTAACTTTATGGGGACTTACAAACAAATGAATCTGATGCTGGCAAAATAAAAGGAGTGATACGAAGGTGGGAGAAAAAGAATTGAGGTCTGTTATGCACATGTACCAATTCCTTACAATGAATGTAATCATTATCTACTGCAAATATGTACTAATGAAAAATTTTAAAAAGAAAAACTGCACCCTCCCCAATTTATTATCTCATTCAATTTTGATGGAAGAGTTCTCCATCTTGGGTGATGTTGTGTTTGTTTCAGTGGCTATAGCTTAAGCTGTCCTAATCAGAGTTAGTGTAGTTTTTAAAAAGTGGTATTATTTAAAGTTAAAACTTTCATGAACCACTCTCGAAAAAAAAGTCCAAAGAGTAGAATATATAAGCACATGATAGTATTGGCTCCACAGCTCCCAAATTTAGAAAACCACTCCATCCCTAGTTCCTACGGCAGTTAGCCCAGAACAAAATTATATCCCAGAACTCAGAGCTTAGTCTAAACTCTAAGCCACAGGGTTGTCAAAGACCACAGCAAAGATTCAGCAAAATGAGAAGGAGAAGGAGGAGTGCTGGGCATATAGCTCTGTGCAGAGCACTTGCCCTAGAAGCACCAGACCCTGTATTCAATCCCCAGCACTGCAAAAGGAAATTTTTTTTCACTGGGAGGATATTCTTTCTTGGTTTGGTCAATGCCAGTCTGACAGAATTTATGCCAATTGTCCAGAGCCATGACCTATGTACTCAAAATTGAGAAATACCTCTTGGTAAGAGATTTTTTACCATCTATTTTCTGGATTGAGAGAGAAATCCACCTCTGCACACTGTCTCCTCTTGTAGAAGGGCATTTAAGCTATTGCTACTTTGAGCAAAGTCTAGAGATTTACCCAAGTAGCATCTCCTTTCTCATTTGAGGTACCTTTCTTTCTTTCTTTCTCTTTCTCTTTCTTTTCTTTTTTTCTTTCCTATCTAGTATGTTCAAAACTTCCTAAATTGTCATTTTCCCTTTGAATCCTATGTTTCTAGTATTTTGAAAATAAAGGGTGAAAATAATGAGCAAAATAAAAGACAGATCATAGGAAGTCAGGAGATAGTTCTCAAAGGAGAAGGGAATCAAGAGGTCGAGGAAGGGGAAGGGAAAGGGGTAAGGGAGGATAAAAAGGATTCAGATGTGTTATATACACAAACCAACTCCACACAAAGAATGTAAATTATGTACTGGCAACATGTACAAAAAAATGTAAACAGGAAGGGGATCGAGGGGTGGGGAGGGGAGGGGAGGAAGGCAAAGGGGATGAAAAAAAGGAATAAAAGGAATTAGGATGTGTTATATACATGTACCAACTTTCTATAAGTAATGTAAACATTATGTGCTACACTTGTGTACTAATAAACAAAAATAACTTTTTAAAAAGAAGAAAAAAGAAACCATATTTTCAAAAGAAGAAAATCATGACTCATAAAATGAACACATCTTGAAGGTTTCATTTAACATCAATTAAATGAAGAAACAAAGCAACTGGTTCAAAGAAATCAAGAAAGCACAGAATTTGATGAAGCAAGGAATGTTGAAACGAGTATGTGAAAGGTGCAATATGTGGGGATGGGGAGGTGGGAGGATATGGGGAGTGAGGGCTGTCTTTCCACAAAAAGATGTTATTTCCATGTTTACAGACAAGAATTGTTTTGATTATTGTCAGTTATTTTCAACTTAGAGAGTTGCAAAATAGCTCCCATAAAATCAGGTAACCACAAAGGGGTGTGCAGGTCTAGAGGTGATGCAGTTTTCCGCTGGAGTATACATTTTCCCTTACTAGCACCCCAAAATTGAGCTGAATGTAGGCTCCACTATATTATGTAACATTCAGTCTGCTGTGAACTGGCCTTTCTTACCTTCTGTGGCAGAGGTTGTTTCTAATAGCTTGTTTCCAGGTCACTGGTCCTCAGATCCTGGCCTTCTAATCCAGACCATATTGAGATCACACAGTAGGAAATGATCTTTAAATTTGTGCACAATCTGCTCAAGTTCTCGTGAGAAGTCCATATGCAGGGCTTCTGGAACTGTTCTGTGCATGTGTCCTGGGATTTTGCAAGCAGCACGTCATGCCTTCTTGCCCAGCCAGTCTTAGCCACAGCCTGCTTCCCTGAATTGGAGCAGTTCATTTCGTGTTCCCCACCAAGGTCTGGCACTTGGAACTGAAACCCTCTGCAGTTCACATACATATGCAGGTGCATCTCTCAGCTGCATTTTATTTGTAAAGCAGCAAAAATGTGCTGTCTTAAAATTATGTCCAAAGATTTTGCTTTCCCTATAATTGGATTACCATTTTAGCTCCTCCAGCTATTCATCTCTCTGAGGCCCTCAAGTATCTTCCAAGAAACCCAGGAGGCCTGTGTAAACCAAGGACAAGCTACAGCCTACCTGGTAAGGCCACCATTGGGGGATAGTACCTTTGGTGAGGAGAGCAAGGGCAGCATCCACTTGTCCTCCAGTTTTCTCTTGGCTGTCTTCTTTAGCCAACTGTGGGTCCCAGGCATTTGCTGGGTCCACCTCCATAAAGAGAGCCACTTTCCTGTGGATAAGCTTCCATAAAGAGCAGCACACAATACCACATAACCCAAGGGGTAGAGCTTGGCTTTGGCTTCGCCAGTTGAAAGCTAACTGTACAGCTGTTCAGACAAACGACATGAAACCACCACAGTCAAGAATCTGCACGAGCTGGAGCTTTCATCTAAGAGTGTCATTTCCTACCAAAGTTAATTTCATCCATCTGTTTCTCCAGGTTTACTGTAAATGTCCCAAAGCCTGATACTCCACTGGATTTAACTCAGCTCCAGGCTGCAGACTGCGACATTCCCCACAGGGCAAGAACAAGTGTAATGGAAGTTTCTATAAATAGATCAGCTTCACGAGGAAGGGGTGGGTCTGCAGCCATACTCCTCAGCTGGGAGGCAGACCTCTGGAGTGGAGGAGGAAGGGAGCAGTAGAGACAGGGCAGAAACATTAGGACGAAATGCCATTCCTTTGCATAGAAGAAAATATAAAAGTGGGGAAAAAACTACTTCCCCAATACAAAATTATACCATCAGCTTAAGTTACACCTATTTTATATATCACCAAGACAAAAAAGGGCTGCCTACTTAGCCATCCTACAACATCAATTGTAGGATACATCCCACCTACAAAGAAGTGAAAAATGAAAGAAACAAAAAAAGTGTTTTAGAATTAATGAAGCATAATAGTACTGTAACAGTGATAATAACTAAAAGTTTAGAGTGGCGACTATATGCTGGGCACTGTTTGAGCCTTTACTTATCTTATTCAGTCCTCACAAGAGCCTTATGAATTAATATTATTAATTCATTATTATTAATATTATTCCTAAATTCTACAGAAGAAAACAGAAGTAAAACAAGATTACCAACGTACCTATGGTCACATAGGTACATTATTAGAGTGGAGCCAGTAGGTCTGATATCACTATAGCTCATTTGTAAGGTATAGAAAGATAAAGAGAAGTTGGGGAGGGGAGATCACTTGCCATCCTATCACTGAAAGACTATGTCAAAAATTTGAACTGTTCCACTAGCAATACAAATACTAAAGTGAGGCTTAAAGAAAAAGAAGTCCTTTCCAGCCTTGGACACCCCACCGCCCCCCATCACTTCCCTCTTCCTTGTAGCTGTAACTCCTTGTTCTGGTACAGATAAAATTGACAACTATGTCCCATAAACAAAGTTTGTGACACACTGTTCTCATACGATTCATAAGACATTGTCTTCTTTCACCTCAAAGTTACAAAACGGTCTGCCCTTGTCCTGTTCTGATAAACTCACTTGCTACTTCACTAGAAAAACCACTCACTTCAACAAAATGTATAAAACTTAGGGCTGGGGATTTAGCTCAGTGGCACCGTGCCTGGCTCACAAGAGCAAGGTCCTGAGTTCAATCCCTGGTAGCTGAACAAAAAAGAAAAAAAGTATAAAAACTAGAACTTCTCTTTGTTCAATGCTCTTCCTTTGGATGGGAGTCTGCTGAGCTGGTGTATACCTTAAACCTAAAATAAAGTCCTTCTGTTTCAGTCCATGAGTCTCTCCAGCCTCTTAGATTCCTGAAACAATACAATTTTCTATGAGACTTTATTTAATGATTAGTATTTTTGAAATGAAAATTTTTAATAGGAACCAAACAGAACTAATAATGAGTATTACTCTGAAATTCCTGTCCAACATTCTCGAGCAGTCCCATTATGACTCTTTTAAACTCCAAGGTTTATATAGGGAATCCCAGCCAATTGCCTCCTTGCTTTGCCCTTATTAGATTAATTCAGGCTTTCCTGGTTTGCTCCATTTCCATATGATGCGTAAGAAGGCTATAAAGTAGTAGGATGTTTCTTGTGGCAGTGCCAAGTGCCCCTCTTAAACCCTTGACACTCACAAAATCTCACTGAATTTTTGTAAAAAATGATCCCAGACCCTTGAGACACCACATGGCCAGCAGCTAGATAGGAAAGTCAGAGTAAGATTTCTGGGCAGCCAACAACCTCAGAAGAATAAGCCTTTCCAAGGCCTTGGAGCTCTTCCAGCTGCCAGGAATTGGATGAAATGGAGGTCTATAGGTGGGACAATGGCACTCAGCCCATCCCAGTGGTGTCTGACATGTGAGAATGCAAGTGGGGCTTAAAGCATGTGAGAAACAAAGTCAAGGTCCTTACTTGTACTAATGACATCAGCTATTCTCACACACGGAGCAGATCCAGACAACAGGAATGCAGAATTACTACCTCCTCATTAAAAAAATGAACACTTCGTGCTGTGAATTCTTCCCCCTTTACATCTACACAGAAGGAAATAGGGGTGATGTCTCACGTTTTTAGGAACTACACAGACCCCATATGTGATTGGGAATTCCTATGTACAGAAAATACACATATTGTACAGAAGTAAACTGGTGGCTGCTGTAAGTTTTCTCAAACTAAGGTGGGGCAAGCCTGGCTGCATTCTTAAAAGCTTAGGAGTTTTGTGAGGAAATTTAAATGTTGAGTTTTCATTCTGAAGACAATATAAAAATCATTTTACCTGTTATAAAAAGATTAGTTCCAGTGATGATTCATATTTTTAAAATTTTGCTTGTTGAACACAACCTTTATTTCAAAGTAGTATTTCTTCCAAGTCTTGGCACTTAATAAAAATTGTTCTCTTTAGTTTAACTCTCAGATTTGAGAAACATTGGTCTGGTATGTTTTTACAAATCAAGAACTGTAATACATAACTATAATTTGAGATTAGTCCTTCTGTATTTTAGCTTCTCCTCTACAAACCTCCACTGTCTCCCTTGAATGAGATAAAGTCAGGTGAGATTAATATGTATAGCTCTTTGAGTTATATGTGGATAAAATGGAAGGAATTAACTGTTTTAAGGATAAATGTAGTTCTTGAATAGGAGTGCAAATCATCACAGATAAGAAAAAAAATTACTTCTTAGCCAAAAGCCTTGTGAGGGTGAGACTAATGGACAGGGTCAGAGCAGCAGGTCAGTTCCCCTACAGGCGCAGAACTTCCCAGGCTGTGATCAGCACAGAAGGCCTGGGTGGAAGCAGCATGGGGCTTGCATTGGCTGAGTGAGCCAAAGAGGAAAGCCTTTGTGGAGAGGGTTGCTGCAAAGAAGGATCAGGTGAAAGTGCATTTAATTAAGGAGAAGGATAATCACTATTGGGAGATCCCCAAGCAGTGTCTGTCCCAGCACCATCCAGAGTTTGAAAATACGCTAGATAACAAGCAGCTTTCATGGAATTGAAGATTGTATATTCTGGAGAATCACTGATGCTAGTGGTTATAAGACACAGGTAAATCAGAGCATCTCAAACTTTAACACGCACATCAGTCACCTGAGGGTCTTGTTAAAATACATAAATCATAGTCCCTTTTCTGTTGCCACAACTGGCTATCAGTCTGGCTGTGTCACTTTGAGTAAGTCCCATAACTTAATGAGCACCAATGTCCTCATTTGTAAAATGGGGCATACTGATAGTGTCTACCTCCTGAGGTTGTTTGAAGGTGAGATAATGCACATTAGGTGTTTTTCACTTCATAAGAACTGGGTGTACATTGACCATAATCATGATTATTCTTCCACCAGCATTGTTAAATGATAGCCGGAAACCTCGCACTGGAAACTGACAGACCACTTCGCAGAGAGGCTCACATTGCCTAGGAGGTCAGGTGAAAGTAGGACACAAAGTTGCTGCTTCCTTCTGAGACTTACAGAATGTGTCCTTTTTTTCCTCTCACTTTTTTCTCTTATTCACTCAACAAATGTCAAACCATGTGTCAGAAAAAAAAACAACAACTGGGTAACAAAACAAAGTCCATGTCCTCCTGGAATGGACAATTTAGTGAGATAATAAGCATGCCCCCAAGCTAAATACATAAATATATAGTACATGTGTGTGATAAGGGCTGTGAAGAAATGTGAGACTGAGGAAAGTAAAAGTTGTGAAAGTAGAGAGCTATTTTAGTCAAAGTTAGCTTCAATAGCTTAAATATACTTTACAAGATTTGATTTATCTCCTCATAGACTCTTCATAACTCATGGTCAGACATTAGGTCATTTGCTTCTGTATTTCCAGTGTTTAACAATGTGTCTGGAGCTATGGACATGTTTAATAAATATTTATTAAATAAAAAGATAATGAATGAAGGAATGAATGAATGTTAGCTTCCACTATAAACCCCAGGTTAGAAAACAGAACCCCAGAGAGATTTGATTTTCCCAAGATAAAATAGAGAGCAAGAAAAGACTATCTTGAGTCCAAAAATGCTTGTTTCAAAGTCAATGCTGTTTTTACTGTGTTGTCTTATACATGCCTAAAACATCTTTGTTTTAATAATACCCCATCTGTTCCTCTTGCAGTGTTGATTAGTCTTGGCTACGTGAATGGAACTCTGAGAACTTGTTTTTCTAGTCTTTTACTTAGTCTTCATGGAAACCATCACTGTTTACCCTTGAGTAGACAAAATGCTTCACCAAAGTTTCAACAGTATATATGCTCACCTGATAAACCAGTTGTTTGATCATAAATCACAAGATTTAGAATGCGCAGTTGATCAAAGACTAGAAGAGTTCCCGCTGAGATCTCTTAGGATTCTTTTAGAACGAAAAAATAAATTTTGGACAGCAATTCTCAAGCCTTGGCCTAGGACAACTTTCCCCCTTAAAAATTATTGAACACCCCAAAAAACTTTTGTTTATATGGGTTATATGTACTAATATCCACTGTATTAGAAAGGTTAACTATGTAAGATTAAAATATACATTGATTAATTTATTTGAAAGTAAAAACAATAGGTTCATTACACACTAACATACCATTTTTAATGAAAATGTAAACATCTCCTCTAAAACAAAAATGTACCTAATGAAAAAGGAGGCGCCTTTTTCCATTTTTTGAGAATGTCTTTAATGTCTCCCTTAACAGAGGGAAGCTGGATCTTGCTGCTTCTGCATTTGATTTGTTGTGGTACACTTGTCATTTAGCCTCTGGAAAATTCCACACTCATGAGAGAATGAGTATTTAAAGGCCAAATAACATCTCAGTATTATTATAAAAGCAGTTTTGATCTTGTAGGTTCCACAAAAAAAGGTGGGGGACCCTCTTCTATGGTTATTCTACCAAAAAACTGCATCCTTCATAGCATGTGGAATTTTCTTATACTCTTGATTTCTCTATAAAGTTCCCTTAAAGTCATCCAAATATAGTTCTTCAACTTAATAATAAGATTTCCTCAAAGAAAGTGAAGATATTAAAACTTAGCAAAATACATTAGGGTAGCTGCTTTTTGCCTAAACACAGTGAGGACAATTAAATTCACTATGTCATTCATTCTTTTATCAAAATGTCACAAAGCTTTGCATGTTAGGTCTTTGAAATATCAATATATTTATCCCATTGGCTTTCCCATTTTTACTACCACCAGTATCACCTACCTATTCAGACTCATTGCAGTGGTTTACACAGTTGCGTAGGCAGATTAGGTAAGTCTAATATCCATGGGGTAGACCAGCAGACTGGAAACTCTTAGATATGAGTGGAAGCTGCAGTCCACAAGCAGAATTTCCTCTTCAGATAAACCTCAGTTTTGCTCTTAAGGCCTTATAGGTGGTTGGGTGAGGCTCACACAGGTTACTGATGATAATTCCCTTGATTTAAGGTCAACTGATTGTAGATGTCAATCACACTGTCAGAGTACTTTCACAGCAACAAGTAGATTAGTTTTTGATTAAATATGCAACTGGGTACTATAGCCTAGCCAAGATGACACATAAAATGAACCATCATTACACACAACATTTGTTGATGAATGAGTGAGTAAAGGAATTAATTAATGGAACATCTTTGCTTCAGGAAGAAAATAGACTAGAAGGAGCAATGCATATGTGAATAGATGATTACACAACAGTAAAGCAACTATGATGTCTTAAGGGAAGCAATCAGTGGCATATACATCCCAAATAGTGGCAAATAAGTCTCACATGTTGAGATTGCAGTGCTGGTTCTTATTTAATTAGCTATGAGATTTAGCCAACATTCCCACTAGTATCAAGATAAACTGGATTTTTAAATTTTTGAGATAAGATCTTGCTATGGAGGCTAGCCTTGGAGTTGTTATGAAGACTAGGCTGGCCTTGAGCTCACAATCCTCCTCCTCAGTTTGCCAAGTGCTAGGATTATAAGCGTACACTACCACTTGGACACATGTTCATCAAAAAAGGTGGAACTCTTCATTGCTGGAGTCAGCGAGAGGCTTTCAACTTGCTCAGAAAACATTTTCCAGGGTAACTGCTGTTTATAGTGCTTCCTGGTTTTATTCACACTTGACCAGTGAAAGAGGTTATAGGTATGGGAAGCCACATCTTAGCCCATGGCATTTTCAGTCAAGACTAAAGGCAACGAAAAGACAGATCTTTTAGTGAGGTGCCAGTGTCGATAGAAAATCACAGAACCTTCTTGGAGACAAGTGTTAGTGAGCTTCAACTATGTTGAACACCTTTTTTGTTGTTTTTGTTCTGTTTTGGTTTGGTTTGGTTTTTTGAGACAAGGTCTCACTATGCAGTTCAGGCTGGCCTTGAACTTACTATGTAGCCCAGGCTGGCTTTGAACTTGCAGCAATCCTCCTGACTCAGCCTCCCAAGTGCTAGGACAACAGGTGCACACCACCACGCCCAACTTCTTGAATACCTTTGAGATGTCTTCTGCCACCACCTATTAAAAATAAAGGGCAAAAAATATGTTTCTTTTTACAGACTTATGCGGGCTATGAAAAGGAAAATTGCAGTCATTAATGTAGTTTTTGTAGTATACTTTCTTCCTAAACACAAGGTTAATACATGGTTTCATTCACATTGTAAAATATTCAAGAAATACATAATCATGAAAAATAATACATAATGGGCCGGGGATTTAGTTCAGTGATTCCAGCGCAAGGTCCCAAGTTCGATTTCCAGTACCAAAAAAACATAAAATTGTGTTCTTTCTTTTCCATCTCCACAATCCCATATTGTTCCCTAGAGCTATGTGTCCTTCTGGTTCTATCTTTTTGCATTTAAATATAAATGTTTATGTGTAATTTTTAGAATGTCAGTATGCATTCTTTTGCTATATTCATTCTGAAGACATAGAAGGGAAAATCTACTCTGACTCTGACTCTGACTCAGTTTCTCCTACTACACTCTCACACCACAGATCACCTTTGACACCAGGAATGTGGGAATTTTCCCACACACCAAACAAGCAAGCAATTTTGCAGCAAAAGATGCCAGCTGAGTGTACTCTAACCCAATTTAGTTCTGACACTAGCTAGCTGGAGTAGCGTCAGATCCTGAGTTAAAGTGTCAGTCTGCCAGACAGCCTCTTACCCACTTCTCTCACTCCTTCTCTGCGATACCAGTCATGAGGCCTGGGTAGTTTGCATCTGTGCTTCTTCTTACCAATGGGCTATAAATGGGCCCCCACAACATCCATCTTAGGTTTGATTAATTTGCTCAAGCAGCTCATTGAACTCAGAGAAACATGTTTTGCAGTTGATTATAAAGGATAGAGATGGAGAGATGTATACAGCAAGGTGTAGGGGAAGGGCTCAGGAGCTTCTGGTCCTCTTCAGGCACACTGCTCTCCAGGAACTTCTGAATATTCAGGTATCTGAAACATTCTCAAACTTGGTCCTTCTAGGTTTTTATAGAGACTTCACTGCATAGAAATGATTGCTAAGTGACTGGGCAGGGAAAGCCGACAAGAGCTGTCTGCTTAGCATTTTTCTTGCCCTTTGTAGGCAGCATTCCTCCCTCCCCTATGGGGTACAGGGAAGGACTCCTCTGGATGAGGAGGGGCTTATTACCTACTATTAGACAAGGTAGGTTAGAGAACTTCTTTGCTAAAGACAGGGGACTATTAGTGTTTCTATAGTTGAAAACACACACACACACACACACACACACAATCAATGTCTCGACTAATTTTGCAAATCCCTGCACACAGATTCATCTTATTTATTTTAGTGGCTGTATAATATTCCATTATACTGATGAGCTATAATTCATTTAACCACTCTCCTAATTCTAAGCATTGATGTTGTTTGGCTATTTTTCTCTATTACTAAAGTACTAGACACGTGTTCTATTTAGGAAGCATCTACTAAAAGTAACAGAAACTGATTCAAAGTGTTCTAACAATAAAGAGTTTTTTAGTTCACACAACTGCAATTCTGGAGATAAGGCAGGCTTTGGATAGAGCTGGTTGATTTATTGGCTCAATAGTACAGTCATGAACTCATGTCCTTTCCGTTTCTCCTCCCTGACATTCCCAGCACCCAGTTCATCTCAAGGTTGGGTCACTTCTGGAGATAAAATGATACACAGCAATGACCCGAGCTATGGGTTCATATATTATCTGTTTTTCCATTGCTATAACAAAATACCTGAGGCTCTGTAACTTTATAAAGATAAAGGTTTATTTAATTCACAGTTCTGGAGATTCAAGAGCACGGTGCTTTCATCAGTTTGACTCTGTGGAGGTTTCATAGCAGATGGTGTCACAATAGTCAGAATGCATGTAATAGAGAATGATCAAATAGGTAGGAAGCCAGAGTGCTATTCAGGAGTCAGGCTCAGGCTTCATAAAAACTTGGTGTTTGCCAGGAGGTGGTGCATACCTGATATCCCAGAACTCAGAGGCTGAGGCTGGAGGATTAAGAGTTGAAGGCCAGCCTCAGCTGCATAGAGAGTGCAAGGCTAGCCTGGGCAACAGAGCAAGGTACTATCTGAAAAAAAAAAAGTTTAAAAACCCAAAACAATTCACTCTGGCAAGAACTAACTCAGGGGTCCCACACAAAAGCTTCCTTAATCCCTTCTAAGGGCAGTACCTCCCCTCTCCGGGCTTTACCTTGCTTTTGACTTTATTGTTTGTTGAGACAGGATATCACCATCTGGTCCTGACTGATCTGGAACTTGGAATCCTCCTGCCTCAGAGTACTGATATTACAGGTATGTGCCACCATTCCTGCCTATCATACGCTTATAATAAATAAAATATCCTTCCTTTCTTCTTAACCAAATTTTTCATAGTTGGATTTTTTTTCATTCTCCTTGCTCCCTTATCTATTAAAAAATAAAAACAAAATAAATGCAGTATTAGCCATTTCTCTCCAAGGAACAGCTGGGCCTGGTTTTACTGGAACACTTTAACTAGTACATGTCCATGTAATCAATAATATGTAAATCATGTCTGTAAGGTGAGAAACATTTCCAAGAAGTGATGTTAATTTATAATATATATAAGAATTAAGAAATTTCCCGATCACTTCCTTAATATTTTATAAATTAATTTCATGCTTGTAGAGCACATAACACTAAACTTTTATCACCAATATTGAAATTCAGTATATTAAAAAGTTTATAAAAACTATTTTTGATGGTAGTATTTAATCAAATCTTTAAATCTTTCAATATACAAGGAAATGACTGAACCATTGGTAAGAACAGTGAGAAACTTTAAAATAGGCATGAAATATTAGAATAAGATTGAAATGAAACAGTATAATAAAGAAGGTAGGCAGGAAAACCTTGAAAGAAAACATCAGAAAGCAGAGCAGATGAATGCTTATCAGACAGAGATACAAGACGAAAATAATCAACACCAAAGGGCAAAGCATAGGAAATAATTTTATCTGTGACCACGTAAATCTCAGTGATTTCTCACATAATACATACCTTTCACCATATGTGAGATTCCATAGGACATCATATTTACCCATTCAAATAAAGCATTTCCTATGTACATTTTGACTTCAATGTCTATCAACAACAATTTGACAGAATCTGCTCATGCTTATCTAAAATGATTTATTTTTAGGTAATTATATTATATATATTAATTATATTTTACCCCTGATGAGTTTGGTTATTGGACTCCATTTGTTTACAAAGAAAAATGTTTTGTTACAATGAATCCTATAAAAAAGTGCATATTATATAAAGTGTATTTTAATATCTACTAAAGATTTATTTCATGAAATTATTTTTATCAATTTCATCCTTAAATTTTCTTTATTTTGAGTATTATTTGAGTGATAGAGACAGTTTGTTTTTTCAGGCTTTGTTCTATAGTTTTGCCTGGAAAGGTTTGCAAGTACAGCTCATGACCAGAGAGAACACAATTTTATTCATAGCTGAATCGTTAGACTGCTGCCCTGGGAAACATTTTGCCTCATTGCGCTGCTTTTCTTAGTCCATACAAAGTCTTCCTCATGGTTTCCCTTTTCTCTTTATCTTCTTTAATTTTTGCATCTCTAAGCCTCTCACTTCCTGCAAGACCCCTGGCCATTCTGCAGGGAATTCAAACACATAGTTCAGAAGATCCATTTGCAAAGGTCAGCAACTCCTCTTTTTCCTTCGAAGCCAAGGCCAGTAAAAGCCAACCTAAGAGGCAAAAACATCTCTCTTTTATTTTAGTACCCATCACTTTAGCATCTTAACATCATTGCTTGCAGTATTTTTCTAAAAGAAAAAAAGTGAAAGACTCAGATGCTCCAAAGAGAAACCAAATATAATATTTTTCTAAACAAACTCCACAAGAATGAGGAAGAGGCCACTTGAGGAGAACTAGAGATTGGTGTCTCAACTCACACTATCTGGCCTAGTATTAATAATTTTCATCTGTAGCTTAATTTTATAAATTTGATATCAGGCACTTCCACTATCAATGATTTTTAAGTGGTTACAAATATTCATTTTTATTTCCATTTTAATCTAAAATTACCTAAAAGAGATTTTCGGTTTTGTTTTGTCTTTAGCTTTTGCATTGATTACTTCTTTGTTTTTTGTTTTGTTTTGGTACCAGGATTTAATTCAGGACCTTGTGCTTGCAAGGCAGGAGCAGAGCCACTGAGCTAAATCCTTGGCTCTCTTTGTGGTTTTTTTGGCTATCCTCATTTGTTAATTTCTGGGGGGGGG
>NW_004624733.1:5999895-6101931 GCF_000247695.1 Heterocephalus glaber | reverse complement strand
GGGATTCCATCATGTTCCTCAGCTCCTCTATTTTTTTATCTGTATCCTCTCTAGATTTATTAATCATGTCTTGCACCATGAGCACAATCTTTGCTGTTATCTGAGTAATTATTTCTGATTTCATTTTTCCCAGATCCTCTTTGGTCGCCAGTTCAGAGAGTCCAGGTGGTTGAGTATCAGATTGTTCCATTCTCGTTTCTTTGGGGTTGCTGATCCAGAAGTCTGTTTTGGAGGCTTGTTTGCGTGTCTTCTTATTTCCACGGGGAGGGGGCGGGGGGGTGAGGTGCTTCTGGCACCCGCACAGCTCACCTTCTCTGCCCTAGGAGCTTGGGATGGCAGCGGGGGAGCTTCCTTAATGTCTGTTTTTATTACAGTGTGATCACAGAACTTCAGATTTTCCTTTGAGGCCTAATATGTGGTCAAATTTTAGGAATATTCCACAAGTATTTGGAAAAGAATGGATATTCTCATGGTCAAAATTATAATTGGTATATTAAAATACTTAATATCTTGGGCCGGGAATTTAGCTCAGTGGTTTTGCAGCCTGCTGCGCAAGTGCAAGGACCCGAGTGCAATCCCCAGTACAAAAAAAAAATTTAATATCTTTACTAAAGCTTTTCTCTTTGATCTGAGAGAAAAACATTAAAGTCTCTGGCACTATTGTGGATTTGTCAAATTCTGTGCTTTTTATCAATTTTATTGTATATATGTATTTCCTTTTTCAGTGCTGAGGATTGAACCTAGGGCCTTGTGATGCTAAAGGAGACTCTGACACTGAGCTATACCTCCAGCCCCTCTTTATATATTTCAAAACTACATTATCTTATCAGCTTGGTGGATTATATCTTTTATCAATTGAAATATGCTTTGTATCTCATTAAATGATTTGGGCCAAGAGTAGCTAATTTTATATAATTTACTTATCTAGTTAAAGGTTTTTTAAAATCTTTTTTTCTCTTTACTTTCTATTACAAAACAGGAGGTAGCTAATTTTTTAAAATATCCTACTCTGTGACTTTGGGGTTTTTTGGTTTTAGCACTGCACATTGAACCCAGGCCTCCTGCAAACTAAGCACTTGCTCTGCCACTGGGCTACATCTCCAGTCCAGCTTCTGTCTTTAACAGGCAAAAGTAGCCGATTTACTTATCAAGGTGATATGGCTTTTCTTATTCTTGCCTCATCTTTCATCTTTCCTTTTTATCATATTGTATTGCTTTTTCCCGTCATGGAAAAAATTTTTATTACATTGATTTACGTTTTCTTGCCCCATTCTAATTATAGTCATTTGAAAGTTGTAAATCTACTTTTTGTTTTATTTTGAGACAAGGTCTCACTATGAAGCTCAGGCTAGTCTCAAATTTGTGTTGTGTCCCAGCTGGCCTCCAAATTTCAATCTTCCTGCCTCAGCTTCCTGAGTGCTGAGATTACAGGCAAGCACCACAGCACCTAGCTCAATATCTATTTTGTTGTTGTTATTGGTTACCCTGAAATTTGCAATATTTTTTAAAAACTTTATTAACCTATTTATGTCTAAGTATAATCTAGGGACCCGCACGCGTCTGCAGCGGCAGCACAGAGAAAAGCTGAAGAATCAGGCAGAGGAGGAGCAAGGAAGGCTGGCCTCGCAGCTCGAGAAGTTTCAGACAAAGCTGGACTGGAGAAGGGCTGAAGGCCAAGCTGAATGGAAAGCAGCCCAACAATATACAGTGAATGTGACCTTGGATCGGGCCACAGCGCACCCCAGCCTCGAGATCTCTGAGGATGGCAAGAGCATGTCCTCCTGCCCAGGGCCGCCTAGCCCGGTAGCCAGCGATCCGTGGTTTTTTCAGCATAAGTGTGTGCTGGGCCGGGAGCAATTCTCCTACGGCTGTCACTATTGGGAGATGCATGTGGGTCGCCGCAGCTGCTAGCTCCTAGGCGTGTGCTTGGCAGCAGTGTCACGCTCAGGGCCCGCATGCCTCAGCACAGCCAGTGGCTACTGGGTGCTGGTGCTGTGTAACTGCAAGTACTTCGCACTGGCCCCACACCGCGTGGCGCTCACCCTGCGCTTGCCTGCCCGCCCGGCACGTGGGCCTTCTGCTTAACTGTGAGGCTGGAACACTCTCTTTCTTCAACGTGTCCGATGGCTCCCACATCTTCACCTTCAGCGACAGCTTCTCTGAGGCTCTCTGTGCGTATTTCAGGCCCAGAGCCCAGGATAGCAGTGAACACCCGGATCACTTGACCACTGACAACAGTGACACCTGGTTACAGCCCTTGACGCTCTCGGATCCTGCCCAGGTCTGGTAGTGAGGCCTCTCCTGGACCCAGGCCTAGGTCCTGGGCAAGTTATCAGACATCCTGGCTATCCTGCTCCCCATGGAGCCAACAAATGTGCTGATCAGAATGTCACCAAAGTCTAAAGGCTCAGCCTAGCCGAAAGAGGTCAGAGTACCTATGTACATGTAATTTTTTAAGGGAAAGAGGCAATTCCAAAGCCCATTCACGTATACTATAGGATACAGCAAATAAGTAAAAGTATGTTGATTGATGTTGGGGGAAGCAGTGGGAAATGAGAAACAAAGGAATTAGTAAAAGAAGGAAGAAACATGGTTGGATTAGAAGTATTAGTTGATTTGTAGTTTCATGCTTTTTGTACATATCTACTAGCTCTGCAAAAGTTTAGAAGTAATAGCATCTGACAAACAATGAGTTCATCAATGGCTCAGATCCTACTTTTAAAAACTATTTCCTACTAAAATGAAATTGGAGAAATAATTCCCGAGCTGGGGCATAGGAAGTAAAAGCCTGTACTATTTTGTGCTACAAAACAAAACAAAACAAAACTGCTCAGAAACTATTGGCAGAAAGTCTTAAATTCAGGAGATCTATCTTACACCATGGTGACTATAGTTAATAGCAATGTGTTGTACACTTCAAAATCACTGAGAGTAGATTTTAAATGCATTGCCACAAAAAAGTATGAAGCAATACATACGTTTCTTAGCTTGATTTAGCCATTCCACAATGACTGCGTATATCAAAACATCATGTACATCACAAATATATTTGTTCATCAATTAAAATAATAAATGTATGTAAATATTTTTAAAATAAAAACATGTAAAAAGCAAAAAGTAAATAAATAAATATAATCTATACTTTTGCCTGTAAAAACTGTAATATGGTTTCACTTTCTTCTGAATCCCTCATATGTATCTTTATCTTATGGTTGAAGAAATGATCAGTGATTTTAGTTTCAAATTCCTAAGTTTTTTACATTATGCGTGAATGATATTTCTACATAACTATACACTTTTATAATTTATTGGCTCATCACTGCTTCTTTCATCCAAATATTTTTCCTCTTTCTTAAATTCATTTAAATTTTTTTATTAATAACTAATGGGAAAAGTAAATCCTTGAACAATCAACTTTTAATTTCTTGAATGACTAAACAGTGTTTTAATTTTACTCACATAGCTGAATTCTTGCTAATCTAGCTTTTCATGAACTTTATTCTTAAAATTGTCCTCAAAATTTCAGAGATATTACTTCACTGTCATATACTAGGAGTTAATGATGAAAAAATAAATCTGATTGTTTCTCTGTCAGTATCATGACTTTTTTCTTGCTCAATGTCTTTAAGATTGTCTCATTTGGATGTGTCTATCGTTTATTTTTCAAAGATTCTATCCAGCATCTATTGGGCAGTCACTTGAAGACTCTTATCTCTCTTCAGGTATGGGAAATCTGTCTTCCTGACCTCTTGCTTCGTTCTTTCTCTTCTTCCTATCTTTCCTTCCCACCTCTCTTCTCCCTCTTCTCCTCTCTCTCTCCCTCCCTCCTTCCCTCCCTTTCCCTCTCACTCTCTCCCTTTCTTTCTCTCTCTGCCTCACTGAGGATTGAATCCAGGGCCTTTGCTACATTCCCAGGCTTGTTTTGTTTCCTTTGTTTTGAGACAAGGTCTCACTATGTAGCCCAGGCTGGCCTTGAACTTGCAGTGACCTTCCTACCTCAGCCTCCCTCCTGAGTACTGGGATTACAGACAAGCAACACCATGCCGGGCACTTTCGTTTTGGTTATGTTTTGTTTTTTGAGATAGAATCTTGCTAAATTGCCTAGGCTAGGCTGAAATTCACTATCTTCCTGCCTCAGCCTTCCAGAGTGCTGAGATTATAGTTGTGTGCCACCACACTGGGCTTCTCCTTCATTCTTTCTTTCTGTTTCTTCTTCTTTCATTACCCCTGAGTGCTGATGGACTCCTTCCCTGTCTCCCTGTCTCTCCCCCTTATCCCTCTCTCCATTCTTTGAGGTAGATATCAGAGCTTCTGGATTGTGCTAAACTAAGAGAAAAGTCTTCATCTATATCTTCTACTTTACATTCAATCATCAAATTTGTCCATTCTTATTTTAGGCTTATTCATTAAGCCTTTAAATTTTCTATAATCAAGAGAACAAAAAGATATAAAACAAAAAATAAAATGTTCATGATCATTTTGCCCGATTGCCTATTTTGTTATGAAAATGTATTGATAATCCTCTCTATCACACTTAGGATTTTAACTGTAACTCTTGGAGTCATTTGTTTGTTTGTATTTGGGGTTCTGTTGTTGAGTTCAGTGCTCTCTTTCACAGTGATCCTCCAACCACTGGTGATTTTGATTAGGTGCTTATCTTGATATCTGTGGCTCTATACCACAGATACCTGTCTGTGGATTTGGCTGCTGTTGATTATAGCTTACCTCCAGGGGTTGTGGGGGTGGCACACAACTTGTGACCAGGAGGAGGTGTTCCAATAATTGTCCTCTGTATTAGAGCTTCTCTACTGTCCTGTGAGGCAGCAGCTCTGTGGAACACTGCTCTGCCATTTCATCCCAAGTGGCTACCCTGGGTGTCAAAAGAGTTGCTGCCCACTGCTCTGTGTGAGACAGAGCAAGGAGAGGCTGGCCTCTGCCTAAGATCCCCTCATTAATAGCTGTAGCCTCCCTCTGATCCTCTGCATCTGTTAAATGTAGGTTCTTGAAACTATAGCTACTTTCTATGCAGAATCCACAGGTTACATAAAAATATTTGTAATATATTTGCTTTCAATAACAACCATTGTCCTGGAGAATTTATGTGTGGCCTATTCTCATCATTATTATAATACTTGATCTTGATTATTATTATATTTGATCTTTAGTAAAAGACCTATGACAGATTTCTTGAAGCTGCTTTAAAAATAACAAGTCAGGTACAGTGGCACACTTCTGTAGTCCCAGCTACTGGGGTTGAGGCAAAAGGATTGCTTGATCCCATGAATCTGGGAATAGCCTGGGCAACACAGACACACTCTGTTTCTTAAGGTAAACAAACAAGCAAAAATGATAACTGGGTATCTACTCAGGGAGATTCTGCTATCACATAAAATGAACTTTCTGTGACTAACAAGAATGATTTTCAGACTAAATAATTCAGCATAAAAGAGGAAAGATAGGAAAGAAGTAATTGAAAATCTAATGAATGGTATAATAATTAAGTGGAAGAAATAGGTTTGCTGAGTTCCAGGAGGGATTAAAAAAATAAATAATACGTCTATACTTAGGTATCCTGGTAAGTTTTCTCAATTGCTGGGAAAAGCAGAAAATCTTCACATATTTCTTAAGAAAAGACAAAGTGCCACATGGGCCTCAAACTGCTCAATGGCAACAATGGAAGCCAGAAGGCTGAAAAATATTAATAATACCCTAAAAGATGAATGCAATCTAACAAGCCTCTGCTCTCAGCCAGGAGCCATTCACCTCCCACAGCAAAGAACAAGTATGTGCTGATTTAATAACATCCTGTGGGCATCTCAGCTGAGGGAAGGAGTAAGAAAGAAGACTTCAAGGTAAAAGAAGCTTAAGAATAGATGCAAGAGTGATGTGGTGCATGTCTGTAATCCCAACATTCAGGGGGCTGAGGCAGAAGGATCACAAGCTGAGGCCAACCTCGGCTACAAAGTGAGAACTTGTCTCACAAGAAAAAGTGCCATGCAATAAGCACTGTAAGACATATTATTAAATCTAAATCTAAATAATGATAGAGAAGTTAGAAATATACAATATATCTATTAAAGAATCTTAAAACTAATGACATATATGACAAGAGAAAATTCTAAAAATCACTGAGAACTGAAAGAACCAAAGAACTCCAGCAACAGAATGAGGAGAGGGTGGGAGGTAAGGTAAATAAGTATTAACATTGAAAAATTCTTTGGAATCAGACAAAACTTGGTGCCAATCAGATATCTGAGGATAAAAACAGCTCCCTCACAATGTGGCTGTGACAACCAGGTGAAACAGTGTGTGATAGGTAGTGTAGAGCTTCACACCAGTAGCTGCGCTTCAACAGTGGTTCCATTTTGATTTGTATTACTCTTCTTACTTATTCCAGCCTGTCTGGGGGATCTCAAGCCCAGAGGACCAAGTATCCTGAGTAGCCAGGGCTTCTGCTTTAGCTCTTCCTGTGTGCCCCGCATCATCTCATGGTGAAACCTAGACTTTCCTGGGTTCCCACCTCCTCCCTAGACTGCCTGTTTGGACCTCTGTTTACTGAGTCTTTGAAATACCTTTAAATGAATTTGTTCATTGCTTTCTTTACATTTTATGGAGTGAGGACAGGGTAACGGAGTAAAAATGAAACCATTTTATGGCCATCCTGCAAAAATTTGAAAAACTTACTTTATAAACGAGTTCTATGATTCCAACCATTTCAGATTTTGAAGTTTAAAAAATTGAGGTTGAGTTTGACTTTCCTAGACTAGAAGTGATACCGGTGAGTGAAAGCTAACTTGTTTTCCCCAACCGGGACAGCGTCAATTTCCAGTGTGGAGAAGGACAGATGAGCCAAAGAGTAGTTATCAGTGCAGATTAATTGTATGGTCTTTAAAATATTGCAGATCAGAAAAAAATGATGTTCATACAAAGGCTAACAATATATATGCAGACATCTTCTTGGAAAGAGATGAAGCACAACAAAATAAGAAGAACTTGATTTTCATGAAGCATTAAAGCCACATTTAATTATTTGCATAGGAATATGAAATGTGGCAATCCTTTCCATGATATTTCTAAGAAGACTTTGCTACATTTGCTTCATGGTACTGTATTTAGCCAAGTACATTAAGTAAATCTGCACATTGTTATCTGGATAATGCCCACAGAACAGGCCTCCCTCTAGGCATCCTTGTTACTTCACAGCTGCATTCACTTTCCTCACCTCCCCCACCCCACTCTCAGCTTCCTTCAGGTCACATTCAAATGACAGCAGAGCTGCTCAGTTTAACAGGAGAACCAATTCAAAGCAAGTTTATAAATTCTATTTTCCTATGAAATTACCCCAAATCAAACTTAATTATGTCTTCTCCAGATGTGTTTCTTCCTGACTTGTTTGTGTTAAATATATCGGGTTCCTTTTCCTTAGAGCCCACAGAGATTTGAGACATCTTTGATTACTTGCTCCATCCAACCAAATTATGACCAAGTTCTATGGATCCTGCCTCAGCAATATTTTCACTCTCCTTGACCTCTTGCCTATATCAATTGCCAACTCCTGGTTCAGATCTCCCTGTCACAGCTCCTGCAGGGACCTCTGGAATGATCCTCCTGTCTACAGTTCTCTCTATCCTTCAACACACTCAAGAAACAAGTGAAAATTTCCCAGGGCTTAGCTCTGATCACATAACTGTTCTGTCTGGCTCTCTGTCCATTGCTTCCAAACCCCACCTTCAGCCTTTGCTCTTTTAAAAAAATTTTTCAATTTTCCACTCCTACCTTTTCCTCCAGTTAAATTGAATTCAGTTTTCTTAAATAGTAAAGCCTCCTAAAATTTATGAGACAGAGAAGGATGTGGGCTTTGGCTATTATAAGAATGCCTTTCTCCTCTTAATACTCTGCCTCCTAGGTCTGCATGTAAAAATCCTATCCATTATTTAGGCAGAAGACCTTCCCACTCTAAACTCGTATAATCCCTGGTTTACATCTTCTTCTTGGCATTCATCTTTATTTTTTGTTGGTTTGATATGTGTGCATGTGTGTGTGTGTGTGTGTGTGTGTGTGTGTGTGTGCGCGCATGTCTGTGTTAGTCCTGGTCAGCACGGAAGCTTTGTTCTGTTTAGATTTGCTGCAACCCCTCACATAGCCCTGCACTGAGTAGGAGTTGACAGATGTTTGTGAACAAATGAATGAATTCATTCACAGAATTGGTTTCCCCCAACGCAGACCTTCCATCTGAAACTTACTTAACCCCAGAGTTTAGTTGGGTCTCTGTCACTTAGGCAAATGCCATTTACAGTGTGGATAAAGTTTTGGTTCCATATCAGCAGGTTTCATATGTACACATAGCCATAGCTATTTATCTTTCTGTAGATAACAATCTGAACTGCCAAATTAGGGCTGCCCATGATAATATATGTGCAACTGGCCAGGACATTTGAGCAGCTATGGGAACAAGTTAGACCAGGGTCAGGCAAAGACTCATGAATGTCAAGCCCTGTTCTGTACAGGAAGTGTTTGATGAGTGGAGAAAAAGTTTTTTCTAGAAGATCCTGCTGCTGCTGCTGCTGCTGCTGCTGCTGCTGCTGCTGCTGGCAATATGAGATAGGTGCCATTTGTGTCTTTCAGTGTGTCCAGAAATAGCAGGAATTCTTTGAATTACACTTCCCTTATTTATACACATTAATGGAAAGAGTGTTTCCTGATCATTCAGTTAAGGCCAATCATTAATCCCTTCAATACTTCAATTCATCTGGCCAAAGGAAGGATATTGTCTGTTCCTACCAAGGACCAAGTGCCTCACCCTTTCTAACTAACAGGTTACTATGACCATGACCATCTCCTTCAACCTGAAAAGACATCTCTCTTATTTGTTGATTGCAGCTGCCCAGTCCAATAGCCTTCCTGTTAGGAGCAACAGCACATTGTTCTCAAACAAACAGAAAGAGTTTACAGGGATTATCTTATATTATTCTGAAATGATATGATGCTTCTCAGAGTGGAACTGAACCTTTTAAATGCTCTGTGTTCTCTAGATGAAACACATTGCCTCTGTCCACATGGCAGCTTGAGGGTAATGGTTTTTCAGAGGCATCACTGTGGTGGAGGAAGTGTGTGAAGTGAAAGGGAGGCTGTTACTGTGGGGGAGACTAAAACAAAGTGGTTGGATGGAGCATTATCCTCTGATAATTAGGCCCACGTGACTCCTAAGTTGATCCCCAGGTAACACCAATTGTCAGTGTCCATGTTACCCACTTACAACCCAGGCACTTCATATAGCGTGTTTCCCAGAAGCAAATCTTTTCTCTCAAATAAAGTGGTCACAAGAGATGGGAAGGGAAAATCCCACAAAGAAAGAGTTGTGGCAAAGATTCCATCCATGTTTTCTGGAATTAAAGAGGGATTCTTTAAAGACTTCTTCAAATACTGTGGATTTAAAAAAAGAAAGAAAGAAAAAAAAGAATCAGCAGTGAGGCCACTCTTCCACCTAAACAAAACTGTTATTGGAATTCCAAGATACAAAGTAAAAATCTTAAAGTCTAGATGGCTTTGTTGCTAGAGGAGTTAAGGGGCTGCGGGACCCAATCCCAGACTATTTTTAGTCTAATTTTTACTTCTCTTTAAATATTTGGGTCTAGGCCAAATCCAGGAATCCTAGAAATCTACAGAACTAGGTTTTTTTTTTTTTTAATCTTGTCATTGAATGCTGAGGAAAGCAAAGTTCAAAAAAAAATATAAGCCAAATATTCCAGCATAAGTTAATGACAGACTAAGTTAGAACTGTTGGTTAAGTGTTCTTTCTGCTTTTCCTAGAACACAACCTAGGCATAGGCTGGGGAACAACATCAAAAGAGAAGCATATGAAAATTAAGAGGTATTACCAATAACGGAGGCACCTATATTATAGTAGAAGAAATGCCCCATACAGTAACGAGAGTAGTATTTTTTCAAATGTGTTCTGTAGACCTGCTGCCATCAGGATGTCCTAGATTTCTGGGGAAAGTTATTAAAGTGTGTATATTTCTGTTTTTCACCCCACCCTCACCCAGAATTAAACTCTGTGGTGGGGAGAGCACGGGTAACTGCATTTTTACAAAGCCTCCTCAGTGGATTCTCACACTCAACAACAGCATGTGTCACACCCTCCACGGCAGCCTTCACACCACACAGCACTTAACAGGATGTGTCAGCTGCACACCATCTGTTGTAACCACTGCATTTTATTTTTGGACTTTTAAAAGTATTTCAGGTAGTACTGAGGAGAAACACGGCATCCCAGATTTCAAAGGTATTTTCCTATATTTACACCCATGTGAGCTGGGCCGGCTCCATACGTTTCTGCTCTTCTGTGACAGTGCCCTCCAAGACAGTTATCTACTATCTACTTTGAGAGTGTCCTTCATAGTGAAGAAAGGGCAGGGGTAGAGAGAGCAATTGCCTGCTCCTACTGTCAGGGCTTCATATGCTTGTGGCCAGGTTGTCTTCCAAAGTCAATCCTCCTTTTCTTCTTGAGGGCAGAGTTCTGGAGAAGTCATTGTAAGTAGTCAGTATGGTACAGAAAGAACAAAAACGAGATTGGTACTCCAGTCTGAGGTCTTAGGGGAAGGTAGATTTGTTTTCTCAAATTTATTTTTAAATCATATATGGAAACAGCCCTAAGAGACCACCAATACCAATCAAAACACTGTGACCTGTATTAGGGTCTCTCTAGGAACAGAATCAATATAAAATCTATGGATAGTTGTACAAGGGCTTTACTAGGTAGGCTTACAAGATCAGAAGGAGAAGATTCACAATTACTGCATATGTGATTGGAAGTCTAAAAATCCAAAATTGCCATCTGAGCAATGGAGAGCCAGAGGATCTAGCTAACAGTTGAAGGTTGAAGGCCTAGAAGCTCACTGTAGAGTCACCAGTGTGAGACTTTTTATTTGGCCCAAGCTATAAGCTTATTGGTTAGTACCTCTCCATATACCCTACCTCAGTTTTTGAATTCCCATCTCTGTGTTAGACTAATGAAGTCCTCCGGCTTGTAGCAAGGGACTTGTCCCCAGGGAGACTTACGTGAGGTGAGGGACAACAGGCCTACAGTTATCCAACTCGGCCAGTGCCTGGATGAGCAACTATGTCTAGTTCAGGAGTGAGATGTTAGCAAAACTATTTGGCCACAGTTCTGAAGCCATGTTCACCAATCAATATCATCAGTAACAAAGGTGATATTTTCAATTGTATATGTCTGCCTCCTAACACCATCTCTCGGCTGGTTCCAAAATCAGTCTGCCTAAAGCTCCCACAGTGTGTGTAACTATAAAGGAATTTCAGAAATATGAGAAGGCAAATTTCAAGAAGACAATAAATATGGATTTAGATGACATTTGTATCTTCAGTATGCCAGTGTTCCAGTTAGTATGGGTAGATAACCAATTACCTCAAAATGTAAAATGTAATGGCATAAAACAACCCTTTGTTATACTCATGATTATGAGGACTATGGGTTCAAACAGGGCACACAGAGGATAGCTCTTCTCTGTTCTGAAGTGACAGGAATTATCTGAAAACTTGTTGCCCTGCATGACTGGCAATTTACATTGCCTGTTGGCTGCAGGGGGTGGTCTCAATTTTTGTTCCTCTGTACGTGGTCTTCTTGTGGGCTGATTTGGGCTTCCTCAGAGCATGGTGGCTGGATTCCAAGAAAGCATGCTGAGAAGAGGAAGGAGGGAGGAAGAGAGAGAGGGAGGGAGGGAGAGAGGGAGGGAGGAAGACAGTATGAACAGGAAGAAGCTGATAGCCTAGCCTTGGAAATCACATAGCATCGTGTCTGCTATATTCTCTTCATTGAAGTGGTCAATCACAGACTCTGCTCAGGTTCAGGGGAAGGGGAAAAAGAAATAGGTTTGGGAAGAACACATGGGTCCAAAATTTTGCTGCAGTCATTTTGGAAAATACCATTGTCTTAGTTTCTTTTCTCTCATTTCTGAGACAAAATACCCAACATCCAAAGTTAAAGGGGAAAAGCTTTATTTAGCTCACAGTTGGTAAAGGTTTCAATCCATAATTGACTGGCTCCAAGGCTGGCTTGGCATAAGGGCAACAGTTCATGGTGGCTGACAGGAGGTAGCAAAACAAGGGGGCCTTCATCCCTATAATAAAACCACTTTCTACATCCTGCCAGATCTGACTTCTAATAGTTTGTCTTGTTAAACAAATTTCTATGTTCATACTTTTTTCTTCTATTATCTTTATCCAGTTTTAGGATTAGCACAATGTTGAGTTCCTAAAATGAGGGGAGAAGTGTTCCTTCTTTTTTCTGCTTTAAATGTTTGATATAATTTATCAGTTAAAATGTATATGAGCCTGCTGTTGGCATACAGGTAGGTTTTCAAGCTAGGAATATACTTCCTTTAATAGGTGCTACTCAAATTTTATATTTCCTCCAGAGTTAGTTTCATTAATTTGTCTTCCAACATACTTCTTAGAAGTTGTCAAATTTATTTCAAAAAAGATTTCTGTAATTTGCTTTTTATATCCTTTTAAATTCTTTAAAATCTGTGGTAATGTCTCCTAGATCTTGATATTATAATTTTAAAAATGTATAATTCATATTATGTAATAGGAAGTAAAGGTCTAAAGGAGCAGGAGAAGTGGGAGGGGTACGGGAAAGGAAAGAAGGGAAAAGAAAAAATATGAGAAAAGGAAAAAAATGGGAACAAAGTCTTTGCAAATACGGAAGGGTGGAGGAGGTGAAGGGAGGGCAAGGGAAGGGGAAAAATATAAGAATCAAGATACTCACGTAATGGTACAAGATCCCAATGATGAATGTAACTGTATTTTATACCTAAAATGTACCAATAAACTTAATAAGGAAAAAAACCACAAAAAACAAAAAAAACCAAGGGTGCCTTTACAGCGTCTTTCTGCCCCTTTTGTCTTATCCAGAGTATCGGAGAGTAGGGTGGTGCCAAACCAATCAGTTGATTTAGTAGTCACACACCCTTAATCCCAGTGACACACGTTCTAGACTCAGCCACCTCTGAAAAAGCCCTATGACCACATGAGGCCTTGGAGGAACATCTAGACGTAAACCATAACATTCCGTCCCTGGCCCCTCAAAGACTCATGCACATCCCTTTATGCAAAAGGCATTTAGTCCTTTTCCAAGAGTTGCCCAAGTCCTAACAGTTTCAGCATTGCTGAAAAGTCCAAGTCCAAAGTCTCCTCTGACATATAGGTCAAACTTTTAGTTGCAAGCCTTTGTACAAATGAAAAGAAAGTTAAACACTTCCAACATTCAATGGCACAAGATAGACATTTCCATTCCACAACTTACAAACAGGAGGATACAAAGGAACGGGACCAAAGCAAGTCCAAAATCCAGCAGGGCAAACATTAAGTCTCACAGTTCCACTTCCAGCATCCCTGGCAACCTGTGGCAAGTTGTGAACTTTGAATGGCTTTTGTGGTTCTGCCCCTGTGGCCCTTCTGGTGGTTGTAGCTCCTATGGCTTCTCTTTTGGGCTGGCTCTGCTCCCTCCTTGCAGTTTTCCTCAGACAATCCACATTCCTGGCTTCTTCAAAATTCTGAGGTCTCCACTGCACCTTTGGCTTCACACTCACAGCTTCACACACTGCCCTTGCAGGGGCACACTGCCTGGCCACCCAGGCCTGCTTCTGAAATCTGGGTGGAAGCCTTTCTGACCCCACAACTCTTGCATACTGCATGCACCTAAAACCAGCACCACATGAATAATGCCAAGGTCTGCTGTCAGCTGGAGCAATAGCCAGGGTTCCTTTTCTCTTGGCTGTAGGGATCTAGTGCCTCTTAACAAAATTCCTAGGAACAACTTCCCTAGGCTGCCACCATTCTAGAACATGGTGCTCTGGGGCTCTCTTCTCAAAACAAAGTCTTTCACTTTTGCAATTTTGAGGCTGCAAAAGGTGGAGTCCTGCTGCTTCTTGTGATGCCCTCAGGACATCTTTTCTATTCTCCTGTTCATTCTCAGCAATCAAGATCACCTCTGCTCTATCTTTGCAGGCTGCAACTTTACTAGAGCTTCCTTCCTGGCCACACTCAAAATGTTTTAAATCATTCTGCTAGGATCTTTGCTCTTGATTCTCAATATAAATCTGGCTAAAAGCCCCCAACAGTAGCCATGCCATCACCTCAACATTAGCCTGCCTTGAAATTTCTTCTGCCAGATAAATTAGTCCACTGCCCTTAATCTCAGTCTTAGGCAAAGTCTCTTCACATGAGCAAAATGCAGACAAACTTTTTGCCAAGGCATAATGCACACTGTCTGGAGACCAGCAGCTGATGTAATCCTTCTTCCTAGCAGAAACTTCCTGAGCCTAGTCTTTATTGGCAGGATTTCTGTCAACCTTCTGGTCTTCTGAGCTCTGACCAGAATCTCCTATACAGTATAGCCTAAGGTGTTCCAGCTCTACCTTTTCGGTCACCATCTATGAACCTTTCCAAACTCTTCCCACAAGCCAATCCCAAAGGCGCCTCAACACATGGCCAGGTATAGTCATAGCAACATCCCCACTTCTCTGGTACCAAATTCTATCTTAGTTACTTTTCTCTCATTGCTGAGACAAAATACCTGACATCCAAAGTTAAAGGGGAAAAGATGTATTTAGCTCACAGTTTATAGAGGTTTCAATCCATAATTGGCTGGCTCCAAAGCAGGGTCACACATGGTAGGGAGCAACAGTTCATGGTGGCAGAAGACATAAAAAGCAAGCAAGCAAGGGACTTTAACAGCATCTTTCTGCCCCTTAATCTATCTAGGCTACTGGGATTATGGTAGTGCCAAACCAATCAATGGACTGATTTACTAGTCACACACCCTTAATCCCAGCATGATGCACTCTAGATTCAGCCACCTCTGAAAAAGTCTCATCTAAAACTGCATGAGGCTTTGGGGGGACAGTTAGACATAAAGTATAACAACCATATACTGTAGCAGACATCTCTGCTGAGTACTAGCTGGCTATATATATAAGTGGCACATGCTTCCTGCTTTTCCATAATCAGCTATATTGTTTTATCTTAGGAGCCTGACCAAAGCTTTATATGACTCAAATGGACATGATAGCAGAGTTGACTTAGCATTGGTCTTTTGCTGAGACTTATGAAGACCTCTATGAAGTAGCAGGGCTTGGCTGAGTTCACTTCCAGTCAAAGTCAACCTGGGTCCAACCAAATCCCTTCCCCTGAATTATGGCTTCTCACTGACCTTATGGGTTGCTAGTTAATTACAATCCAGTCTCAGTACCCTTTGATCTCTCCAAGCAAGACAAGAAGAGCCTTCCCCCTTTACATCCCTGCCTGCATATCAGCTATCCCTACCTGCATATCAGCTATCCCTGCCTGCATATCAGTCATCGCCAGATGCTTCTGGATGCTTCACACTGTGCCACTAAATGTCTTTGAAGCATACCCTTCCCATGCTTGTAGTCAATAAAATACTGGGTGCCCTTGGCACCTCTTGTCTTTGCTGCCCCGAGTAGCTTAGATCAGCCCAAGACCCAGTTCTAAGTCTCATTTCTTGTCTTTATTCTTGTCATCTTGTGTTGTAGTGCCACACAGGACACTGTAGACTTACTGCAGAGGTCTATGGTAACACCCCTTTTTTCATTCCCTATAATATGCAAAGAGTAGTCTATACAAAGAGTAGCAGAATATAGGATGAATTGTTTTCCTCTAATAAGTTTATAAAACTGGTGTTATAAGAAAATGCTACAACTAGGCCATAGCTTATGATATTGTGGGTTTATATAGTCATTCTTTGTGACAGCCTACTCTGAATTGTTATGAACAAATCTGAAGCTCTGTCCTTCAATATACAAATGCAAAAGAGGTGGAAATGGGCACCAAGTGGGTAATTGGATGAAAAAGAGAACAAGGTGTTTCAGACAGTGCTGTTATATGGTAGAGAACAAGATGGAAGTTGGCCCAAACAGACAGATTGGCACATAGGAAAAAGAATCCAGGGAAGTGTTTGTGAAATTGCCCTAACACTGATCTGAAGGTGTTCTGGATTCAGATACAAATATTGAGCAACTTTGTATTTTTATATCATTTTTTGTAAATTTATTTTTCCCAATATTTTATTATAAAAAATGTCAAACATACAGGTTAAAATAATTCAACCTGTCAAGTAGAGTTCAATATTTGTTATGAGATAAATTTTTGAATTTATTTATTTATTTAGCTAGTTGTACTGGTTGCCATGAGCTGGGTTCAGATTCATAGCCTGATACCCATCTGATCCCAGAACAAGAAATTTGTGTGAACACTTGAGTTTGTAAAACACTTGAGTTTCAAAAAGGGTTCAAATCCATGAGGAAAAGGTGTAGAAAGTGTAAGAATAGAGGGTAAATGACACCTCTAGCTCTTTCTAAGAAATTTTGAGACAGAGTCTTGATAATTTTCCCAGGCCTCCCAGAGTGCTGGGATTTACAGGTATGTGCCACCACACCCGGCAAAATTTAAAATTTATTTTAAGACAACATCATGATCATGAAGAGAGTTGCTTTATCCTTGCTTGGTTAGGTATTTTTAAAAAGATCAGTATCAGGCTGGGAAGAGGCAGCAGCAATCAGTGGTGGCATTGGGGAGTACAGAATGGGAGCTGCTCACTTGGAGATGTTGCTCATGTGGTTAGCTGTTACTAGTCTGCAAATGAAACCTTAGATCATCATATTTTTGTTAAATATCCCCATGATGAAGGCTGCAGACCTTACTAGCATGATTTGGGTACTGGTCATTGCAAAGCAACTCCCACATGGGCAGCCAGTTCCCTTTGTCCCTTCTGTGCTTAGCCCACACTGCTGCCAGTGATTCCTGGAAAGGACCCGTCACTGCATCACCAGTTCTAACCTGAGGAAAAGTATACCATAGCCCCTTTGTGGATTCAACCCGATTCTTCTATTGATTCCTCATAGTTCTTCAAAGACTGAGTTGAAATTAACAATAAATGAGTAACTGGGCATAATGAAATGAAACATATATAAGACAAACTCATAGCACTTTTAGATGCGGCTGCTCTGAGATCTCAGGCTTAGGACTGCTCTGGGATCTTCAAAAGGGCCATTTCCTTCCTCCACATGGCAGGGAACAGCCCTGACCACATTCTACACTGCTGGAAAGGGGGAAGGAATTTTCTCTGCCTTTCAGTCTGTGGCTATTTCCTCCTCCCTCACTCAGCTGGAATCTTCCTATTTCCAGAATGAGAAGTGGACAGTCCTTTCCGGAAAATCTGTCCACCCTATTCCTCTTCCTACCCAATCACTTTGTGGTCTGGTTCTTTGACTCTTGCAGGTTATCCATAAATAAAATAGTCCGACATCAATATCTTCTTAAGTTTGGTTTATCCATTCTTGAGCACCATGAAGAGAGGAAGGCTGCAAGCCTATTCCATTCCTTCCATGGTCTCGTCTGCAGAGTGAAGCGATCGCACAGCAATCTTCTCTTTCCCGCAGATCTCTGCAGTTGGTCTCCTGTGGCCCCAGCTGGAACACTCATACAATTAAGAAAGAGAAAAGATCCTTTCATTCCAAAGTAACAAAAATATTTGCAGCGATATCAATCCAATTCATATGACCATTCAGAGAATTTAGTTGGTTTATCTCAACATTTGTGTAGAAGTAAACAATGACATCAGTTTTCCCAAAAGCAAAGGGTAGGGGTGCTTCCTGATTCCTTGATTTATATTTATATATCAAAATACATTTAAAACTATTTCCTAAAAACAAAGATAGTCTTTTCTACAGGCAAATTCAAAAGGTGCTTTCAATTTTGAAATCATATTTCCCCCCAATTTTCTAATGTTATCCAAGTTTCTAGGCATCCCACAACATTTATTCATTTTTTAACTGTCAAAGATTTGAAGTGCCTGTGTTTAACACATCTTTACAGAACATATTTAACTATTGTATTTGTTGATGGTGATGTACATTTTCAATCTCCATAAGTGCATACTGCCTGTGAAGAAATCAAGAATGTCTGTGTTTTTAAATAATTTGCTATAATGCAGGAGTGTGCATTTTCAGAATAAGGTAAGACAAAGTTCATCTCTTAGTTTTACAACCTGTTAGGGTTACCCTAGTCACTGGACAGCTTCATCCTTTATTTTTACACTATCCACAAATTTTTTTCTCATGATTTGAGCCTATTTTGAGTTACAAGCTCAAGTGTTCTCAGAAGATTCTTGTCCTGGGGTCAAATCGATGTTGATCTATGAATCTGAACCCAGCTCACTGCAGCCAGCACCTTACCCTACAATGGAAGCTGTATTATTTCATTTTCTGTGACTCAAACTAATTACAACTCTTGGCCAATATCCTACCAAGCTAGTGGAAAATTCAATGTCATATTTTTGCCATACATCTTTTTTTGTGGTGCCAGGGATTTAAACCAGAACACTGGGCACGGTAGGCAAGTGTTCTACCATCGAGTTACTTAAATATTAGCTTTTTTTTTTTTTTTTTTTTTTGTAGGGAAGGAACTTTGCTACCCCTTTCAGGAAAATGTATGAGATTTTGAGAAAGGAAAGAAAATACCTATAGGCTTCAGTTCACCTTGGTAGTCACTGATATGCTTGTTGCTGAAATCTGTAAGGTCTCTTGAATAATCTTACTTTGTGCTGAAGCTGGAGACACTGATGCCCAGAGATCTGCCTTTCACTCTCTAAAATGCTTCTAGGGTGTTAGTGTTTCTGGATGGTTGGTGTTGGTCTCAGTCTCACCTTATATAGAAAATCTTTGAATCCAAAATGAAGCTGAACAGAACACACAGAATTGTAAGAAAGACAGAGATTTATTAAAGACGAGTACACACCTCAGATCAAGAGTGGGTGATGAGAAAACCCAAGAGCAAATTTGACTCAGAGTGGTCCTGTCTGCTTTAGGCTTTGAGGTTTTTATTGGGGCCTTTCCTGGATTTGGGTGTGTGGGGTGACTGACACCTGAAGGACTCTGTCCAATTAATTGAAAGTCTCCACCCTCATATTGGTAGGGGGTAATATTTACTTTATATGGGCCTAGATAGGGAAGGGGAGGGTGTCAAAAACACAAAGCTAATGATATTATAATGACCAAGGGGTTGGTTGTCTTCAGGTACTCTGAACCAGTTAGGGTACATGTTCCGTGCATGGGCTCATCGTGAAGGCCAAGGAGGTGTGATAAGGGAAGGAGCGTATTTCTTAGGCTCATGTCAGGATATTAAGGCCATACAGTGAGGGCAGGACCATACTTCTTAGGATGTTAAGGAAATCTTTTGTGAACCTAAAACCAGGATGTCTCTCACCCTTTCTATCTCCCGCCTCAGTGGGGCATAGGTCTCTACCACAAAAGCCATAAAAGCGAAGCCCTTTCCATTGGACTACCACTGACAAAACCTCCCAACCCTCAAACTCCATAGTTTCTTCATCAGTTAGGGCTTTTGAAAAACAAAACTAAAACAAAGGCCAGGGTGCAGTTAAGAGAGCAGCCCCCTCAGAAATGCTTAAGGGAAATATCTGACCCCAAGCACTTAGTGATTTTGTCTGTTTTCTTTATTAGATAAGGGTATTTGACATATTTAATTTCAGTCTAGGGCCTTAGCTAGATTCCACCACATTAGGAAAATCTCACCTGTCTCTTGTTGCAAAGCTTTAATTCTAATAGAAGGGTTTTGACACAGGGGACTGATGGAGGATGTTTAGAGACTGGGGCTTTCTTTATAACACATCCATGAGTTATGTGCAAAGTCCTCTGTCTTGGAGGTGACAGGAGTGTTTCTAGAAATTTTTTGAGTGAAAGCAGAAAAAGAAAAGCAACTAGAATTGCATTTTAGAATTGGTATTGCTGGAGTAAAAAGGTGATGATGATTTAGTTGCTGTGCTCTTTCTTCTCATCCCTTCCTTTATTCACTTAGCAGATGCCTGTAGAGCTGCTATGTGATGGAAATCTGATTTTCCCTTTCCCCTTTCTTATAACAGAACCCTTGTTTTGCTTGGTGATCCCTGACCCACGCTACAAATCCCTTTGATTTGGTGGGACTGGTTCCAGCCTTGACTCCAGAAGCAAACACATGATGTGCGTCAGGCCAGACCTCACATCCTGCTGACCATAGTGAATGTGTCACCAAGGTGCGTGTGATGCAACCAGGGATCGTACATCTAAATTCCTTAATGCCTATGGTAAAACTATGAAAATAAAACACATCATATTGTCAAAATTGAAACTGAAAGTTCAGGTTGTAAGCTTGGCGATGTAGGGGGTCATCCTAACCACAAAGGCAGACTTTAGAGTAAAGAAGTGTGAGGAGTAAGAAAGAGTCCAAAAGACTGCTAGGACCTCTTTGTCTACCCTGGCTGATTACCCTCTGGACTTTGCAATGATATGAGCTTTTTTTTTTTAAGGTCAGTTTGGGTCACATTTTTGTCCCTTGCAACTGAGCATGTCCGATTGAAGTAACCTGGAATACTGGCCCCATGCCGCAGGGTATAGCTATGAGCAGTGCCCCAACATTTAATACTTGTGCCCTATAAACTAAATCAGAATAAATTATAAAACCATCTCAGCCTTTGCTATGACATAATAATTAGTTGTATCCACTCAGGAAAAAACAAAACTATTCTGTTCCATCCAGCCTGAGTATTTTATGAATATATTTTTTTAACAGTGAAGTCAGAAACCAGTTGAGAGATTTCAGATGGGAAGCCATAGAGCCACTATTGCATTGGTCACATTCTTGGCTTCCTGTCCCTACTGATAGTTTTTCTCTTTTGCCAAAGGTCTACATGCTCTTCGCAGAAATGATGTCTGTTTTTATTTTTTTCATACCTATCTGTGCCTCCTTGGGCAAAATATTTCATTTATGTGTTCTTAAATGTTCTCTTCACTGAAATAGGGGAAGAAATAGCTGCTGTCTTGCATAAAAGGATCTATTTCTCTGATGAGATCATGAGAGAGAGAGAGAGAGAGAGAGAGATTTGAAATTGTAATCCAAAGTAAATGAAAAGATAAAAATTCAGATTTTCTTTTTTGGTGGTACTGGGACTTGAATTCAGGGCCTTCACACTGAGCTATATTCCCAGCCCTTTAAAAACATTTGTTTTGTTTTGCGATAGACTCAGGTAGGACTTGAACTTGCAATCCTCCTGCCTCAGCCTCTCAAGAATGTTGGGACTATAGTAGTGTGTCACCATGCCTGACTAAAAATATAGATTTAAATAATCTATGAAAATCATACCTTTACTTTGAATTGATAACCTTAGAGATGGTGATCTCCTGGCAAATGTTTAACAACAGAATCTCTGCAGGAAGAAAAATATCCCAATTGATAATGTTTTTTTTTTCCCCAATTGATAATCTTGACTAGTTTTCATGGTATGAGTACTCCCAATATGGCCGATTTTAATCCACCAAATTGCTTGCAAAATTCCTTACAGTCAGATACTGTGGATTGTATGAGCCTGCATCAGCACATTGCTCAGATACACTGGCTAACCCCACCTGCCTCAGCTTCTCCGCTTATCAAAATACCTGTTTGACTAAATTCTCACTCAAGTACATTTCGTCTTCATGATCTCAAGAGTATCAGTGTGTCATTCACATGAATCCTGTATAAAATCATTATAATCATACAGCTTTCCTTGAAAAATGGCTATGACAATTGTTCTTTGTGCCATGACATGCTTGACAAGGTTCTTGGCATTGAAGCCACATCAATCTTTAGTGGCATTAGATTATTTTCTAGTTCTATAATATTTCTACCCCTTATTTGCAAGGAAATATTCTGGTTGTTACATTTAGGTAAACATGGTGCATATAATTCTAGTATTAGGACATTTAGCTGTATATATTTTAAACTGATGACCACTTCCTTGAGCTTGTATCTCCTACAGTTTCTTTATGTCTCTTTGTGAATTATTCAAAACAGTAAACCAAGGGTAGGGGGTTAAGCTCAGCAGTAGAGCATTTGTCTGGCATATGTCAGTCTTGGATTCAATCCCCAGGCTGTAAGCCAATCAATCAGTCAATCAAAAACCAACCAACCAACCAAATGTCCCTCAGTGAGGTATGTTTTCAGACAGTTATAAAGCACACCTTCAGCAAAACAAAAAGCTCAGTGATGAAAAAAATGTCAAGAATACATCAACTCTGCTATTGACAGTAACTCAAGATTCTACAAGAAACTGATCACTAGATCTTACTAGCCATGGACTTCCTTTGGAATTCCATGGTTGTGATGTGTAATCTTTCTGTACGTGATAAACTTCTCACAGCATTGGAGCTGCGCACAACCTCAGTCAGCCAGTGAGCGGGATGGAAATGGCTGGATGGAAAGTGGGAGGATGTCAAGTGGCAGGCTCTGCACTACAGAGAGCTTTCAGGCAGGGCTAACTGGCTGAAAGGGGTAATCTGCTGTTACCTCATTCTCTGGGGCTTGTTATCTTGCTTTCTTGTGATAAAGAAATATAGCAATTGATATTTGTAAAATGACATTATGTGTATGGTATACATGGCAAATTGTAATGGTAAAAGGTTGAAAATGCCTATCAGTAAAAGGCCATTAGTAGAGGACTAGTTAGCTCAACTACAGTACTTTCATATAATGGAATATCACGTAGCCATCTTGCAAAAGAATGGAGTTGATTGGATTCTGAGATGGAAAGATTTTTTGAGTGCACAACATTGACTTTAAAATACTACTTCGATTATAAAAAATAGGAGAAAAAAATGAGGAAATTGGTATGCTGGGCTGAGGGTGTAGCTCAGTGGTAGAGTACTTGTTTAATATACACAAAGATATGGGTTCAATCCCAAGTAATCAATTTTTTAAAAAACCAGCATATTGTCTACCTTTAGAGAGGGAAACTGATTACCTGGGAATAAAAATGGAAAGCGACTTTGCACTAAGTCTTCCACATCTTTTGGACTTTTTATGATCGGTATATCTTATTTATTCCAACACATGAGGGAGGATCAGAAAATATGGTTAATATTTAAAATTTATTACAGTAAAAGACCCATTGCTATCAGTCCTCCTCAAAATACTTGCTCTTATGTTGAATGAACACTCTTATTCTATTGTTCTTGCCACTTTCTGAAGCAGTTCTGGAAATACTCTTTAGTGAATTCTTTAGTTGTGCCATCCTGGGTGCCCTGGTGTCCTCAATCATTTCAAAGTGTTAACCTTCTGTGGCCATTTTGACTTTGAAGAAGAGCCAGGAGTCACAAAGTGCCAGATCCAGTGAGCAAGATGGATGAGAACAGACCATAATGATTTGTGAGTCTGCCACTACTTCGGATGGCACTCAACAGCAGCATTCACCATATTTTGATCACACTTTGTAAAGACACTCAGGAAAGAGGGCTTCTTCAGAAAGTGGAAAGAATGATGGGATAATTGTGTTCAAAGTGAGGGGGAGTATTTTGAGTGGGATTGATGGCAATATGTCTGTTAGTGTAATAAATTTCAAACAATGTAAACACTCATCATATATTTTGATCACACCTGTACACATGCACAAACTTTTTTCCATATATAATATTTTTTAAAGAAAAACCTTGTGGTGGGAAAATATATATATTTATTTAAACTATTTGTAAATGTCCAATTCTGTGGCATTAATACATTCACCATCTATACCCAAAACATTTCATCATTCACACCAAAAACTCTACAGCCATTAAACAATAACTCATTTTCTCCTCCCATCAACCCCCAGTAATCTCCATTCTATTTTCTGTCTCTATGAATTTGCCAATTCTAGGTGCCTCAAATAAGTGGAGTCATATGATATTTGTCCAGGTCTTATGTCACTCTCTTACATAAATTTTTTTCTAAAAACATCTGCAAATTCGATAGGTGTGAAAGTGTGAAATTACTTTAGAAACAGAGAAAATAGATCTTGTGAAATGTGTGAATGTGCCTTGGACAAGGTAGCTCATACCTTGTTTCCTAGAAACTGCATTGTAACCTTTAAAAGGCTAACTAGTGGCCCTGTGTGCTAATGCTTGTTTAATCTCAGAAAATGAAGTCAAGTAGTCAGCATTCCCCATCTGTTTTGACTCATATATGGCTGCTTCACCAGAGCTCCTAATGACCTGCAGAGGGTCCATGATTACTTTCTTTTTTGCACTGGAGATCGAACTCGGCACCTTGCACTTGTAAGGCAGGAGGCGGAACCACTGAGCTAAATCCCCAGCCCCTACATGACTACTTTCTAAGATCTTGTGGAGATCTCTGTATGTTATCTTTCTGCAGACTCATCCTTTAACATCCAAAGATTTTCAGAGTGGTGCATGATCCAAAAGAAGGATAAGTACCACTGCTAAATAGTATAATTAATGCTGTTTTCTCCCATGGAATATACACAAAAGGCCTCTGTTCATTAACTAGTTTGTCTAAGTCTATGATTAATGAATGCACAACAAAAGATAAGTTCCTGACATAGGCTTTACTTAAAAAGTGATCTTAGAGTTGTCATATGTAATGAAAATAACATGTTATTTGATTTGGTGGCTCATAGGAAAAAAACATAGTATCAGGATACCTTAATACAAAATTATTGTGAAAGGGGTTGAAGCTCTTTTCCCATTTATTTTATAAATATTGAACACCTACTATGTGTCAACAGTAGTGTAAGGACCCAGAATACAGCAGCAAATGAAACTATGTTTCTATCACAGGCTTGCATCTTATTTGGATCTCAGAACCCATTTGAGGCCTTGATGCTGTCAATCCCTTGCTGCGTGTGCAAACACCTGGGTGACCCAAGAAAGTCCTGAACTCTGGGAGGAGCACCAGCACATCTGCTCCTGCAGGAATGTTGTCATGGGCTGGAGCAAGCAGGGCCAATCACAAGGGCAGAGGAAAGGGCAGGCAGCACTGCCAGCGTGGCTATCTGGCTAGAGCCTCGTATTCACAGGACCTTCAAGTTTACATTTTGCCATCCTTGTCACTCATCAGGTATTTATTACCTCATTTGTGTGTTAATACTGCTAATTATTAAATATTTATTAATTTATTATTTATTTAATAATTATTAAATATTATATATAAAATTTATAACTATACCATAATATTTTTAACATGGTAAGAGACACAAAAATGGCCCAGGCTTCAAATTTACCTTGTGTGTCATCTTCCCATTGTTATAACAATACATCTGAGAAAGTCAACCTAGAGGAGGAAATATTTGTCTCATGGTTTAAGAGGTTTCAATTCATGGTAAACCGGCTCCCTTGTAGAAGGGTATGGTAGAGCAAAGCCACTCACCTCATAGTGGCTGGGAAGCAGAGAAAGGGGAAAAACCTAGAGAAGAAGCCAGAGACCAAATACACGATTCACAGCCAGGCTCCCAGTAACTTGCTTCATACATTTAGGTCCCATTGTCTAATAATTTCATTTAGCTAATGAACTCATCAATGGATTAATTCACTTGACATTATTATAGCTCTAATGACCCAATTACTTCCTCAAAGCCCATCAGCTGGCACCCAGGCCTTCAGCACAATAAGCCTTTTGGGGACATTTTAGATTCCAACTATAATACCTCAAAAGGCCCAAATATAAAGACAATGCTTTAGAGAAATGTTGCGTGAAATCAAATCCTGTATCTACATCTTAGTTCTCTAATATCTTGGCTGCATATCATTGGTAAGTTTCTTCTTTTTTTTTTTTTTTTGGTACTGGGGATTGAACTTGGGTCCTTGCGCTTGCGGGGCAGGCAGCGGAACCACTGAGCTAAATCCCTGGCCCAGTTGGTAAGTTTCTTAACCATGATCAATCTATCTGCATAGAGAGAGGAATTGTATCTCAGGATGGATTGTAACAAGAGCCTTCCCTGAAACTAATTTAGGTGAGATTAAGAGTTTTGGACTTTGAGTTGATATTACAATGGGAGACTTTGGAGAGCCAGGGATGGTGAATCTATTTTGCGTGCAGGATAGACATGGCTCACTGGGGGCCAAAGGGTAAACTGGGACAGGCGGGAGTCCTTCCTTTCCTCAACACATCCATATTCCATTCCCATTACCTATGAATATTACCTTCTGTAGCAAAAAAGACTCTACAGGTGTGACTAGAGGGACCTCAAGATGGAGATATTATCTAATCATGAGTCCTTAAAGTAGAAAAGGAGAGGGAAGACTATCTCAGAGTGATGAGATGTTGAAGGATTTAACCTGCCACTGCTGCCTTTAAAGTTAGAGGAAAGGGAAAACAGGAGGCTGGGAAACCAAAGCACAACAGATCCTACCCAGGACCTATAAAGGAATGTAGCCCTCATAATACCCTGGTTTTAGCCCTGTGAAATGGTCAAGACTTCTGACCTCAGAGCTGAAGGGTAATTTGTGCTGATTTAAGCCACTAAACATGTAGTAATATAGTAGCAGTAGAAAACCAACTGTCTTCTAATTCATGAAGTTTGCTTTTTAGAACTAAGTTTGTTAGTAGATCTGAACAACTTGCATCAATTGCCTACTTTGTAGTAAGGATTAAATAAATGTTGGTATTTTTCAAAGGTAGGAAGAAGCTAGTATATGAATAATTCTATGAGATAATATAAACAACACAACTAGGAACTATTTTTAAAAGCCTATAATTAAGTTTCCAGAGAGAATTCACTGAGATTATAACAGATATTTCTAAGGTAAGTGCATATAACTCAGGCAGCAAAATCAAATGCATGTGCAGCTCTGCAGGTAACAAAGAAAGAGATGAGCTAAGAGCTGGCTGTACCTGACTGGAGAGGTGGCACCTCTGAGGGGCAGACCCTGGTCTCACTGGTGACAATGAATATGTAGTATAGGCCTGCTATTTTCAGATACTTCAAACTTTCAAGAAATTTGAAATATTTACCTTCTTCTATAAAATTCCCTTTTTTCTTTCCTTTTTTTTTTTTTTTGTAGGGATCAAACTCAGGGCCTTGTACATGCTGGTAAGTGTTCTGCACTGAACTATATCCCCAGCCCAAATCTCTAATTTTTAAATTCTGGAAATCAATTCACATTTAAACACACACACACATACACACAATTTTCAGGCAAAACAGATCATGTTTATGAGCCATACCAGGGCCATAGGTCCTTGGTTGTTTCTTTTTTCTCATTCTGGGTATCAAACTCAGGGCAGTGTGTGTGTGTGTGTGTGTGTGTGTGTGTGTGTGTGTGTGTGTGTGTGTGTTATGCAATACTCTACACTGGAGCTACATGCCCAATCTGGCAAACTGCTTTTGAATGTAGTTTTTGGGCTCTCACAGTCTTACATCATAAAAGCATCTTTCACAGTGCTTTTGGTACTCTAAATCTAAGAAACAATGACTTTTATAAAGTTTTTCAAAAAGACAACTTCAAATTGAGTTCAAATCAAATTTTATTAAAATTATTTGGCAATTCCGGGAGCAGTACAAAGGTCTACGACCATAGGACGCATTAGACATGGGCTTGTTTTGGTTTACTGTAGGTTTGAGTACATTATATTTTAAAGTAAATTCCCTGCCTTTCAGCTCATTACCAAGAGAAAAATTGCCTTAAGTTTCTCTATTACCCATAGAAAAGGAATTTGTAAAATATTGAAAAAATAAAATCCAAAATCCAAAAATTCTCTTCAAATATTAAGAGCATACAAAGTATATTAAAAACATCTACATTTAGTCCTCCAGATAATAGAGCAGACAGTTGATATCTGGATTCTTGTTTATACTTACTGCTAATTACAGTTCAGAGACTAAAGTATTTCCAAAAGGTTAAAAAAACAAAACAAAACAAAATAAAAACCTCCTTGAAGCTCCCAGTATGGTTGCAGTGGAATTAAAGGATAGAACCAGAAGAGCACTTGATTTGGCCTTTAAAATTTCAAGACTTTTTAATGGTATTTTTTTTTTTGCAGTAGCTCAGGGCATTATTTGCTTATTAATGCCTTATCATTAGTATCTGTCTTACAGTAGATCTAAGTATTGGCTTATTTATGTGTATTACTGGACATCAAACAGTGGAAGGCCTTCTGGTCCAAGGCAAACATTCAGCAGACCTTATAGCAAAAAACTGCAGAGTTGGTGCTTCTTAATTGTTCTCCAGTGAACCTGAAGTTGGCTGTAAGACAAGATAAGAGAAAGCTGTGAAAGAATCTTCAACAAGGCATTATCGTTTGTTCAAAGTAGTCTTAATTTTCTGGCACTATATGAAAATTTGGCCATGGCAGTGAAGCCTTTTTGTTTTGTTCCAGTGATAAGGATATCTTATATTTCAGAATGTACAAGGTAAAGACATAATAGGGAAATAACATGAGAAAATTCTACCCTTGCTTCTCTCCAAGGCTGTGCTTTCATTAATAATCAAAGGGATTGTTTTCAGTCTCTTTTTTCATATACTGTCTACTTTTGGACATTCCAATAACTAAATAAAGCCCATTCCTCCCAAGAGCCAATTTATTTCACCAGATATAGAAGACAGACATATCACATTAGTGTTAGTTGGTTGCCTGATTACATTTAAGTGCAAATGCTTGTTCCTCAAGAAGAAACAGGGGCTGACTGGTGTATGGCTCACTACTAGAGGAACTGCCTATCATGCACAAGGCTACCACATACACACATACACACAATGCTAGTTAAGTCCATTTTCACTTATCTGTGATCTAAATAATATCATATCTCAGAGAAAAAGCAATCAAAACAGACAAGTTACATCAGAAGAGTCTCAACTTTACAAAGGCTAACTATGCAACTTATATGTGTTTCCCCAGCAAATTAGACCTAGTGTAAGACCGAGGGCCTTACCAAACGCTCCGAGGAGCTGACTGTAGCGAAGGACACCCGGGAAGGAACACACCAGACAAGATGGAAAGTAAAACAGACCTTTATTAGTCTGGCCAGATGGCACTCCCAAAGCCAAGTAGCTTAGAGAGGCAACTGGCTCAGAGGGTGAGGTCCTGTTATAGGAGATGCTAGAGGGGAGGTGGCAAGCAGAAACACAGAAGCAAAATGCAGAAGGAACTTTTACAGATTGTTCTTAAGATAATATGTTCAGATATGGAGTTGGGCAAGCATGACGGAACAATGCACACACAACAGACCTTCCTGCCACAACAACAAGCACATCCTTGGAACTCAATGTCTACCTGGTGATCCGTAACAGAAAGAGACAAGTTGGGGCCCTATTACAAAATGGAGTAACTGTTGTTCAGTCTCACACTAGGAATAGTAAGTCATAGCAGTAACATTTCTATCAAGTAAGATTTTACTCATTTCTCAAACAAAGAGAAAACATTTTCTTTAAGAATGAGCATACACTTTGAAGTTTCTCAATGATTAATTCTTTGTATCTAATTTAATGTTTTTTAAAAAATTAATTTAAATATAGTCTCCAAATTTTAAGAAATAATTATATATTGAGTCTTTCCCTGGAGTTAAAGTTCAGCTCATTCTTCAAGAGTGCTTCTTCACTTGAGGAATTCAAATATTTAAAACAGCAGGAGTACATACAACAGAATATTACTAATCCATAAGACATTTAAACCCAGAAGAGAGAAATTATACTTACAAATGGAGTCCTGATCCCAAATTTGCTGTGGAATGTCATGGTGACTTTGTTTTTATGTCCTGTTCTTTGATCAAAAGCATGGCATGTATCAAAAGGTGGACTGTAAAGGTGAAGGCTCACGGCAGGTTCTGTATGGCTGATATTCTCTACTCGATGTAAGCCAATGGAATCTGAACAGTATCACAAAGGGAAGAAAAGATGCAGGAGCTTAGATGATAGCTGAGGTTAAAAATTTGTTAATCATCTATGATTTTGAATAAATATGGAGGTATATGGAATTAACAGAAATTAGTTAGAATTTCTAGTTAAAATAGTAAGTGATGTGCATGCATTCACCTTTGCTCCTTCCTAAAAACCCCTTTCCCTTGCAATAAAAGAATTTTTTAAAAAGACACTGACATACAGAAGCAAAGAAAATAGGAAAAGAGAAAACATTAATAAAAGTGTGAAAGCTTGAAAGATGGATGGCTTTGCAAAGAGAGATAGTGAGATCTTACACGATTTGTGGGGAAATCCAGGAAGTAACCTGATTTGTATCTTGAAACTCTCAATTGGCTCAGGAATTGGCAGTGAAGAGAGAGGTAAAATACACTAACTGATTGGAAGCCCATTTAAGGAGAAGAATCTAAAATCTCTTTCACCAATTTTCCTTCCCTTTTCCTCCAGAAGACTGAGATCTATTCTCTGCAAAGAGTACAATCAGTGGATGAACTGGAGACTGGGTGGACACCAAGAAAAAACAGGTGCATTAAGTAAAACTTTAAGTAGTGAATAATAAGATTCCTGTTTTTCCCACCATCCAGGTGCCAGACAGGATTTTTTCCTCCAGGAAGAAGATGGGAAGCAGTTCTCAAGGCATTTTATTGCTCAAGCAAAAAGCCCTAAAGATACTGATATTGGGAATTCCTCACGGACAGGTCTCCACCAGATAATCAAAGTAAAATCTACTGACAAGTCCCATTCCTGTGTTCAGAGCTATCAATTAACTTTTTTGTCCCTGGTTTTTACACATTACCATATAATCAGATATTGGAGCTCGTTTCTAGTATGGAAAACAGACCACAGCTACCTGAAAAAGGCAACTTGAAACACAGGCTACTTAGAAGACTTTAAAAAAGCCAAACATGGGCCGGGGATTTAGCTCAGTGGTTCAGCTGCCCCCGCTGCTGCCTTGCAGGCGCAAAGACCAGAGTTCAATCCCCGGTACCAAAAAAAAAAAAAAAAAAGGCCTAACATAGAGGCCAGGGATTTAGCTCAGTGGTGCCTCCGCCGGCCTGGCAAGCACAAGGTCCTGAGTTCAATCCCCGGGAACAAAAAAAAGCCTATCATGAATGTCCCATGAGAGATAAAGTCCTGAACAAGGGACCAGAAAGTAAAAGAGCTTTTAGAAATAAATACCTGAATAGCAGAGTTGGCAGAAAAAGCTGAAGGGGTTTAAAAAAAAAAAAAAAAAGACATGTAGAAAATAAGACAGAGGGGGGAAAATCAGAGGAATAATTCAGAATTTTTAAAATCTTAATTTCAGAAACACCACTACAATGAGACATAACCCAAGAGTACTTCTTTGAGGAACACAAATATCCAGATTCGAAGAACCTACTGAGTACCCAGCCCAGTGAAGGAGTCATTAACCAAGATACATTACTGTGAAATTTTACAATACTGGGGACAAAATGAAAGCACCAAAAGATATTCCAAAAATTCCTAGAAATACAAATAGGTTTCATAGAAAGAGGTAAGAGTCAGAATGGCAGCAGGCTTTAGACATAAACTGGAAACTGAAAAACAAAAAGACTATAGTTCTGAGGGATGACATCTGCCAAGTTACAACCCATGTACAACTGAATTACCAATCGAGGTGCAGGAGCTGAATTCTGAGATTTTTTGAAGAAGAAAGTTTAGAAGCAGAAGACTTAGGTTCTAAAAGTGACTTGTAAGGCTATGTTTGAACAAGCACAACTTCAAGGATTTGCAGTAGTCCTTGTTTCTAAAAGTGGAACGCAATTCTCAGACCAGCAAATGCTCTGATTCTATAGCTTGCTGCTTTCATAATACATTGGCTTAAGGACAATTCTGAACAAATGTTCAATACTCCTAAGAACTGACTGTCCTTTATACAAATAATATTTTGTCTCTTCAACAGTAGTTATACACACCATTCAAGTTCTGGTGGACGATCTTGCAAGTAAACACTGCAAAAACAAAATGCCCATCCTTTGGCTGAGCCCAAGTCCACGTATGAGCCTTACTGTTATTCCCAGCATCATCATTCTTATATTTTGATCCTTGCCTCCTTTTCCTTTATGTTCATAGTGTACCCTCAGTAATACTGGGGTCTGTCTTGGTGATATTTATGAAGGACAGTTACATGCATGCTCTATGGACTTTTTGTCCAAACTTGATCTCCTTGCTCCATTTATCTCCTCTCCTCTACACTATGCTGCTGGTTCTGGCAGCCCCGATAGTTGGTTATCTTGCTTTCCTCTCCTACTAACCCCACCCAAGCCCACTCTTCCCCTTTCCCTCCCCTTTGACCCCATTCCTGAAGTTTCCACTCTGCAAGCACTGTGCCTTCACTCATGCTCTTCATCTTTCTTCTGTTCATTATCCATCTATGGCCTTAATCTGGGATCTGTACAAATCAGAGATTAAAAATTTGTGGGTTTTCAGTTATTTGGATAATTAGTCTACAAAAATATTTAGTACATCTCACTTAATATTTTATAGATTAGCAAAAAGTCAAATAAATAAAAACTAACATTTCTAGCTTCTATGGAAAAAGAAATGAGGATGATCTCATTGGTGGGTGACACCATTGTCCCCTTGGGTATCCTGCACACTCCAGTTCACTCATCTCACCACAGCCATGTCCCATCCTGCTTTACTCCTGACTGTGCAGGCGTGGCTTATACAAACTTCTGCAAAAAGCTTACGTATTTCTCAGTATCCAATCTCAGACTGACTTCAACTGAAGATCACTATTTTGAAAGGCTTTTGTCTTGATTGTGTATAGTACAGGCAACAACCTTGTTCTTGTAAATATGGCATACCTTATATATGGCAACTCTCAAATATTTTAAAGAATGAATTTTGAGTTTTGTACTACATAGAAAACTAGGCCTTGTGTTATGTGAACAGAGAGGAAAAAAAGCTTCTCACACAATCTGACTTTTGCAAGTGACTTGCATTCCTGACCTAATGATGTGATAAATTTAGGCCAAGTATCAAGACTAACACTAGACTTTAAGATGTATGACGAACTGGCACTGCCAGAAAAACATCTGCCATACTTTATTTTATATAATGAGTTTGCATCTTGATTAAGAACACGTGCTTTGGAACCAAGTTACTTGGGTTCAAATCCTGGCTGCTACTCAAAAGCTGAGTGACCGCAGAAAAGGTATTTAACTTTCCTATATATTATTTATCTCATATTTTATTGAGTTTTTGAGAGCGATACTGTCCCTTTTAGGTATATAAAAGCTAAAGCACTGCCTCTCCTGAGAAGCATTTACTTTTCTCATACCATATTTAGGAGAAAGAATGAATTCATATTTAGATATCTATAAATCATGAGGAAAGTCATTTAGTTATGCTGTATGCATTTTAGAAAAATAGAGACTTGCCAGTGTTCTTAATCACTTCCAGAACATTTCCTTACATTTTCTAACAAACAGACTACTAGTCCCAATTTGATCCCTTTTGTTGGCTCTACTAAATATAAATTCATATTATAGTCTAACTGTTCTAAATTTTGGCAGGTAAACGACTTTTCAATGGATGCTATCCTGCATACATATGTTTTATATAAGTTATTCCAACCAAGATTCGAAGCCTTGAAAAACAAAACCCACTGTGCTTCAGTCATTTCTCAAGTATTTTAAATTGTGACTCCATGGCAGGATCCACTACACATGTGTAAGCAATCACTATTTCAGATAAAAATTCAGTTTTCCCCACTTGTCCCTAGAGAAAGGACAGGATGTTACCATTGATGTAGGCACACTGGTTTTCTCTCAAGGTTCTTTCAGACTTCTTGGTCATCTCATTGGATTTTTTGTCAGGCCAGGCAAATAATGTCTCCTTTAGATTTCCTTGAAGCATTTTCAGAAAGCAGTGGGAATCCGTGTGATCATGAATACTGCTATTAATACACAAATGACAACGGAACTCAGTAGTTGATCTATTATCCAGTCTGCCCTGAGCTGATATCTACATACTGTCAGGAGGACATCTTCTAGGCCCAAATCCATTTCAGGTGGACTTTTAAAATGTTATCAATGTACAATTCAACATTGTTCATGGTGAAGTCATAAAATAACAAGTCATCAGTATCAAGTGATATGAGAGATTCAGGTTTCTTTTCTTTCCCTTTTCTTTTCTTTCTATTGGTGGCACTGGGGATTAGATACAGGACTTTGTGCATGCTAGTCAAGTGTTCTGCTACTGATCCATGTTCCCAGCCTCTTTTATTTTGAGAAAAGTTCTCACTAAGTTGCCTAGGCTGGCCTTGAACTCACTATCTTTCTACCTTAACTTCCCAAGTAGCTGGTGACAAGCATATGCTACCATAGTGAAAGGGGGCACAGTTCTGATGCATGCCCATAGTGAAGAGTAGTTAATTTTTAAAATGTTGTTATACTAATTTGTTAATAAAACCAGCAACCTTTTATCTGCTTCAAAATCTAGCCTTTAGTAGCTCACTTAAGCTGAGTTAGAATTCGATTATGAACATATCTTAGAAATGGTGGAATGCTTGCTTAGTATTTAAGCCCCTGGGTTTGATCCCCAGTACCACATAACAAAACAGTAAATATAAAAACAAAAGTACATTAGAGAAATTTTTAAAAGAATAAAGATAATTATCTATAGTAACTGTACACACTGAGAAAATTACTTAGTATATTATTTAGTGGGTTTTTTTCCCCTATACTCTTTTTCTTTTCTCTTTCCTTTGGGGGCTAAGAAAGATGTGTATGCATTTTATCCCCCTAAAATTATACTGTACAGTATATAAAATGTTAATATTTTACAGTTTAGAATAGCCAGTCTGTGGTTATCTCTCAGTATTGGTGGGAGAAAATAAGCTGTATTTGATCTTAGAATAAATAGTACAGTGGACCTCGAGTTAAAGCCAGCCTGACATACGAACAACTTGGGTTATGACCAGAATTTTAGTTTTAACTTATGATGAAAGTCTTGAGTTATGACTCAAATGCCAGCCGCTTGTGTTTCCAGATGTCTCAGATACTTTAAGAGTTCGGGAAGGAACATTACAACATCCTTTCCTGTGTGGGGTTAATTGAGAAATCTTGGGCCAGTGTCTCTCTAAGGACACTGAGATCTGTCTGTACAGGAGAGAGACTGTGAAGGCTGTGTAGAGGAGCCTGAGCCTTCAATTGACCAACTTGAGTTACAACCAGCCCTCATGAATGAATTGAGTTCATAAGTCAAAAGTCCACTGTATTTAGGTGTATGAAGTAGTATAGGGATGATTAATATATATGAACTTGTATATGGCCAGACTTAGTGGTACATGTCTGTAATCCTAGCACTTGTGATGCTGAGGCAGGAAGACTGCTGCAAGTTCAAGGCCAGCCTGACACAGCAAGACCCTGTCTCAAAACAAAACAAAGAACAAAAAAACTGAACCTGTATGTTTTTAGCATTTATTTCATATGTTGAATTCTATTAACCTATATATGTATCATAAGACCTTATTTCCTAAGTCCCTAGAGCCTGGCCTATCTAAGACCCTAGAGCCTGGCCTATCCTTGATAATCTGCTCACAAATAATATTCAATGAATGAGATAAATATACTTGATAGAGCTAACTATCTAAAGCCTTAAATATTTATTTGTCCTTTCCCCATCAAAAATAGATGTGGATTATTGTTCTGTATCATTCTCAAAAACTGAGAAGAATCTTTTAAAAAGATAATATTCAATTGAAAATAAGACTGGCAAATGCACAAACTAAAGAAAAGGAACCAATTGTTAAAGAGTCAGTTTTAGTTTAAGTTGCATTCAAGGTAAAAAAGCTAAATAATTAGCTTAAAGTAGGAAGAAATCCTCTGAATTTGTGAAATGTTTTTCCAGCTCCAAATCTGGTTTGGTCTTTGGTCCCACAATTATTTACACACCTCAAACACCACAAAGGTCAGGCTCAAACACAATTCCTTAAAAAGTTTAACTCCATAGAAGAAGAGGTTAAATTAAGTGACTATTAAGCTCTATTGATTTACTACTCATTTTGGGAACTGGTTTTCATGTACACAGTAAATATCTGAACCCCTATGCTAATTCCCATGGGAATTTTTGTTGGGATTGGAGGACAATGTGAAGTAATAATTTTGAAATGTGACCTGTTAGTCCTTGCAAAATTAGTGGCTAGGCTGGCACTGTGTACTTTTCATCCTCTGGGCCAAATGCACTACAGAAATATCTGGAATGGTTATGTTACCTGCCATGTCCTTCACCCCAACACAGAATCATCAGGTTAAATTTCCCATTTCCTTGATCCACAAGATTTCGGGTATACCTAGAAAAGAACAGATTCAGAAGTTCAAATTTGATTGCTGAAATAAGGATTAGGAAAAATAAGTGTTACAAAGCACTACACATCTAGAAATGTTAATAGTTCTATCTCTAAGCAACTTTGAATGTGGTTTTGTAATTAGAAATCCAGCACAAATGAAAAATATTTTTTACAATTGATTTTTGACCTTTCTGTATTTTGTAGATTTTGTTTTGTTTTGCTGGTCCCTGAATGATGACAAAGACCTTTCTGTATTTTTAATCACCACATAGCAGCTCAGTTTTGACCAGTGGTGTAAAAACATAACAAGAAACAACAACATCACAAAAAACAAATTCCATATTTCTATGCCAGTTATCAAACTGATTAAAAAAAAGTTTAAATTTCTCATGGAAGGTACTTGTAAAGCATACTACTACTCTAGGGAAGAATGCTACTGTTGTCTTGAGCTCTGTTCTTCCCTGTAGCTAAACAGGACTGGAGAAACAAGGTTTCATTAAATAGCTCTTCTAGAATTCTCTGTAGTTTCACTATTAAAGCCCAGACACAAACCACATTTAAAAGCAATTATAATGAAAAGTTCTCCACAAGTGAGGTGGGGGTTGACCCAAGTACCAGAACAAAGGCTTCATTAGGGAAGAACAGTAAACAAGAGAAATCAATAATTGGCCAAAAAAAAAAAAAAAAGAAAAAAGAAATCCAAACCAAAACAGCTATCATAACCATACTGTCACTATACTGGGTGGGAAGGATTCAACTTTAAAGTTCTTGTTGGTCCAACAGGTAATACTGTTACTGTCTAATCAGCAAAAGTTGATAGTTATGACATCCAGTCAGGCCTGGCCAACCTGTAGTCCATCTTTTCTTTTTTACCCTGTTTTTAAAAAGTGTTATAATAAAAATATTCAAGAAAGGAAGTTGTGTTACTTATATACATTAACTATATATATTTTATATGTGGCCCAAGACAATTCTTCACTCAAAGCAAAAGAAGAGGTCCACAAGAAAAAGTGGACACAGCTGAGCCTGTTATTTTTAAGGAAAAGGATCAGTACTGCAGTTTTGGTAGTGTTCATTCACTTGGTCATCTGTTAACACCTGCTTCATTTGCCCCTTCTGTCCCTTCCCATCCCTCCCCTCCTTCAGGGCCAGGTGCCTACAGAGCATGATCCTTGAGGGAGTTGTTTAGTAAATGCTTTTATCGGTCAGTTTTCCTCCTCACTTTGTGACTCTACACAGCCTTTAATTTATAGTAATCTGGGTTCGTACACCAGGATCTTTCTTCTTTCTCTGCCAGTCTTAGGGTTACCTCTTGTTTCTCTCTGCCTTCTTCCAGAGAATTTACTGTCTGGCCCACACTGGCCAGCCATATTCTGTGGAACACATTCTCTACTGGTTCTATGTTGCACAACACCCCCCCTCCACTTCCAATGCCACAGAGCAGCAGTTCCAGACACCTATATTCTATGCTGTAATATGATAGAATTTCTGCTCTTCCATCTCACTCCCTATTTACCTGTCCATGCTGGACTATACTTGGACCATACTATTATCTTAATGAGTTGTGCAGCTCATTCAAAAGCAAATGCAAGGCTCTGGTTCTAAAGATTAAGATTGGTGACAATACACCCTGGTTAATTAATTTCACTTAGCCAATACTATAGTCAGATATATACTGTAATAAAGCTATTACAGTGTCATGTGTCCAGAGGAAGTTCAATAGTGATCTAGAGTATGGGCTTCAGAACAATTAGATTTATTTGACCCTGATAGAAGTGAAGCCTTGTTCAGTTTATTCACCCTCTCCATTTCCCATTTGCCAACTAGTCCCTGCTTGTAAAACAGGGACAAGAATGGCAGCTGGCTGTGCTGTGTGAAGTGACTGGAAGGAGTACCTAGCCCATAACAAGTTTTCATTTATCTGGAGCAAGTGCAGAACAAATTTAAATGCTAGATTCTGGTAGCTTATTAACAGAGGACCTGCCCAGGAACTGAGCTGATAGGAACCAAAATAAATTCCGAAAGCCTCTTTCCAAATAAAAAATGAGGCAGTGGTCTTCCAAGTATATTACAGATCCATGCATCTTAGGATAAGAGTAAGCCAATGGTTTGGGGACTGAAAAGACAGAAGTGTGCTTAATTTTCGAACGCTGATAGTGAATTTAAATAAGCCCACAGTCGAGGAGGCTAAATCGGTTTGGAAGTGCAAACAGCAGAAACAACCGAGTAGTAGCAGTTGACAAAACCAAGACGCTATTTTACATTGGGAAAATGCCTGTTGGAAGGTGCTTGGTTGCCAGTGACCCAAGGCATAGTGACGGAGAACCGACGTGGGGAACAATGTGCCCCCACCACCCCTTTTTCTCGACAGCGGAGATGTACTTCTGTCTGGAAGCACCTCCGCTGGTACAACCAGTCAGGTCCTCCAGGAGACAGGCGGGTAGGAGCCTGGGTCCAGCTGCGGGGTCTCCGTGCACCTCCGACTTTGGGGTCGGCAGTCGCTCGGAGAGGAGGGCATCGCTCCTGAGGCTGGGAGCGTTAGTGTGCTTTGCAGCGGAGTAGTTTTCGGGTAAGGGGGGAAGAAAAACCCTTGGGCGCCGGCCCTCCTGCGAGCAGTGTCTGGCCAGTGGCGACAGCAAGATCCACCTTGTCTAGGCGGAGGCCTCGGAGCCCACGGCGCAGGGCGCCATCCCCGCGACCCCAAGTCGGGGTGCGAGAGGGCGGGCGCGACGGGCCAAACCCAAGCGAGGCCGGCGCGCTCTCACCTGTACTGATCGAACTTGGCGTACACCGCCCACTCGGCAGGGTCGCTGTCGTAGGCTTCCAGGACGGCATGCACCTCCTCCACGTTGACCTCGTCGCCCGCGAAGAGCTGGTGCAGGATGTGGACGAGGTCAGCCAGGGTCCGCGGCTTCAGCACCTCGGTCTGCTCCATGCTCTGGAGCGCGCGCGTCTCCCGCCGGCTGAGCGGCAGCAGCTGGGCTAGTGGAGCAAGCGAGGGACCCTTGCTGCAGGCGAGACGGCGTCACACACGTAAACCCCACAGATACTCGGGGCCAGAGGTACGGAAAGCCCGCGCACAGCTGCCGAGACACGGGGCTCTCGGGCAGCGCGGCGATGCTGCAGGCAGCCGGGACCGGCTTTGCGCACAGTCGAAAGCTGCGAAATTCGTGCTCCCGGCCTTTTAAACCCTCAAAGTCCGCTGGAACGTACCAAGGCCCTGGGGGTGGCCGGGGCGTGGAGCAGCCCGAGCAAGTGGCAGAGGCGGGGCGGCTCCCCGTGCTCCCCTCGCCCGCCGGACAGCGGGTCGGCACCCGTCCCAGGCTTCTCAGGGCGCCACCTCCCTGTGGGGCTCCTGTACGGGGACCAGCAGAAAGGGTGGGGTTTCTGCGGGATGCGGACGAAGGAAGGGGATTGGGGGCCCTTTCTTTCCAAAAGAGGAGAGGAGTCCTGAGACGCCCCAGAAGGTTGAAGATGAGTCCACCTCCAGGGTAGAGAGCCACTGTTTTATCCTTAGGATCTACTGATTATATACCCCAGGCCAAATGAAAACGAAGGGTTTTTTTGTTTTTGTTTTTAATGTACAATAGTGTTAAGTCCGTTTTAACAGGAGAGTTGGGGTTCTGGTTAGACTGATGAAACAATGGAAAGCCACGTATTCCAGGCTTGATTTTAAAGTCAAACATTGTCTGAAGACGTCCAGAGCCAGGAACGGTAGCACAGGCCTGTAACCCTAGCCCGCCGAAGCAGAAGGATCATGAGTTCGAGGCCAGCCTGAACTATATAGCGAGATCTTGTCTCAAAAAACCAGAAAGCTCCAGTGCAGAGAATCTAATGTTTCAATTGTTGGTGAGGTGGCTTTTGGGGGATAAAGAGATAATTTATACAGTAATTTGAATGCAACTATGGATTTCTTCTCATTATAAATGGATCCAGGGAATAAATTGGGTTTACGATTATTAAAGGTCGAGTTCCATCAAAATGGTCTGGTTTTTTCCTATGTGCCCCTCCCCCACTATATAAAATACAGTTTAATTGTACCACAATGTCATATTTTAATGTACTAATAATGTTGTTAAGGAAAAACAGCAGCTCAATCGCCATTATTCAAAAAAGAATGCAGGTAGAAATCATTCTACAGCCGGCGTGGTGGTGGGTGCACACCTGCAGCCCCAGCACTCGGGAGGCCGAGGCAGGATTGCCACAGGTTCGAGGCCAGCCTGGGCTACATAGTGAGTTCAAGGCTAGCCTGAACTACATAGTGAGACCCTATCTCAAAAAACAACGAACAGGGCCAGGGATTTAGCTCAGTGGTTCCACTGCCTCCCTCATCCCAAGTCCGATCCTCGGTACCAAAAAAAAAAAAAACAACAAATAACAAACAAAAAAGCATCCTAGAAGCTAGCCTTAGTGGTGTGTTTTGCCCCTGGGAGGTGATTAAGAGGGGCTCAAGTAACTTGTGCTTTTCATTATTTACTAAAAAATTTTGTTGTTTTGTTAATGTTTTGAGTCTCTTATTTCAGCTACCTAATCCATTAATGTATGAAATGAACAAAAATCAAATACAAGCTTAACTTCTCAGCATTTCAGGTGACTCTTCAAATTTTCTGACAATTCATTTTCCACTTTCCTCTTTTTGATCTTCACTTCATTCCTTTTTTTTTTTTTAATCCCTAAATACCTTAAAGATCTTTCTTACACGGGCACATTCACTCTCTAAATCTCATTCTGTCCCCACACTCATGGTCTCATCTTCTCTGGGTAGGTATAGCCCAGAGTCCCTACGTTTACATGCCAAGTGCACTCTATAACCCCTTTTGAGATGTCAATGAAGTAGGTTAGAAAATCTACTCCAGTGTGCTCTTCAGCTACCAGAGCTGTTAATTCTGCCTGGAAGGCACCAGGGCTAAACAACCCTACCCACCACTGCCTAATCCTTCCTTGTTATTTTCCAAAGGCCTTGCAACCAACTGCCAAAATTTCATGCTTTATTGGTCATTTTCCTTTTGCCTTGCATTTTTTTCTTTCTTGAATCCAGGGCTCTGCCACTGATCTACATTCACAGTCCCTGGATAATTTTTTTATTTTTCAGCTGTTTTGCTTTGTCAGCTAAAATGAGTTCTGCACAAATTAAAAGCTTTAAAATTCTGATGACCTTCTGCCATACAAAATATTTTTCAATTTCCTTCATTGTTGCTTTTCTAAGCTAAATCACTCAGTATGTGTAGGTACCAAGTAACATCCCACCCTCCAAATCAGGGATCTCATAATATTATGCAGTTAAGTGATTAATAGTGGTAGTTTATTAAGGGAGAAGTCACCTTGAGTGATTCAGGTAGGTTCATAATATTAAGATTAAACTAAACACACTTAACCATTTTTGAATACTTTTCCAGTCTTTATGTGGCCCATAGCTGGCTTCCCTAGTGCTAAAAACTTACTCAAAGTACTACAGTCCTTGGAAATGAGGCAGAAGCTGTATGAAAGGTTTTTCATTTTTATACTCCTTCAATATCATCAAATGTTTTCCAACTTTGTATTATACAGCTTGAGACACATTTTACAGTTTTTAGTTTCTTCATTTAATGAAAGAACATATTTAAAGTCCCTTTAAAGTTAAAACTTCTAGAAATCAGGATTCCAGGAAGTATCTGATTTTATCTTCATTATAGATAAAACATTCTTAACCTGGTGACCTAAATATGAGGAACTCTATGAAGCAAATACTTTCAAAAATGGGAGCATAGTCTGCTAATTATCATATCACTTTATGTGCTGTGGGTCTTTGTACAAGAAGACAAAGCAAAATTTTACATTAATATTTATGAATAAACAATTTTTGGTTCTAGCCTCCTAATTAACTCAGGGATTACAGGGATTCAAGTAAATGCTGTAAAGCTAGTGAAGAAAGACTAAATCAAGAGACAATGTAAATAGGGTTTGTAAAAGCTAAAGGTCCTACATATTCTTCAAGGTAGTTATGGATGAAAATAAGTAACATATCTATATTTAGCTAATCTTAAATTTATTCATTTAATGAACAGTGCTGGGGATTGAACTCAAGACCTCATACCAGGCCTCTACCACTGAGTTATGTCTCTAACTCTACCCATAGACTTAATAAGCTAGTAAGTTTTTTAAATGAAATAGATTAAGTTGATCTTACAAATTCAAACTCAAGTATTTTTGACTGAGGTAGTAAATATTCTATTATATGATGTATCAGTGACAAATGTGATACATAAATTCAGGTATTTGCTATTTCTTAAGTGTCTATACATATATTCCTTCAGTAAACCAAAAGCCGAGAACACATCTTTTCCATAACCATCTAACTTGAGATTTTTTCCTAATGTTAAAATTTTGTACAATTCACCTTATCAGTACTATTCCTTTGCTATTGGCTGTAGTAATTTATTACAAAGGGACCTTGGCGTAACAGGAAATAAAGAAGTCACATTCTTAAGCACAAAATGAGAACTAGACAGCTACTACTTCACTGTAAAATGAATTGTTCCTTAGCATCTCCTAATGTTAACATGTAGTTGACCACTAGCCATAAAGTACATTCTGGGATTTAAGCGATCCAAGTGTAGCTCAAGTCTTTTGACAAAATTGTATCATTCCAACTATATTACCTTTGAAAATAAACACTTGGAACTCCAGTACTTACCTTAGATTGTTTGTGGACATTCAATTTGATTTACTGGAATGCTTTTTTAAAATACGGCATAACAAATACAGAAGAAAAAAACATTGACTCTCACTTTGAACGATGCCCCATCTAATAGCATCAGTAAAAACAATACTCTTAGTTATGACACAAAATACACATAACATGTTATTTTTCAATTATTCTGTGAGTGCTTTCAATTTGGAAAATACAATATGAACACGATGTTGTCAGATTTACTCAGCGAGTTCTTTTGACATTTATAAATAAGTGTAAGTAACAACATTGTGACTAAAGAATCTTAAATGACGCGACTAAAAAGCACTGCATGACTCATTTGTTTTTTGGGGTTTTTTTGGGGGAAAAGGCAGTGTTTTTATTCATTAACCTCTTTTGATAAGTTGAAATTTTTAGCATTCCATACACTCTGAATTGTAACTAAACAACTAGAGGTTACTCGCAGTTTTGTTGAAATGCAAAGAAAAATTTTGTGACGTTTTTGAATCAGAACAACCCAGGAACTAAAAGATCCCATTTTAGATTTATATACTTGATTTTCTTATAAAAATAACTTGTTATGCCAACATTTAGCTGGTAAAGGCAGCCTCTGACATTGTTAGTCACAGCAACAACCAGAGTATCATTATGAGCTACAGTAAAATAAATCTATAAAAGTTTTTCCTATTTGAATGAGTAGATTGGAGTGGAAAAACCACAGCTATGAAAAAATAAATGTAAATAAATAGAAAATCCAGAAAGTAAATATGTAAATATTAGAAATGATGCCTCAAAAAAATGAAGTCAGTGGAAAAATTTTTATGAAAGCAATTTCAGAAAATAAATGCACACATTTAAAAAATACAGAACTCTACTTGCTATGTTGGAGTAGCTTAGAGGTCCATTTACTCACTGTGAATTCTCCCCCTTCTGGCTTTTCTGAGTGATAAAGCAGTCCGTAAGATTTTTATACTTACTGTTGCAAAATTTCTCAATTGTAAAAAATAAAAAATCTCTTCCTCTTTTAAAGCAAAATGGAGAATTTCTTCAGTATAAAACAGTATGAAAGCATGTTAAATCTACTTTACCATATTTGCATGTTTTTGTGTTTTGGTACCGGGGGATCGAACTCGGGATCTTGTGCTTGGGAGGCAGGCAGCACAACTACTGAGCTAAATCACCGGCCCCTATATTTGCATGTTTTTGATAACCAAGTTCCATCTTTTTACTGAGAAATATTCCACCGTGCACAGCGAACAGGCTCATGGCAGAGCCAGACAGCAAAACGTTTCTAGGGGCAGCAATCTAGGCCCATGGAATGAACTTGGCCAGTGATCTGTTTTTGTATGGCCCTGAGCTAAGAATGGGTTTTTGTTTTTTAAAAGAATCATTAAAAGCAACAACAACAACAAGAAAGATGCGACAAAGAAACAAATACAGTCCATAGAACTTAAAACATTTGTGATGTGTCCTCCAGAAAGTCTGCAGATTTTTCCTTTACATCAGTGTTGTACACACTTCAGGTAGTGCAATTCTTATCAGTACAAGACTGGGTTCATTAACTTCCATTATAAATGCAGTTAGTATTCTTAAAAGGCGTCCTTTTCTGATGGTATTTTTCAGAATTCTTTCAATTTTTCTTCATCTCCACATCCACAAAGTTCAACCTTGTTTCTCTTTTGATTTTGGAGTTTCCAATTTTCTATAAATGAAGGCAGCAATTATTTTTGCATTTCTAGCACTTATATGCTCTTCCCAAACACTTTTCTTTGCTCTATCATAGGCATAAAATTTCACAGTGGGATAGGCTTGGATTCTGGCTTTCTGGCAGTCTACCTTGCCAGCTTTCACTTTTCCTTTAACCATCCTAGCCAAGAGCTCAAACTGGAGCAAAATTTTGGCAAGGTCCACACCAAGGTGCATAGAAATCTACCACCCAATGATTTTTTCCCCTGTAAAACCTTTTCATTGAAAAGTCTGAGGTGTCAGGATCTGTGGACACTTGAGGTAAAAATCTCAGACCCCAGATACTTAGGGAATAAGCATCCCTATTCCAACCATTGTAACTATGATACTGATAGTCTTTGATTTTTTGGAGATAAAATCTTATCTTAGGGTATCTCTGAACATTTTCTTGGACACAAAAAGAAAGGTACTGTTGGCAGTCGACATTGCCCACATTGATCAGTCCAGTTAATGTCTGGGCCATACTTTGCCATTCTGGCATCAGGACTTGACAGGGGAGACACCATGGAGAATAGAAATCAACCATCCAGACCTCGTCAGGCTTTCTGTTTAACCCGTTCGCTGAATGTGGTGGGTGTAAGAGACCACTGAAGGGTTCCTAAGATCCTCTATGCCAGGATCTGCTCTGCAGTGATGGCCTTCATTGTCGTGAATACTGGACTGTTTGAATACCACTGTCGTTGGGTAAGCCTGCATATTATACATTACGGAGTGCATGACTCATTTGTGCAGAATTTATAAAGTTACTTGTTCCCCAACATAATTATATTTATTCTCTAAAAGTCCTTCAGTTCATCTATATGCTTGTGATCCCTGCTAGAAGTTACCAAGAAAGTCTTTTCTTTTGGTACTAGGGATCTCACTCAGGTCCTTCTGCTTTCGAGGCAGATGGTGGCACCACTGAGCGAAATCCCTGGCCACGGGGATTTTCTCTTATTATCACCTGGCAATGATGTAAAACCAAACGGCCAAATCCTTTTGGCCAGCGGGGCTGCCCTCTACTGGACTAGGTAAGGTATTCAGCCAACATGTTTTATAAGGAATTACAGAAGATAGACTGTAAATATAACCCATTCTCCCAAACAAAATGAGGATCCCTGAATAAGCTCCAAAAACAAAACAAAACACAAAAAAATCCTTTAATAAATTAACTTTTACCATAAAAAAATCAAGAGCGCCAGTAGTATGAGTAAACAATTTCAGAGACTTTAAGAACGGGTAATGAAGAAGTTTATATAGTTTCAGTCTCCTTTCCTTGGAGGCAGATCTGAAACAAACATACTAATTGGCAGGAGCAATGGAGATGCTCCAATGTCAAACTTTTACAATGATCTGTGCATTAATATTTATGACATTTTTTGTGAATCGATTCACTCTATGGATGTTTTCTTATGCATATAAATGAGTCAGAGCAGATACATGTTGAGCAGTTCATATTCATTAGGCCTATTGCCACTGGCAGCAAAACTGTTCAGAGCCATTTCCTTTATGAAAAATCATTTTGAGAAGCAAGTTGTTCTTCTGTGTGGTTCAACCCCATGCCTGAGATTTACAATAATGCAGGACCAGTTTACCATCACTGCCAAAGCACTGCAAAAGAAAAAAAATGCAACTTTTGTTATTCTTAGATGAAAACTAAAAGACTGTCATACATATTATAAATAACCTTAAGGCTACTTCTAAAAGATGTCTATATTTACCAGACATATCAATAATCATGTTTAGTAAAAAACTGTCCCTGGAACATCTTAAGTATGAATGGGCTTACATGTTTTCATTTTGTCCCTTATCTACACCTCTAACCATAAAATGCTATTTTCAGCTGTTTTCCAGTAGTACTAGTATGTACACTTTGATTATTGCCATGAAACTGCAAGAATGTTGAATAAAGTAATTCTTATAGTTTTAATTTCAATTTCTTGAAGGCTGTTATGGCTTGTGTCTAAATGCACCCCAAAGCTTCATGCAGTCATAGGTGGAGCTTTTGCAGAGGTGGCTGGATCTAGAGTGTGTGATGCTGGAAGCGACTCATAGTGCAATGCTAGGCTCAAGTGCACTAGGATTAGGAGTGTGAGTGTTACCTGCCCTAAAGTCTGAATAAAATAAAAGAGGCAGACAGACGCTGTTAGAGCCTTTAGCTTGCTTCTGCTGACTTTCGCCTACTATGTGCCACTCTGCCTCAGCGCCTGCCAACTCTGGACTTGAACTGTAAGCCAAATAAACCTTTCCTGGGCCGGGGGATTTAGTTCCGGTGCCTGCCTCACAAGCGCCAAGGTCCTGAGTTCAATCCCTGGTAACAAAACCAAACCAAAACAAAACAAAACAAACCTTTCCTCCTTTAACTTTGGGTGTCGGGTATTTTGTCTTAGCAATGAGAAAAGTGACTAAGACAAAGGCAGATCTGGATTCTGGACTATATAAACAGATAATGAAAAAACCATAAAAACAGATAAATAAAAACTTCCTGAGAATACAAACAAAAGACAACTCTGAAGTACAATTTGTAACTCGATTCTTCAATCACTACATAATTAGATCTTATGTTCAAGGTGTGAGATATAGCAGAGTACTAGAAAGTCATTTCCTCTTCACCTTTTTGATAATTAAGAATGGCATGCTAGCTCTTAAATATGTAACTTAATGTTCCATACTAAACATTACATCATGTATACTATAAAGTACAGATACTCCATTAAAAAAGAAAAAAAAGCAGTAACTTTTTACCTCATAGAGCATTCCAACTTCCTGGTCTGGGGAAGGTGCAAAGGACTGATTCACATAAATAAACTACAAGAAAGAAAAAAAAAAAAAAGATTCATTTTTAATGGCACCCTGATTAACTTGCATTTTTTAGCGTGCTAATCTAGCTATTTCAAGCTCTTATCTTCAAACTGAAGAATGTTTCCCCATACTTCTAACTCATCAAATGAATCTTTATTAAGATCACATCTTTCTTTTCCAGTGTATTAAAAAAAAACCAGAATTTTTGTTCCACTCAATAAATCTAATATTCAAGATATTCTGTACATACATGGCTAGGTTTTATTTATTTATTTTTTTAAACTTTTACCACTTTTGAAAACTTTCAAAGGTAGTGAATTTCAGGCTGGGTAGCACCAAAGTTCCTTGCAGGAAAATGATGGGAGAGTAGTTTTTGTTAATTTTCTTTTTAGAAAATAAAACACACCTTTTAGTATATATAACCAAATTTTAACACTAAAATATCCTGGGCTTTAAAGTGTCAGTATAGTTGGCTGACAGACTATTTTGAGCAACTATAATAATAATAAATATTTTTCCCATAGGTAATAAGGTGGTGATTAAGTTTATGGGTTCTCTTTAGACAGATCTAGGGTTGAAACCTGGCTCTAAATACAAGTAACACTTCTTGGCTTGTTTATTTGTAAGATATGCAAAATAATAGTACCTATACCTTTTGGGTTTCTTAGAAAAGAAAAAAATGAGAATATTAAAAGTGCCTGGTACATGCACTCAAGAGTTAATTATAAAATTATTTAAAAATAGTACATGCTTCATTATCAATTCAGTTAAAGTCAAGTTATTTGTAAAATACGGAAAATAGTATCTGTACTTTTTGTGGTTGCTAGGAAAGAAAAATGAGATAATACATACTAAGTAAGTGCTTGGTATATACATTCAACAGATGTTATTAAATTATTTAAAAGTAGTTCATGTTTAAATATTACAAAAATTTCAGAAATTTAACAGCAATGTACATTTTAAGGTAAATTTAAGATGTTACGGTAGCTCTTGGAATTCTAACTATAAGCGAATAGACTTTTACCGTGTTGGTGGATTTTCAATTAGAAGGGGGCAGGGTGGTGGGTGGCTCTAGTAAGGCACTTGCCCAGCATGGGAGAGGCCCTGGGATCAATCCCTAGTGCCAAAAAGATAAGTAAATTGGGAAAAAGGATTCTGATGAAAGTTTAGTTGATTTCAGAAAACATTTGTGTCTGTGATGTACTAAGAACCAAACAAGGTATGGAATTATGAAGATTAGTGAGATTTTTCCCATCAGTGAACTTATGATCCACTGGAGAGGCAGACATATGAATAGTTAATACAGAAGAGAAAAGCTAGTTTATGGAGACAGCAGAGTACATGCAGAACCAGGGAACTCAATGATTTTGCAGCAGAAACTAGGAACTGAAAGTGACTGTATTTAAAAAGAATTCAATTAGTTTAAGAGCTTTAAACCATAAATAAATGTACTTTGCAGGTATGGTGGCTCATGTCTGTAATCCTAGCACTCAGGAGGCTAAGACAGGACGATCTTCGGTTCAAGGTGGCCAGCCTGGGCTATTAGGAAGTTCCAGGCCAGCCAAACTACAGAGCAAGACCCTGTCTCAAACAAACAAAACAACCAGAACACCTCCCCTCCATAAACCATATTCAGTATCTATCACTTTCACATAGTTTTTACCCTTTGTTTCTTTTAAATTAAAAGAATTAAATTACTTTTTTTCTTAAGCTATTATCTATCTTATATATTATGTTCACAGTAGTCTAGTCTTCATTCTGAGATAATCTTCCTTTTATTTATAATTCTCTTCTTGGGCTTTCTCATTTTATTTCTTAGTTTTATTAATGCTAATTTTTTTATGTCTAGTATCATTTTCAGAATGCCTTTTAGTTTTGTCTTGTATGGATATTTTTCTGCCATCATTTCACTGTCTTGAGGGATGCTATTTTTTTTCTTTTTAAATAACACCGTATGGGACTTGACCTCAATAACTCCTGTTGCTGGAATTGTTTTTATGTGAAGTTTGTTTACTTCTACTTTTGGAATAAGGTGGCCTAGGATAGTTTTTGTAACTTCTGAGAGCTCCCTCTTCTGTTATGCTCTTTAATAGCACTCAAAAATATGGAGGCTTGCTTTCCAGGCTGTTTCTTTCCACTCTGATCTAGTCTTTATCTTTTCTTCCTTTCTCTTTTCTCCTCCTTGGCTCAATTTTGATTTCCCAAAAATTTCTCCCATATGGGGTCCTGTCCTGGAAGTGGGTCTGTTTTGAGAGCCCTCAGGGGCTACACTGCTTTAGCTCTTTTACTCCTCCTTAGTGTGAACACACTGTAATCACCTGCTCAGAGAGAAAACCCCAGTTTCAGGTACTATTTTTTGGACAGGGAAATGAGGCTTGAACCTAGCAAGGCACCCATGCACTGCACCACTGAGCTAAATCCTTAGCTCCCACACTATTATTAAATTTGTGCAGAACAGAACCTTTTAGCTATTTTGAGGTTCTCTTTTTCTCAGTGTTAGATGTCAACCCTGTTGCTTACAGCTTCTCTTAGTCTAGAGATTCTGGAATCATGGAGGTCCTGCAGTTCCCACCAGTGTTTGAGGTTCATGGGGATATTTTGTCACCTGGTTTTGCATAAATACTAATCATGTGCATTGGTTTCGCTATCTAGGACTAGCTTTTTGTGGTAATTTAGAGATTCAACTATGCCTTCTGACACTATCTTCTTTCCAGAATTCTTAACATTACTCTTTTCTTTCACCACCTATTTTGCTAAAATAATGTGGGGTGCAGCTAGATAAAAGTCAGAACATGGGAAATCTAGGAAAGCGACAAATGGCAATTATGTGGTTTAATTAAATACATGCTGACATTAATAAGGTCCTATTCAGATTACTGAATACAGGCATGACAAAATTTCAAAACCCTATTAACACAGGTCACAGCACTGCTTCATCCTTTCTTCTATCTCTACATATTTCTCAAACACTAATGCCTTAAAATTATTGTATTGTACTACTCTTACTGACCTTGCCGTCTCTTTATGTTACCTCTTTAGTAGATACAGCTTCTGTTCATTTCTTTCAAGAGCATGTCGTCATTCTCCTAACTGTTCCATTAGGACTTGAACTCTAGGCAAGATTTTCTGCTCCTGAGGATTTCGCTACCATATGCATGTGGGTGATGCTAAAAGCTCTTACCCATTTCTGACATTTCCCCTTTAATTAAATTCCACATGACACCCAAGAAAACAGATCCTTTTCTTATTCTGATTGATCATAAAGGGAGATGTTCACCTGTAAAACTCAATTATTTCTAAAACTTTACCAAAATAACTTTAGAGGGATCCCTGGCCCTATGCTATTCTTGCCTGAAATGACTTCTAGCAATTAACCTATCTTGAATTTTCCCTTTTTGTGAGAGCCACTTACAACCAAACTTAGATCAAATTTTCAGTTTCTTGCTTTTTACTGACAAAAATAACTTTGAAAATATCCACTTTAATAATGATTTCACTTTTTACCTGTTTTCACTTGTTTTTTCCTATTTCAGTTTTTATATTAACTCGTTTTCAAGCAAATACATTCCAATATTTATATATATAAATTCTTAATTTATGTTTTAAAAATACTTAATGATTCTGCAGATATCTATCCACTTACATGCTATCTATATTAACACTGTCCAAGATTGTGAATGACTTACAAATAAAAGTGTCTGACACAAAGTATTAATACAACAAAAAATTCTCAACATAGTTATATGCTACATAATGAAACTGAGGCAGGGACCACAAATATAATGGTGGTCCCATAAAATGATATCCTCGGTGGCAGTCTGGGCTTGGGCTAAGTACTATATGATGTTCACACACCAAAATCATCCAATGATGCATTTCTCGGAACATGTCTGCCCTGTTCAGTGGTGCATGACTGTACATGAAGAGAAATTCCTGGAGACAAATGTCAAATTAAAAACCAGTGGCATTAAAAATATTAATCCTTGTAAATGTCATCCTGAAGTGCTAAACACACATTACAATAGGAAATAAGTACTGCATATACCTTTTAGTTCTTTCACATTACTTGGGAAAGATATATTGTTTACCTTAAGAATGAGACAAAAACAACTCTAGAATCAAAAATCACAACTTCTTTACTAAGAAATGTTCTGCCTGATTTTTCTGTGTAATTATTCAGCAATTTTTTGAGAAAAACCACCAAAATGAGGGGAAAAAATTGGTTCACAGTGTAAGGCAAATCTCAAATTTATTTTATTTCAGAGTCCCCCAAAGAATCATGCAATGAATTACAAAAATCCCACTAATAAAAGAGCATAACGAAAGTGGCATGTGGGTCCATATGCATTTCTACATATAAAACATTCATTGCCCCCCAAAAACTATTGTGAATTTTTAAAGGAAAACAATCACTATACCAACTGTTCAGAGGCCACAAGTTTAAGGAACTTCTTGATGAAATCAATGAGTCCTTGGATCGTTCGTGTTCGCTCTACAGCCCACTTCTTTGTTTTCATTATAGGGGTGTCTCCCACAGCCTTCAGCAGGATGTCAACTGTAAAAGGAAAAAAAATTACAGATAATTATAAAGATCTAATGAGCATGTGATCTAAAAGCATTCATATACTAAAATGTTTAATCTACATAAGCTTTATGTACTTATGATTCAGAAGGTATAATCAAAGATGTAAAATTGTTAAGATTCTGTTTTGTTTTTTTTTTCTTGATCCTACAAAGTTCTCCCCATGGGACTTATCTTTGAAATATTTGACATTAAGAGTTAATTCCCATTTTGTGGTTTATATCTAAATGTGCCCCCAAAGCCTCATGTGATCATAGGTGGGGCTTTTGGAAGGTGATTAGACTAAGGGGCTTATAGCTGACTTGCTGTCAGGAGGTGGGATCTGGCCAGAAAAGTGAGTCACTAGAGGTGTGCCCCGGGGTCAATTTCTTCCCTGCTCCTCTATTGATCGCTGTTTCTTGTCTGCCACGCCATAAGCAAGCCTCCTCTGCCACACTATCCTGTAATGGGGCCAGGTAACTATGGACTGAAACCTCTACAAACTGTGCACCAAAATAGTTTTTTTCTTTAAGTCGTGGCTGCCAGGTACTGTGTCTCAGCAATGAAAAAGTAAGCTGGAGAAAAAAAAAATAGACCATAAAGATATAAAATATGTATTTAAGTTTACAAAAACATCAAAGTCTTTTTTTACCTACAAGAGCAGTAAAGATTAGAGTAACAGTATAGATCATTACTATTGTTGAGAATATAAAATGGTATATCCTTTCCATAAAGCAATGTGGCAATACTTCTAGGAATCTAGTCTAAGAAAACATTAAGATGTACTAAGATTCACTTAGAAGAATTTCACATTCATTGGAGCATTTTTATAGGAAAAACTGGTACATCCAAGGCTCTAACAGGCTATTAAAAAACTGATTAAATAAAAGATGTACTGTATGACAGAATTTATATAATGCAGAGCACATACTCTAAACTGCCTGGATCTAAATTGTGGTTCTATCACTTGACAAATATATACACCTGAGTGAGTTATTTAGCGTCTCCATTTGTAATATGGGGATAACAACACCTACCTCACAAGGTTGTTATACGGATTAAAGAATTTAATACACATTTAGAACAGTATCCAGCATATAACTCATACTCATTCAATCTTAAATTATCAAAAAGCCATTAAAGAAACACATCATAAAAACATACTTAATGGCATAAGGAGGTTGTACTTCTCAGTAAAGATGTTACAGGCAATTATTACTTGGCATTACTTAACACTTTTTGTAACTATCAAATTTTCTATGATTAACTTCTTTAGTATATGTGCTGCTGAAGTGAGCACTCTATGACTAACTTTTCAAATAAAAGAAAACAATAGCATTAAAGATAAAATATAAGGAAGGGTCAAAAGAGGCTTCAGAGAGAAATCAAAAGGTGTCAATAATCCAAAACAGAGATATGGAAACTCCAGACTATGAAACTGTCTCTTAAAGTTACTTTTTTTTTTTTTTTTTAAAAAAGCACCTATAATTGAAAGCACTGAAAACAAAATTGTGTGCTACTATCCCCTAAAGTTAACCTCCCTTATTACATTCTTTAGTATTAAAATATGAAACCATCAGGATCAAAGATCAATTTATTCAAGTTTACCCTAGAATGAAGGCACACAGAACATATGAAGCAGTTTATCTACTCGTTAAAAAATTACTTAATTATCTTTCCTTCAGTTATCTTGGAAATAGGAATGAACTTGGAGGTAATAGATTTTGGTTAGCTTGTTTTTCATACCTTGCTTCTCTGTCATCTCAATCCCCTGAAGCTATCAATATAATTCAGTTGCAATTAGGCATCAAATTGTACTACTGAAAAAGAGTGAGAGAGCAAGAAGCTAGAGAAGTATTTATTGTATTGTGCTTACAGCTGTACTCTTAAATCTGAGGGTGATTTTGTTGGAAGTAATCAAGGGAGAAACATTTAAAATACAAAAGGCCACATCAATTAAATCAGAATCTTTTGGAAGCAGTACCTCAGTACTGGTACATTGATTCAAGAGCTCCCCAAGTGATCCTCATATGCACCCAGGGTCAATAATCTTTCTCCTGTAAATTAAAGGTAATGCATATGAAATATTTAGTGTCTTTCATTAGATCATTTTCCAAAAAGGACGACAATCTCAGGGTAGTAATTCAAATGATGATTCAATTTGTAAAAAGAAAAAAAAACACCAAAGAAAATTATGCAGACCAAAGAAAACATGCTCTCCAGCAAAATCTGGATTGTGGGCCATTGTTTTCTGCTGTTTTTCACACAGGCATCATCAGGGTCAAGTACTAAGGTTTAAGTAAGACTGTTAGACCTTATACCCTTTGAAAGTAGGCAAATGTTTATAGTAAACTAGAAGAAATAAACTTAAGGAAAACCTGCAAAATCTGTAACAGTGTTTCAAAGATTCTAGTGGCTTATTTTCCACAAATAATCATAGTGCATCATAAGGAAATGATTTTCCCCAAATGTAAAGGCAGTCTGATTTTTTTTTTTCTCTTTGCACTGAGGGTTGGGGTGGGGGTGTTAAAGCCAGGGCCTTGAGCTGCTAGGAAGGTGCCCAACCACAGATTTACAGCCCCCAGTCTCAAGGCAGACTGATTTAAAAAAGCAGTAGTGCTGGGATAATCAAGTTACCCTCCACCACAGCAGAAAGATCTGTAAGGCCCCTGAGATCACAGATCAGAAAACATACATACCTACATCTTAAGACTATTCCGCTGTATTAAAAACTCTCACATGTTAAGGCTTTCATTTTACTATTAGTTTCTCTTAAGTCATTTAAAAGAACGTTTGGTTCCACTATGTTTCTTCTTTGTAACAGAATCTTTAAGTAATTACTTTGAAGGCAATGATACATAATGTACTATTGTTATTTTCTTAGGAAATTTTTCATAAAACAAAAAAGGAAAAAAGTCTGGATTGAGAAAATTTAAGCAAGGACAATGCTAACCTGTTCAATTCAAAGATGTTTGTTTGTTGTTTTTCTCACAGAAAACTGATGTTCAGGACAAGTAACCTTAAAAAATTCTTCGATTTCCAACAACAAACTTTCCAGACAATAAACGCTAGTTCAAAACACAAAATGACTCACAAAGATTCCAGAATATTTTTTAAAGGGAATGTTTATGCTTTTACTTTCCCCTTAGCATTCTTTGTGTTGAGTGGTCAGGGATTTGAATCCACGTCCTCACATATACAATATAAGCGGTCCATCACCGAGCTACACCTTAACCCTTTTTGAGACAGGGTCTCGCTGAGTAGTCCATGCTGGGCTCGAACTCGCAGTCCTGCTGCCTCAGCCTCCCAAGTGACGGGATTAAGGGCGTGTGCCATGCGTGGGTGTAGCTCCTTTAACATTCTTCATATTGGTTCAAATTCCAGTTTTTTGATCAAACAGTATCTATATTGATAGGGGAGGTAGCGAACCAGTGAGAAGACGTGAATTCTAAGCCATGTTTTGCCTTCCTATCACCTTACCGTTATTCTGAATCCCACTCACCTCCTACTTCAAAGAGTGTGCGGTCTGGCTAACTCAAAGGGAGAGTAGAATATACCACAGAGGACATGGCAGCCCAGACTCTGCGCCACAACTAAGGCACCTAATCCATCCTAGCTAGACGCGAAGGTGGGTACTAAGATGGCTTTCTTGAGGGGGGACTCACACGCTTGAAAACTGAAAAATACACTTCCTCTCTTCTGACTAGTGATAATGCATATCTGGGACGCGCCCTCCTCTAAATTTTGCTTTTTAAATTCGCTGCTAGCTTTAGGGACGAAACTAAATTCCCCGTCTAGCCAGAAACTACCCTCTAAATTACTTTTTTTCTTCGTGTCGCCGGCAGGTTCTTCTGTTCCCGGAGAAACTGCACCAGAAGAAGGGGGCTCTGGTGTGGCTGTTTCGGGGGAGAGCTCCGCAAGTCCTTCGCAGGCAGCAGCCGCAGGTGACGGAGAGAGCTGCAGCACTGTCTCCGGCTCCTCCGCCATCTTACCGGGAACGGCCCGAGGCCGGAAGTGGAGCCTGAGCGCGTGCAGTGGGCGGGATCTGCGCTGGGAACGTCGCAAGGGAGGCGTCGAAGTAGGGGAGTCCAACACAACAGTGAACCTTGCAGTCTCTAGGCTCTTTCTTCAAATCGAATCTGTCTCGGACCTTCTGCCATTATCGGACCTTCTGCCCTTATTGTGTCAGAAAATGCTTCACCGCTGTATTAAGCTTCAGGAAGCCGTTCGCAAACAACGTCTCCAGGGGCGCTACCTAGTAGGCACCCCCCCTCGGACTAGTGGACCCGGCTAGAAAGATTTCCGCTGTCCTTCGCGCCTGCCCCGCCCAGTCCCTCACCCTCGGGCCCCGCCCTGCTGCTCGGGGGCGCGCGCGCGTGCTTGAGGGAGGGGGCGGGTGGGAAGGACCGCCGGCTAGATCCCTAGGCGAGGCTCGCGTGCCCGCCCCCGCCCCGGCCCCAGCGCCCACCAGGTCGGCCCGGCCCAGCCATGATCAAGGCGATCCTCATTTTCAACAACCACGGCAAGCCTCGGCTCTCCAAGTTCTACCAGCCCTACGTGAGTATCCCGCCGCCGAGTCGGGCAGAGGGAGTTGTTGGCGACGGGCAGCGCCCGCGCGGCTTTCTCGGCGACCCTCGAGGCGCCGTCCGCGGCCTCGCGGGGTTGTGAGCGGGAGCCGCCTCCTGCTGCCACTTCCCGGGCGATTCCTTTGGCTGTGGTCGGGCCGGGGTAGTTGCCCGGCCGGGTCGGGCTGTCGTGCCCCGTGGCCTTCCGGGCCCCACCTCGACTCGCGCCTCCCCGGTGCCGGCTCCGGTCCGCGGGAACGGAGGGGCGGCCACTCCCCTGGACCGCTCCTCGCGCGGGGCTCTGGCTGCCGGCCCGGCGGCCCCTGCGCTCTGGAAAGCTCTTCCCGTGTGCTTCCCTACGCTGCCCGCTGCCCGGGCGACTTTCGGGGTCTCCTGTCACGGTGTGAGGTCAAGAACCTCCGGGCTTTACCTGCCGGCTGTGAATTGCGTTGACCACTTGGAGCTGTGATGCTACACCTGAAAGTTAACGACTTAAGCTTCCGGTTTGTCATTAGTATTTTACTAAGGGATTTTGCTTTAATTTTTAATTTTTCTTCTACTTGTAAAGAACAGTGGTATTTTTAAAACTCTTTTAGAGCTGTAGATACAGGTCAATATTGTTAAGTGCAGGAGGTTTTACAGTAGTAATTAGCAATTTATAAATGGTTGAGAAAGGGTTGTAGACTTACATGCTTATCCGAGGGCAGAATTCGCCACTAGGTAAAATTGGGCTCTCAATGGTAGGATTAATTTGCAGTATAAGTATTGTGTTGGATTGAGGCATTTTGCTGAAGCCAGAAATGTACTTTCAGTGTTGAAACTGTGCCAAGACTAACACTTTTATGCAGTTAAAGCCCAGATGGAAATCATTACTGCCATTAAAAATTAAGTGTGAAAATGTCAGTTTGCCTACAATGATAATGCATTATGTGGAGGTGTTGGTTGAAGTGCGAAGTCTTGAGCTTATTTTTATTTCCTTAAGTAGTTTTGCTTTTGCTGGTGATAAAGAATATTTTCCCTTAGGGCTGTGTGGTTTTAATTTAGTATGACCTCAATACTAATGCTCTTTTTAAAAATTCTACACAAATTTTAATACAGAATAAAACTACTTGATCTTTCTGAGTGGAAATAAATGCCATTAATTTTATTACACATTTCCTTAACATGTTACTAGCCTTTGTTGAAGGAATCTTCTACTTAATTATTTTACTAGTGCTATGCATTTGCAATGTAGAAAAAGCATGCTTCAACAGTGAAATTGAATTCAAAAGTTTACTTTTTTGTAACAAATTTAGCAGTTAAATATTATTTTAAACAATAGGCTCATTGGCTAATCCACGATAACTAACTATCCTTGTAGTGTAGAATATAACTGTCTTTTGAAATATGGATTTAATTTGAAAATTTAGGACTACAGCTTTCTCTTGCCTTAGTGGAAAGAAGAATATCCTTTGCCAGTTAAGAATATCCCTAACCATCGAAGGTTAACGTGGGAAAAGGCAGTTCTGGCAGCAGGGGGAACTCTGGTAGCATTTTTGGCTGTTTCATGAGTAGCTGTGATGGTTGTGTTATGAAACTACAAGGTATGAAAAGATCTACTGACTATATAGAAGTGAGATGCCAGAAGCTGTTTCTATATATTAACCTTTATAAATTGGATTTTGTGAAGAGTATATTTAGTTTTGTCTTTTGGGAATAACAAGATAATTTACATATTCACTTCACCCTTTAGATTGTAACCTATCAGTCTGTCAACAAATACTCGCTTCTTGCCTTTTATGTTCAGGTGCTGGAAATGATCAAATAGATCTACCTCCTTCTCTCGGGTGCGGGGGTGTAGACACAGCCAGTAAAAAGTATTGTAGACTGGGTAACATGCCAGCTAACAATAAATGCTATGTAAAAAATAAAGCTGGGCAAGGTGGTAGGGAGTGTGAGGATAGCTATTTAGAATAGGGTAGCCAGTGAAGTTCTCACTGAGAATACCAATGACAAAGGAGGTTAAGCCAGTTTTGAAGACATTGGGGGAAGAACATTCCAGGCAGAAGAAGCAGCAAATGCAAAGGCTCAGAGGAGAGGGTGCCTGTTTGAGGAACTGACTGGCATGGGATGCCCAGACTATGTCAGGAAAAGTTATAGTACGTTCTGTTCTTACGGCCTGAAATGTCTTCTTTCATTGCCATATGTCCAAATTCAGCATCTTGCTGTAGGCCAGTGGAGGGGAACCCGTGGCATGGGTGCTGCCACAGACACCCAGAGGCCTCTGGGTGGGCACCTGAGACAAGTCACCCTTGCCCCAGCATCACCCCAGTAGCTGAGCATTCAGGTTTTTTTTTTTTTTTTTGGTACCAGGGATCGAACTCAGGTCCTTGCGGTTGCAAGTCAGGCGTCGGAACCACTGAACTAAATCCCTGGCCCCAAGCATTCAGGTTTAATTGCAGCATTGGCACTTTGCAATAAATAGGTAGGTTTTGGGTTGCAGTTTGGGCATTTTATCTCTAAAAGTTTGCCATCCCTGGTCTAGGCTCAGCTCAAATTTTAGTTAAGCATTTACTGAAGTTTATCGTGCTGCAAGACTTCTTTTTAATAGGATTTTTCTCTTAATCCTTATGATGGAAGGATATTCTGCCCCATTGTCTATAATTCCTTGGAGCTTCTTCTATCCTGTAGAATCCTTGAAGGAAGATATCAGGTATATTTATATCACCCTCATCAAGCAACACTCAGTCTTGAATGTGGAAAATTATTACTGAATCTTTGCTAAATTTGTTCATTTAGAATCTAGCTCGGGATAGAGTTTGGATTGGAATTCCTAAATGTCCTCCTGACCCTTAAAATTTAGTTCTTCATTAACCAGAATTTTTAAGAGTCCGTGGTTTCAGCTCAAAAGTAATGGTGGGTTAGCTGTTACTTCATTTTGTAACTTCAAAGAAGTACAGTGGTGCCTTGGTTCACAAACTTAATTTGTTCTACAATTTTGGAAAAGATGGCCACGTTTGTGTTTGTGTGGGAAAGATGGCTGAGGTTGTGTTTGTCACTGACTCAGAGTTTGCAGACAAAAGCAAAATTTTGCCAAACATTTCTGTTTGCAAACAAAGTGTTCCTGAACCAAATTACCACTATGTATCCAGACATACAAGCTTAAATATTTTGTAGTGTCTCTTATATGAGAAACCCAAAAATAAAAATAAAGAGCAAAGTAAAAGACAGATATTAGGAAATCGGTATACAGGCTTTTTCAAAGGCACCACTGTACTTCTTTGAAGTTAAAAACTGAAGTAACAGCTAACCCACCATTACTTCTGTGCTGAGACCATGGACTCTTAAAATGTCTGGTTAATAAAGAACTAAATTTTAAGAGTCAAGAGGACATTCAGGAATTCCAATCCAAACTCTATCCCAAGCTAGATTCTAAATGAATGAATTTAGGAGTACCAAGAGATGGACGGGGTGGAGAGGGGAAGAGGATGAAATTAAGATGTGTTGTGTACATGTGCCAACTTCCCCATAAGAAATGTAATCATTGTGTACCACAAACATGTACTAATATAAAGATTTTAAAAATATATATCCAATAAAATTGATGGTTTTGCTTCATAAATAATTAAGCAAGGTCTAGAGATATGAGTGAGCGAACAGTTCTGTACCCTAATAGGACCCTGAGGTTTGTGTCCAACAATAATAGTGTAACAGTGCATGGTTTGAAAACTTTTTAAACCTTTTGTTGACCTATGTCCCCTACTGCATTGGATTGTCATTATTTATACTCCCTCAATGTGCAAGTACAGTATAACAGCTTAATATGTTCATCTCTATTTGTCCTGAGTAATGTATATGTTCATTTCAGGCTGTAATAGGTTTTTAGCTTTGATTTTACCTTTCAGCTATGTCATGTGTGAGAAGTCACACATCTGTTCACTAAACTGAATTTTTGATTCATTTTGCTAGAGCCAGGTAGTAAGAATTCAAGATCAGACTCAGTGTATCCCTTTTTGTCTTTTCTTTTATATCCTTGAACTGTCACTGCAGAAGTTCAAATGTTTTTCTTGGTTTGCCTCTTTGAATTGATGCCTAACAATAGCAACTTGGCAACAATAACCTCTAGTCTTTTAATAGTTGTCTGGCAATTTTTGTGTATTACTGAGACTTATATTCCATAAATAAGAAATAGTTTTACATAGCTATCAAACAAAGAAATAAACCTTTGGATTATGATTCCTGTGTTATTAGTGAACTGTAATTTATCTTTTGGTGAATCACTATACTAATGTAGAAATGTTTTGTGTTATATGAGTTGTCTTAGTTTTTTCTACAGTCATAAAACGTGTATATATACATTTGTGAACGTATGTGTGGACATGTAAAATCCAAGTAGGAAAATTTCTAAATTGTAAAGTACATGTTTTCTCATATTTGTTATAAACTGCATCTGATAGAGTTGTCAACCAAATGCAAGTCTTACAAGGAGTGCTGATGGTTCCTTTTTAATTTTTTGAAAAATTTAACAAAAATAAAAAGTATTGAATATATAGCTTTTTTTTAAAGCCTTAAGAAAGATACATCTATGTATATTGATGTCTTTTAATGACTATATAATGTGGCAGATAGAATAGTTAAATTTATTTCTGTGGTCAAAGTGTAATTATGAGTGTTAACTTGTTACATATTAACAAAGTATTTCTATTTTTTGTTAAGAAAATTCCAAGTGATTACTTTCTTTCAATAGTGGCTAGAATGCTTTTGGCTATTTAGAGATTTATGTTACTTGACTCAAAGGCTTAAAAAGAAGTATGTATATAGTAGGAAGTGCAGAGGAGTAGACAGATTCCAAAATTATTTGATTTTGCACATCATTGACTTTATCATCATAAATCCAGTTTCTTCCTCTTTCTTTACTCTTTGTGAAATTCCTGTTAGCCAAAGGCTTATTTTCACCTTGTCAGTTCAATGCAGAAAGAGAGAGTGCTCTGTTCCTTCAATTCTGGAATTTGTCCTTTTTTCCCCTTTAGTCTAGTTAGATCTATCCAAGACCAATACTAGCTAACCTTAACCAGAATCAACCTCGGAGCTGAAAATGATAGTGGAAACACAAAGTTAGTAGTGTGTAAAGATGATAGAGAGGATTGGATATTGGGTTAATAAACCAAGGGTCCACTATTCTCTTTTTTAAAAATTAAAAAAGATATATTGTTATTAAGGAAGAGGTGACGAAATTTGTCACTGTTTACATTTATAATGTATATGTTTTATGCATGAGAACATTGTGAAATCTAGCTAATATATCCGTTGTCATTATTCCCTATTTATTAACTTCATTTTTTTCTTTTCAGTAGATAATATTTTTCTTTTCTGTAATTTTAGATTAATTCTGAGGTTGTTAATATCAGCAACAGTTTTTTAGAAATATGTAATCTGGAACATAACACAGTAGTCTTAATTCAGAGTATAGTATTCCTTATATAAAAAGATCATTGAAAAATTAAAATTCCTGATATGGTCCCAGTTTTTATGTGTAGTATTTTTGAAGCTTTGCTTTTTAAAAATTAAGATTCAATCTGTTGAGTATTAAATAATAAAGGAGAAAATAAAACCTTCCACGTTATTATGATGGGGGCTGTCTTCCTCGTTGCTGAGACACAATACCTGACACTCACAACTTAAAGGAGGAATGGTTTATTTTGGCTCACAGTTTGTAGAGATTTCAGTCTGTAGTCAGTTGGCTCAAAGGCAGGGTGGCAAAGGAGAAAGAATTTATGGTGTGGCAGGCAGGAAGTACAGTGGCATCAGGAGAATAGGAAGGATATATACATAAATACATACATACATGCCCTTCCACCCCTTGCCTGCAGTGACTCACCTCTTCCCACCAGGCTTCACCGCCCCAAATGGCACCCAGCTGTAAGACAGGTCCACTATCACACACCCGTGATCTAGTCACCTCCCAAAAGTCCCACCCACGCATAAGGCTTGGGGAGAACATCTAGATATAAGCCGTACAGAGGAAAATGTTATAATTACTATAGGTCATTTTTGGTCTTTCTAAACAAAGGAAAAAGGTTGTGGCTAGATTGAATATATATATTATGTTCTTTAGGTCGGTCACTAATTCTTAAATTATTTGTTTTAAATTTTAAAAACTGTTTTGGTCAATTTTTGGAAAATAGTGAAGTTTACGATCACAAAGGTCATCCTTGACTTTACCACACAGATCTGCATTAATATTTAGTATTTAGTATTTTCTTGTCTTTCCAGAATTTTTGAATGAAGAAAGTACACCTTCTATTCATTAATAACAAAATAACTGGGCATGTTTACACACGCCTAAATTCTCAGCACTGGGAAGGCTGAGGCAGGCAGGAGGATCACCATGAGTTTGAGGCTAGCTCAGGCTACACAGTGATTCAGGGCCAGTGAGAACCTGCTTTAACACATACATACCCACACACATGCAATGCATGCATGAAAGCTGGTAGATTTACTAAACATTTGTGGCTTTAAGATAATTACATTGTTTAATGACCCAATTTACATACTTTTCTGTGGTTTTTTTTAAACAAAATTGAACTTATATATGTAACTAGAATATATCAGGGTTTTCTTTTTCCAAAAGAGATTCTTCCAAAGTTTTATTGGGAAGTCAGTTTATTCTTATCTTTAGTACTTGTAGTCTTCATATTTGTGTATTACAAATTTCTTCACTGCTTCTGATAATCTAATGTAATTTTGAGTGTAGACCATCTAGAGCTCAGTTCTTTTCTGCCTCTTGTTAAATAACACTCTCACTTTAAGATAAGTTACATATGTTCTCTCCTCACCTATTCTGCCCAGTCAGCCTTCCCCAACCATAGTGTAGGTAAACTTTCTTTGCTGAAGTATCTAGGAACTCTTAGAAGGGTATTGTAGTATGAGAGGAATCAAGGGCAGTTCTAACAATATTAAAACCTAGAGTAGAGGTACTGCTAGATTTAGGCTACCGAAAGGAGTGGCCACTCTGGAAACTTTCTGACCTATAGCTCCAGTGCCCTCTTCTCTCTTTCCCTGCCCGTATTCTTTCCAAATATTTACTAGTTTGTAGGGCCCTGTTATGCCTTGTATCTAGATCCCCCTCTCCCCCCAAGCCTCATGCAGTGGTACATACATAGGTAGGGCTTTACAGAGGTGAATGGATCTAGGGTGTGTGATGCTGGGATTAAAGCTGTGATGTTGGGATTAAGGATATGATACTGGGATTAAGGGTGCCCCACCTTGTATGTGGATGGCACTGCCCAAAGGGCAGGTATGCCTGGATGGAATATAAAGGGACAGGAAGAATGCAAGTTGCTGCTTCTGCTGCTGCTTTGCTTCTGGCATCTGCCTATCCTGCCATGCATTGGAGTGTTTCTTCTGTGATGCCCCTCTGCCATGCCACACCCTTCCTTGAAGCCAGCCCATTATGGACTGAAACCTCTACAAATTGAGCCGGATAAACTTTTCCTCCTTTAACTTTGGTTGTCTGGTATACTGTCTCAGCAAGGAGAAAAAAACTAAGACAGCCCCTGTTGTAAGTAATAATACAGTGATAAGACAGTAGTGAGAGAGTTTACATTCTAGTGATAGGAGATAGGTATTAAATTACATAAGACTGTGATTGGCCTATGAAGAGAATGAAATCTGGGCACTGTGATACATACTTATTGTTACACCCAGCGAGAAAGAACCAACCAGAGACTGATATTAAATCCACACAGGAGTTTATTACCAGCCGGGACCGAGCTGAGCATCGGACTTGAGCCCGGACTGGGGGAGACAAACATGTTTTATACACCTTTGAGGCCAACAGTTTCTAGGCCCCCCTATGGGATAGAACTAGTAAAGCAAGCAAAAGGTACCAAAACGGAAAGTCCTGCCCTTAGAACATTTGTAAAACAATAGTTGATTAATTGTTTCTAAAAGGCTCTCCAAGGGCAGGAGGTTTCTAAGCTTCCTCCTTTTAAGTTCATCTAAAGGGCAGGCAGGTGGATTGTTCAACAATATGGAGTTGCTTTTGCTAACTAGGGTCCTTCACTTATAATCTTAGACACTTGGGAGTCTGACACAGGAGGATTGCACATATGAGGCCAGCCCAAGCAACTTAGACCCTGTCTCAAAACAAAACAAAAATAATCGAAAAGGGCTGGAGATGTATTTTCAAGCTCACCTTATATATGTGAGGACCTACATTCAATCCCAGCACGAGGTTAGCGGGAATGAAATGTGGACTGATGAGTGAGAGGTCCTTATATTTTAGGTAGAATCATCTGGGAAATCCTCTTTGGACCTGAAGATAGGTCAGGGAAAAAGACATCTTCCTCCATACTCACCGCAAGAAAATATACTTCCGCAAGAAAATATTTTTCCATGAAACATAGATGTATTTTATACTGAAGAATGCCTGTTTAGAAAAGGCAGTGATTCTCTGATCAGTTATTTTTCTCTGCCCAATTATCATTAGATTCTAGTGAGATAGGAGTGCTAGTCCAAAGAATGAAGGCAAAAGTGAATGTTTTACTTCTGTACAGCCTCTATGCTAGTGTTATGGCTTGTGTCTAGATGTCCTCCCAAAGCCTCATGCAATCTTTTTTGAAGGTAACTAAATCTGGAATGTGTAATGCTAGGATTAAGGGCGTGTGATTACTAAATTGTTACATGTGACTGATTGGTTTGGCACTGCCCTAATCCCTGGTAGTGTGAATAAGATAAAAGGAGCAGAAAGATACTGTTAACGGACCTCTTGTTGCTTTTGCTGTCTTCCACCACCATAAGTTTCTCCTCTCTGATGTCCCTCTGCCATGTGCCACTGTGCCTTAGACCCAGCTGATTATGAACTGAAACCTCTTATGAACTGTGAGCTAAATAAAACCCTCCTCCTCCAGCTTTGGGTGTTGGATATTTTGTTTCACCAACGGGAAAAAAGTATCACAGCCAGTGAGACCTGTAATCCAGTGAATTCTACTCTGTCTTATGTGAAGTAACATGGCACAACAGAAAGTTTATTTTTTGTAGACCTCTCACAATCTTAATTTTATGTGAAACCCACTTACAGCACCTCCATTATTTTGCTGAGAAACATGTCTTTCCTGCCTTGCTTTGAAGCTGGTGTAATTACAAGAATTATTGTTAGTTATTGTTTTCTTTACTACCTAGAAGGAAAGGACTCTTTCTCAATAGTTCAAGTCCAATGAATAGTATAGATTCTGTGTGCTAAGTAAGTGGGGAAGATTGTCAGTTCATCCCACCACATATATATCCTTTTATTTCCAGCCATTAATATACCTTGTGATATAAATAAGTAATTATATATGTGTGTATGTGAATATATATATATGAAATATATATTATTTATATAATGTGTGGGAAGGGGTGCTGGGAATTGAATCCAGGGCTTCCTGAGTACTGGCCAAGTGCTCTACGATTGAGATATACCCCCAGCTCAGTAACAAAATAATTTTTATCATAGTTTTTATAATATCAAACTAACCATTTAAACCATTTTGAAGTATACAGTTCTCTCTGGCATTGAGTGCATTCATATTATCCCACTTTCACTACTGTCATCTCTAGAATTTTTTTCATCTTCTCCAACAGAAACTCTGTACATATTAAGCACTCTCTGTTAGCTTTCCATTGCTTTGACAAAATGCCAGAGATAAATAGCTTAAAAGGAGGAAAGATTTATTTTAGCTTGTGATTCCAGATCTTTCAGTCTGTGGTTGATTGGCTTTGTTAATTTTGGATCTGTGGCAAGGCAGACCATCATGGCATAGTGTGTGTGGCAGATCAAAGCTGCTTTTTCTTCTTGGTGGCTAGGAAGCAGAGAGAAAGGAGGGACAAAGGTCCCAATATTCCCTTCAAGGGGTATACCCCCAATGACCTCACTTCCGTCCACTAGCCCCCACTTCCTAAAGGTTGCACTACTTTCTGGTAGCACCATGGGCTGGCAACCAAGCTGTAGGCACCTGGCCTTTGGAGGACAATTAAGATCTGAACCATGACACTCCCCATTCCCTCCTTATTTTATCTAAACCCTTCCAATCACGATTCTACTTTCTCTATGAAATAGACTATTCTAGCAACCTCATGTAGGAGGACTTATAGAATATTTCTCCTTTTTTGACTGACTTACTTCATTTAGCATGTTTTCATGGTTCAAAGGTTGTAGTATGTATCAAAATTTCATTCCTTTTAAAGGCTAAATAGTATTCTTTTGCATGTAATGGAAACAGGTTGTTTAGCTATTCGTTTGACAATGAGTACTTTGGTTGGTTTGACCTTTTGGCTGTTATGACTAATGCTGCTGTGAACTTAGATGTACAAATATCTGTTCAGGTTCTTGTTTTTATTTATTTTGGGTACATAACCTGAAGTGGAAGTACTAGATCATATTACCGTATGATTCTATTTACTTCTTTGTGGGATCACCATGTTATCAAACAGCTGGGGTTCTTTTGCTCAATTCACATAAAAATAATAAATTGTCAAAATGCAGCTCCCTGATGTTAGCAGCTCTGGCTTTTGCGTGCCAGAGTCTCTGTGCCTTTATTTACAGCTCTGAGCTTTAAGTACCAGTAACTTTTAGGCTCTTAGTGTTACAGCTCCTGATGATTTCCAGCTGTCCCTTCCAGCTCTTCAGGAGCTGGTGCTCAAGGCTCCCTTGGGCAGCTTTCTGAAACTCTTCAGCAATGTCCACTGTTCTGGAGCTCTTGCACTTGTCTGCAGATCTCCACAGGCTCTGCATGTCTCTGAGGGTTGCCATAGATCTCTGCTGCTGAGCTCTTCAGGAATAATAGCCCTTACTATAAGCAGCTCTTTCTTTGTTTTGTTTTTTGGGTTCCAGGGATCGAATTCGGGACCTTTTGCTTTCGAGGTGGCGGAACCACTGAGCTAAATCCCCGGCCCAAGCAGCTCTTTCTTAATTCGCCCTGCTCAACCCTCTTTACCTGAGATAAGAATCCTGAGTAGCCAATAGGACTACGTGAGAATCTGTGCTCTTAGCACAGGGGAATAGTACCCTGGAGGAAGCACACCTGGACTGACCTCAAGAGTGTGAGGGAATACTGATTATGTAAGAAAAGTCCATACATAGTTTCCTGAATTTTGCATACCTATTGTGGAACTTCTGATGTAGTGTCAGAAAGGGCAAGGTCATCTGGAGAGGTTATAGGGTAGAGTCATCTGGGATAGGTCCTTGTTTCAAGCCTGCTGCTTGAAATAATATCTTCTGAAACAGCTTTGTAATGCCTGTCCTCCTCTGACATGATGACAGCCCTGGGAACTGTGGAAGAAGTGGCTGCTTGACAACTTATGCCATTTCCAGGCTGAAGTCAACTGCTGCTTTTAAGAAGTCTTCAAGAAGGATGGCAGTCTTAATCAGAGTCCATTAGTATTTGAGATTTCAGGGATAATAGCAGGGTCCTGGTTTGAACCTTTTTTTGCCCTGTTAGGCATAGTCCTCCAGCTGCTCCTCAGAGTTGGCTGTAGGGGCCTGCAGCAGGGGAGGGCCCTTGCACTCGGCTCATCTGTGGCTCCTGTCATGTCTGCATGAGTGAGCTACAGTTGCAGTTGCCAAGGCAAGCAGGTGACAGGAAGAAGACAGGAACTAGGACCTTCCCCATCACCCTTGGGGAAGCAAGGGAGAACTGGAAGAGTGACTGTCAATGGTATCACTGTGTTTGATTGTCAGAGGGAAAAGGGAGGGTTTTGACCTTTTTTTCAGTCTCAACCGTATTGTTTTCTATAGGAGCTGGAGCATTGTGTATATGTACTCGCCAGCAATGCATAACATTCTAGTTTCTCCACATCCTTGGCAGTACTTGTTATTTTCTGGTTTTTGGTAATAGCCATTGTAATGGTGTGAAGTGGTATCTCATTGTGGTTTTCATTTACATTTCATGTGCTTATTGATCTTTTCTGTGTCTGGGATAAGTGTTTATTTAGCTCCTTTGCCCGGTTTTCAATCTGGTGTTTTGTTTTTTTGTTGTTGAGTTGTAAGAGTTCTTTATTTGAGTATCAATCTTTTATCAGATACGTGATTTGTAAATTTTTTTTTTCTGTCCATTGTGTCCCTTTTCCCTCTATTGATAGTGTCCTTTGATACACAAACATTTTTAATTTTGGTAAGTTCCAAATTATATATTTTTTCTTTTGTCACTTTTCATGGCTACATAACACTGTATTTTGAATAAAATTTTTTATGAAGATTAGGAAAATACTTGTAAAACTTGGTACCTAATAAAAACTGAATATCTGTATCTAAATTAATAATAAAAGTTTTATTGTTACTTCTACTTGCTATTTTGGATTTCCTGTTGGAGTGATTATGTAGCCAATGGACTATATACAATCTAGAGATTATTCTCAAGTACTTTTCATTTCCTCAAAATAGATTGCCTCTTTTATTTTTCTTCTCAAAGACTCAGGTGTTTAAATTATGTGGACTCTGTTTTGGAATAAACTTTCTTCTTATTACAATATACAAAGTCTTCTAGGATTTCCAGAGAAAAGTTTTGTAGGGAGACTTTATAGCAGAAGTGAAACTGTAAGACTTACCCTGGCTTCTTTACTTCATTAATAATTAGGTAATCTTTTAAAAATATCTTAATGAAGATATAATATTTATACCATAAAATCAGTCCATTTAAAGTATATAATTAAGTGTTTTTTAAAAACTATACCATGGTTATGCAACCATTAGCACAAACTAAGTTCAGAACATTTTCATCAAATCAAGAGAAACTAGGTACAATTAGCATTTACTCGTCCAGTCCCTGGCAACTGCTAATCTTTCTGGCTCTACAGATTCGTCTATTCTGGACATTATGTATAAACATAATCACGAATGCTTGCTTTGGCAGCACATATACTAAACATAATCATGAAATTCACAGTCCTTTTTGACTAGTTCCATTCACCTAGCTGATGTTTGAGAGATTCACCCATGTTGTGGCATATAGATTATTCCTTTTTATGGCCCAGTAATATTCCATGATATGGATAATGTACCATGCCTTGTTTTCCATTTATCAGTTGATTGTCATTTGGGCTTTTTCTCCTTTTTGGCTACTACAGATAATGCTCCTGTGATCATTCAGGGACCAATTTTTATCTGAACGTATATCCTTATTTCTCATGTGTATATATCTAGGAATACAGTTCCTCAGTTATTTGGTAATTCTATGGTTATATGTGTGAAGAACTTCCAGACTATATTCCAAAACAGCTATACTATTTTACATTCCCACCAGCACCCATGGGGGTTCCAGTTTGTCTACATCTTCACCAAGTCTTATTACTGTTCATCGTTTTGATTGAAGCCATCCTCGTAGGTGTCAAGTGGTATCTCCCTGTGATTTTGATATGTATTTTTCTAATGGTTGTCTTCCTGCCTCACCCTCCTAGAGTGCTAGGCGTGTGCTAAATTTGCTGATGTCACTTGCAGCATACTGGTTTTGAATTTTTATGTCATCCAGTTAATTTTTTTTTGCTTGTTCTTTTGGTGCTTTATCTAAAAAAGCTGTGCCTAAACCAGGGTTACAAAAATTTGTACTTGTATTTTCTTCTAAGACTTTAGGAGTTTTAGATCTTATGTTTAGGTCTGTGATCCATTTTGAATTATATTTGTGTATGGTGTGAAGGACTCTATAACTTTATTCTTTTACATGTGGATGTCCAATGTTCTGGTCCATTTATTGAACATTTTTTCACCATTAAACTGTCTTAGTACCTTACCTCAATCCTACCAACCCCCACCTCCCTCAGATCTCCCTCACTTCCCCCACCTCCTGCCAAATTTTATCTTGTCCTTGGAGTTCTTAGACCAGCTGCCACCATGGTTCAGACTTTATTTCAAATTCTGTCACCTTTTCAGTTTTTTATTAAAAAAGATAGTAGAATCTTTGCCACTGAAACTGGGAAAGAATATGATACATGATGGTTTAGGGCAGTGATGGCAAACCTTTAGGAAATTGAGTTCCCACACTATAACCCAAAACCCACTTAGTTATTGTAAAGTGCCAACACTGCAATTAAACCTGAATATTGAGGTTTTAGTTTAGAAAAAACTCATACATTGACATCTTTTGTCTTGAAAACACAATAACACACAGAGCCACTGGTTTAGGGTATTAATAGCAGTTGCCATTTATTTAGCACTTTCTTTGTTATGCTAAGCATTTTGGTACATTGTAAGGGAAAATACTGGAGGTGTTTTTTGGTGTAGTTTTCGTGTTTGTTTAGTGGAACTGGGGATTGAACCTTTGCAAGTATGCTGCCTCTGAACTACATCCCTAGCCCTTTTAAAAAATTTTGAAATATTATCTCACAAAGTGGCCCAGACTGGCCTTGAATCTGCAGAGTGGCCTTCAATTTGTAATTCTCCTGTCTCAGACTCCTGAGTAACTTGGATTGCAGGCCTGTCCCACCACCTGTGGCTCAGAGGGTTCTTCTCTGAAGAAATGTAATGAAGCCAGGGGCCTTGGTGTTACCTTTGACTTCCGTAATCCTAGCCGCTCTGCGAAGTGGGGGTGACTGAGGCAAGAGCTGAGTTTGAAGCCAGCCTGGGTAACACAGAGAAACCCAGTCTAAAAAAAAAAAAAGAAATAGCTAATAAAGTTTCTGTTGTGATGCTTTGGTCCCCCCTTGTTTAGGATTTAAGAGCAGTCTTATCCTGATTGTTGGTTCCTTACATATTTATGGTAAAGCGGGTCCTGCGCAGATACACCAAGTCACCAGCCAGATTTCCTACTTGGTAGAAACCTGATCCCCCAAAAAACAAAACAAAACAAAATTTATTGAATTTTCTTTGAGGCCTTTTTCATAATTCCTAAATGTTGGAATGCTCTGAAGCTTAGTCCTTAGACTTTTTCTGTTCCTTAATCAGAATGAAGTAATTATTCTTCACGTATTCCCTTATTTTGTTGATTTCATGCTTTCATCCAAATTTTTCCTTCTGCCTCAAAGGTCATGTAACTTTGCATTCCCGATTGTCTCTGAATTTTTGACTATTTTTAAGGCCCTTTCTAGCTGTTACTTTTCTTTGAAGATGATAATCTTACTGCTCAAAATCGTTGTTCCTCTTTGACTTCTTATAGATGTTGTTTATACTGCTCTTAAATCAGAGATTATCCTCTAACTTTAATTATAAAGGTATATCTTTTTTGGAATATAAAAAGCCAAGATAGTCAACATTAAATAAAATTTAATTACATTTGTATTTTATTTTTTTATGTTAAGTCATAAACTTTTTCAGAAAAGGATTTGTTTCTCTTTCATCTTGATAATCTGTATTCTTTTCTTTTTGGTACCAGGGATTGAACTCGGGACTTTGCACTTGTGAGGCAGGCGGCGGAACCACTGAGCTAAATCCCTGGCCAGTAATCTGTATTCTGATATCTAGTGAATTAATGAATGATGAAGATAAGAATATTTAATGTCTGTTTAGAGAAATTTTTTATTTTAAAGTTCCTTTTTATGACTTATGCATAAGATCAGAAAGGAAACATTGGAAAACAAAATTTTATTAGTAGGTTTTTGAATTTTTAATGTATATTTTTGTTTTGCATCAGTGCTTTAAGAAATATTTAAAATAATAAAATGCACTACCTGTATGTAACTCTACTGACTGATGTAATCTATGGGTTGTGACCAACTGAAATATATTTCTTGACTTTTGTTATGAAACTGTAGTGTTAGGAAAGCTGATCAGCCTGAAGCGAGCTCCAGGCTTCTTTATGAAAGCTGTGAAATTAAATTGATTATTAAAGAAAGGGAAATAGTTGAATGTCAGCAGAGACTTGATAGGCTTTATCTAAGCTTAGACTTTGTGTTTAGATTCCAAGGCATTCTTTCCTATATTGATTTTCATTTTTAAAATGTTTTATTTTTAATTGACAAAAAGTGTGTATATTTATGGGGTACATTTGATATTTTTGTCTGTATATATCGTTTAGAAAAAGTGATTCAGGCTAATAGAATATATATCATCTCGCCAATTTACTCTGTGTGTGCGTGCATGTGTGTATAAAACACTGACCATCAAAAATCCTTTAGCAGCCAGGCATGGTGATGCACACCTGTTATCCCAGCACTTAGAAGGCTGAGACAGGAGGATTGCCGCATATTCCAGGCCAGCCTGGGCTACATAGTGAGTTTAAGGCCAGTGTAAAATACATAGTGAGATCCTATCTCAAAAAAAAAATTAAAACCTTTTTATCAGTTTTGAACTACACAATACACTAATTGTACTCACCCTGTGGTGCAATAGATCACTAAAACTGTTCCTCCAGTGTAACTGCAGTTTTGTACCCTTCGATTAACATCTTGTCTCCTATTCTTCCCCATCCTTCATCCAGGAATAAACTCATATAGTCTGGTTGCTAATTCTGTACTCTGCTCCCTCACTTCCTAGTTTTTAGTTTATCCATTCATAGATATGCATAAGTTAAAGAATCTAGTAGTCCATAATTTATTATAAAAATAACTGTCCCTTTCTCATAGATAATTACTTGATTATGGCAGTATTTATGTACCTGTCTCTAAAGAACATACTTGTTTTGCTGCCTCTTTTTTCACTTGTAGATATTATTATTCACTTCTGCTGTTGAACATGATTATTTAGCTCTTCGCCCTTACCACATCTGATTTTGAGCCCCCTCATAGTTATTCATACTTTTGGTTAGACCACTATTCACTTTTTACACTGATTATATAGGCATTATCTTCATTTGAGCCATTGTTGCAATTTGTGCTTAGTTTTTTTCTTTCCTAACATTTTCTTTTCCTTGAAGATAATTGTCTTTTCCTTTTTGCTTTTTTTTTTTTAAATTTACTTAACACTAATTTACATCTTTGCCAGCTGTCTAAATTGTGTGCCTCTTCTCTTTGTTATAAACGGTGCAGGAGAGGCCACTCCGGCACAGGATTTATGAGAGAAAAGGCTTCATTTCGGTCTGGGTGTGGACAGAGACTGAAATGTGGAAGATTTCAGCAGCTAGCTAGGAGGGGTGGGTTTTATGTGAGAAAAAGGCTGGATTTATTGTCTGGATGTAGACAGGGCTGAGATTCTGAATGATTTCAGCAGCTAGCTGGGGAGGAAACTAAGTTTATATTGGGGTCGAGAAGAGACTAAGGAATCTGGAGTGGAATGTTTATGATTGAGGATGTAAGGATGGTCTTAATACTCGGCTCTCCAGCTCCAAGGAGATTGTAAACTTTGTCCTAAATTTTCTTTCTGGCCATCTGTTCTGTTTACTGAGAGTAGCCTGTTTTTGCTGTGAAGGTTTCTTTCAGGCCAGGTATGACACCATTTATTTCATGTTCCTGAAGAAAATTCTTTTGACTAGGACCCATCTGTACAAGTTATATGCTAGTCATACTAGAATCTATTTTGCCTGTTTCCTGTGTTGGCTGTTTAACTGCTTGATTTTACAGTTTATTGTTTATTAAACTATCATGCTAGAGCCAGTAGCTTCTTGAGAAAAAGGTCTGGGAGATGGTTTTTATATAACTTTGTGGAATACAAGTATAAATGTCCGTTTTCAAATGTGGAAATACCTGTCAGCAGTTCAGAAAAGAGGACAAACTTCTTTTAGACACTGAAAATGTAAGATAAGAAAATTAAAGATTAACTCCATGGTAACATAGTTGAAACCCCAAGAATAGTTAAGATTATCCAGGGGACACCATTTAGCACTAGATGAAGCCTGGAAAGAGGTGGGTAGGAAACAAGCACATATAAGAAAGAGAGCTGCTATCTTATACATTGCTTTTTCTCTCCTTCCTTTCAGTGTTTCTGTGAAATAGTGAATAGATACAAAATACTTATTTATTAGATATTTGTAAATAATATCCTAACTACAGTATGTATTTAAAAAATTACAAATACTGTACTTTGAAGACTTTCTGTTTCCATCTCTACTCAGAGATAACCAACATCCTGATTTACTGGCGGGGGTGGGGGGTGGGGTGGTGATCAAACCTGGGCCTCCTTGCACATTCTAAGCAAGTGTTCTACCACAGATATATACCCCTAACCTCACTGAATTTTAAAATCATTCTCTTGTTTTACTACATATTTTTTGTTCTTAATTTATTGTTGTTTTGTGGTTTTGAACTTTAAAAAAATGATAGTAAATATATTTTGGGGGATTTGATTTTCTTAAAAAATTTATTCAGTTTTTGAGATTTATTCTTGGTATTATATCCAGTTATAATTATTTTTATTCCTGTTTAATATTTCATGCATGAATAAGCCATAGTTTATGTACACATGCTAACATTGATATTCTGTTAATGTAGAAAATTACATTAATTTTTTCTAATATTAAACCAAACTGGCATTAATAGAATAAATGCACATTGGTCATGATGTATAACTTTCTGTAAAAATAAATTTTGTTTGTTAGTGAGATTGGCCTGTAATTTTCACTTGTCAGACCTTTCTTATCTAATCTGAGTGTTAAGTTACCTTTATAAAATGAATTGGTGTTTTCTAGTTTTCAATGTGCAAGTCTTGCATATCTTTGGTTAAATTTATTTCAAATAAATAATTTTTTGGTAAGATTCTGAATGGGATTTTTTTTCTTAATGTTTTTTGGTTGTTGATTGCTAATGTATAGAAAAACAGTGGATTTTTTTTGTTATACTGTATTTCTATTTTTCCACTTCTCTAAATTTACTTAGTAGCTCTACTGGTTTTTCCACTAACTGTTCTTTAGGGTATTTTGGTATCATGTTATCTTTGAAAAGAGGTTTAGTTTTCCTTTCCAATTTGTTAGACTGTTGGGGATTTTTTTGTTTTAAGAGCATGCTTTTAGTTGATGATTTTTTTTTGAGCTAATTGTAATATAGTTAGGTAATACAATTTTTGTGAAACTATTTTTTCAGACTTCATTACTCATTCCTTTGATTTTCTTATAGTTTCATTTTTTTCACTTAAAATACGTATGTCATTAAATAATATATTGTTTAGTTTTGCTTAATTTGAATTTTATTTAAATGGAATGGTTATGTATCATTTTGGTATTTGCTTGTTTTACTTCTGCTATGAATTAAATTGTTTCTTCCCAAAATTCAAATGTTGGAGCCCCACCTCTCAATGTAATGGTATTCAGAAATAGAGTCTTTGGAAAATAAGTCTAGATGATGTCATGACTGTGGGACACTCTTGATGGGGTTAATGACCTTCCAAGAAGAGATACTGAAGAACTTGCTTTTGGCCCTTCCCTTGCCATGTGTAGATAAAGTAAGAAGACTGTCATCTGCAAGATAAGAGGAGAGCCCTTCATCAGCAATGACTGTACTGTACCATGATTTGGATATCTAGCCTCCAGAACTGATAGAATGTAAATTTTTTACTTAAGCCACCCAGTTTAAGGTATTTTGTCATGGTGCACTGTGCTAAGACTATGTTTTCCACATTAAGATTTTGAGAATCATTCATATTTAAGAATATAACTCATTTTTTAATATGATTTCATTGTATACTATACCGTAATTCCATAATTATGTGAATGGTGGACATATAGATTGCTTTCATTTTTTTCCAGCCTTTACAAACAGTGCTTTTGTGAACATTCTATGTATCTCTTGGTGCACAGGTTAAAAAAGTTTCTTATATCTATAATTGGCAAGATTCAGTTGCTTTTAATCTTCAAAAACGGATTTCATATTATTTAAACTAATATCTCGGAGTAAAAATGCTAGTTAATAAAACTTTTCCCAGGTGGTTATACCATTACCCTCCCACTGGTGGGATTGTTTGGTTCCATATATTTTCTGAAGATTGGATGTTGTCACCTAGCAGTGGAGCTATCTCATTGTTTTTAAAATTTGTATCTAAGTTACTTTTTTCCTCTTCATGATTTTGCCTAGTTTTATGTTTTGTTTGGCAAGCCAGTTGTTTTTACTGTGATGTAAATTTAATATTTATTGAAATAATTCCTTTTTTAATAATTAAGTTTATTGGTACATTTTAGGTATTGAAACAATCTTGATTTTAGATCATGCTTATACAAAAATGAGTAAGATGGACTCTTAAACTCAGTCTGCATTTAATAAAGGTTAAACTTAATTGGAAGCTACAAATTTCTGTTTTATTCATTCAAATATAGATTAAAAACATGAATTTCTTTTATGTCTCTGCTTCCCTTTATTCATTTGTAAACCAGTGGACTTTTACTAGTTGATATCTAGTTTCTCTTTTACTAATGTTTGAAATAATCTATTTTTTTCTTGTTGACTTTGAAACTTAGTAATAAATTACTTTTATTATAGTAGTAAACTAAGATGTTGACTTTTTTCTTTTTCACTAGAAAAATGTCATGTTTTGCTTCTGTAAAGTATAATTTAAGTCATTTCTCAAAGGACACATCTCTTAGATGGATTTCCTAGACTGATATTACTGCCTTGTATTTTTAAAAATGCTTTTAAACTTATAAAATTGATCATAATGTATATGAATTATTTTTTCTCAGAGTGAAGATACACAACAACAAATCATCAGGGAGACTTTCCATTTGGTATCTAAGAGAGATGAAAATGTTTGTAATTTCCTAGAAGGAGGATTGTAAGTAAAACATTTCATAGACATTTCTAATTTTTACTGATTAAAATATATACTATTTAATCCATTTATGGTAAAAAAATTTTATTTCAGTTAATTAGGTGAATTGTCACCTATGTTAGCTATAAATCTAGTTCACGTTTTTTTTTTTTAAAGCTATACAGTCATCCTAAAAATTTTTAAGAGCATTTTATATTTAGGTGGTATATTCATATGGTAAAAACTCAAACATTGTAGAGAAATATAAAATATTAAATGAGTCTCCCTGTCCCAACCTTAGTCTTTCTTCCCAGTTTCTTGTGTATCCTTCTAGAACATTTATTTTGCATTTAGTAACGTAAAAGTACAACTTTAATCCATTTTACATATTAAGATCACACTATATGCTCTCTTACATCTTGCTTGTTTTTGCTTAGTATTTTTTTAAAGCTCTTTCTGTAAACACAGAATAATCTCATTCTTTTAATGACTGTACAGTTTTTTAGGATGAATGTTCATAAAAATTTAAATTATATCTTCTATTATTAAAAATTAGGGCCGGGGATTTAGCTCATTTGTTCCGGTGCCTGCTGTGGAAGGAAGCTCAAGGTCCTGAGTTTGATCCCCGGTACTGGAAAAAAAAAAAATAAGAGTAAAGTCTTATTTTTAAATACATCTGTACATCTGTCTACATACCTATAATATAAATTCAGATTCAGCTAATAGATTTTTCTACCTTTAAAATGAATAAGAATTACTTGTACTCTTTATTTTCTTTTTTTGAAACGAGGTCTTGTGGTGTAGTTCAGGCTGGCCTTGAATTCACTATACAGACCAGGCTGTCCTTGAACTTGCAGCAATTCTCCTGCCGTGTGTGGCCTTCCCAGTGCTGGGACTGTAGGCATGTGCCACCACACCTGGCTCAAATATTATAAATAAATACTTTTTTGGGGGAAGGGTTGAGACAGAGTCTTTCTGTGTAGTTCTGGCTGGCCTTGCAATCACTATATAGCCCAAGCTAGCCTCAAACTCATGTTGATCCTCCTGCCTCAACCTGTCAGGTGCTGGGATTACAGGTGTGTGCCACCATGCCTGGAAATAAGTACTTTTAAATTATGGATTCTATGAAAACACTTTACTGTCATGTTTTCATAAATATTTCCTCTCCTGTTTATATAATTAATATACTTAAAATATGTCCTTATTAAGAATTAAAACTAAACTTTAAATGAGTATCATTATGAATCATGAAAGATTAATCAGAGAAGTCTAGATTTTCCATATTTTAATGTATATGACGTGGGTTGTGAAAAAATTGTTCCAGTAACAGAACCTGTTCTTATCTGATCATAAATTTTATCATGTAATGGGGGCTGGGGATTTAGCTCAGTGGTTCCTGCGCCTGTCTTGCAAGCACAAGATCCCAAGTTTGATCCCCGGTACCAAAATAAATAAATAAATTTTATCATAGAAAGTTTACTTGAATGTCTTAAGGTTATATCATATTGTACATAAATGTGTAATGCATACTTATAATTTGGAAGTTATTTTATTAACTTGAGGGTTTGTTAATTAATGAGATGAGGGTTTCACTATGTGGACCAGGCTGGCCTCCAACTGGTGAACTTAAATGTCTCAGCCTTGCAAGTGCTAGGATATAAGTCCATGATACCATGCTTGGCTGAGTCTTGTACTTTAATGGCTGAGATAAACTGTGCCTACTTCTCTTTTTGAATTTTACTTTTCTCTATCTCTTAAACCACTGTATGAGTTTCGTTGTCTTTGCCATTATCATCACTTTATCTCATCTTAGCCTCTTAATTTATCTTACAAGAAACTTATTGTCCAGAACAATGTGTTGCATGTAGTAGACATGTAAGAACCTGGTTGATGTAACTACTGTTTGAACTAGAAATTTTATGGCTTGAAATTTTCTAACCTTATAAAAAGTAGGAAGTAAATATTGGAACTGAAATGAGGTGACATGTGGATTCGTCCTAGTTTGTTGCTAAAAAGCTGGTTTTCTTATTTAGGTCCCTCAAATTCTTGGACCTTAGTTTTCTCCTCTAAACTGAGATTTGGACTAAGATGATTTCTAAAATTTTGTGGTTATATATGGTGTATTATATGCCATCTAAAAATTTATATCCCCATTATACTATAAGTTAAAGATGAAATTTTATTTTTAAAGGCATGACGTATACTTGACATTTCAATATCTGGTTTCTTTTAGTAACTTTATTGGCCATCTTGAAACTTAACAGTTTTCAAAAGTTTGGTCTTCTTTTTTTTTTTAAAGCAAAGCAAAAGAAAATATTAAATTGCTGATTCAGGATGAAGTGAAGCCTACTATTTTTACTCTGTCTCGGAATAATTTTAACCACAGTCAAAATATAATCTCAGAATCTAAATTACATTTAAATATATTTTCTAGAAAACTGGCATAGTAGAAATTCTTAATTTATTTCAGCAATCACTTCTACTTTTGTTATTGGAGGACACAGAAGTAGTGTATACTTAGAGAAGTTGCTTCTATGGAATTTGGAAGTTTAATGTTAAATTTACTAAGAAATATGTACTATTTACCTGTGTTAAATTGTTTTACTGTTTAACTTTCAATAAATTTAATCTTGATTTTAAATTAGGTTAGTGTAATTTAGAAGTCTTTTGGAAGGTGAATTTGTTATTGTAAAATTAACCACGATATTAACCACAATATAGCTAAACTATTTGGGAAAACATAAGATGTCTGGAATAATTCCTAAGTTACTATTTATAAAATGCTGAAAATAAAAGCATTTAATGAAAGAACTGAGTATCTCTTAGCTCAGTTTCCTTGCATTTATATTTCAAAGTGATGTTTTTTGGAGAAGATATTGATGGTAAATTTAAAACTTAAATGTCATTCCTTTTTGTTTTGTTTTGTTTTGTTTTCTAGTTGGTAATCAGTCTTAAGCTGTGTAACTTACTGTGACCTATGGAGTTAAATCTAGTAAGCACTTACAAATCCCCTGTGATCTAATTCTGTGGCCTATTTCTTTGACCTCTTGTTTACTAATCTTTTCCACTGGCTGCCTTCTTCTTCCTTGAGGTTGTTACCTTCACTTGAAACACTCTTCTCTAAATTTTTTGTGGCCAGCTCCTAACCATTAGACCAAAGGCTGAATGTCACTTTCTCAGTACCCAGTCTGAAGTAGTGAACCCCTCCATATGACATTGTCCTGTTTTGACTCTCCATGTCGCACTTTATAGTATTTGATAATTTTCTTGTTGGTTATTGCTCCCATCAGTATCTGGCACATAGTAGTAACTCAGTAACTGAGTAATTTTATGACTGAATTAATTAAAATTAAACACTGACTTCACTGGCTTCTTTTACTTGACATTTCTAAAGAAAACAGCCATCTTAATTAGTTTCTGAAATAATTTCACTTTAGTGTTACGCCACTGTTAACTTTTCATTTTATAAAAGGCTTTTAAACAAATTGTTAGTTTATTTGAGCTAATGAAATTGTTTTGCATTTGTTCCATATAACATTTCGATTTTGTTTTGTCATTTAGATTAATTGGAGGATCTGACAACAAACTGATTTATAGACATTATGCAACACTGTATTTTGTCTTCTGTGTGGATTCTTCAGAAAGTGAACTTGGCATTTTAGATTTAATTCAAGTAAGTTAACATTTGCCTTTTACTGTGTTAAATAACAGTTTTGCATTTATGGTTTCTTTAAAACTTTTATATTCACAATTTTCTAAGATGTTTTGTTTGCTGAGAAATAAGTGTTCCATAGATACTGGGGGATTAAAGAGGAATGGGGGTATAGAAGCAAGGAAACTAACCTGATTAAGACTAATCTCATCATGCCTTTTTTTTGCTCTTCATGAGTTACTACAAGGAGCCCAAGACTCATGAGCCTCTTACCACATGTTTCCAAATCTGCCCCTAAAACCTACCTCTTCTTGTGTCCTGAAAATCTTTCATAATGTCCCTGAAACTCGTTACTTACCAGAAGATTCTCCTTTCTCTTTAACCTCTTCTGTTAATATTACTTCACCTTTTCCTGTATTGAGTCTTGCTTCCTTTATTACACTACCTTCAACCACCTCAAGTGTCTGTTTCTTTCTTGCTTTTTTCATATCCTTGACACTGGGACTTGTTTGCTTGCTTCTTCCAGAACATTCTCTGTTCTAAAACATTTCCAGATTTTATCTCATGTTATCAAATTATTCCACATCCTACCCATTTGGTTGCAGTCATTTCTTTCTACCTCCCATTCATTGGAGATTTTGTCAACAGCTGTCAAGGATCTGATTTTATTCTCCTTGTAAGCTGACAAGTTAACCGACCACAGTTTGATGGATGCTGGCACAAGAAGAAGACTTCTAGGCTAGAAACAGTGGACTTCATTACTAACATTATCCAGGAAAAAAAAAGAAAACAAAAATAACAGCATTTGCTTGCACTGGTTCTTCAGTTGTGAAAAGGGTAATAAGAAGGCCAGGTGAAATTTGATCTCAGTTGATTGAACTACAAGTGAGGAACCCCAAGCTTAGGCAACTGCAGTCTTTTATAATGAACAGGAAGAATGTCTTCCCTTGTTTGGAAGGAAGAGGTTATCTCTTCTAAGGCAGAAGGTAAACCTTTTTCTTTGAAAGAAGATACTATTTTCCAAGGGTGTTTGTTTCAAGCAAACTTGAAAAGACAGTCCAGAATAGAAACAATGAGTAACTCCTCCTCAAAATGTGTACAGAAACCTGAAACCTATAGAGAATTGTCTCTTAAAAGATCGTGTTTCTTAGTTCACAAATATTTCCTCCAGTACTCCTTATATTATAATTCTTGGTGATTTCAGTGTGCATGTGGATAATTCTTCCAGTAAACCGGTGTCTTGAAACCTGAAACTCCTCAATGAATTTTGCCTTTTACCTCATCTTACTAATTTCTGGACCTCATTTTTATCCAAACTACAATGAATTCTTTATCTCAATTTCACAGTTTCTTCCATCAACTACCTCTTATCTTTTCATGTTCCTATTTTTATCATTCCAACAGACTTTGGGTCTCTCAGTTTTGTAAATTTATCATTTTTTCACTCTCCTTGCTCCTACTGATGTCTTGCCTTTCCTTATTCAACTTAAATTCCTTGGTCAGTCGGGATAATCATATCATTCTGTTCGCTTAACTCCTTGTCTATACTCATATGTCTGAAAATACCCAGAAGAAAAAACACTTACTGGTCTCACTTAAAATTCATGATTCCCTGTGATGGCCAATTTTGATTGTCAACTTGACTAGATTAAGAGACACCTAGAGAGATGATTGGATTGTGAGGGCACTAACCTCATCAGTAGATTAACACATTCATAAATTTGTAGATGAATTTGCTCTTAAGAGGAAAGGTGTAGTTGGAGAAAGTGGTCACTTAGTATGGTACCTTTGAAGTGTATTACCTTTTCTTGGGTTCTTTTCCATGTCACTCTGGTTCCTGGTTGCCAAGACATAAGGAGCTTTTCTCTGCTATGCCCTTCCACCATAGTGTTTCTGCTTTGTAGCCAATTATAGACTGAAACCTATGAAACTGAACCAAAGTAAACTATAGTTCTTTCCTCTGTTATGTATGACAGATTTTGTCTCAGCAGTGCATTGGTGACTAATAACAGTCCTTAATGTCATTGAATCTTTAATGCTAATCAGTAATCAAGTTTTATGTTCTTTGTCCTTTACTGTCTCATACTCCTAGATGACTTACAGATACATTGTTCTCTTTCCTCAAATCTGTAGGACTTCAACACATTCCTTCGTATATTACAGAGAACTTCCACATATTCCCACTATCTACCTAGCTACCTACATCTGTGCCCTTGTATTGTGCTCTGTCTTTTGTGAGTGTCACCATGCTCCTAACTAAGGCCAAACCTAAATTATTTTCACTTCTTTACTGCTCTAGCAATTCTCCTCTTTTGTATTATTATTTTTCCTCTGTCTTCTGAATTATTCTTAGCAGCATTGCTGAATCCAAGGGTTCTCATCAGTGGTCCTTTATTTTAGTATATGTGCCAGTAAAGCAAGCATTTGATTCAGATTGTTGATCATCCTTCTTCATGAAATATTTTCTTTCCTTGGTTTCTAGAACAATTTACCTCTCTGGTTTTTAATCCCATCCTTTAGTTACTTCATTTTGGTTTCTTTATTCCTCCTACCTCCAAATGTTGATTATGCCCTGGGGTTCCATCTTCCAATTTCTTTTCTTTTTTGGCTCTATTCTAGGTGATTTTTATTCTAATATTATATATATATATATATATATGTATACATATATATATATGTGTGTGTGTGTATATATATATATATATATATATATATACACACACACACATATATATATGGGCACCAAAATTTGAATCTTCAATCCAGACCTTACCTTTTAATTCCTGTCTTGATTATGAAGCTGCCTACTCAACTGCCCACTGGACATCTCCACTTGGTATCTTACAAAGATCTCAAACTTAATGTGTCCTCAGCTAAGGTCCATCAGAAATTTGTACTTCAGTTTCCCCTTATCAGTTAATAACAACTTTGTTTTTCCAGTTGAATCAGCCAGATACATAGGTATTTATCTTTCATTCTCATTTTTTAACTGCCCCTCCCCATCTGCTATATGCTTCTTCAGTAAATCCTATTGGATCTACAGAATCTGACCACTTATTACCCTCTCTACTATTACCACCTTGGTCTAAACCACTGTAGTTTTTGCCTGCATTATTGGCTTCCTGCTTCCACTGTTTTTGTTAATTTTTTGGTTTTGTTTTTTTTCTGATTTTTACTCAGTGCAACAGACAGAGTGATACTGTTGAAATATCCTATATCTTACATTCTTCCATTTCACAGTCTTCAGTGACTTCACTTTGCATTCAGAATAAGAGCCAAATTCTTTTCAAGGTATCCTGGAGGTCTCACATGAGCTAACTTCTTTCTCCTATTACTTATCTAACTTCATCTCTACTCCTTTTCCCTTTGCTTGCTTAGCTTCCTTGCTGTTCCTTAGAAATACCAAGCATGCTTCTATCTCAGAGCCTTTTACTTTCTGAACTTTACACTTAAAATGTTCTTCCATTTGATAGTTCGTGGCTGGTTCATTCATTTTTTCAGATTTTGATTCAGGTGTTGCCTTCTCAATGTGATATTTTGTGGCCATTCTAAAACTTTTTCTGTCTATATTTTCTAACTCCTTTCCTGTTTTATTGTTTTTTTTAAGCACCTATCACCATCTAGTACACTGTATAGGTGACCTACTTTGTTGTGTGTACTGTCATCTCCTAGCAGTGGTACTTTGGTTCACAAATGTTTTCTGTTACAAAACAATTTGATTTGTGAACAGAAGCATGCTGTAAGATTTTGCTTTTATTCTTGAACTCCACATTAGGTGACATTGAACCTTATGGAGAAATTTGATTCGGTTTGCATCCAGAATCATGGAAAGAATTACACTTGATCTTAGCCATAAGGCTGAGAAGTGATTGTGAAAAGAATTAAATTCATACCAAGCTTCCACTGTAACTGTGAGGGCCAGGATTATTATTTTGTTTACTGATTAGCCTCTGTGGAGAATGGCTTCTGATATATCGTAAGTCTTGAACAGATCACTGAATGGATGAATGAATGAATGAATTTAAGGCCTCATATTTAGCATTCTATGTAAAATAACTGGCAAGCAAGCCCACAGATTAATTTGCAGAGTTACAAAGGAATTATAGTAGTTGCTACATGCGAGCAATAACATTTTAAAAATCTCAATGCTAGTTACAACAGTATGTTTAATTTATGAAAATCATGAAGCTCTGAATACACTTAGAATTTTTGTATTTTGTACATAACATCTTCTATAAAATGTTTAAAAATTAACTCACAGAAAATGTTGCTGCAAATAATTTTATTGGATTGAGAATACAGTATCATGAATACATGAAACCTATGTTTCTTTATCTTTCTAGATAGTGCAAAAATATAGGGGTATGAATGTGGTATCTAAGGGTTTTTTTTTACTTGTATGGAATAGTTCATTCTTTATAAAAAAATATTTATTAGTACATATGTATACATAGGGATAACATTATAGGCATAATGATTACATTCATCATGGGGAGCTTGTATGGGTACTGTATGTAACACATCTTAACTATTTTTCTGTCCTCTCCTCCTTTCCCTCCTCTCTCCACTGTCCATCTCCTGGTTCCTTCCCATTTATAAAACATTTGTCTTCTATTACCGGTAATGTCTTATTTTGCTTTTTAATTCATCTGTATTTTGGGCTTCTCATATAAGAGGAACTATGGGATATTTAAGCTTGTGGTTTGATTTGTTTCACTTAACATTATGGTTTCAGGTACATCCATTTTCGTACAGATGGCACAAATTTGGCCTTATTTATGGGAGAGTAGTAGCCCAATATGTATTAATACCACATTTTCTTTATCCATTCATCTGTGGATGGACATATAGGGTGCTTCTAATATTTAGCTATTATGAGTTGTGTTGCTATTGTAAGACTGAGGGCCTTACCAAATGCTCCGAGGAGCTGACTGCAGCGATGAACACCCGGGAAGGAACACACCGGACAAGCGAACTAGGGTTCCTTACCCGGGGATCTCGCTGGGGCCTCCAAAATGTAAGACCGAGGGCCTTACCAAACGCTCTGAGGAGCTGACTGCAGTGACGAACACCTGGGAAGGAACACACCGGACAAGTTGGAAAATAAAACAGACCTTTATTAGTCTGGCCAGACGCCACTCCCAAAGCAAAATAGCTTCGAGAGGCAACTGGCTTAGAGTCCGAGGCTGTTTCATAGGGGGTTGAGGGGGAGGTTAACATGTAGATTTACGAAAAAAGAAACAAAGGTTAGTGGTTGACTGTCACGTACTGATGGTCAGCAGACATACACACTAATGCTCACGACCGTCACGTACTGATGGTCAGCAGACACATTGATGGATTGTTCTACAGGTAGTGGGCCCGGGAACATTTGTTCTCTGGACAAACAAGGGGTTGAGTAATTTTACTGAGGAACTTTGTTTCGTTACAGATTCTATTATCCCAGAACTAACAAGCACATTTTAACCATTAATTTACAAGTACAGTAGAGGCTAGGGGAATAAATGATTTTGGAATCATGCAGTCCCACACTATAAACATGGGTATACATGTATCACTGTAATATGATGTCTTTAACTCTTTTGGGAAGATATCTAGGAGGAGAATAGCTAGGTCATAGAATTTCTAGTTTTAGTTTTTTGAGGAATTTACATACTGATTTCTTCAGTGGTTGTACTAGTTTACAGTCCTACCAATGATGTATAAGGATCCGTTTTCCCCACAGCCTCACTAATATTTGTTACTTGATATCTTAATGCTAGCCATTTTTTCTGGAGTGAGATGTACTCCCAGTGTTCTTTTAATTTGAATTTATCTAAGCTAGGTGTGGTAGTGCATGCCTGAAATACCAGCATTGGGGAGCCTGAGGCAGTGAGTTCAAGGCCAGCCTGAACTACATAGAGAGACCCTGTCTCAAAAAAAAAAACAACTTTTGCATTTATCTAATGGACATTGATGTTGAACATTTTTTCATGTATTTATTGATCATTTGTATTTCTTTTGAGAAGTGTCTATTTAAGTTGCCCCGTTTTTTGTTTGAGTCTTTTATTTTGGAGGAGTGTGAGTTTTTTGAGTTTAATATATTCTATATATTACTCTTTCCAAGGTGTAGCTGGCAAAAAATATTTTTCCCATTCTATAGGTTTTGTGTCCACCCGTTGGTTGTTTCCTTTGCTGTGCAGAAGCTTTTTAATTTGATATAATTCCATTTGTTGATTCTTGATGTTACTTCTAGTGGAATTGGAGTTCTCTTCAGTATTGGAGGCTGATCACACCCCCAATCACCTGACCAAGGTTTTAAAAAAAAAACACAAGACAAGATCTTAAAGCATAAATGGGGGTCCAGGAAGGTCAAAGTTCTTATCTGGCTAAGACGCCATCTCCTGGAGTTTGGCAGTATTTATTGAACATGCAGCTTCCAGAAAGGGTAAGGGGTGCTGCAGGGAACAGTGAGATGGAGAGCACTGATGCAAGCAGGGTCCAAGCAACAAGGGAACAAGATATTCTAATAGGAACAGATTATTGATTAATGGGAAATTTGTTTCTTCCCATGGCTTAATTTTTGCCTCTGTAGGAGTTTGCTGTATTCTTTACGAGTCATGCTGCCTGTGGCTGCACTATTGTCTTGCCATCTAAGATGTCACAGTGTTACAGGTCATGGAGACCTCCACTATAACCAGTGGTGTGGGAAATTATTCCATTCCTGCATACCAACTGCTGGCTCTTTAGGCAAGCCATTGTGGGTCAATAGGCAGACTCAGACTTTTAATATGAAAAGCTAATTTATGAATTTGTAGCTCTCTCAAGGTGGTCTCCATCAGTTTGAAAAGTCCTTGCATGTGCCTGTGACTTTAAGAGTTTTACCTATTACCTTCCAGCAAATTGTTTCTATTTTAATATTTAAATATTTGATCCATTTTGATTTTAATTAAGAATTTAAAAAAAATTGAGAGTCTAGATGTAGGAAGATAAAAAAAAACATGTCTTTTAAATCTAAGACTGAGAAATAGTTAATGCCCCTTGGAATTTGGGAGAGAATTGTATATGGATCTGCCACTAGAGGATGGATTGGAATGACAGCCTCCTTAACGAGGCAGAGGTACTGCACCATCCTCACCTCTCCTCATTAGTGTATTTACGAAAGACTCAACATACCTTTTTATCTCCATGGTAAGACCAGCTAATAAATCAGACATCATTCTTAGTCCCCCACTAGTATCATAGTCCCAGTCTGGTTCTGTTGAACAGAGAATAACCTTTCCAGGATAGTTTCTTTCCCTTTTTAAAGCACATTGCTCATTTTCATAGTTCCTAGCCTCTTATACACCTGTAACTGAAAAGGGGGCCTGTGTTATTGACCTCGGGACTAAAAAAAGAGGTGGAAGAGCCCTCCCAGTATCATCAAACAGATCAGAGAGACCCACATCTCCCTGAGAGACAAATAGGGATTCCAGGGCAAGATCTTCCTAGTTTTTTAGCATTTATATTGATAGAGTAACAAAAGCCTGTACATGGGCACTTCATTCCACCTTTGATGTTTTAAGCAGAAATACTGTAACTGGAGAATAGTTATGTAAAGTACCGTTCCTTACCCATCTTTTGCCACCTTCTAGTTCATTCTGGACCCAAACCGTATTGCAACAGTAGATAAGCTGTTTCTATTTTAAATTGTCAGGATCAAACCTTTCCTATTCATCAAGGATTATGCCCTAGTGAAGTAGTTGGTGGAATCTGCATGATGGTGAGATCCAAGCAGTTTCTTGTTGGTTCTTCTTGGGGCCTGTAGAGAGAAGACAGCTAGTCTGGACTTAAAAGCTGTCATCCTGTTCAGAAGGAGGAGGCCTGTGGGTTCACAAAGTGCCCCTTGTGAGACTCTTATTAGACCAGACATATTTCTGTGTGGACCTTAGGGACAGAAGAAAGGCCCCCTGAGGGCTGTTTTCTCCATATTGGGGCCAATGGCTCATTAGGAAGAAGGAGGTTAAAGCCATTTGCTGGCCTTATCTAGTACTTTAACTTATGTGAAGTAAGGTTGGAACTTCCCCAAGCAAAGTTCCCTTAACCACCTAGTTGAACCACTCAAATGGCTCTTCAGCAGAGTGCGATCATATTGGGGGAAAAAATTCTTGGATTTATTCCAATAGGAAAGAAGTGTAAGAATGGGGACGGGGACAGTTCTGCTTTTGTAAACCCAGAGTTACTTTAGTTAGGTTTTGAATGCAGTTTTGCTCAGGCTGTCAGGCTTGTCTTTAACATATCTGCATTTAAACAGGGAAGAAATGTAGCCCAGAGATCATAGCCTTAGGCAAGCTCAGAGGGGAGACCTGCCGAGAGGTGGAAGCTGTGGGATACAAGCATTGGGTGGGAGCACCACACGAATCCAAAGGTGCCTTGCTACCTGGGCAGCCCAGCATGTCCAGCTCAGCACGCTCAGCAGGCTGCCAGGGGACCTGGGTGCAGTGTGCTTCTTCAGTGTGGCCTGTTAAGCCCACTCCGTTTATCCTTCCCGGGGTTCAACTTGCTCGGTCTGGCCTTCCCCAAGCGAGACTTGGCTCACCTGGCCCCCAAACCCCACCAAAAGCCTTGGGCATTTTTTTAAATGTACACATTTTTCTCTCCATCTGAACCCCCGTGGGAGCCACAGTGAGACTGTCACCTCCTGGCAGGAACAGTCCTCTTGGTCCTCTGGTGCAGTTGGCATCTCCCACCTGCTCCTCCCATCACCGCCCTGTTTTCGCCTTCTCCAGAGGTGCTCAGTTCAGTGACCACACACATTTGTTTTTTTGTGGGGAAGAAAGAAAAGAGATTCCTTCCTCTTGTTATCCACAAGCCCACAGGTTCTCTAAAAGGAGAGGCTTATTAGCTCATAAGTCCAGTTACAGAAAAAAAACAAAAAGACAAGGATGGTAACACAAGCCTACATAACAGTCGTATAACAAGACAGAATGGTGGTGGCGGCCACGTGGCAAGCCAGTATGGCAGCACCTGGAGCCAAAACATAAATCTGATAGAGAAAGGCCATTCATAAACTAAAATAAGCAGAGACTGGGCTATTTTCCCAAAAAGGATAGCAAAGTGCAACAAACAAATGTGTGGACAACAAGGTATACCTGCAGAGTCAGTGCAAATGAAGAAAAGAGGCTGGAAGAAAAACAAAACCTAAAAACTTTCCCCCAGAAAAGCAACAAATACTTCCCTGCATGCCATAAGAAGAGTCCCCTGCATTCCCAGCCCAGGGGAGAGGGTTGAAGGAGAGAAGAAAACGCCTCACAGAGAGAAAAAAAATGTGCCAAACATGGGCCTTACCTTAGTCTTCTGGTACTTGAGCATTACTCCTGGTTGGCTATGCCAAAATGTTATTGGGTAGCTCCCTTTAGAAATGGCTCTCCTTTTAAACACTGCCATGTCTCTAATCGTCTGGAACAATTGAACAAGACAAGCTGAAAGTTTATTTGACAAAGTTTATTTGAAAAGTGAAGGGTGAGGGAGAAACTGGCTCTGCAGAGTGAATTTGAGCTGAACAAGAGAGAAAAAATTAAAAACAGAAATAAAAGTACACCCTGGGTCTAGGAGACATAGGGTGAACTATCATAAAGAAATATAATAGCAAGATCTTTACGCCATCTGTGTCCTTATATGCTGTCAATATTTTGTGGTAACCTGGGAGAGCTTTACATACAGGGTCTGGAGAAGAGGTGTTGTGTAGATTCTGGGATCCCGCCACACCTCTTTTCCCCATCAGTGTAAGCCATGCCTATCTCAATAGTATTTATTTATTCTGTATTTATTGATTAATTGCAGTACTAGGGATCAAACCCAGGGGTACTAACACTGAGTTACATCATACATAATCCTTTTTATTTTTTGAGACAGGATCTCGCTAGATTACCCAGGCTGGATTCGAACTTGTGATCCTTCTGCCTCAGACTCAGTGGTAGGATTATGGGCGTGCGCCACTGCACACAGCTAAAAGCATATATTGTTATGCAAAATTTTACTACTTTTAAATTATGCAAATGTGGTCCCAGGTTTGAGCTTATATCTTATGTAAAACTTATACTACTATGTCACTGACTTAAATAATCAGTTGTTTGCTTTTTTAAAAAAATTCTTCATAAGTTATAAAAAAGGACAGTCGTGTTTTAGTCCGGATAGGTACTATTTTGGTGTGATAGTGAGTGCCACGTAAACAAATTTCAGCTAATAGCTGGCTTTCTGTTGTGGCATGTCATCACCAGAGGTGATAAAATATTTACAGACTAAGGGTACAAGTTCATTAAATATTAACATTAGGTTGTTTATTTATAAGCACTCATATTGTCTTCAATTAGTTTATGGTGCTATGATGATGATGGAGACATAAAAGTTCACTGAATAATTCCAAAGTCCTGTTACAACTTTCTGTACCATATGTAACAGTTACCACAACATCAGTCTTGTTCATTTGTAGTAAAAAAAAAAAAGAGAGAGAGAATAGCTAAACTTTTCTTTAGGTTTAGAAAGAGATGTTTTGACTGCAGTGTTAGAATATTTATTTACACTAAAGCTCTATTATAGTAGTTGTCATTATTACAGTACTGTTAGACAAGCCTTTATGAAACTGTTACTTACGACTTCTACGTGTATTTAGTGTTATTTTGATCAAGTTCTTTATTCTTTATAGACATAAAATTTTCACCCTTGAATTGTGCTCTTTCAAGCATGCTGCCTATAGATCTCATGATGTGGTTAGATAAATTTAAAGCAATCTAGTATCTTGTAGTTAAAACTGTTCAGACACTGCTCTATACAACTTTGGATAAGTTATTTAAGCTCTTTCACTCTTAATTTTCCTCTTTCATTCTAATAAAATGGGGATACCAACCCATAGATAATGAGCATTTTAAAAAGACACTGTATGTGACACCTATGACTAAATGATTAACATGTCCTGGTCTGGGTTTTAGCTCACATTTTTATTAAACCATGTATTTGACTAAATGATTAACATGTCCTGGTCTGGGTTTTAGCTCACATTTTTATTAAACCATGTATTTATTAAAAAAAGTCATATAAAGTATTATTTCATTAGTATACAAACTAAATTAGAGAAATCCTTTTATTTATTTAACTTATTTTTAGTAACATTTGTTAATCTTATTATTCTGTATGTTGTACGATGGCTTGAGATGTATTTTGTGTGGTGACACATTTATGTGATACAAAGTAGGCTTAATTGGGAAAACTTGTAAGACAGGAGTACTTAAATGAAAAAAAAAGATGCCCTGAATGTTTCTCTTTATCACATAGCAAATTGTGGTGAGGTAGGTACTGCTGACCTATGGAAAATACAGTGGAGTGCCAAAGGAGGCAGTCCCACTCCATCATTGTTCTCTTTTATTATGAGAATTGGCTCAAAAGCTTCCTTGCTATTTAAGGTTGAGGCTATCTAGATTTAGATGCCACCTGTTCTTATAGATTGTCTTGGAAAGCCAGCCATACTAGGGAATTTTGTGAAGTTGTAGTACTCCATTGAGGGGAAATAAATCTCTGGTTCTATGGAAACAAGTTCTGGTACAGTTTCCCCTGCTGGAAAAAAAGAGGGAGCCCTGACCCAGTGGGTTTACTGTATAGGCAAAGAGTGAATACTCAGAATCATTTTAGAAAAATGTTGCCTCCTACACCATACTCTATTACCAGTAGTCATAAAACTTTTTATTCTCAGTAAGATTTTTTTCTCATTTTTCTGGGAAACCAGAAAAATATTTCTACAACTAATTTGAATTAGAGACTATTAGAGTTGCTCAGGATTTCTAACATTCTTTTCTCATCTTGTTTTCATGATTAATAAATCTAACTTCCAGTAATTTGAAATATAATAACCACTTCTGTTTTTTACATTGCTGCTTGTTCATAATAAATCCTGGTATCAGATTTGGTGATACCTACTTTACTTAGTATTTTGTTGCCATTGTCACCAGTCCACTTGAGAGGCATCATGGAATCAAGTTGGTATTTACAGTTAAATGAATCTTAGCTCTGTAATTTAACAGTTATATAACTTTGCAAATTACTTACCCTTATCTTTCCCCAGTTTTCTTATTTCAGTACAGATATTGATACCTACCTTGTCAACATTTTTGTAAGAATTAGTTAATAATATAAGCAGCCAGCATAAGGCCTAGAATATAATAGACATGTTATTACTTCATAGTGATTTTGGAACTCGAGTACTTAGAATCAATATTGGAGCTGGAAGCCACTTAAAATTTATTTTCTCTTCTGTGATATATGACTGGGGGAGAAAATTCAGCTAATGTTTGTGTTTTCCTTTGATTTAAGGTAAATTTGTTATTTCCTTGTTATTTCCAAATATTTCCTATTTGTAGCATAGTTGGTTTTAAGGGAAGTATTGAACATCAAGGAATAGAGTGCCCTTGAGCTTAACTAAAAGAAATATTTTTAGAATTTTTTAAACATTAAGAAATATTGAAATTATTTCAGACTTTCAAGAGAATGGCAAACATAAGCCAAGCATGGTAGCACATACCTGTAATCCCAGCACATGGGAGGCTGAGGCAGGAGGATCACCACGAGTTTGAGGCCAGCCTGGGCTGAAAAAAGAAAAGTGACAAACAGGACAAAGAATTCTCGCTTATCATGTATATCCACCCAACCTCTTCAAGTTTAACATCTTCTATAAGTACATTGTAATTATTAGCAACAGGAAATTCATATTGATAACAATACTGTTGTCCAATCTCTAATGTAGACTTTGTTTAAAATTTGTAAAGTTCTGTTTTCCTTTTGTGCTAATAACTATGTTATGAGAAATATCTTAAGGCTTTATAAATATTTTTTCTAATCATATATTTGTTCATTAATTTTAGTACTTATTGGTGATTTTTGTCTGAAACAGCATTTTTTTTTCCATCATGCCTTCTGTATTTATTAGTTGAAATTCTAATTTAAGGAAAAGTGTTCTAATATTTTTATACATTTTGTTTTAAATCAGTGTTCAAAATAACAATTGTAGTATACTCAATTATAGATAAAAACATTTCTTTGAAGGCCAAATACCATTTTAACAATAAACTTTTACTGGGAAGTTCTAACAAAATGTGTCAGTACAGGTTTTATAAAATGTTCTCATGAGTAGCTTTTGTGCTTACTAAGAAATTACTCAGAGGCTACTTTCATTTTTAATGTTTGATTTATTTCTTATAAGTCAAAACATTGCTTTTCTAAATTTAACACACATGTCATATTAAGTCATGTAAGTGCAAGGCCTCAAAAAAAAGTGTCCATCATATAGTTCAGTGTGAAGGCCCTGGGTTCAATTCCTAGTACCATTAAGGAAAAAAAGAAAAACTATAAGATATTCTATGCTGAAATTTTAAAGCTTTAACTATTTCAATACCCAGTATACAGATTATTTCTCGACTTAACATGAAAATATTAATACTATCAGCTTACTTCCTCATTTCTATTACTTTAAATTTTCCTGGATTAGAAATCACTAATAAAGTAACCATTTTTTTCCCCCACTTTCTGAGGTTATCCATCAATTTATAGGCTGTGGCCAAATCCTGAGATTATTTTTTTCCTAACACACTGATGGCAGGAATGCTAATAGCAGGGATATTACTGTATTCTTAAACGTGCCTCCAGTTCTTGTACTGAAGACATTTCCTGTCTTGTAACATGTTTAGCACTGCCCCCCTTAAAGAATCTGAGGCTTAGATTTAAATAATCTTCCCTAGATAGTCTCAGAGTTAGAGGCACATCTGGAATTTACATGTGTCACTTAATGTTGTCACTGTGTACAGGACAGTGGTCCCACAAGAATATAAAGAAGCTAAAAAACCCTAACACCTAGGAAGTTATAGCTGTTCTGTTGTTAACACATGACTGATGCGTTTGTACTGATACTGGTGTGATGAACTTAAACTGTGTTGCTAGGATGTAGGACATACAACTATGTACAATACACAGTAGCTGAATATTGATAAGAAACTAAACTGGCCTAAGTATTTACTGTATTTTTTTTTTGGTACTGGACATTGAACTCCGGGACCTTGCACTTTTGAGGCAGGCGGCAGAACCACTGAGCTAAATCCCCGGTCCCTCTTTTACTGTATGTACGGGTCATACTGTATTTTTTATTGTTTTCTTAGAGTATATACCTACTTTTTAAAAAAGGAGTTTACTATAAAACAGTATGCTGTGCTACACTGGCAGCAGCCTCATACACCTCATGCTCACCATGTCTCTTGATTTCATTTTCTCTTACGCTTGATTTAATGTTGTGTTTTTTGCTCATCATAGCCCTAAGACCAGTAGGCTCTGCCATACGTACCATGAGCCTAAGTAGGTTGTGCATTTCAGGTTTGTATAAGTGCACTGTGTGATGTTAGCACAGTGACAAAATCATCTAATGATGCATTTCTCAGGACATATCCTTTGAACATTAAGCCATGTGTGACTACTTAGTATTCCTAGGTACTAAGCTATCTCATAGTAGATTCCTGTTACCATTTGTGGCCTGGGCATACAGATTTTTCATTAAAGCTAAAGGAAACACAGGGAAGTTCTGTTGATAGTGCAGGAAAAGGGAATCCTGATTATGTATCGGTGTGGCATTTTTCTGTCTTTTATATTTGTTTTTGGAGTATTTTGGCATCTGTTAAAATGAAAGAAAACTTACATGATTCTTTCTGTAAGTTAAAAGCAATTTCTCTCACTTTAGCCTTTAAATTTCTTGAGGCCAGAGAGTCTTTTTATTTTATATCTCTGTCACTTGAGTAGCTGACTACTTGATGGATACTCTGTTATATTAACAACTGTAAGGTCTGTATCATTTTTTAGGTGAAACACAAGAGGGTGCTATTTACTGTATCACTTTTGATTTTAACCCTTTTTTCTTTCTCCTTGTGAAATTATCATACAGTAGTAGATTGTTGTTTGTCCCCAGGTTAGAAATTGTTGCTAAATCAAAAGACAATGCAAAGGTTTTTTTTGAAGAGGGTCTTTGATATTTTTTAAGCCAAACTTAGTATTTGAGTGCTTTAAATCTTAAGAATTTCTCTTATAAATTAAGAACATGCTGGGCCAGGGATTTAGCTCAGTGGTGCTGCCGCCTGCCTCGTAAGCGCAAGGGTCCCAAGTTCGATCTCCAGTACCAAAAAAAAATGTTATTATGACACTTTTTTTTTTAATACCCACTTTTTTTGTAGTTGATATTCTGGCTTAAATATGGGTAGTATTTTTCTATGTTAACAACCAAATCACAAAGTCTAGCAGTTGGAGCATGCTGCTAAGACTAGTTCTGCTTCTATCTTAATTTTTATTTTTTTCTTCAACATTTATTCATTCCAAAATTTTAAGTATACAGAGAAGTACAGAGGACAGTGATTAGCCAGGGATCCACTACCACAATTCAAGGCTTACTAGCATTTTGCTATATTTACTTTTTATATTTGAGAATATGGATATGTGGGTGTATAGCATGTTTTTGCTAAACTTTTTAAGAGTAAGTTGTAGACATTTTGACCCTTTATCCCTAAGTATTGCAGCAGGCATCTCAGAATGCTGACATTCTCCTACATAACTGCAGTGCCATCATCACATAGAAGAGAGTTAGTAACAGTTGTGCAATATAGTCAGATGTCCATACCATACTCATTTCTTTATTGGTAAGAAAATATCCCACTGCCTCCATAACTACTTCTTTTTCCATACACGATTCAGTCTTGATTCATGTGTTGCTTTTGGTTATATCTCTTTGGTCATCGTCATCTTTTTAGTATCTGACTTTGTTTTCTACAATACTGACTGTTTGATGAGAGTAGGTCTGATGTATCTGGTGGTTTTCTCATGGTGTATCTTATATTATTTACTTTCGCCTGTATTCCCAATGAACTGGAAGTTAGGTACAGAAGCCTTATCAGTTAAACATTTTTAGCTAGAATATGGACAAGATGCTGTTTACTTTATGCTGAACTGTGTCGGGAGATAACATGTGATCCAGTGGGCTCACTATATATCATTCTGTGTTTGGTAAACCCAAGATCTCTTCATTGTAAAGGTACATGTTGCCCTTTGCATTTTTTAAAATCATTTTTAATTTTATTGGTACAATTTAGGTTTACATACTAGTCATTTTGAATAGTGAAATACACACTACTAACTGCCATTTGTGTGCTGTGTTTTGTGAACTGAGATGAACATTCTATCTAAATAGTTCAGCTAAATCTTTGTGATAATCTAGAAAAGTAACTACTTTTATCACCATTTTACAGTTCTGAGATTGTTTTTTGCTGTTTTGTGATTCACCAGTGGCAACACCCCATGCTCTCAAGAATTTTTTTCCCAACATAGTCTTGCATATTCACTAGGTTCTACTAATTTTGTATTAGTACATACATGTAAATGAAGGGAAACTATTTAAACAGCATTTTCACCAGGACAGTCAATTTTTGATGGTTAAAAAAGATGGCTACAATATACGCAAAAGCAAAGTGATAGAAGTGGTAAAAGTAAGCATAAAAAAAAAGTACTGAAAACATGGTTCTGATTAGTAAGTCTAATAATGATTTAGAATTAAGATCCCTTGCCATACACAAAAGACAGTTCCCTTAGATTTGGTACAAACATGAAAAATAAACCATTAAAGCTTTTGTTTTCTTCTGAGAAAAATATCTTTCTGACTTTGTTGTAGGCAAAGGTTTCTTAAATTGGACAATACAATAATAAATATTAAGAAAAAAACAAAAACTAGCCTACTTCAGAGGACACTATTATGAGAATGAAAAGGCAAATCACAGAGTGGGAGAAGATATTTGTAAGTTGTATGTATAATATAGGGCTATCTAGAATATGTAAAAATTCTTATATATCAATAAGAAAAAGTATAGCTAAAATGAAAAGATTGACAGTACAAGTAGAGACAAACATGTAGAACTACTAGGATTCTCATACACTGTTAAGTATATGAGTACACATTTATATGATAACTGAAAATTTATTTGTTCTACATATTAAAGTACATTACTCTCCACTTTATTAGTTCCTCTGTAGGTTTACATCCAATAGATATATGTATACGCTTTCTGTAAAAGACATGAATAAGAATGTTCTTAAGAGTACTAATTACAGTAATTACAGTAGCCCCGTACTGGAAACAGCCCAATTTCTACCACTGGAAGTATGGATAAACACATTTAGTATATTCATTCAGTGGCATGCATGAGAATGAGTGAGCTATTGTATTAGGTAATAATGCAGGTGAATCCCATAAAAACATCAGTGACACATGATTCAGAAATAGGCAAAACATATACTTTGCCTTTTGTAATGATAGTGACTGATGAACAATGAGACGGACTTTCTCTAATACTGTTGATGTTCTGTAGCTTTATTTGAAGACTGGGTGTAGCTCTGTAGTAGAGCACTTACCTAGAGTGGGTGAAGCCCTGCATTTGATCCTCAGCATTGCAAATAAATAAAAAATAATGACCTTGAATTGGGCATTGATTACACAGATATTTTTACTCTGTGAAAATTTATCATGTTATATATTCTTACGATTTGAGTGATTTTTCTATATGTATGTTAGATTTAAATAAGAATTTATGGGAGGAGGGCATAAATGGCTTTATTTATTGTAAGTATAATTTTATAAATTAGTGTTCATATGATGTTTAAAACTATTTTAAAAGTATTTTCTTCTTAAGGAGAAGTTTTCTTTTTATTCTCATTCTTATTTTCCCTAAGAAGTTACTTAACTCACTGTTAGTATTGAACTCATTGTTCAAGTAGCATTATCCCATTTAGGCCTCATAAAGAGAATCAGTCTATTGTATCAAAAAAATGACAGAATGAATACAATTTTAGGGACCATGTCAGAGGCCTTCAGGAGAAATAAAATTGGGAGTAAGGGTAGCTGCTCAATGATGTTTCTATCACAAAATTACAATAAACTAAAAGCTCACATGAGGCCAGCCTGTAGGATAAGGAAAAAGATACTCTTCCCTCTACCCTCTACTCATACAGTCACTCATCACAGTATGTCTCACACCATGTATGTGGGAGTTTTCCTCACAAACCAAGCACTTTTCCAGCAGACCCCAACCAGGTGTCCTATGATTCAATTCTGACGCAGACTACCTCCAAATAGTGTCAGATCTCATACATTGAGGGTCTAGTACCAAAAGAGTGCCTCCCACATAAGTTGCAGTCACAGGTAGATTTTTGTGACCTGTGCTTCTGACCAAATAGCAATAAATTGAGATTCTCATGACCCTCATGTAAGATTAGATTAATTTGCTAAAACAACTCAACTCAGGAAAAGACTTGACTTTCATTTACTCATTTATTATAAAGGATATTACAAAAAGTACAGATAAGCAATAGGGCAGTAGTTTTTTATAGAAACTTCCAATGTAGGCATGGTTGAATCATTAGCCATTGATGATCAATCTAATATTTCACTTCTTTAACCTCCCTGGAGGTTCGAGGGTGGAGTGGAACTGAAAGTTCCAACCCTCTAATCATCAGGTTGGTTCTCCTGGCAACCAGCCCTCATTCTGAGGCTATCTAGAGTCCCCAGCCGTTACTCATCTTATTGGCATATAAAGATGCATACCACTTTAGAGATTCCAAGGGTTCTAGGAGGTGTGTAACATGACAAGTTAGAAAAACCAAATACATGTTTCATGTCACACCTGTATGTGCCCCACTAACACACCCATCCCTCACACTGAATTCCATGAGTTTTGCACTGAGCTATATCCCCCAGCCCGCCTTTCTTTTCTTTGTTTTGCTTTGCTTTGCTTTTTTAACTTTGACATAAGGTCTAGTGACCCTCCTGCCCCAGCCTCCAGGAGTGCATGTATTCCCCAGTCTTGATCATTTTAATAATTTACCTTCCCACAAATGAAATTATGGGTAAAATTGTATGCATTCTTGGTAACTACAGACTTATTAATTCTTTTTTTTTTCCCATTAAGTTTATTGGTACATTTTCAGTATAAAATACAGTTACATTCATCATTGGGATCTTGTACCATTACATGAGTATCTTGGTTCTTTTTTTTTCCCCCTTCCCTTGCCCTCCCTTCACCCCCTCCACCCTTCCCTATTTGCAAAGACTTTGTTTCCATTTTTTTTCCTTTTCTCATATTTTTTCTTTTCCCTTTTTTCCTTTCCCCTACCCCTCCCACTTCTCCTGCACCTTTAGACCTTTTCTTCCTGTTGCACAATATCAATTATACATTTTAAAATTACAATATCAAGATCTAGGAGACATTACTACAGATTTTACAGAATTTAAAAGGATATAGAAAGCATATTTCAAAAATCTGTTTTGAAATAAATTTGACATCTTCTAAGAAGTACCTTGGAAGACAAATTAATGAAGCTAACTCTGGAGGAAATATAAAATTTTAATAGCACCTATTAAAGAAAGTATTCCTGGCTTGAAAACCTACCTATATGACAACAGCAGGCTCATATACATTTCTAGTGACTTTGGCCTAAGGAGTTTAACTACAGCCTGAAGGTCAAATCCATCCTGCTTCCTATTTTTGTAAATAGTTTTTGAAACAGAGCCATGCTCGTTTGTGTATGGATTATCTGTGGCTACTTTTGTTTTAGTCTGTATGGCTCTTTGCAGACAGCTTCCCAAGCCCTGATAAGACATTGTTGACTGTTGTTATATGGTTACATATCTACATTGTTTCACCTGTTTTATCCCCCTACCTTGAAAGGAAACTTGAGTCATGATTTATGTAAATTGGCTGAAGATTGGAGCAGTTAAGGAAGAAGACTGTTGTTTAGATTTGCTCCTTGCCCCATAGGATCATGTATGAATAAGATAACTGTCTACTTCAGTTTTCCTGGGATATTTCTGATTTACATGTGCTATTCCAGGGTGTTACAGGATTACATGCTACTTTTATAATTATTAATGGCTATTCCCTTTGCTATTAATATTTTGCCAATATGCGTGGTAAATGGTCTAGTCACTGTCCATGAAAGCTACCGCTGGGGAGTGGGGGTGGAAATAGAAATGGAAATGTAGTAGTTGGTGACAGCTATGCAAGATGTAATTTAAGCGGTTACTGGGCCGGGGGTTTAGCTTAGTGGCTCTGCCGCCTGCCTCAAGTGCAAGGACCCAAGTTCGATCGCCAGTACCAAAAAAAAAAAGAAAAGTGGTTACTTTCTTAAGGTTTATTTGTAGAGTTCCCAAGACCATCTCTCTGATTTCCTAGAATTAACAGGACTCAGAAGCTGTTGCATATTTATGGTTACAATTTAATACAATGAGAAGATACAGACTGAAATCAGGAAAAGTAAATGGTGAAAAGTCCAGAGGAAACAAATTGTGAGATTTTAGGTCTCTTCTCACTGGTGTCACATGGCACTTGCTTAATTCTCCCAAAAATATAATGATGTATCTATCAAGTGTTCCCATCTGCGGAAACTCATTCTAGCTTGGGAGTTCAGGACTTTTACTAGAAGTCAGTCAGGCTTATAGTACCTGAGTGACCAGGATTATGTAAACTGCAGACACCGCCCCCGCTCCCCGAGAAAAAGCAGGTATTCACCATAACTTATATTATGAACATTAACTATCTTCTCAACTTGTAGAATAAAGCCCACAACCTCTCCAATACAAAAATGCTCTTATCAGGTAGAACATTCCAAAAGGTAAGAACTTACTTCTCAGGAGCTTATCAAAGGCTAGTCCTGAAAACAGGGCATTTTTGGGTAATGTGCAGTGTTTGAACTCAGGAGTGATGACATGATTTTTCCCATGCAAAATCATACAAGTTTTTGCAGGCCAGTGTTTGAAGCCAGGTGGGTTGAATTCCACAGACTGTGTTCTTTCCATAATTTTTGTCTTTTTTACTAATTAAAAAGTACTGGCTACATTAGATATGGTAAGAAATTGTACTGCAAATATATAGCCTGCGCTGGCATGGAACTTGGAATCTGCTATACCTGCCTCAGCCTCCTAAGTGCTGGGATTACAAGCATGACCCACTACGTCCAGCTTTGATAACAATTTCTCATACCCTACACACATGTACACACACATGCACAGGCACACACACACACACACACACACACACAAGATGAGCGTAATTTGAGTATTTTTAAGTTTTTAAAAAAACTACAAGTATAGTTGACCTTCAGTTACAAACTTCTTTTTTTTTCAATTTTATTGGTACCCTTTAGGTACACAATATAATGACATTCATCATTGTAAATTTGCACCTTTATATAATCTCTTTTGGTTGTTATTTTTTTCCCCATTCCCCTGCGTTCCCTATTTACAAAGACTTTGTTTCCATTTTTTCATTTTCTCGTATTAATTCCATTCCCTTCTTTCCTTTCCCCTACCCCTCCCACTTCCCCTTCCCCTTTGCCCCTTTTCTTCCTATTTCACAT
>NW_004624733.1:5916196-5998264 GCF_000247695.1 Heterocephalus glaber | reverse complement strand
TGGTGGCATTCTTGGGGTCTTCTATGTAGAGTGTCATGTCATCTGCAAATAATGACAATTTGACTTCTTCATTTCCTATCTTTATTCCTTTAATTTCTTTCTCTTGTCTAATTGCCATGGCTAATGTTTGCAAGACTATATTGAACAGGAGTGGTGATAGTGGACGTCCTTGCCTTGTTCCTGATTTTAGTGTGAAGGATTTCAAATTTTGACTATTTAGTATGATATTGGCTGTTGGGTTTTCATAGATGGCTTTTATCAGATTGAGGTAGAGACTGTCTATCCCAGTTTTTTTTAGGTTTTTTATAAAAAATGCTTATTGGATATTGTCAAATGCTTTTTCTGCATCTATGGAGATGATCATATGGGTTTTGTCCTTGGCTCTCTTGATATAGTGTATTGCATTCATTGAGTTGCATATGTTGAACCATCCCTGCATCCCGGGATGAATCCCACTTGGTCAGGGTGTGTGATCTTCTTGATGATCTTCTGCATTTTATTTGCCAGTAAGTTATTAAGGATTTTTGCATCTATGTTCATTAGTGAGATTGGCCTATAATTTCTCTTTTCAGTTTTGTCTTTCTCTGCTTTGGGGATCAAGGCAATGCTTGCTTCCAGGAATGACTTTGGCAGTATTGCTTCCATTTCAATTTAATTGAAGAGTTTGAACAGTCATGGCAGTAGTTCCTCTCTAAATGTCTTGTAGAATTCAGCAGTGAAGCCATCGGGACCTGGGCATTTCTTAGTAAGTTTTTAATAACATTTTCAATTTCATTGATATTGGGTTGTTTAGAATTTTTAGGTCATCTTCATTCAACTTTGGTAATTCATTCCTGTCTAGGAATCTGTCCATTTCTTCTGTGTTTTCCATCTTATTGGCATATAGGTTCTGGAAGTAGATATTAATGATCCTCTGGATTTCTGCTGGGCCTGTTGTAATTTCACCCTTTTCATTCCTAATTGCATGGATTTGGGCCTTCTCTTTCCTTTTTCTGACAAGGTTGGCTAAGGGTTTGTCAGTTTTGTTTATTCTTTCGAAGAACCAACTCTTGGCTTCATTGACTTTTTTTATATTGTTCTCTCAGTCTCCATTGCATTGATTTCTGCCCTGATCTTTATAATTTCCTCCCTTGCATGAGTTTTGGGTTTGTCCTGCTCTTCTTTTTCTAGAAGCTTGAGGTTCAGCATCAGGTTTTTTAATTGGCCTCACTCTGTTTTCCTAATGTGAGTATGCACTGCTATGAATTTCCCTCGTAAGACTGCTTTCATTGTGTCTCATAGATTCTAATATGTTGTATTGTCATTGTCATTTAATTGTAGCCACTGTCTGATTTCTTCTTTAATTTCCTCTGTGACCCATTGGTCATTCAAAAGTGTGTTGTTCAGTTTCCATGTGTTTATGAAATTCTTGCGGTTTCATTTGCTGTTGATCTCCAGTTTCATCACAGTATGGTCTGATAATATACAAGGGAAAACTTCAGTTCCTTTGCACTTGCTTAAATATGTTCTATGAGCGAGTAGGTGATCTATTTTGGAGAGCGACCCATGTGCAGCCGAAAAGAATGTGTATTCTGGTTTTGTGGGGTGGAACACTTTGTAAACATCTGTTAAGTTCATTTGTTCAAGAGTTTGATTGAGTTCTAGTATTTCGTTGCTTATTTTTTGTCTGGTTGATCTGTTTGTGACAGTGGAGTATTGACTTCCCCCACTACTATTGTATTAGTGCTTATTTGATTTTTCATATCTGTTAGTATTTGTTTTATATAGTTGGGTGCACTAGTCTTTGGTGCATCTATGTTTATGATTGTCGTCTCTTCCTCTGGGATTGTTCCTTTTACAAGGATGTAGTATCCTTCTTTGTCTCTCTTAATCAGTGTTGATTTGAAATCCAATTGATCTGCAAAGAGAATAGTTACTGCTGCTCTTTGGGGGGTTCCTGTCGCATGGAGTATTGTTTCCCACCCTTCAACCTTTAGTCTGTGAGTTTCTTTTTGAATTAAGCATGTTTCTTCTATGCAGCATATTGCTGAATCTTCTTGGCCCATTCTGCCAGTCTATTTCTTTTGATTGTTGAATTCAGGCCATTCACATTGATGGTTATTGACTTATCATTATCATGACTTTTTCTTTTTGTTGGGTTCTCCACCTTTTCATTTAATTTTTTGTCGTGCCTGATGGATTCATTCTGCTGGGCTTCCTGGGGTTGTAATCCTCTTTTCCTAGGATTTTGTCTGAAATTTTTTGGAGTGCTGGTTTGGTATTCATGAAGTTCCTAAGGTGCTCTTTGTCTTGAAAGTATCTTTTTTCTCCATCAATTTTGAAAGACAGTTTTGCAGGGTACATCAGTCTGGGTTGGAGGCTGTTTCCCTTTAGGGCTTAAAATACTTCACTCCAAGCTCTTCTTGAGGGTTTGTGTTGAGAAGTCTGCTGTGATTCTGATGTGCTTTCCTTTGTATGTGATTTGTTTCTTTTCACTCACTGATTGTAGAATTTTGTTTTTCTGTTGGGTTTCTGGAATCTTAACTATTATATGCCCGTGTGTAGATTTGTTTTGATCAAGGCTAGTTGGAGTCCTATATGCCTCATTTATCTGTATGTCAAGTTCTTTTCCCCTTCTTGGGAAGTTTTCTGCCATCACTTCTGTGAACAGTTTTTTTATGTCATCTGCACTCTCCTGTTTCTTCATTGACTCCAATCAGTCTTATGTTATTCTTCTTTGCATCGTCTAGAAGCTGCTGGATTGATTTGTGTTCCCTTATAATTTTAAAGCAATTTTTCTTTTCCTGGTCACTAATTGCCATCTTATTTTCTATATCTGAGATTCTGTCCTCATGTTGATTCATTCTACTGCATAGACTTTCATTGGAGTTTTTCATCTGGAAATCTGTTTGTATCTATTTTATGGATTCCATTTGTTTCCTATGTTGGGATTCCATCATGTTCCTCAGCTCCTCTAGTTTTTTGTCTGTGTCCTCTCTAGATTTATTAATCATGTCTTGTACCATGGGCACAATCTCTGCTGTTATCTGAGAAATTATTTCTGATTTCATTTTTTCCAGATCCTCTTTTGTTGTCACTTCAGGGAGTCCAGGTGGTAGAGTATCAAATTGTTCCATCTCATTTCCTTTTAGTGTTGCTTTAGGTGATCTGGCAGTCTGGTTTTGAGACTTATTAACATGTCTTCTCACTTCAGTGGGAGTTGGGGATTGGGTGTGCTGCTGGTGCCCATCCAGCTCACCTCCTCAGTGCTGGGGGTGGTGGTACAGCAGCCCAGAAGGTTCACTTCCTCTCAAAAAATTAATTCTTTCCATGATTCAGGTCACAAACTAAATTGGATGGAAACTGAATCCAATTTAATAGTTGGGCTCAATGTTGATCTTAGTAGAAAATTTGATTAGGTTCTTGTCCAGTTTGATTATGACCAGAACTATGGAAAGAATTAAGTTGGTGAACTGATATACCACCGTAATGGTCCTGGAACTTCTAGCTAGGTATAGTACTTTTTAGAAAAATTTGTTTATGTACTTATGTACTGAAAAGTAGCTTACCTGAAGAACTGTCTTTTTTCACTCATTCTGCATTTAATAGTTTTAGTTTTAAGGAAAATGTAGTCAGTTTTGAAAAGTTGGAAAGGTTTTAGTTCTCAGTTAAGAATTGCCTGCATAAGAGATAATAAATTTGAATATATTTACACAGTTCTCAAAAACATTTTTCCTTTTTGTTTTTTCCATAGGTGTTCGTGGAAACATTAGACAAATGTTTTGAAAATGTCTGTGAACTGGATTTAATTTTCCATGTAGACAAGGTACTGTTTCTACATTGTTAAATCTGTTTTTTTTATAAGGTAAACATTTATTTGTAGTTGTCATTGTAGAAGTAGATTTAATGAATAATAATGTTTTCTTTCCTTCTGTTAGTCAGTTAATTATTTTCACATTAGTATTGACATTCTTTCCAGTAGGTTTCACCCCTGGCAATAACATGGTAACATTTTCCAACTTAATTCTAACATTGGATTATTCAGGTATATGTGACCATTTTATAGCATTTTTACTAGTCATGTATTTATTTATTTTATTGTTTTCTTCCTCATCTGAATCAAGGTCTTCATACTTCTCTGTCATTTCTTTCTTTATCTCACTGATGCGACAGTAGCCGAGTCACGTGATAACTAATTTTCAATCTTTTCCCAAAGTTGTAAAAGCAGATTTTCATGCAGCATTGTACTGAATTGGGTAATTTTACAAGAAAAATCAAAAGGAAACACTTAGCACATCAAATTTATAAATACGCAAAAATCTAACACAAAGCTTAAGGTGGGTAAAACTCACCTGTTGGTACTTCAACACACATGCACACACCTTGCGTTTGTCTGCCAAGTGGTTGAACACAAATTGCTTCCTGTAATCCCTCAGCACAGCTACTGAGACACAGCTGGTACTGTTATGCTACAGTAGGTATTTTCATTAGAAGAGGGTGGTAGAGGCATCTGTTGCCCAGTTAGAGGAACCAGGGTTAGAGGAACAGAATCAATAGAGCATTATGTGCTTGCACATGAGTGTGTGTATTTCCTGCTATAAACATGTTATCTGCTATGTCTTCTGGGAGTCCTGATTCTTTTTAGTGTATAATTAGGGGACTTATTAGATAGGCTTACAAGATCAGAGGTGGGATAGTTTGCAGAGGCTGTCTGCATGATGGAGACCTAGTAGCTGGTCAGCCCATGAAGCTGGAGGCCTTAGAGTAAGAGATCATAAATACAGTGCCAGAATGGAGCTTTCAGACACAGCCGGACATCTTCCTTTCCCTCTTCATTTCACCCAGGCTTCAAGCCTGTTTGGGCAGTGCTGTCCACAGTTAGAGTGGGTCTTCCCTCCACAGTTTGCTGCCCTGCATGCCAGTCATCTCCAGACGTATCACCCATAGATACAACCAGTGTGCTTTACTAATGTGCTAGGCATCTCGAGCTAACAATTAGAATTAATCATCACAAGAAGTTGATGGAAAGTTTAGTGCCAATAAAGGAAGAACAGAAAGCAATTGCTGTATAAATAAAAGTCCTAATTTAAAAAAACTGCACTGGATAAAGTATAAAAAATGATCTAGGTGATTTGAAAAAAGAACCTTATAGAATTTTAAATGAGGAAAAAATAACAATATTTTTAATGGATGGGTTTACATTGGACATTACAATAAATTTAAGGTTAGAACACATTATAGGGTGGAAAATATGAAAGATATTTTATAGTCATGGAGGATAGAGTAAGGTTGATCTAATGAATTATTAGTTTCAGAAGAAGAAAAAGAATGAGACATACAATATCTGAATCTGAGAGTTTTCAAAATTAGTATGATACCAGTCTAGAGATAAAAGAATCACAGCAGAATACATAGAAATCTGTTTCTGAGGGGCCAGGGTTTTAGCTCAGTGGTTCCACTGCCTGCTTTGCAAGCGCAAGGACCCAAGTTCGATCCCTGGTACCAAGAAAAGAAAAAAAGAAATCTGTTTCTAGACAATTGATAGTAAAATTGAATAACATAAAAAGCTTTCAAAAGCATCCAGAAATAAAAGGTAGATTACCTTCATGGGGTAATGGTTAGATTGGCAGCTGTTTTCTTTGTAGCACCAACAGACTTTAGAAGTCAGTGTGTTCAAAGAAAAGAACTGCCAACCTATACTAAAATCAACAAAAATGTCTTCAAAAACATAAGCAAAATACATTGTCAAAGAAACAATGAGACAGTATACTCCCAGCAAATCTCCAGTGATGGGAACTCTAAAGTGGATATTTTGACAGAACAGGGTCTGAGATAAAGAAGGAAAGTATTGAAGGAATGAAAAGTAAAAAAAAGTGGTAAATCTATTAGACAGCACTGTTTAAGGTAGCACAGAGGTGCTGAATATTTGTTGGTATTTCTGGAAAGGCAGAAGTGCGATGTGTGTAGGGATAAGGAGGGTGTGAACTCACAAGGGAGGCTGAGCAAAGGACCTAGGAAAGTTGCTGTGGTTTTAGAAGCTGAATTATACTTTCTCATGAGAATTTTTTTTAGGGGGAGGGTTGTATTTCCAAAACTGAAATTTTAATGAGTATCTTGTCTACTAGCAGCAGACTTTGTGAACACTTTTTGTCTTTGTATTAGTGATTATAAGGGCCGGGGATTTAGCTCAGTGGTTCTGCCGCCTGCCTTGTATTAGTGTTTATAAGGTAGTTTTAAAATATTGTCCAACCACTTACTTGACCTTTAATCACATTTCTGTAGATTATGACTAAAATTGATTAGCTATATTAGTTGCTTTCATTCACTGCAAAGAACTGGATCAACTCAGGTTTGAATTGGCTGTCATAGGAGTTATTTTTCTTTGACAACAAATTGGTATACTACTTTGTATATTTGTAAGTTGGGTTTATTCTCTCAGTTGTAACAAGGTTAATGTGAGGATTAACTTATATACCATAAGAACAGCCTCCAAATATTATAAATTCTGTCTAGTAGCAGTCATGATAGTAGAAGTGATGATATTTATCACTAATTTTTGAGAGAACTATGGCTTCTTGTTTCGTTTTTGTTTTCTGGGAAAGGTAATTTTTGTAAACCTTCTTCAAAATATGTACATTTCCAAAATGAAGAAAAGATTTCTGAAATGACCAAGTATAATTATAGACTAGTTTTTAAGTCATGAATTGTGGAGAAACATGGAAAGGGAAGGAGAATTAAAAAGAATTAAGATGTGTTGTGTACATATACCAACTCCCCATGATAAATGTAATCATGTACTGCAAACATGTCTTAATAAAAAAAAGTGAAAAATATGAATTACATTTGCATGACATCTTATAAAAGAATGAAAACTGAATAATATATATATTTTACCTTTAAAGAGTTATCTTAAAATACCTAATAGGTACTGTGCTAAGCACCTACATGAATTATTCATTTAATTATTGTGCTAACCCTATGAGGCACCTATATTAATTAGTTCTATAGATAGCATTCTGTTTCTCTGCTTTGTAGGTAAGGTAACAGGCTTAGGTGCTGTAACTGCTTAAAGTCATACAAGTAATAACTGATAGAGTTAGTATTTATATCTAATTTCAGTCTCCACTTGTAGTTTCACATTACTTTAATTATAGCTGAGTATACTATCCTGTGAAACCTAATTCAGCTCTGAGCTGTTAATTTTTGTCCAATAAATACTTTATTTTTAAAATCTTAGTTACACATTTTACTCCCCAATAGCAGATATTATTTTTATTCATTATCATGTTTTACTCCCCAATTATCAGATGTATTTATGATAAAAATTTGAGTATTACATGTATAGAGAATTTAGAGGTGAAAGCACTATTAAAGTACCTATGAAAAAAGAAAATTCGTTTTTACAACTAGATTGCTACATTGCTTTGTTAAGTACCATAAGTATAAAATTGCAACCTAATAATTGTTGACTAAGAATCTGGTACAAAAAACCCTTCTACGTCATTTTTGTTTTTTGGTTGTTTTTTTTGTTGTTGTTACCTGGGATCGAACTCAGGAACCTTGAGCTTGCAAGGCAAGTGGCAGAACCACTGAGCTAAATCCCTGGCCCCCTTCTAGGTCATTTTTGAGTGTTAAACTTGACATTATATTTTGATGTTACAATAATAATAGTACAGTAGTTCCACCTATTCAAGGGTGATATGTTCCAAGACCGTTCAGTGGATGCCTGACACTATCGATAGTACCTATTAATTAGTTTTTCAGAACTGACAAAATACCTGAGATAATTAATTTTAAAAGATGAAAGGTTTATTTTGGCTCACAATTTTAGAAGTGTCAATCCATGATCACTCAGTCCTCTTCCTTTGGGCCTGTAGCAGCGCACTACATTATGGTGGAGGAGGTATATGATAGAGGAGGAGGCCTGTTCACTTCATGGTAGCCAGGAATCAAAGAAAGTGGTAAGAAAAGACTGGGATCCCAATATCCCCTTCAGAGGCATGCCCTCAGTGATGAAACTGTCTCCCAGTATACCCCATCTATTTAAATGTTCTGCCACCTCCCAATAGCACCACAGGCTGATGACTGTGCCTTTGATACATGGACCTTTGAGGGACACTGCAGATCCAAACTAACAGCACCAAACCTTATTTATACTATATTTTTTCTTATACACATGTACCTGTGCAAGTTTAATTTATAAATAAGCCACAATAAGAGGTTAACAACAATAATAGTAAAATAATATACCTCTAACAATACACTGTAATAAAAATTCATGAATGTGATCTGGTCCTTTTTCAAAATACCTTATTGTATTTATTCTTCTTTATGATGAAATTGATAAACAGTGCTTGAGTGATGGGATTAAGTCAGATGAATGCTGTAGGCATTGTGATGTAGCATTAGGCTACTGTTGACCTTTTGAGGCTATGTCAGAAGGAGCATTCACTTTGAGTGATCCTGGATCATCAAGTCATGATGTTGTCAGACATGTAGCATGCACAGTGTGGATACAGTGGACAAAAGGATGGTTTACATCCTGAACAAGACAGAGAGTTGGGTCGCCAAAATTTCATCAGGCATGCAATTTTAAAACTTATGAATTGTTTATTTCTGGAATTTTCTATTATTAAGACCAGAGGTGACTGCAAAGTAATTGGAACCTTAGAAAGTGACATTATAAATAAAGGAGGAATTACTGTTGTTAATATTTATCAATTACTTTGTTTTGGATATTTTCAGGAATTACATCATTTAATCTTTCAACAGTCCTATGGAGAAGGTACAATTATCTGTGGTTTTCAGCCCATTAAACTAAGACTTAAAGAGTTTACATAATGGCCTACAGCTTCACAATGATGAAAGTGAATTATGAACTTTCACTCCAAATTATTTTTACTGTTGATACTTATAACAGCAATATGTAAAACAAAAACTACTGAAATGTGAAACTTTGTATAGGGAAGTTTCTTTGTGTGTTTATATTATTTTTTCCTTTAGGTTCACAATATTCTTGCGGAAATGGTGATGGGGGGGATGGTATTGGAGACCAACATGAATGAAATTGTTACACAAATTGATGCACAAAATAAACTGGAGAAATCTGAGGTAAGAATGGCAAGTGCTTTAGTTATAGAAGGTTCTAAGCATGATCATAAATGATGCATGATTGTAGCTTTCACTGTTTGTCATTCAATATTGCCCTCTAGGTATAGCTAGTATTGCTTACTCAGTTTTTAATATACATATTTTAGTATGTTAAATGTCCTATGAATATTACCACCAAATAGCTTTATTTATTCTTTTAACCACAGTTGTGACTGCCTTGGATAATACAATTCCATATTTTGTTTCAAGAAAAAGGAAAAAAACCTAAATTTTTATTGAGAGAGTAATGTTCAAGTTACAGTAGGTGCTTAGTCTTAGTGTATATTGAAAAGAGAAATTCAGTATCTCCATCTTTTAATTCTGGATCGTTTCCAAAGGTCACTGACAAGTTAGTTGAGTCACAAATTTTGTACATTAATACATACATTTATTTTTTTTTATTTTTTAAAAAAGATAGGAAAAAGATTTTGTTTTCATACTTGATTAACTTTGTTAAATTCAGTGTTAGAATGGGTGACTAAGGACACTAACACTTTAGTATTATATAAAATGCTACTTTAGAATTTTAATGACTCTTGCTATAAGAACTAGGCTGAATATGGTTGAACTACTTAAGTTGACATTATTTTGGTTGTTTCTTACTGTAACAGATTTTAAAAAGGTGAATTATCTTGGTAACTCATTCAGTTCTATCCTTATTTGAGGATATTGTTACATTTGTTATTTATGCTCACAACTCAGAGTGGAAAAACATACACAATTATTAGCATGAGCTCAGATGTATGGTTGTTTTAAGGTAAAATTACTATAAAAATAAGATATTAATACCATAGCATTAATTTACAACAGGAGATTTCGCAAAGTTTTTATCTTGTTGGCATTTTAAAGGATGAATTTGACACATTTCTACACTTAATTGAATTGAAGGAAATACATAATGATGAATAAATCTGAAATTGGAAGGTTAGAAACAGTTGAAACTTTCTATAAAAACACTTTCCTGTATGTCAATTTGCTATCCCTATTGATTTCCCAAAGGAGAGCCTTGCAATGATGATAAAGAGCTTAAATTTAGGACTATTTCAAATAACGATGACTGTATATTTTGTATATTCTATAGCTAACTTTTAAAATACTGATTTTTGAAAGGGAAAACAAAGTAGGCTAATAGAGAAAATTTTGCTTAAGAAGAAGGAAAATGACTCTATTATTTAGTATAGTTGACCTGCAACATATTGTTTAGTAGAATAAAAGATAAACTGTAAACCCTAAGCCATAAAGTCTTAAAATAACCTTAAATATAATGCAGATTTTATGGTTATAGATTTTTAAATGCCAAGGTATAATGACATAATCCATTAATAATAAGTCTAAAATGAATGGATCATTTCTGAATTTGTGTTATCATCAGTAAAAATACATTGACCAGTTTGTCTTCAGTTTTCACATTTCCAGATACTTGACCCCTTCCTTTGGTGGTGTTCCTTTTTATAGTTTGCTCCTTAGTGTGCTATATGCACTATTTACAAAAGTCATGAAGGACCTAAAACAAATACATTATGGGCTGGGGATTTAGCTCAGTGGTTCCGCCACCTGCCTCGCAAGCGCAAGGACCCTAGTTTGATCCCCGGTACCAAAAACAAAAAAATTGTGCAAAAACAAGTACATTATGAATATTTCCTTTTTGACTGTCCAGTAAAACTTTGTTAATGTGACAGGTTTTCTTATCTCTAAAGAACAGTAAGCTAGGCATGGTGACACATAATTTATAATCTCAGCACACGGGAAGCTGAGGCAGTCGAAAATTCAAGTTTGGCCTGGGCTGCATAAGAATACTGTATTGCAAAAAGAAAAGAGAGGAAGAAAAGCAAAGAAGGAGGCAGGCCGGCAGGCAAGCAGTAAAATGCAGAATTCCTATTTTTGACTGAATACAATAGTTATAAAATTACTAAACTTTAAGAACTCTTTTTACAGAAACAGTGCTATTTAAATAGCTTAGAATTCTGGTGAATGTTTAATTGTTCACCCACTGATCATCTTTTAACATGTATGATCAGTTGTTATCTGTTACCAAATTAGTGGGTTTTTTCCTGTGCCTTACAGGAAGGTATGTTTTAATCAGATTGGGGATGAACCACAAAATTATGTTTCCAGGTGCTTTACTTTGTGTTTTATCTGCTAATATTGTTTTAATTATGAAATAGGATTTTGAGTTAAAATCCATTTAGTTCTGTTCATATTTTAAGGAACAGTCTTGAAAATTATATTGACTTTGTGTAATTTTTCAGTAATTATCACATATTTTAGGTATCTTTGGAAGTCTACTGAAAGTGTCAAAACTTTTTGTATGCTTTTCATTTCCATGTTACTAGTTAGATCTATGAGAGGTATGACTGTAGACTAATCCAAAATTATTTGAGAGCAAAATATAAACTTAATAATCTTTTACTAAATTTCAGTTAAGACATTATAAAGCCAAAACTTCACAAGAAAAACTTAATTAAAATTCTGAATATCATTCCTGAATTGATTATTGTATTTTTAAATTTCATATAAGCAGTATTTTAGGAGTAGCATTTATCTTTGTAAAACCTAGTCTGAATGTAATTAAGATACAGCTTTTAAAATGCGTGGATTTATCTAGGTGCCTGTCAAATCAAAGATTTTATTATGTTGAGTTAAAGGCAGTACATTTTCAGAGATGGGAGAAAGTGACCAGTTAAATTCAACACCTAGACAGATGCAAGTAAAAATCTGCCAGATCTTCAAAGGAAGGAGAAAGAAAGATACACTTTGAATATATTTTCTTCCAGTCTGTTTTGGTAGAAAAAGTGATTTATTATAGATGGGATCTTGGGAGAGGGAGCTTGAGCTGGGAGATGGGTGGGATTTGGGGGAAATTTTAAGAAGCATCCACAAATCTGCCTAAAAATAAGACTCCCTGGGTGCGAGGGGGGTGGAGATAGAGGAGGGCGGTTGGGAAGAGTTGTTAGCTTTTATATATTTCATGTTATTTTTAAGATGGATAAATGGGTCTGAATTTAGTCACTACTTTTTAAAAGTCAGTCCTCTTTTTCTGAACATCCTGATCTTTTTAGCTCTTTCCATTCTTCTCTCTTACAGACCTTTATCTTTCAGTCTCCCAGACAGGACAGGTAGACAAGGTATTGCTGACTTTGAGAAAAATGTACTTTAACAAAGGGAAAGCAAAATGATGTCAAAGGCAATTAATTATTTAGGCCAGACTCAAAAATTCTTTGTGTTAATGAACCCATATAGTCCCTGTAGCCTATTTTTCATTCTAGTTTCTCCTGTAGTTTCTTCATCATTTATTGGACTTAGTGTATTTTAGTAGTATATCATTGATGTCATGTTTGTTCTGTTTTGTCTGCCTGCATTGTAAAAGGAAAGTTTAAATTTTTGTTTTTTTTTTTTAAATTGTCATTTAACTGACAGATTGTACAAATGACAATATACTTTGTATATAAAAACTTAGTTTATTTTGAGCATGATATAGCAGAACCAATCTTAATTAACTCTCCATTTCTAAATTAAATTTTTTTTCTGTCTCTAAATTAGAATTCTAACATAAAACCATCTACTGGATTTTGGAATCTGTAAATTTAAAAACTAAAAACTGAACCTTTAGAGTTCTGCATACAAGATGGGAAGTAGTAAAGGGTTAGAATAATGACTTAAATAGTACACACTCCACTTCAAAATGGTTTTCAGTTCCAAAGTCTTAACAGAATTGCTTTTACAGTTTTGACCTGCCAGGTGCATTTTAATAATGGCCAACAAAATGGAAGATCAGAATCTAAAAGAATTAAATTGTCTAAAAACAAATATAATGACCAAAATTTAATGAATTTCTACTGTAGCAAACCTTCTGACATCTAAATATGTCAGAATCAGGATCAGTCACATGTTGTAAAACTCGAATAATTTTGCAAACAATATTGGCAAATATTGGAAATGTTTTTAATAGACTTTTAGCTTTATAAATTTTTTTTCTGTTTTTCTGTGTTTTTCATACCATAAGTTCACAGTGAATTCTTTTTTTAAAATTCCACCTAGATGGTAACAAGTAGTTTTTTATTTAACAAAGCCACCTTAGAAAAGAGTAAAAATGCTTATAAGCTTCAAATTAAAATTTTCCAGGTAAAAATTTGAATCCTGTGGAAGGAAAAAAAAAAATCTATAACTTAACAAGATCAATTACCCACTTTAGTAATTAGAAAAATATCACTAAGAATTTGGGATATTATTCTCTGGATTTGAAAAATAGCAATATACAATTAACTTTATAATATCTTATTCTGAGATTTATGGGCTATATAGAGAAGCTAGGGTGCCATTTTTTGATTCCTGTACCATGTTTCTTTACCCTTGGTATGGAAAATAATAGTGATCTCATTCATTGTGTTGATGGAGATCACTGCCAGTTTCTATGTTCCAGTATTTAGTTTATATTAAACTATTTTCTAGCAGAGGAACCATCAACCGCATGAGTCTATTTACTTCTGTCTCTAGAACTAGTAATCGGCTTTATAAAAAAAAATGATGTATCTATTTTCAAAGAGTATAGAATACAAAAACTGGCTGTAAGGTGTGAGAAGTCATGAGTTGATTTCTCCCCCTCTACGTTGACATACACATTTATTATACACATTTATTTTTTCTTCTACAAAATTATGTTGAGGTCACTTGTAATGATCAAAACTAGTTGTAATAAATTCATGAATGTCATTAGTCCATGTGTTTCACACAGACAAATCTTGTTAAAAGTTAAAAGTATAACCAAAGATAATGAGTAGACATTTTAAAATTTAAAAATTTTTAAACATCCTAAATTTGATAAAATTGTTTATAAAATGCTGTAGTTCTTGCTCACTAGGAAATTGTCATCAACATTTTAATGTGTGTATAATTGCATTGAAGTACTGCCTTTAAAGCAAAGAACAAGCCTGTTACCGATCCCCAGATTAAGTTAATCTGCCTCACACTCAGAAATTAAAATACTGAAATTTTGTTTTGCTCAAAAACATGCATTCAAAATCTGCCATTATTTTGTTAAAGATTTTGAGTCTGAAACCATTTAATTCCATGTTTATTAATGTTGATGTTCTTTCACTTGTTGTTAGGTCAAAATTATCAATGTGCATTTAGCACCTTTCAGTTGGAAGAGTGAGGAAAGGTTTTATTATGTACAAATTATTCCAACTACCATCTTATTATGCAATATTTCAAACTTGATGAAAATATTTCAAGATGGTAGGATGATAATTTAGTTACATGAAATAAATAACTAGATTATTAATTTCCATTTCCCTTCCAGAAAGTTAATTGCTTATTGCATGAGGAAAAGGGAGCTTTCAGGTTCTTTGAAATACATTTTAGCAATGCTGCTTTTTCAGTTTTGCTTGCACATATTTTGTTTATTTTTGGGTCTGGCAATTTAAAAACGAAATAAAAAACAAATCATATCCATCCATTACTATCTTTGTGATTTGAATGCTTGAAATTCCCAAGAGTATGTCTGTATAAGTCTTCTATCTGTTTGGCCTCATTTTGGTATACTTGCAGACTTCATTTTGTTTTCTTTCTCTTAATTCTGTTAATTTATTTAATCTCATGGGAGAGAAAACATGACCATTCTTTTATATACTGTACTTCATTCTTCCATCCAATTCACACTCTTAACTGCTTTGGATTCATATATTTGTTTTTGTTAGTGGAATTGCTGCAATCTACCTGCCATGGTGGTGCTTGAGTATAACATAGATGGAAACAAGTTATTTCTCCAGTAGAATTTCATTCTTCATTTTTTGTTTTGTGTCAACTATGTAATCTTAAATCTTTAAGAACTATGTTGTCCTTTCAGGAATAGTTTATTTTATATTTTTTAATTGTATATATTACTAACACGTCAGGTAAACTTAATTTTGGTAAATTTTAGTGTTGAAAAAGTTAAGTGTGAGTGAAAGTTATCCTATTGCTTTGAGTATATCTTTACTGAAAAAAATCTTAACCAAGAAAAAAATTACTTTATCCTTTTGTGCCACCAAATGGATTTCCTAAAGGCAAATTATCTCTTACATTTTATATTTCAATAAAAGTGCTTCAGACTTTATTTTCATGGGAGTCTGAAAATGAAGTTTACTTTATAACCATTCTGGTGTTAACTGAATAAAATAGTGTTTCTTTTTAAGTCGTAGTTTTTATATGTAAGCATTGTTCCCCATTTAAGCATCTGTTTATTGGTTATAGTCCTCATATTTTTTTCACATTTTATATTCAGCAGAATCTGATTTTCTAAAATGTTAGCTTTATCAAACTTTTCATTAAAGTACATATTACAATTTTAAAATATCCAACCAATTAAATTCACAATATGCTACACAAAAGAATTGGACATGCTTGAGAAATAATTTGATTCTCTTTAAATTCATTTGCGTGTTCTAAATAGTTCCCATCCTTTGCATGTCTATGGCTTGCTGCTTACATTCAGAGGAATTACAGATTTTTGTGCGCATTTAGAAACTTCTGGTTTTACATAATAAGGCACATATATGCTATTTAAATCAATTGCTCTGTTAACTTCATATATTCTCATTAGCAGCCTACGGTCGACACCATCTTTGGTCAAAAAGAAGCAACTTAATCTAATGATACTTAACAGGGTGCATTTTTAATACTTATTTTCTTTAAGCTTTGTTTAGCTGTATCCAGTACAGGGAATTAGGGAAAGTAAAGCTTTATGACAAATATTTAATTTAACACTAAAAAACTTATATTTACTATTTATAAATGTAAACCATACAATCCAGTAAAATGTACAGAAACACAATTCTTTCTAAAGTAATAAAGTCCTTGGAATTTGTAACTTTTCAAATATATTTAAATATTTTATCAGTACTTTTCTGAAGTCCACTTATTTGTACCGTTTATCAAAACTCCAAAGTGAAAGTAGTATAAATTGATCTTTTAGTTAGACAAATTACAGAATCCTTTTACCTAGAAAAGTGATGCCAGTTCCAGTATGTCTGAAATTGTGTAAAATAAGTTTAATTCCCTTGTCAGACAACATACTTTCTGGTAAGCTTACAAGGTGGTAAACCTCTTTGAACTGGATTCTTAATTGATCCCAAACCATTCTAAAATTTGGTATCTAGACCTTTAATTTGAAATGATCAAATTAAAGAACCTTTTTAATATGGTACATGCCACCCTAAATAATACTCAGTTATATCTTTAATATCTTTTGAGGGAGCAGGAGGGAAGTAAGATATAACATAAACTTCATTGCTTCAGGTAGGTATAAATGTAGAAGTCATCAGAAACAACTAACCTCCATTAAATTATAAAAATTGAACTCTCCAGCCCTCTCTGGTCTTTCTTTGGGTTTGGAGTTTTTCATTCATGTCACCCTTTCCATTGCCTATGTGGACCATATCTGTTAATACTATTTTACCAGTTTTTCTGTTCCAATTCAGAATTGATAATCCGTGGCTTTTATTTCATTGCTTAACAATGTTTGTATCCTTTATTCAGCAAATAGTTTACACTGGCCTATTTTGTATCAGTCAAGATTTTTCTCAGGTAACAGCTTTATTATTATTAATATTTTAATTAACAAAAGAGGTAGGATTACATAAAGAAAAAACAAATTTTGAAAAAGGACTTTAATTTTACAGATTTCTAATTTTACAGATACTCATATTAATAATCTAAACAAATGGAAAATTTGCTTTTATTACTTGTCTACTTTGGTGCAAGATAATGCCACTGAATGCAGATGTATTTGTTGGCTTGTTTATTATATAAAAAGTGATGAAATTCTTTTTTTTCTTTTTCTTTATATAAAGCGATGAAATCTTATTGAGGTATAAATTAAATCTTGAGTATGAAGTCTATTGATATTAACTATTTCAGAAAAGTTATGTATGTTCTTTTAAGCATATTTTATTCCAAATTTATTTCACGAATTAAAATTTTTTCCAACTAAGAGGAAAGTCAAATATTATGCACTAGTGGTACTTACTGGAAATATTAGTTTATTTATGTATGTACTTCTTTTTCTAAATTTGTAAACTATAAACTGAACACATGTTGTTATATCTATTTTAAGTGACAAAGCAATTTTAATAAGTAGATTTTCACTAGTGGATTAAAAAAGTTGGAATGATCTTACAGTTTCATCTTTAAGTAGATCCATTCTCTTTGGATTGAAACTTCACTTAAAAGCCTGATTTTTAAAAAATTTTCTAGACCTTTCTTTAAAAATTTTAGAGCCCCTACAATTTAAAAAACTAATTTTACTGTTTTGAAATGTTTTAAGGGTTTAACCCTGGATAAGTAAACTAAATAAGTATTATCTGTTACTTTCAGTTTTTTATTTCATAGCACATATTGATAATGCCATTTTAAAAGAAAAAAATCTGTCATAATTGCTACATGAGATATTTAATAAGGAAACTAATATAAATTATGCCTGTGTTCATATTATATATCAAATCAAGATATAGGTAAAAACTTAGTTTTTGTCTTATGAATATTGTGTGTGATAACTGTGTAGTACACAATTTGTATTTGAATCCTACATTGTTATTGCATGTATTCACTGTTTTTTAATGTGTCAGTTTTTTCTCTTTATAGATTAGTATCTCAGAGTAACCATCTCATGCCAATTCAAAATACCATCTGGTCTCTTAAGCTTATGTAAAAATTCTTTATTATTGTTTTCCTTTGTAAGTGTTTTATGATGAGCTACACCTGAGTTATACATTTTCTTTCTTTTTTTTATTTACTTCTATATGCAGGCTGGCTTAGCAGGAGCTCCAGCCCGTGCTGTATCAGCTGTAAAGAATATGAATCTTCCTGAGATACCAAGGAATATTAACATTGGTGACATCAGTATAAAAGTGCCAAACCTGCCCTCTTTTAAATAAAATATAAAACAGGCACTCCCAGGTAAAATCCAGGGGGAAAAGTCATCCTAGTTTACCATACAGTTGTTTACCAAAAATAGAGGAGGAGAGTCTTAACTTTTGCTCTTGGATTTAAGTCAAGGTACTGTATAGAAGTTGTGTAAAATCAGTGTGAAAGTTCAATGTTGCTTTTCTTGCTCAGTGATTTTAAAGAAATTGTATAGTTCTGGTGTGATTTGTTTTTTTCTTTTCTAAACTGCATTCCTATGGCCACCTAAGGCATGCCTCTATGTATTGGCTATTACAGTATTTTGAAAGTGAGGTATTTCTTTAATTATGTACAACCCAAAATGTTGGTGTTTTGTACGGGTCACAAGTGTAGCAATCCTTAATTCTTTCTGCTGTTTGTCACAATTGTTATTTAAAGAACCAAGTATGTATTGCATGAAAAACATGATGACCTTTTCCTTTTAGTTTAAATAAATTCAAAGGTAACTGGATTTCTAAAGCACCTTTCTGTTTGCCTGATACCTACTTTAGCAATAATTTTTTTTACTACCCTCTGACTCAAGTAAATAAAGGTATATTTTATCACTGTTAATGTTGATTTATTTAATATATACTCACATTTTTGATTTTTAGAAAGTCACTGAATTATTCTGGAGCTCAATTATTTCACAAATCAAAAATAATGTATCTCTAGCTGAGCGTGGTGGCATATGCCTGTAATCTTACCACTTGGAAGGCTGAGGCAAGAGGATCCCCATGAGTTCAAGGCCAGCCTAGATGACATAGCGAAATCCTGTCTCAAGAAACAAACAAAAAAATGAATAGTGTATCTGGTTACATATTTATTGTGTAAGAGGAACTCTGCAGTGAGAGAAGACAGATCTTTCTCTAACATGTATATTAAGAAAATGTAAGATTTTTTTTTTTATACAAATGGCTTTAAGACTAGCATCTCATTTCTTTATGCCCAGATAATAAAAAATAATTTTAGTACATAATGATTTGACTTTGAACACAAAATCTTTGGGACTCCACCGAAGCATCCCACCCTAAAGTCAAAGCTGAGCTAATCTAAGTTCTGACACATATTTTCTAGTAATTAGCCCACTGTTTTAGCTTTTCTCATGGCTGAGACAAAATACCTGACACCCAAAGTTAAAGGAGGGAAGGTTTATTTGGTTCTGGTTCCGTTGGTAGAGGTTTCAGTCCATAGGTGGATGGCTCCAAGGCAAGGTGGCATGGCAGAGGGGCTTCGCAGAGCAGAAGACAAGCAGCAGCAGCAACAGGAAGCAGCTAGCAAGGCCGAATGCAGCCCCTCCTATTTTATCCAGGCTACTCTTAATCCTAGCATCGCACCATGAATCCCCACATCCTAAATCCAGCCACCCTAGATCCAGTCCCAAAAGCCCCACCTATGACTGCATGAGGCTTGGGGCGACATCTAGAAACAAGCTACAACACCCACATTTTCTTATTTGGTGTTATCTCAGGAACTATAAGTAGGGTTCCTTTTCCAATTAGGCTATGATTTCCCTTGTGGTTCTAGTAGCCCCCCTTCCCCAAATGTTCTCTTTGAAACACTTCTTGGATTTGTGGTATGTATGACTGACTTCTACTTCAAAAATTCTGGGGTATAAGAAAAGTCCATTTATTCCCTAAAATAAATTTGACTCTAAACCCCATTCCCTTTAAGTAACGGGAAATTCAATCTGATTTTGTGACTTCCATCAGCTGAGATTTACATAAAATTCCCAGCAGAGGATGTACAAAGTAGAAGATTCAGGGAGACCTCTGCTCATCAGTCACTGTTTTGTTCTGTTCCAGGTGAACAAATAATCCCTGTCCTCATGGAGTTGTATACAGTAACATTCAGAATGCCTGGCTACATCTCCCCTCCTTTTCTTTTTCTTTTTATTTATGGGAAGGTTAAGTATTAGTTTGGTAGGGATATACCAAAATTAGAGAAGGGCTGGGGATTCAGCTCAGTGTTCCGGCACCTGCCTTGCAAATGCAAGGTCCTGAGTTCAATACCCAAGTACCCCCCCAAAAAAAAAACTGGGCAAGATGAGTCATGTTAAAAATAACAAAATTAGAGAAACCTTTGGCCAGACCATACTTGAATACAAGAGCAGTCAGAAAGGTTTCATCACACATCATATTTTATCAAGTACTAGCCTTACTCGTTTCTTGTGTTTTGTTTTTCTTCCCTCACTTCCTTAGAAAAACTTACTGAGCATAAGCTGTGTGCAAGGCATTGTTCTACGTACATACAGCATAAATTCAAGGGGGGAAACAAACAGTGAATATATGCCAAGGATGATACTTGCTATGGAGGAAGATAAAGCTGGATTAAAGCAATAATAAGTAGCAGGGGACAGGGTAAGTTGAACTGTTTCCTTGATGTATAGATGGGTAAGAGAAGGCATCACCAATGAAGTAACATTGAACAAAAATCATAAGCAAGTGAGAAAAGACTCATGGAGACTTGTCAGGCAAGGTAATCCAATACAGGGGCCCACCCACAAGGACATGCTTGGGATATTTGAGAAATAGCAAGGAGCCGGTAGGAGTATGGCAAGACAGAGTGAGGTAATTAACATTCCTCTTAGTCTCATGATGTTTATGAGTGGTACACAGTAAAGGATATTAAATAACTTAAAAACTTTCTGGTATTTTGGAAAATAGGACAGAAACTTCCAGTTAAACATACGTTATTGAATATTTGTGCTCTTTCAAACCTCACTACAATAACAAGTTCTTAAGAAATGACACCCTTAAAGAGGCAATAAGAAGGTGATTATAGCTACAAAATGTGGGAAGCTGGAAAGCTTGTGAATGAGCATTATGTTACTAAACAAATCTGAGAAAGCCAAAATTGAGTTGGCAATGGAAAGATCATGGAAGCATGAACCTGAAAAGATTTTAGAAATTGGAAGCAATAGTAAGAGTGAAAGTAGGGTTGTCCATAAGTCCATATCAAACCAGTGGACGCTCAGACCCCCTTTACCATCCAAAAGCCTTAGCTGGTGTTTCTCGTTTGCCCTGCACAAGACAGCAGATACAAACAACTGAGGACAAGGGTTCTGAACTGATTCAGAGATTACTCTAAAGAACACTTTCTTAATGGTGAGACCTCAGCCCACTTTCCCCCTCCACTCCTGTACCTCAGACAAAAAATTCTAATCTGTTCTTCTAGGGAAATCAGCCCAAAAAAAGAAACCTCCAGATCGTCCTGCAATAAAAGCCCTTCTCCTGTGCACCCAAAAGTCGTTGGGTTTTTCAGAACTTGCACCTGAGCAGACAGCTTAAAATCAAGCTTCTGTGCACCCAAAAGTCGTTGGGTTTTTCGGACCTTGCACCTGAGGAGACAGCCTAAAATCAAGCAAAAAACTAGTTTTTAATAGTTTTACAAAAAAACTATTAAAAATGAAAGGTAGTGACCTAAACAAACATCGTAAATAGGGAAAACTCTTGAAAACTTAGTCATTGCCTGAGACATACTAGACACCATTGTGTATCCCTTCAGAGTCCTCTTAGCCTACCACTTACTCCAGCCCCTGTGGTAGGAGCCAATCATTCTTTTTTGGGGGTGGGGTGGGGACAGTGTTGCTATGTAATCCAGACTGACCTTGAACTCACTATGTAGCACAGGCTGACCTCAGACTCAAAACAGTCCTCCTGCCTCAGCCTCTCAAATGCTGGGATTACAGGCATATGCCACCATGCCCAGCAGAAGCCAGTCATTCTTGACAACCTTCAGTGAACTGCAACGGGACATAGACTTGGTTCCAGCCCTGAATGTACCCTCCTCCCTGCTCTCAGACTTCTTTGCCGCTGCAGCTGGAATATGTTACAAATCCTCTGGCCCTTGTTATGTTGTAGCTCTAAAGTGAATGAATGAATGAATAAATGAATAAACAAATAAATAAATAAATAAATAAAATGTCCCCCAAAAGTCTCCTCTAGAAGGATGTATTCTTGCCCCTAGCTCCTCCTTTCTCTCTCTGCTTCCTGCCTTCTATAAGGTGAGTTGGGCTTTCCTCTACCATACCCTTCCACCATGCTCTTTCTGCCTTGGACATCGCCAACTATGGACTGAACCCACTAGAAATATGAACCAGAACCAGATAACCCTCTCTTTAAATTGTGAGTTTCAGGTATTGTGTCCTAGCAACAAGAAAATGACTTATGCAGCCCTCATACATGGAGTTTAGAGGTACGGGAAAATTAACACTATCCCTGATGTGAGTGGAGTAACTGCTTCTTCCTTTTTCTACCTTAGGCAGACAGTTCTGAGGATATTTCAAAAGAATTTCTCAAAATATCCCATGGGATTGAAAGCCAGTTGTAGCAGTAACTAACTCCCTACTAAATCTTCTTGTGTCTTTTGCCCCTTCTCTGTTTAATCCACATCATCTACACTTTCCTAGGATTATATTTCCTCAGAATTGCCTGCATATAAGCATGTGTCACACTACTTTTAGGGAACCCAGGCTAAGCCACTGCCACTCAAGCAAATAAAAAGATCATGAATATGAGCAAACAAAGGAACACTTGGGGAACTAAATTATTGGATATATTTTAAATATTATAAAAATTGAATACTACTTAATGAAACTATTGGAAGATAAAGTTGAGAGGATTCTCAAAATAGTGGAATTAAAAAGATGGAAAGTAAAAGGTAAAGTTAGAGACTACCTCCTGATAATCTGACTAGGGGATGGAGGGTTACAAAACAAAATTTAGGGGAAGAAATTGCCACTCCCTAATTTTCCTTAAAATTACACAGATTACAAGTGCATGCATTTCCAGGTTGAAGGGCCTACCAGATACATAGCAGTGAATGAAAAAGACCCATATCAAATGTCTTTGTCCATTTGGCCATCAACTAAGTACCTTATGAGCACCAGAAATGTATTTTGTCACTTCTGGAGGCTATGAAATTCCAGATCAAGGTACTGGCAGATGTGTCTGGTGAGGGCCTGTTCCTTGTTTTAGAGATGATGACTTTTTGGCTGTGTCCTCATATGATAGAGTTGCCTAGCTAGTTTTCTAAGGCCTCTTACAAGAGTGATAATCCCATTTATGAGAGGAACCTAATTATTTCCTAGGCTCCATCTCTTTAATACTGTTGCATTGGGAATTAGAATTTCAACGTAAGAGTTTGTGGGAATATTAGTCCCTTTGGGCTGCTGTAACAAAAATACCATAGACTGAGTGGATTACAAGCAACAGACATTTATTTCTTACAGTTCTGGGGGCTTGAAGTCCAAGGTCAAGTCCCCAGCAGAGCGAGTGTCTGTTAAGGGCCTGTTTCCCCATAGAAGATAGCTTCTTGCTATTTCCTCTTCGGGGTAAACAAGGTCTTGTGTAAAGGGCCTGTTACATAAGAGACCAAAATCTTATTCATAAGGGATCTACCTTCAGGACCTATTTTATTTACCTCATAAAGGCTCCACCTCTTAATATTATTACATTGGGGGTTAGGTTTCAGCTTATGAATGAGGGCACATGTTCAGAACATAGCATCAAAGTACATCAGTGTAATTCTAAAAGATTCTAAAATCAGGTGAAAGGGATAAAAGGGAGTTACACTCAGGATTAGGAATCAGTATTTGCAGTTAAAAGACAAAAATTACTTCAAAATGCTGAGGAGGAAAAAAATGTCAACCCAGAATTCCCTACTAACTAAATTTTTAGTCATATGTGAGATTATAATAAATGTTTTCATGCATGCAAAGTTTCAAAAATGTTTCTCATGCCCTCTTTTTTCAGAAAGCTCCTGAAAGATGTGCACCACCAGAATAAACACATGAGCAATAGGTCTAGTCAGCAATAGGTCCAGCCCAGGGCAAAGGGCATGGTGAGTCTCAGAATCATAATCTTTGTGTAAGAGCTAAAGGACAATTAGTGTAGATCAAAACAGGAAAATGGAGGGTGTAAGGAAAAATGTCTGAAAGAAAAACCTCATTTTAGTAGATGTGGAAATTATAATGTAAAGTTAAACTATTAGCCTGATTATTTTCTAAGTTTATTGATGCAGTACTAATTTTTATAGTAATGGAATGTTTTTACCTAAAAATAACTTTGGTGAGATATATATATATACACACATAATAAAATCAAGATGAGAGGGACTCATCATATTTCAAAACAGCTGTGTATATAGAATGTCAAAGTAAAAGAACTAGATAATAGCTTTTAGGGGATTACTCCACTGTCTTGAACTTACAGAAAGAGCTTTTCTGGCCAAAGTAAATAGCAAAGTTTTAAAATTTTTTATGGGCCTATAATAGTTTGGTATTATTTGAACATGAAAGTTGATATTTCAGAAACACTGAGTAAAAAATTAATAATAATAATAATATGCAAAGAATAGAAATACACAAGTCATAGAAACCTAAATTTCAGTAGTCAGTAAATACATAGAAATGCTTAATCTCACTACCTGTCAGAATGATGTTAAAAGAAGAATTAGATTTAATTTTTATGCATTTGTTGGCAAAAATTAGAAGAGGTACGAGCATCCAATGCTAGAGATGATTTGGGGAAATGGGAACCCTCATATATTGATAGTGTGAATATAATTTATGGTGACATTTTTCCCCCCTGGTACCGGGGATCAAACTCAGAACTTGTGCTTGCAAGGCAGGCATGCCACCACTAAGCTAAATCCCCTGCTACAATAACATTTTTTAAAAATGAATACACCAAGCTCTGTGAAAATTTTGTTTTAAAAATGAAAAGTACACATATTGCACATACATCATGTTCCCCTTTAAGAATCTATTCATATAGCATTCCTTTTGCAGACCAAAAAATAATAAATGAAATATAGTAATTGCCCACCTGTAAGGAAAGGGTTGAATAAATTACAGTAACTACACTAGTTATAATAACAAAAGACTAGAATGACTTAAATGCTTATCAGAAGGATTCGTTGAAACCCTAGGTTACATCCACGCTATAGAATCATATATATATAATTTCAGATATTTGTGAAATTATTATAAGGGATAGGGTCCCATGACATTAAAGAGGCTGACAAAACCGGAGATCTACAGAGTGAACCAGTAAACTAAAGACCTAAGATAGCTGATCATGTAATTCTGGGCAAACTCTAACTAGACCTAGGAAAAGCCAATGTTTTAGTTCTTATCCTAAAGCAGAAAAAAGCCAATGCCCCAGTTCCAAGGCATTGAATTGGAAAGAATTTTCTTTATGCCAGGGAGCTAGCCTTTTTGTTCTATTCAGGCCTTCAACTCATTAGAGAAGGCCCACTCAAGAAAACTGCTTTTGGGGGCTGGGGATTTAGCTCAGTGGTTCCTCTGCCTGCCTCGCAAGCACAAGGTCCCGAATTCGATCCCTGGTTCCAAAAAAAGAAGACTGCTTTTGTTCGGTCTACCAATTTAAATATTAAACTTATTCCAAAACACTGTCACAGAAAAACCCAGAATGTTTGACCACATATCTACTTACTCTATGGCACAGTCAAGTTGACACAAAATTAACCATCATAGTATACTATCAATTATCCAAGAAAAAGGAGGAATGAGTGCATGCGCCTATGTGTTTATATTTTTTTAAATGGAAATGTTAACATATGTATTTAGCTCTTGGTTCCACAAAAGTCAAGAAATAAAGTTGCAAAACAAAGGATGAGGGTAGGAGAGTTTTTATAGGAAGTAAGAAGAATAGCTCCTGGATTTCCAGGAGGAGTCTCAAGTGGGCAGCCACATGGCTCCTCAATCCATTCCTAATTAAGAACAAAAGAAAAGTACAGGACTTGGGCAGTTGTTTCATTGCCACCTATCACATCATGGGTGTCTCTGTGGAGAAGTTGCTTCTGACTCAGTTCTTTAACATGTAGAGTTTAAAGAAAACTGGAATTTTAGAGGAAAAGAAACTAGTTATTTTGCGTCTAAATTCCTCAAAACTCAGGAGCTTAATAGGGAATGGCTGCAACTCCCTAGTAGAGTTTGGGCTGCATCCCATATTGCTTGAGGAAGATTCTTGGTCCCAAGTCCTAGCTCACTGTCTATTCTTATTTTAATTATCAATGTGGCTGGTCACCCAACTCTTAGACCTTCCCCCTAGCTAGCTCCCTTACTTATAAGCTAACTAAGCTACTTTCAACAGAAGGATAAGCCATGCAGGTTTTAAATGTATGTATCTTAGTGAGAGAGAAGAAACAGTAGAATATCGGGGATAGAAGGTAAATTTTGAAGTACCTTATCTTGGAACCATTTTAATTTACATAATTAGTAAACAAAACTAAATTTTGAAAGAGTAATACCTAAAAATTAAAAACAAAACAAATGAACTGAACTACATAATCGGTTGGTAGCATAATCACCCAGAGGGGAGCTATTTCACATCACTGTATAGTACTTGACTGTACAGCAATAAAGTTGAAGAAGACTTGCCCTCCCCCACCCCACTCCCAATCATTTTCAGTAATCACAATGTTGGTGGTGTGATGGCCGACCCGACTCCATCTTGTGCCTCAATGCCATTTTGTGCCTGAGCTTAAACAAAGTGCTTGCACATGAACAAAGCACCCAAAACCCCCACATCCTTCTTGGCAGTAAACTTGCTACAGTTGCAGGATGTTTTGTACCTCAACCTAGTGTGTGTGAACCTTCCTTGTACCCTCCACTAACCTGGCATGATTCTGCTTCTGTAAGATTCCGCTTGCTCTCCCCTGAGCCCTCCCAACTGAAAGCATGATTTAAAAGGAGAAGTCAAACTGCTTCCCATTGCCAAGGAACCTTTCTGGGCGCTAGCCCCCCTCAGCCACCAGCTATAGTAAACAGGTTCGAATCTGGCACAGAGGGTGGTGCATCTCTATTGTTCAAACTCACTCATCCACAACAGTGGTATTTTTATTCTGAGACTATATATGGGTTGTGAGGTAAAACAAAGGACAAGGTAAGGTGTATGGTTGTGTCTAGTGGGTGCTACAGCACACACCCAATACAATGTGGGCCATCAGTTCCTTGGCTGCTGGGTTTGAGCACTCAGCTGATTGGCTGTCTGAGAACTGTCATCAGCTAGAGAGAGCTGCTTCACACAAGGTCATGTCTCTTTTCCAAAGACTCTCTGCATCCAAACTGTAAAACTCCAGCCACCTTGGCTAAGGCAGGACAGCTCTAAAAGTACATCCTAGCTTCCAGTGCTGCCCATAGTATTAGTTGAGGCCATACTTCTGACTGCATTGCAATTTAACTCTTGAATTATCCTGAGATGAGATTAGGGCATGACAGAACTGGCTGGGGAAATAGGCATGACTTGTTAATTACAAAATCCCAGGATGCATGCATAGCACAGTTGCCAGAGCCCTACACATGGACTTTTCCCAAGAACCTGAGCAGGTTTTTCATAGGCTGGCCTAGAGCTGACGTCAGCCTGACATGTAGGATCCCAGCACGACCTCTCAGGACTTGTATGTGGAAATTCTTGGGGTTTCCTCAAGATTTGTACAGAATAAAAGGATACAGATGCCAAGAAGAGCTTACTATTGTGGCTTTCCTCACAATAGCCCACCCTGCTTTCTCCAAGGTCCTTTTCCTTTTCCCTCTTTCACTCGGCCCAAGCTTGCTCTGCAGAGTTTTTCTCTCACTTTTTCTTTTTCAAAAAACTTTGCCACTGCTTCTTTTTTGCTTGTTTCGTTCAATTCTTTGTTCAGGATGAGAAGATCCTGAAATCCAACTCCAGAAGGAGAGGTGAGCAATCCAGAACCTGGTAGCATTTAACTGACAAGCCACTTTTAGAAGTATCACATTTTGGCATATCCAGGAGATTCTGATAACAGAACCTTGTCAAAACAAACATAGAGGATCTGAGAAAGTATATGTAGGCCTGGATACTGAAGGTTCTGGGTCAAGGGAAAAGGAACTGAAGCTGGACAAGAGTTTTTATGTAAGCACTCTCCAAAATAAAAAAATTAACACTTTGGAAGAGTGCAAACATACAGGTGGGGTAGTGCTTGGAAGTTTGGAGGAAATCTGAGTCATTTAGCTTGGGCCAGCTAAGGGAAATGTAACCAGAACTGCCAAGATAGGATGAGAAAGGATAAAGAACCCCAGAGAAGTATATATGCTAAAGTGAATATACTACGTATAGCCAGAGGATGCAGAGGTAACTCCATTTGCCAGAGTAATAAGGAATGTGATGTTTGAAAGAACTCTAGCATACCAGGTGTGGTGGTGCATGCCTGTAATCCCAGCACTCGGGAGGCCAGGACAGAATGGGTAATGGAACAGTTCTCTTCAATAGGTGCAACATAGATGGTCAGCCAGTAAGGGTATTGCTCATTCTATACAATTAAAGCAAATCAAGAATGGATTATCCAAAGACTGAAAGCAGCTGGAAAAAAAATCATGGATCTTTGTCCAGTTTCTGGTTCTCAGCCAGTTTTCAGGCCCAGAAGTAACCAATTCACAAGATAGTCCAATCTCTGGGAAGAAAGTCTGCAACACAACAAAGCAAGTACATAAGTTAATGATTTTTCCTATTGTTTCTCAAAAGCAATGTACTTGGGTAACTGAATACCAGGAGATGGAAAATACCCAATGTTTTGATTATTGAGCACAGACTTCAGGTTGCCCTAGGAACAAAGCATCATGCTCACTCTCCCACTGCAATGGAAGCCAGATAATAAATTAGGCCTGGCCCAGGTTTAGTGCATAATGAGTCCATTGGATTCACAGATCTACCTTGTGGTCATGTTCCTATCCCTTGAATGTATCTAATTGGTGTGGACACACTTTGTATTTCAAAAATTATTATAGTGATCTGTGGAATAAGAGCTGCTGTAGAAAGGAAGACTAATTGGAGTCTTTGAAACAGCCCCCACTCTCTTAGAGTATTAACTAAACAGCAATACTCCAACTTGGAGAGAAGGATCGAGATTAAAGACCTCAGGATTCAGAAATAGTAGGCTCCTTCGTGGATGCTGGAAGGTGAGAGGGGACTGCTACAAACTTGACCAATTTGCAGACCCAATTATAGCTACTGTACCAGATGTGGAGTCTTTGTTAGAGCAAATTTAATAAGGCCTCCAGTAGATGATATGTGGCCATTGACCTGGTAAATACCCGTTTTCTATCCCTTTGAGGATCAGAAAGACTGCATTAGTTTTGGGTACGTAAGAGTGCACTATAAATGTGAACTCATCTGCCCTTGGTCACTGTACAGGCAGAAAGGATCTGGATCTTCTGAAATAGTATCACATCGGTGCATATACTGATAACATTGTATGATTTGGATTGAGTGAACAACAATTGCAAAGTTTACTGCAGACTTTCGTAAGGTACATACCTCCCATGGTTAGGAGATAAACCTTGTGAAGGTTCAGGCTGTAAAAGTAAGTGATTTTTCCTCTTGCCCCATACTACCAGGTTTATCCAATGATATTAGAGCTGTCAGTCATGGAAAAAGTTACTTTGTGGTGTTTATGAGCACACCCCAGGCAGAGAGTCACAGTATAGGGCCCCTATGGCTTTGTAACCAAGCCTTGCCACCTGTAGTGGGACATGGTAAGCCTTTTTAAAAACAGTTCCTTGGGCTGCTGGTGCCTGATGATACAAGTGGTCATGCATCCAGAACTGAGATCTCAAACCCACAAAATCATGAAATTAGTCAGACCCAGCAACAATCTATAGTAAGATGGAAATGGTACATAGGATCGGAAGGAGCCAGAGGACATAAGTAAGCTTCACCTGCCAGTTTCACTCTCATGTGTTGACCAAGACCTCTGATTCCACTCCTGGATAAGACAATGGTGAAAGAAACCCTTCCAGTGGGCAGAGCTTTCAGTGTATGTAGGGAACAGAGAAAGGGGACATTACCAGAACTTCTGAAGTAAGTCCTAGTCTCCTGCGAGCCACAGCAGCTCAAGGCGAATTAACTTATTATACAGGAGGGCCGGGGATTTAGCTCAGTGGTTCTGTCACCTGCCTTGCAAGCACAAGGACCCGAGTTCTATCCCCAGGACCAAAAACTAACTTATTATACAGGAAAGGTAGAAAAATGAGACTTTGAGAAGAAGCTGAGCTTTGGGCCTGATCAGGGCTGCTCTGGGGGGCAAAGACGAAAGCCCCCAGCTTACCGCACCTTTTATTCAGTACATCAGGAGAAACAGATGTAACAGATGACTTCCAGAGAGTTCAGTACATCGGCATAAACAAGGTGTAACAATCCAAGAACAATGAGGAACTGGGTAGATGAAGATTTTGTTCCTCCCAGGTTGTCTTCAGCTGATGTAATCTTGTCCTGGAGCATCACAGCATCACTGGATCATTGAGGTCTCAGTTGTGACCAGAGGCCAAAATGGAATTATGTCTCAAAATGCCATAGCTTCCTGTAGGCAAGAGAACTAGGCCCAATCAAATGATTTTTCCCTAAAATTATGTAGCATTGCTCCCAACAAGTATGCATATGCCTGTCCATTCAGGAGGTGTGTATGTGTATGAATGATGATTAATTTTGGATGTCGGCTGAATTAAGGTATGGCTAGAGAATTGATAAGTCATGGGTCTGTGAGAGGCTTTCCAAAGAAGACTGGTGTACAGATCAGAAAACTGAGTGGGGAAGACATGTCCTCAATGTGGGCAGGCACTATCCAATTGAGATCCTAGATGAAACAGAACTAAATTATTGGATATATCCAGAAGAATGGGAAAAAACTCTGGTTTTCCTTTGAGTGGGGCACATTCTCTCTTGTCACTTTGGACACGAGACTCCAGGTTCTTCAGCCTTTGAACTCCAGAGCTTTCACCAGTAACTCCTAGGTTCTCGAACTTTTGAACTTAGTCTGAGAGTTGTAGCATTGGCATTCCTGGTTCTGAGACTTTCAGACTTGGACTGAGGCACATTACAACATTACCAACATCCCAAAGTCTCCAGTTTACAGATGATCATCGTGGAACTTTCCTATCTCTCTGATTATATGAATATATACATTCTTTCTCTGGGGAACCCTGAATAATACAGTATGAAAATAAAAATAGTCCAAGGTAAGACTATGTATGGAATCCTAGACAATGACTAATTAGCCAGTAAGTCAAAGGGATGTGAAGTTCAGGAACAAGGTTTGGGGAAGAAACATGCAGATGGACTTATGGGAACAGCAGGTAAATATGTAATATTTATTTTACTTGAAATTTTTTGAATCATATTATTTATCGGAGTATCATGGAAGAGATAGTATACAATTGAAAGGCAGCATGATTCATCAAAGTGCTAGTCACCAACCACTCTGTCACCAACCACTGTAGCACTGGCACAATGGGAAATTGAATGGAGAAGCCATAGAATTGGGGATAAAGGCTACACAGGGGCTGAACAGTATGTTCTCTTACTCACCAAGGCTGGTCTGGCTGCTACTTCTGTCAAATATCCCATCTACCAGTAAGAGACCAAGGCTTAGCTCTGGTCTACACTTTCGCTTGAGGAAACCAATTAGCCACTTGGTGGCAGGTGACATTGAACCCCTTGCATCTGGGATGTTGAACCCCTTTCATCAGGTGACATTGAACCCCTTGCATCTTGGAAAGGGGAACAAATTAATCCTGACTGGAATTGATACATATTCTTGATATGAGCTTGCCCTTCCTAGCTGCATGGCCTCAGCTAACTTCCCTATCTAGGGACTTACAAAAGATTTGATTGACTTATATAAGGTCTTGTATAATATCAAAAAGAACCAAGGAATTCACTCTTCAACAAAGGAGGTGCAGCAGTGAATATAGATCCAAGAGGGCAACTATTCTTGCAGTATGCCACAAAACAAATCCCTGGACTGAGAGAGTAATGGAATGGCCTTTTAATGGCACACCTGAGCACCAACATGGACATGATATCCTGCAAAGTAGAAGCAACTTTCTCAAGGTCGTAATACATACCCTAAATCAATAGCCATTATATAGTGCTATATCTCCGACAGATAAGCTACATAGGGCCAGGCACCAAGGGGTGGAAATAAGAGTGGCTTCAGTTATACCACTTAAAATGACCCACTTGGCAAATTTTTCCTTCTAGTCCTCACAACTGTAGGATCTATGGTTACTGAGGTCTTTTGTCCCAGAAAGGAAATACATGCCTCTTCGAAAGGCACAGGTAGCAATAACTTTTTTTTTAGTGCATGTTAGTAATACAAAATAGTGATGTTGGGCTGGGGATTTGGCTCAGTGGTTCCAGCACCTGCCTCACAAGTGCAGGGTCCTGAGTTCAATCCCCGGTACCAAAAAAAAAAAAAATAGTGATGTTTGTTTTAGGATACATGCATATAACATATCTTGGTCATGATCATTTTACCCCTCTCCCTTTCTCTCTCCCTATCATCGCTCCTCTAGTTCATTCATTTACTTATTTTTTTTTTGCTTAAATTCTTTTATTGGTATATTTTAGGTATACAATATGTTTACATTTATCACTGGGTGCTTGCACCTGTACATGATGCATCTTGGTTCTTATTTTTCCCCATTCCCTGTGCACCCTTCACCCCCTCCACCCTTCCCTATTTACAAAGACTTTGTTTCCATTTTTTCCTTTTCTCATAATTTGTCCTTTCCCTTCTTTCCTTTCCCCTTCCCCTCCCAATTCCCCTACCCCTTTGGACCTTTTCTTCCTATTTCAAATTATCAATTATTCATTTTAATCCTTATTTACACTTTCAGTTTCTCACACTAGAGAAACTATTTGGTATTTACACGTGTGTCCTATTTATTTCACTTAAGAGTATCTCCTCAATGTGCATCCATTTAGCTATAAATGTCTCTGGTTTCTCATTCTTTATGGCTGAGTAGTACTCCATTTTATAAAATTTACTTGTTTATACAGGTATTTTAGAGTCTTAATGAAATGTGGCTGAGATTTCCACTAGGTGAGCCAAGACAGCTTTCTGTCATGGTGCTTTGAAGGACATTTCTTTTCCTCATCAGATTTTAGTTACCTGTGAGGAATGGTGAGCAGGGACTCCTTTTTTTGCCTATTGATATGAGGAGATCAAAGTGATTAAAAGGCTCCTATGTATTTTTTAAGTTAATGCATCCTTAAGAATCCCATATCCAATGAGGATTAATTGCATGGTCTCTGGAGTCAAAATACCCTAGTCTCTAATCCTAGCTTGGTCCCTTACTGAACCAAATGATCTCCCTAAGCTTCAGTTTTCTCATCTGTAAGTGGGAATGCCAATGGTATTTACAGAATGACTGATGATTATATGAATTAATTTATATTAAGTACTTAGCAGAGCCAACAACAAGGTCAGTAGCATTCAATGTATAGTAGTTTTTTGTTTTGTTTTTAACTATGTGCCTTTGCTTCAGAAGGAAGTCCATACAATATAAAAGGAACCCAACTGACTAGTAAAGAAGCTTTTTTCACTTTCAAGCATGTTCTGCTTGGAACATGCCCTTCTGGAAACTTCTTCAGACACCTTCCTACATTGTTCATGAATAGTTGTTTGCTAAGACCTCCCCTCCTCAACACTCCAACCTCCCCCAAGGCTGAGGAAGGATGGCATACTGCTACACAGAATAAGATCACATTATTTCCACAGTAAAGCTATTTTAGTTTCAGGAGGAAGGAATTCTAATTACTATGTTCAAAACTCTCTCTGTAGTATTTCTTCCACTTCCTGAGTTTATTTTTATAGGTGTTTTCATGTTTCTTTCAAAGAAAAAGAGATACTAGTACCCTGACTTCAAAATCCTTGGTTGTGAAATTATTAGCAATACATGTGAGATTTTTTTTTCCCCAAAGACTCCAAAGTATAATGACTAAAATAGATTACTTTCATGTTCCACTCGCCACTCCATCTCCAGTGTGTACCCTCCTCACTCCCAACCCCAATAAGCCAGTCCTGTGAAATGGCCTGGGCCTCCCTTAGAAAGTTCCCCCACTTTGGCTTTAATTAGATGCCATTTCCTAAACATATGGTATATTCTATACTCGTTATTTGGGGAAACAACAGAAGCCAGTTACTGGTTATTCCTTTTACCCTTAAGCTGCATTTTAGTCCCCTACAATGAACCATACAGAATTAGAGGCACCAGTGAAGTTATTTTTAGAGTGAGGAGAGCTTCTAAACAGCTTTATAAGTAGAAGTCGTTATCTTTTCTGTTTTCAGTGGAGCAATGTTACCTATGTCCTGTTCAAAGGATTTCCAAATATACTTTAAATCTAGTTGTAGTAAAATTGAACCTAAAGAGCAGGGTTTTTTTTTAGATGGCAGTGATGAACTATTCAGCAGTTTTGGAAGTTTGAAATGATATGTAGGTGTGGTTGTTCAGGTCACTGACAGTAGCAGCCTGGAAGAGACCTATGTGTGCCAAGATCTCACGCGTGTTATCCCTAGTTACTGCTTTCAGATCCAGTACGAGGCCTCCTCCTTTAAATTCAGCTATCACTTAGCGCAAGCTTAACACACAAGGGCTGGTGATGTTTTATAGTAGGTAGTAGAGACACTGAAGCATAGGGCATAGTAAGGGAGACTCATCTGGGGAAGCATTTCCAAAGAAACCAAACTATTGTGAGTGAGCATAGCTAAGAGAAGATGCAGCTGGAGCAGATTTCTCAACCTTGGCTCTATTGACACTGCTGACATTTTGGGCTGAATAATTCATTCTTGTGAAGGCTATGAGGGCATTATAGGATGATTAGCAGCAGTAACCTAACCCTAGCCTCTACCCCCTAGATTCCTAGAGCAGTGGCAGTGACACCAACTATGAACTGCGAAGGAACATTTGCCATGTGCTGTCATGAAGCTGACACTCAAAGCCCTTCTCAGAGGGGTCCAAGTCTACCCTTCTTAGGGCCAAGTATCTTCTCCCAAATGCCAGTTTTTCAAAATACTCATTAAGGGATTATGAAACCAGTGTAATGGGTCTCCACCTGCATTTTTTAAAAGTGAAATAATGTAATAATGAAATAAATATTTTTGCAAATTTTGAATTCTCTCTGTGTGTAGATGTACAACTATATGCTGGCTCATTCTGGATATTGATATAAAATGTATTTCTTACCAACAGTTACAATCCACAAAGTTTGAGAATCCCTGTTCTGTTTTAGCATATCCCCTGGACATACACATCTCTCCTAATGCCTGATGTGGTAGTTTCTTATTGCTGTAACAAATTACTGCATACTTAGTGACCTGAAACAACACAAATTAATTCTCTTATAAGAGATCAGAAATACAAAATCAACTTAACTGCATAATAGTTAAAGTGCCCAAAGGGGCGGTTCTTTTCGGAATCTCTAAAGGGACAACTTTTTCTCTCTTCTGGAGCTCCATTACTTAGATTCCTTGGCTCAAGGCCCCTTCTTCTGTCTCAAAGCCTGTAGTATAACATCTTCAAATCTTTGTCTGCTTCTCATCTTTTCATGTTGTTTCCTTATTTCTGATCTCACAGGGATCTTTGTGATTAGATGGAACCCACTGGGATAATCCAGAATCATCTCCCTATTCAAGATCCTTTATTTAATCATATCTGCAAAAGTCCCTTTTGGCACATAAAGTAACATTTGCAGGTTCCAAGGGTAAGACACAGATGCCTTGGGGGCATAATTCAGTGTTGCCACACCTGACTTTGTCCTGCTTGCTCCTCCAGTGTAAGAAGCCCATTCCCCTCTGCCTACTCACATTCATGCCTCCATCAAGGCTTTTGTCTTGCATCCCAGCCTTGGAGACGTAGAGTGAGGGAGGGTCCCATGTTTCTCATCTGTAAGATGAAAGGTTAGGCTAAGTCAATGGTGTTCAATATTTTTTCTGACATTCTTGTAAATTTTGTTCACAGTTTTACTTGGTATGACAGCATGTGATTAATGAAAGCTGGACTTCCCTGCCCCCAACCTTAGTGACTTACCCAGGTGCTCATAATGGAAACATCCCACTTGCATCTATAGCTGTTAGAGCCGAGATACCTGAAAAATATCCACATTAAACTCCTACCTTGATATACCTTGACAAATGAGGAAAGGCCTAAAGAAGTGAAATAAGGCTGGCTCTGCTGTTTGTCAGTGGAGTGTCACTGTAATCAAATGGCATATGGGCTTCAATTTTGTTAACTACAAAGTGAACACTGAAGGATTCATAAAGAAATGGGATTTAAGAAGGCCTCTATAAGAAACATTTAACTTGGTAGGAAGGACTAAGCATTATGATAGGTAGAATGTTTAAGACAGAAGAGCTCTTCTTCCTGGTGTAAAAACCCAGAATAATCACTTTTCTTGATGTAGGCAAGATATGTGAAAATGATGAGATTTTCCTTTTTTTGACTACGTCATGTTATATGACAAAGATGAAGTAATTTTGCCAATGTAATTACAGTTCCTAGTCAGTTGACAATGAATTAAGCCAGAGGGATATTATTCTGGGTGGATCTAGCCTATTCAGAGAATTCCTTTAAAGTAGAGTCCAGGTATGTGCTGAAGGGACAGATTCAAAGCAAAACAGACTCACTTCTGTCAGCCTTGAAGCAAACTGCCATGTTGAGAAGCAGGCCACACAGCAGGAAATCATAGTCAGGGATGAGCTGAGGAGCTGAGAGAGATCCAAGGCCAACAGCCAATAAGAAAGAAGGTACCTCAGTCCTAAGGCTGCAAGAAAATGGATTCTGCCAGTAAACAGTAACCTGGAAAGAAGATCATGAGCCTCATGAAAACATAACACAACTGTTGTACCCTGAGTAGGTGATCGACTCTGTTCTGATGTTATTCCCTGGAAGCTTTTGAGCATGTTGACAATCTCTTGTGTTGAGTGTTTGATTAATGCACACTCACTTAGTGTTCAAATTACCTGGCTTCACCAAACATTTGGAAAATGGTTTGGGAAAGAAACACTTAAGAAATCAAATGTTTCAGTTAAACATAACTGAGTAAAGCATTTTTATTCCACTGTTCTCTTCAAAACTCACTGAAAAATCTAACAATAATAGAAACAAAAAGACCCCCACCAGAAAAACAAACAAAAAAGCCCTTCCGTCTTCAGTTTAAAAAAAAAATGGTCACAAGTCCAAGCCACAAACTTGAAAACATACTTGAAATATAGTGAAATCAAAGAAAGAAAAGTGAAAGTTAAACCTACCATCTACGGTCTTTAACTGGAAACATTTGGTTAGATCTAAGAATATAGATGGCCCAGGCAAGAAACAAGCAGTGTCCCTAGAGAGAGCTCCCTAACCACAGAACAACAGTGAAGTGGGGTTGAAGGACAGCTCTGCTGATTTCCCCCATTTCAGGTCTGGGGAGACCATGTGAATTTGGAGACCTACTACTTCAGATGCCAACACAAAGAGCCAGGGACTTAAAGCTTTGGAGAACACATTGCCTCTTGAAAGCCAACAACTAAACAAAATATGCTGCCCTAACTCACTCTCTACTCCTCTTCACGCCATTTTATTTATTTATTTATGGCCCAATTGACAGTAATGACTATTAAGAGATAATATGTTACATATAGAAGATAGGTATTACCACAAATGATAAGAGAGGAAAAAGTAAAATGCATTGGAAACTTGCAGAAAGAACTGAAATTATGTATAGTTTCAAAGAAAGGTTAAATAGGATGACTTCTTTTAAAAGAGAACTCAAAAACAGGAATATTTAAAGAATATAAGCATAGATAAAAAGGCTTGCAGAAGTCAAAAAAGAAATAAAGAAGAAAAATAATATTTTAGGAGGGAAACAAAAAGGAAGAAGAGGATGGAAGGAAGAAGGGAAGAGAAAAGAACTGAGTGGAAAAAATCAGTTAGACTCTTGAGAAAAATACAATATGAGACAGAAAAAAAAAATCAAAGGAAATAAAACTTGATTCTAGAGTGTATGATTGTTATGGAAGCTGGATGAAGGAACTCCAGTGATCACTAATTGGTATTCTTTTTTGGGGGGTGGGGGGTACCGGGGATCAAATTTGGGAACTTGCGCGACAGGTGCCGGAACCACTGAGCTAAATCCCTGGCCCACTAATTGTTATTCTAAAGTAGAGAACTGAACAAATGCAATCTAAAATATATCTCAAGAAATTATTTTTTAAAAGTTTATGTATATAAATAAAAATAATCTACAGATTGAAAGGATACACTAGATGCTAGAAAATATATATATATGTACATATATACACAATATAATGCGAATATATAACCTGATGAAGTTACTAACTTTCCAAGCAATGTCTACAAAATATATTATTGGAACATCAGGGGCTGGGGATTTAGCTCAGCGGTTTCTGCTGCCTGCTGCGCAAGCGCAAGGACCCGAGTTCAATCCCCGTACCAAAAAAAAAAAAAAGAATTGGCACATCAGTATGATCTTATGTTTAGCTTAATTAACTTTAGAGACAGCTGGATACATGAAGAAACTATAATATAGATAGATGATAGGTGACAGATTGATAGATGACGGAGATAGATAAGTACATATATTTCTTTATCAAAAGAAGAAAAAGAAAAGAAGTGCCATGCCCTAGGGCAATGAGGACACCTAGCACTCAGATCTTGGACTTTAAATACCAATATTCAGTAAAGGGGAACAGACCTTCCTGGAGAAATGTCTGATTCTAGGGCTGGAGCAGGGATGTACAAGATGAACTTGAATCCCCCCGCTCCCCCCCCCGCTTTTTTCCCCACTACTGGGATTGAACTCAAGGCCTTATCAATCCTAGGATGTAATCCCCAGCCTTTCTTTTACATTATTTTGAAACAGAGTCTCACACCTGGCCTGGCACGTCTTTTGGTGGCAGACAGCAAGGGAGCGTTCAAGTAAACAAACAAAATGAATAATGTCGTAATGACTCAAACCAACTGAAAGAGCTCCCAGTGCAAAAGCTGAAACAATTTGAACAATGACAATAACGTAGTATTACATGATACAAATGCAGAGTACAAAATAAACATCCTTGAGTCCATACTGGCACAAATAAATGATTTAAGTAAATAAGTGCTTGCATAAGAACAGCCAAATATGTATGAAAGAATTCCAAATAGGTTATGTAGATACTGGCCCCTCCTCCATAGATGAACCATTGTCTCCTGATCCTTGGATAAAGGCTGCACACAGTAACCTCCAGCCAAAGAGCTCATACAGAAAGCAGAACAAAAGGGCAAGGAAACCCGAGACATTACCTCAGTGCCCCTTACACAATATGATAAGAATGGCATTTTATCTTTGTGTTCTTCCAAAAAAAAAAAAAAAAACCCAAATCCAGTCTCATCATGAGAAAGATATCAAACAAACTCAAATTGAGGCCAATCTGCAAAGGACCTTGAACTATACTCCTTGGAACTGTCAAGGCCGTCAAAGACAAAGGAAGTCTGAGAAACTGTCCCAACCTCAAAGAGCCTAAGAGACGTGATGGTTGAATGCGCCATGGTGTATGGATGGGATCCTGGTCAGTAAAAATAACATAAGGCAATAACTGACCCATTTCAGATGAAGTGTGGGCTTTGGTTATTGCATCCATAGTGATTCATTTGTTTAAACAAAGGTGAGTCATTAACAATTGGGGAAATTGGATACTGGGTATAAGGGTACTATTTCTGTAGATCTAAAACTAGTTTAACATTTAATGATATTTAAGAATCAAAAATTTAAAGCCCCAAAAAGCTATCTGGAATGAATTTCTTGCCTTCCTTCCTTTCTTTTTTCTTTCCATCTATCTATACCTCCATCTTTCCTGTGCGCTATTTTGTCTGTATCTACATAGAGAAATATCTGTGTGACTCTACTACATTTTAAGGACAAATAGATTGAAACAGTGGATTCTGTGATGATTTTTTGAACTGCTTGATTTACTTTTAATAATATGGTGTTTCTATCAAAGCATTAAATCACTATGTTTTTAATAAAGGAGAAAGAGAGATGCTTATCATCAAGAACTTTCTATCATTAATAATAGTCTAGTTATGGTAAGAGCCAGCATGCTGTTTCATTTTGTAATATGCAGGATATTTGACCCACGAAAGGGTTTGCTGAATGACCATAATCTATCAGTACATTTGAATATAGTTAGTCATATAATCAAAAACAAAAAGCGGAAAAGAATGTTCTCAACTTTTTCCTGTGGGAACATACACATAGAATACTTCAATTGTGTGATTTTGCTGTTAAGTACAATCACATCTTTTATAGTCAGGCCCACAGGGAGGAAGGATGCTCAATTGCTTCCATCTCAAAACAGCAGAGCTCAGTTTGTAGTCAAGAAGTGAACATATCTAAAAGCAAAGAGTCATTGAATTCCTAGTGGAGCTCTGCCTAATGTGAGAGGTGGGTCTGACATGATACAAATAATTGTTATTTGGGGTTCGTATAATTGCAATAAGGGGTTGTATTAGATTTTTGTCACTGTGACAAAATATCTGAGAGAAAACTTAAAGAAAAGGTTTCTTTTTGCGCATGGTTTTGCTCATTGTTCTTTGACACCACTGTTTTAGCCCCTATGGCAGGTCAGAACATCATGGTGAGTAGTATTCACTAAAGCAAAGCTGCTCACCTCATAGCGGCCAGGCAGCAAAGGGGTCAAGTTCAGAACAGACCCTTGAAGACATGCCTCCATTGCTCTACCTCCTTCAACCAGGGCCCAACTCCTAAAGTTTCCACCACCTCCCAGGATCCCATTAAGCTATGAACCAATCAATAGATTAATCTATTCATGATATCAGGGCATCACTATCTGATCACTTCCCAAAGGCCACACCTCTGAACAGTGCTACACTGGGGACCAAGCTTTCAGCTCCCGAGTTTTCAGGGAATATTTAAGATGCAAACTATAACATTTGGTTAGGAATAAATGAAAACAAGACAAAACTTGAGAAGAATCATTCTACTTTTTCTCCCTTTCCATGTATGGGAGACTAGAGTACGCCACCCTAAAATATGAAGGATTGTTGAATTGAAGGCTATTAAGAAGCAAATAAAGGGAAACCCTCTGCTTTCTCCCTACTGGTTTAAAAGCAAGACACAGGTTTATAAAGACACATGGTTTCCAACCATCCTTTCTACCAGCGAGAACAAAGGTTAATCATTGAAAACAACTTCAGACACTTGTTGGCCTGGAGATGGTACCAAAGGAATCTACATTAATAAGTTTTACTAACTGGCTCCTTTCTGTAATTTATTTGACTTTTTACAAGTACCACATTTAGAGACTCAACACCTTTTTCCTTTGTCTTATCGCTTCTAGAAAAATTTGCTGTTCTTTGCTGAAGATGGTATATAAGCTGGAAGTCGAAACCACTTCTTTGAGAAGTACTTATTCCTTAGGTGTTCCCCATGAAACAAATTTCTGTTTGTTTTCCTTTTGTGTATATATATATATATATACACATATATATACACATACATATATGTGTATATATATATGTATGTATATGTATATATATGCTTTTTTTTAAAACAAGAGTCCATTCCAGCTAAGAAACTTTGAGGACTGAAGAAAACATTTTTCTTCCCCTACTTCAAACCAGAAAACATGAATAAATCTCTCAATTTCTAATATGTAATGTTAATTGATAATAAGATTCTAAAACCTTAGAATTTTAGCCCTGGAAGGAATATTCAAGATCACAAATTCCTGTAGCAATTGAGGAATAGAAGATCTTTGTGCTTATTTTTAAGGAAAATTGATAAACTCAATTCTACTTGCAAAATAGATAAATCAGGAGGTTGATACTCATTTTACAAAATGGCTCAATGCCATATTCCTTTAAATGTACTTTCCATATGTTTTAAAATTATGGTTCTGGGGCCGGGGATTTAGCTCAGTGGTTCTGCCACCTGCCTTGCAAGCTCAAAGTCCTGAGTTCAATCCCCGGTACCGAAAAAAAAAAAAAAAGAATAAAATTATGGTTCTTCTTAAACTGGGCATGATGCCATGTACCTGTAATCTTAGCACTTGGGAGGCTGAGACAGGAGGATCTCTGAGGCCAGCCTGAACAACATAGCAAGACCCTGTGTCAAAATAAAAAACAAAATAAAATAAAATTATGATTCAGCTTATAAAAATTGAATTTACATATGACTTTTCAGAATTCATCTAAATTTCTGGAAATGTCCTCTTTGTACAAGGCTTTGTGCTCAGTACCACAAGGATAATAGAAATGAACCCCAGCTGTACTGTGAAGTAATATATGACCTTTCACAAAATGTCATTTATCCTTTAAATTGATACTTTCCTGTAAACACACAAAAGAGGTTGTAATAGTTTTCAGAAATCATCAGGGTCCAAAAACAAACAACAAAATCTGTTGACCATCCCTCTCACTTCTCTTACTGCTTTCCTTGTGTACCGGGCCATAAGCTTATACACAGCTGACTAAAACAAGTCAAGGGCTCCTATGTGCAAATTTTCAAGAAAACAAACCAACCCACACAAATGAACAAGACAGAAGAAAATATTCAGATTTTTCTAAATCCTTTATATTCAATTGGCTTCTTTTTTGACTTTCTATTAGATGGTGGGCATATGTCTTGATATTTTCATTAATTGATGATTGGGCCAGGGATTTAACTCAGTGGTTCTGCTTCCTGCCTTGCAAGTACAAGGACCCGAGTTCGATCCCTGGTACCAAAAAAACCCTGAAAAAACATTAATTGATGATTGGCTTATAGTTTTCAGGAAATAATATATTTCAGAGTTAAGTGAGACTCTATCATTTGTCTTCCTGAAAGGAGTATGTTAAGAAGATTTTACTAGGAAGGAGAATGTGAAAGCTTATCTAAATGCCATTCAGTACATTCTTTTGAAGGGTGCTGTATGGTCCTTGCATATAGACAGTCAGACTGTCAAAAGTCCTTGGAGAATTTGTAGAAACTAGTAGATCAATCATAGCATGGAGAATAACATTTAAAAACACAGTTTAATCCTTAAATTTATCAAAGCAAAGAATCTGTATGCAACCCAAGGTGCCTGTTTGTAAAGGATTGGTAGGGTAGAAGTGGTAAAAGTAAAATGTTACTTGTGCCTGTCGCACCCATAAAGCAATTAAGGTAGTGGAAAGATCCAGACACGTCCAATAGAAGTTTCATGGAGATGAAGTTCAAATGTGCAGAAATAACCAAAGTCTGTTTCTAAATAATAACAGAATATTTAAAATTTGTTTATGGTTCTCTTCTCTGCATTCCAAAACTGCCTCTTTGAGGCTCACAGAATCTGCAGTGGTAGCATTTCTCTTTTGGAGTGTGCATCCAAGATCAAGGTTTAGAGTAGTTAGAAAGAAAATCTGACTAGAAGAAAAACAAAACTCAATAATGAAAACAACTTATAAAAAAGAAAAGTCAAGGTGAATTTAGATTTCTAAAGATGTTATGATTCTGGCCAGAGGTAGTAGCACATTTTGCCAGTTGGCTTCATGCAATCTCAGATTGGACCCAGATGCACATGGAACAGATGTTAGAGTTTCTTCCTGGAATTATATGGCCACATTTTTTTCTCTTAGGATTTCCCAAAGTAATCATTTAAGAGATCGGAACTTATCCCTAGCCTCTCAAGTTCTCATGTTCTCATTCAGAAATGACAAAACCAAGGCTGTGTTCTCCTCTAATAGGGCTAAAGTGCATCGTGTTCCTGGCAGTCCCCGTGTCCTGATGTGTCCCTTGGTTAGTTCGCTATTTCTGGGAAGACCTGTTGCTGCTCATGTTTTAGCCTCACCCTTCCCCTCCCTCTCACCCATCCTTCCCTCTTCCTATCACTTAGACAACGCTTTACTCACCACACAGAGAACTTCCCTTGTATTTCACTAAAAAGGATCACTGCACAATTAACATTCATGGGCCTAGCCCATATCTAGATGCCTTGGGAAAACAAACTCTCAGTAGGCTTAAGGGAGATGTGATGAAACAAACTGACCATTTTAACATTTTGTAACCAAGAAGCACTTAGAGAAACCAAATGAAAAATGTAAAGATTGATGCTTTTAATAAGGAGACAGAAAAAACAAGAATAATCAAAGAACGAAGGAAGGAAGGAAGGAAGGAAGAAAGAAAGAGAGAAAGAGAAAGGAAGGAGGGAAGGAGGGAGGGAAGGAAGAAAAAGAAAGAAGGAAGGAAGGAAGGAAAGAAAGAAAGAAAAGAAAGGGAAGAAAGAAAGAAAAGAAAGGGAAGAAAGAAAGGGAAGAAGAAAAGTAAGAAGAATGTTGGCCTCACATATGGAAAGCATGAGGAGAGTTCCAGTTCTTTTAGAGTCAGCTCACAGCAGATAAATGCTCACATGCAAATATTCTCAGTAATTTGCACACTGGGGTAGGAGGGGAGCAGCAGGAGAGGTGAGCGGTCAGACCCAGCAACCCATGGTCATTTGTCTCACAGCAGAGCTCCTGGTCTGATAGCAACATTTCATTCAAGTTTAGTCATCTGAGCTGGTACTAAAATAATACCAAAAATAACAATGATAATGTATGAATCATATCATACTTATGTTTCAATTGCTTTCTATAAACTTTACTTTGACTGACTCAATCTTGTCTTAAAAATTTCAAAAGACAAGACATAGTCTTTGGCTTCTGTTTTCTTTCCCTGTGCCCAGGCCAGCTAAGCAGCTAGTAGTAGGTGCAGGAAACAGTGATGTATAAGTTACTCACAAAACTAAACACATCCCAAGTGCAAATCTCCTCCAACATTCTATTAAAGCAGGTGAATCATTTTTTTTCCTAGTACATGTTTGCAATACATAATGAATACATTCATTCTGGGGGAGTTGGTACATGTACACAACACATCTTAGTCTTTTTTATTTCCTCTTCTCTCCTCGCTCCCCTCTTCTTTAAGCTCTGGATCCCCTTCTGATCTGCAAAAAGTCTACCTCCTTGTTTCCTATCATCTTTTATTTTGCTCTTTACATTATATGTTTGGTTTCACATATAAGTGAAACCATGCAATATTTAAGTTTGTGTGTCTGATTTGCTTCACTTAATATTATGATCTCAAGGTCTATCAATTTTCCTACAAATGTCTCAAATTTATCCTTCATTGTGACAGAGTAGTACTCCATTGTGTATAAATAGCACATTTTCTTTATACATTCACCTGTGGGTGTACATATAGGCCACTTCCAAGATTTAGCTTTTATGAGTTATGTTACTCTAAATATGGGTATACATGTGTTATTATAATATGATGTCTTCGAGTCTTTCAGAAAGATACCAAAAGAATAGCGGGTCAAATGGAATTTCTATTTTTATTTTTGAGGAATCTCCATAGTGACTGTACTACTTTATCCTTCCAACAATAACATAGGAGAGATCCCTTTTCCCCCATGATCGCAACAGCCTGATGTGTCATTGACTTTGTGATGATAGCTATTCTTTCTGGAGTAAGAAGGAATTTCAATTTTAATTTGCAGTTCTCTAATAGCTAGAGATGTTGAATGCTTTTTCATGTATTTATTGGCCATTGTGCTTGTAGCTGTTCACTGCCAGCCTAGTCTGTTGTTTCTCCTGGTGGCTGCCAACCCTCCGCAGTCTTACAGTGTGTCAGCAGAGATGGGCTTCTCTCACTGGGAGCTGGGCCAGCTTCCCAGGCTGTTTCATTTTTTCCTCTGCATTGTGCTCCGTTTTTCCAGCTTCTCTGTAGTTTCTAGTTTTCCTGTCTCATCCCTCCCAATACCAGAAGAACTACTTTTTTTCTCATCAATTTGATGTTTTCCAGGTATCTTCATTGCAGGTCCCAGAAAGGCTGTGTTTTCCTGCTGGTGTCTACTGCATCATTTTTAACCTCTGGACATTTTTTTCATGTACTCATTGACCATTTTCAGATCTTCTTCTAAGAAGTGTCTCTGCCTTTCAGTTACCAGCCCTTTTTAAAATTGGGTCTATTATTTTTTGGCAGTCTATTTTTTTTTAAGTGCTTTGTTAGGTGTAGCTGGCAAAAAAATTTTTTTCTGTAGGTTGTCTCTTCATTCTGTTTGTTTGCTTTGCTGTTCAGAAGCTTTTAAATTTGATACATTACCATTTGATATAATAGCCCTGCTGGCTCTGGGGATTATTTCTTGTACATTTGGCAGTCTGTTTAGAAAGTCTTTGCCTATGCCTATGTGTTCAAAAGTTTTACCTAATTTATCTCCTAACAGAATCGGTGTTGTGGTTTTAATATCTAAATCTTTGACTCATTTTTGTTTTGTTTGTTGGAGATATGAACCTAGATTCAATTTTCTGCATGTGGACAGCCAGTTTACTCAACATCATTTACTAAAGAAGATACCTTTTCTGAAGCATATGTTTTTGGTCCATTTGCCAAAGATTACTTGGCTGAATGTGCCTGGGATTATTTCTGCATCACCTATTCTGTTCCATTGATTGGCACGTCAGTTTTTGTACCAGTGCCATGCTGTTTTTATCACTAAAGCTTTGTAATGTAACTGGAAATTTGGGATTGTGATGATTTCTGCTTTGTTTTTGTTGCTCAGGATTGCTGTTACTATGCTGGGTCTCTTCTGGTTCTATATGAATTTTAGGATTGTTTTCTCTAGTTATGTGAGGAATGCTGTTGGTGCTTTCATTGGGATTGTGTTAATTCAGTTTTGAAATTATGCCCATTTTGACAATATTGCTTCTGCGTATCAAAAATAGGGGATGTCTTTCTACATTCTGATGTCCTCTCCAATCTTTTTTCAGGTGCTATACTTTTTGTTATAGAGGTCTTTCACTTCCTTTAAGTTAATTCCTAAGTATTTAAATTTTTTGATGCTATTGAGTGGGATTCTCTCATTTCTTTCATAGTGGATTCATTGTTGATGTACAAGAATGCTATTTATTTTTGTGTATTTATTTTATTTTTAAAAATTAATTTTAAGTTGCATTTTTAATATACATAATTCATCAGAGGGAATTTATACATAATAGATCTTGATTCTTTTCTTTCCTTTCAATCTTTCTTCTGCTCCTTATTTACAAAAGCTTTGGTTCCATTTTTTCCCTTCTATTCTCTTTTTTTCCTTTTCCTTTCCTTCCCTTTCCCTAACCCTCTCCCTTGTTCCCCTTCACATTTGAATATTTTCTTCCTACTTCCCAGTATCTATCCTCTATTTGCGTCTTTATTTACCCTTTTGATTTCTAATGCAATGTAATTTTTAAACATGTTTGTCCAATGTATTGCATTTAAAAGTATAGTCTCAAAGTGCATCCAAGTTTACTCTTCTTTATGGCAGAGTAGTACTCCACTGTATAAAAAATCTCATATTCTTTATCCATTCAGCTATTGATGAGCACTTGGGCTGTTTCCAAGATTTACATATTACAAACTGTGCTGCTATAAACATGGGTGTGCATATATTGCTGTAGTATGATGATTTTAATTTTTTCAGGAAGATACAAAAGGGAGAATAGCTGGGTCAAATGGAACATCTAGTTTTAGTTTTTTGAGGAATTTCCACAGTGGTTGCACCAGTCAACACTCCCACCAGCAGTGGAAAAGGGTTCTTTTTTCCCTACAGCCCTTCCAGCATTTGTTATTGGTTGATAGCACCCATTGTCTCTAGAGTGAGATAAAATTTCACCATTGTTTTAATTTGCATCTCTAGAATGACCAGTGATGTTGAACATTTTTTTCATGCATTTATTTTCTGTTTCTACTTCTTCATCTGAGAAGTATCTATTCATTTCAGATGCCTATTTTTGTATTGGGTCTGTAAATCCAAAAATGGGGGGGAGTCTGAATTTTTTGAATTCTTTATATATTCTATATATTAGTCCTTTGTCTAAGGAACAGTGAATAAAATTTTTTTCCCACTTTGTGGGTTGTCTCTTCACCCTGTTGGTGGTTTCTTTTGCTATAGAAATGCTTTTTAATATGGTATGATTCCAGTTGTTGATTCTTTCTAATATTTCCTGGGTAATTGTGGTTTTGTTCATAAAGTCTTTGCCTACACGTATGTCTTCAAGAGTTCTACCTATTCTATCTTCCAGCAGATTTAGTGTTTCTGTTTTAGTATTTAGATCTTTGATTCATTTAAATTTTAGTTTAGTGAATGGTGAGAAATTTGGGTCTAAGTTTAATCTTCAGCATGTAGAAAGCCAGTTTTGCCAGCACTATATATTAAAGAGACTATCTTTCTTCCAGTAAAGGTGTTTGGCTCCTTTGTCAAAGATAAGGTGGCTGAATGTGTTTGAGGTTTCTGCATCTTCTATTCTGTTCTATTCAATCTTGGATTTGGTTTTTTTTTTTTCCAATACCATGCTTATTTTTAAAATCACAGTAACTTTATAGTATAATTTCAAGTCAGGGATTGTGATGTCCCTTGCTTTGCCTTTGTTGCCAAGAATTGCTTTTGCTATTCTAGGTCTCTTCTGATTCCAAACGAATTTTAGGATTGTTTTCTCCAGTTTTATGAGATATGCTATTGTATTTTGATTGGCATTGCATTAAATCTGTATAACAGTTTTGGAAGTATAGCCATTTTCCCTATGTTTTTCTGGCTATCCAAGAACAAGGGATATCTTTCCATTTTCTGATATACTCTTTAATTTCCTTTTTTCAGAGTACCGCAATTTACAACATAAAGATCTTTTGCTTCCTTTGTTACATTGATTCCTAAGTATTTCATTTTTCTTGATGTTACTGTGTAAGGTACTGTTTCTCTGATTTCTCTCTCAGTTTCTTATTTTTGTAAAGGAACAAGATTGATTTTTGAGTGTTGACTTGGTATCACACTTATTGATTTTGATTATTAAATCTTGAAGTATTTTGGTGAAGTTTTTGGGATCTTCCAGGTAGAGTGTCATGTCATCAGAAAATAATGATAATTTAACTTCTTCCTTTCCTATCCTTATTCCTTTTATTTCTTTCTCTTGTCTAATTGCTCTGGCTATTTCTTCCACAACTATATTCAATAGGAGTCATGATAGTGGCCATCCTTCTTCTGTTCCTGGTTTTAAATTAAAAATTTTCAGTTTTCGATCATTTAGTGTGATATTGACTGTTGTTTTGTCCTAGATGGTTTTCATCAGATTGATATAAAGACCTTCTATTCCAATTTTCTGTAGGGCTTTTATCATGAATGGGTGTTTGACTTTGTCAAATGCTTTTCCTGTGGCTACTGAGATGATCATGGAGCTTTTATTCTTGGTTCTTTTAATATGGCATATTACATTTATTGATTTGTATTTGTTGAACCATCCCTGCATCCCTGGGATGAATCCTACTTGGTCATGGTGTCTAGTCTTCATGATGATTTGCTACATTCTGTTTGCCAGTATTTTATTGAGGATTTTTGCATCTACGTTCATTAAGGATATTGGGCTATAGTTCTCTTTTATCATTGGATCTTTCTCTGGTTTTGGTACCAGGGAAATGCTTGCTTCTAGGAATGAGTTTGGGAGTATTGCTTTCCCTTTTCATTTCACTAAAGAGTTTGAGGAATAGTGCCATTAGATCTTCTCTAAAATTATTGTGGCTTTCAGAAGTGAATCCGTCAGGACTTGGGCCTTTTTTATTGGTAGATTTTAAATTACTTCTTCAATTTTATTGACAGATAATGGGTTATTTAGAATTTTTATATCTTCTTGATTCAGCTTTGGTAATTCATATGTATCAAGGAATCTGTCCATTTCTTCTTCATATTCTATCTTATTAGAGTATGGATTCTCAGAATAGGTATTGATGATCTTCTGGATTTCTGCAGGATCCATTGTGATTTCTCTCTTCTCATTCCTAATTACATGGATTTGAGTCTTTTCTTTCTTTTTTTATATGGTTGGCTAAGGATTTGTCTATTGTATTTAATCTTTCAAAGAACAAACTCTTCAATTCATTGATTCTTGGTATTGTTTTCTTAGTCTCAGTTGCATTAATTTCTGCTCTGACCTTTATAATTTCCTTCCTTGTATGCCTTGTATGCTTTTTGGGTTTAACTTGCTCTTCTTTATCTAGAAGGTTGAGATTCAACATTAGGTTGTTTATTTGAGCTTGCTGTTTTTCTCATGTGAAAATTCACTACTATAAGTTTTCCTCATAGGACTCCTTTCATTGCACCCCATAAGTTCCAGTATGTTGCATTGGCATTATCATTTAATTGTACAAAATAAATAATTTCTTCTTAATTTCATCTGCACCCAATTGGTTGTTCAGGAGTGTGTTAATTTCCATGGGTTTATGCTATTCTTGTGGTTTCTTTTCCCAATGATTTCCAATTTCATTGCACTATGATCTGATAATATCCATGGGATAATTTCAATTCCTTTGCATCTACTTAAGTATGTTCCATGAGCTAGTATTTGATCTATTTTGGAGAACATCCCATATGCAACTAAAAAAATATGTATTCTGATGTTATGGGATGGAACACTTTGTAGACATCTATTAAGTCTATTTGTTCCAAAATTTGATTCAGCTCTGAGATTTCTTTGTTGATTTTTTTTTGTTTAGTTGATCTGTCTATTTGTGACAGTGGGGTACTGAAGTCCCCTATTAAAAAGTGAATTAGTGCTTACTTGATTTTTCATGTTTGTTAATATTTGTTTTATATAGCTGGGTGTGCTGGTATTTGGTACACATATATTTATGATTGCTCTCTTTTCTTTTTGGATTATTCCCTTAACAAGTATGTAGTGGCCTTCTTTGTCTCTCCTAATCAGTCTTGGCTTGAAATCCACCTTGTCTTCAAATAGAATAGCTACTCCTGCTTTTTTCCAGGTTCCTGTCACATAAATCATTGTTTTCCATCATTTGACTTTGAGTCTATGAATTTCTTTTTGAGTTAAATGTGTTTCCTGTTTGTAGCATATTTTTCAATCTTGTTTCTTGGCCCATTCTTCTTGGTCCAGTCTGTTTCTTTTAATTATTTATTTGGGATTTTTAATTCTTTTTATGAGTACATTCATAGGTATACACATCCCATTTAGAACTGCTTTCATTGTGTTCAATAGGTTTTAGCATAATGCTTCCATTGTAATTTGATTCTAGAAACATTTTATTTACTCCTTAATTTCTTCTGTGATCCATTGATTATTCAGTAATGTATTCAGTTATATATTGTTTAATCTCCATGTGTTTCTGTAATTCCTGTGGTTTCTTTCACTGTTGATTTTTAGCTTCATTACACTATGATCTGATAATATGCAGGAAATTATTTCAATTCTTTTGTATTTATGTAGGATGCTTTATGGGTTAAGATAAATCTATTTTGGAAAAAGTTCCATTTGTTGCTGAGGAAAACGTGTATTCTGTTGTTGGATGAATCACTCTGTAGATATCTGTTAAGCTCATTTGTTCAATGGTATGATTTACATTGCTTCTTGGCCTTTTGGCTAAGATCAAGTGCAATGGTATGATTTAACTGTGATATTTCTTTGTTAACTTTTTGTATGGTTGACTTGTCTAATTGTGAGACTGGAGTGTTGAAGTTTCTTGATATGGTTGTGTTAGTGTATATTTGGTCTTTTATTTACAATAATTTTGTTTTATGAATTTAAGTGCCCCACCATTTGGTGCATACATATTAGTAATTGTTATCTCTTTCTGTAGAATTATTCTCTTTATCAATATGTAGTAACCATCTTTGTCTCTTCTGACCATTTTGGCTTAAAGTCTGGTGTGTCTGAAAATAAGATAGCTACTTCTGCATGCTTTCTAGCTCCAGTTGCATGAAGTATTGTTTTCTGTCCTTTCACCTTTAGTCTATGAACTTCTTTTTAGGTGAAGTGTGTCTCCTGTAGGCAATATATGATTGTATTTTAAAAATCCAATCTGCCAGTTATATATATACTGGCAGAATATATACATTTTTTTTTTTTTTGTACCGGGGATCAAACTCGGGTCCTTGCGCTTGCACAGCAGGCGATGAAACAACTGAGCTAAATCCCCAGCCCTGCCAGTCTATATATTTTAAGTGGAGAGTTAAAAACATTGGTATTGAGAGTTATTTTTGTAAGGTGTTTACTCTGTCCTGTCCCTGCATTATTTTTGTAGTGCTGATTCCATGGTTTTTTCTTGTAACTATTCTCCCAGTTAGTGTATATATTCCTTTGGACTCTTTGGTGTTTACAGACTCAGTGTCTCGGTCAGGGATTCCTTTGTGTACTTTCCATGATGCTGGATTCGTCATCATGCATTTCATAAGGATTCCTTTGTCATGGAAAGTCTACTTCATCAATTTTGATGGCTAATTTTGCAGGATATAAAAGTCTAGGTGGACAGTTGTTTTCTTTCAAGGCTTGAAAATCTTTGCTCTGAGCTCTTCTGGACTTTAAGGTCTGTGCTTTGAAATCTATTGTAATTGAGATTGGCTTGCCTTTACAAGTAACTTGCTACATTTCTCTAAAAGCTTTTAGTATTCTCTCCTTTTGTTGAATTTATAGAATTTTGACTATGATGTGTCATGAAGAGATTGCTTTCTGGTTCATAGTTATTTGGGATTCTATATACCTCTTGTACTTGAATATTGATTTTCTCTAGATTTGGGGAGTTTTCTGCTGTGATTTCAATGAATAAATATTTTATTCCTTTTAAGGCATGTCCTAATTTTTTCTTTAATTTTTATAATTTTCATTTTTTTCGTCATCTGACACCTGTTGGGTCTAACTTGCATGATCTCTTGTCATTTTCAGAGTGTCATTAAGTGTATGGTCTGCTACATCCACCTGGTCTTCAATTTTGACACTTTGTCCTATTCATATTGGTTGAATTTGCTACCCATGCTTTCTATTAAATTTTTCATATCATGTATTTCTGCTTGCTTTCTTTTCATAATTTGTAATTCTTCACCACATTATTACTATCTTGTGCTGTCTAACTCAGTTTGTTTGTTTTTTCTTTAAGTTTGTCAAATATTTTATCAATAAAATCTTTCTTCTGTTTAATAAAATCTTCTTTAAGCTTGCTAAACATCTTATGAAATTGCTTATGTGTTTCTCCTTTGAGGTCTTCAAATATTTTGAGAATTTGGTTTTTGAGTTCTTTGTCTGTAACTTTCTCTACTGACTGTAAGATTACCTTTTGAGGACCTATGGAAATTTGGAGGCATCTTGTTGCCTTGATTTCTTACATTTCTATTGTTTTTGTGCTGCAGGCAGAAGAACAGTTAGAGTAGAGAAACTATCCTTAGTGTGTAAATCTTTTTTGTTAGAATCTGTTTCTCTACCATAGTGTTTTGATATGCTTTGATGCTTCTACCCCTCTTCAAACTATTCAACATATTTGAAGGTCTTCTTTTCTTCTGGGGGCTTGATCGCCAACATAGCATAGAGAGGAAAGAAAAAAACTGCAGTAATGTTGATTACACAAAGGCAAATCAGCTATTAGCATACAGAAAAAAACCAATTAACAAGAGCCATACCACCATTGGCAATAGCAAAACATCAGCAATAATAATAGAGTCAGAGACAAAACAGGATATTAACATATCATAAGAACCAAGAAAAGCCATAACTGTATCACCCTATTCAATAGAAAATAAGATCTGTAGACACAAAGACAAAGTAAATATTGACATATAGTCAATACCTTTAAATGTCACAACTATAACACCATTAACAATAGAAAAGAGTTCAGCAATAACAGCATTTACTTAATTATCTGAAAAATTAACAAACTTAATTTTAAAATTAATGGGTAGGAAGAAAAACTGAAAGAATTAAAACTTGAAAAAGAAAGGAAGATGAGTAAATATGAGACAAAAAATTCAAATAAAGAATAAAAAAGTTGACAGAATTAGGTAAAAGTAACAGAAAAAACAAATAAGAAAAAGAAAAGGAAAGAGGAAAATATACAAAGTTCAAAAGACAGGGAACAAGAAAAAGAAAGGAAAAAAAAGAAAGAAAACTGAGTCCAAATTTTTCCTTTGTGAGTTTGAGAGAGTCTTTTCTGAGAAAGTTTTGGAATACAGTTTTGGAATGCCCCAGGTATGGGGGAAAGATCATCGCAGGTAGGCTCTATTTTGTTTCCACATCTGTGTGTGTGTGTGTGTGTGTGTGTGTGTGTGTGTGTGTATATGCTGAGTCATGCCCCTCATTTCCTGCTGGGTGGATCAATCATTGGTGTGATTTCTGCCCTAGGGTTCAGTGTCCATGCTCCTCTGTGCACCCCAAGTTGCTGCAATCTCTATCTCTAACTAGCCTTGGACTTGTGAGGTGCCCTCTTTGCTTGAGAGGCCACTCTGTCCATACACCCTGGGGTGTGGTAACTGAGGGGTGTCCCCAGTCATGTTGGGAGGAAAGCAGACAGACCACAGAGTTCTGTACTGGACACAGTCTGTACAGTGCCTGACTCACAGCACTGGAGGATTGTCCATCCTTGTTCCCAGAGAGGGGCTAGGCCAGCCAAACCCCTCACTTCATACTCTGACAATGGATCGAAGGGGCCTGGAGCAAACTGCAATACCCCTGTCCGTGGACATCTCCATGTTCTGTGAGGAACCCGGTATGAACATGGATGTCACAGGTAAGTAATTTCAGTTCCTTATAGATACAAAAGTGGCTTACTCTGTTTTATTTATTTATTTATTTTTTCCGGTACCGGGCATTGAACTCGGGTTCTTGCACTTGTGAGTCAGGCAGCAGAACCACTGAGCTAAATCCCCGGCCCCTGGCTTACTCTGTTTTAATTTAAGCCATCACTAGGGTTGAGGTGAGCCCTAGTCAGAGCTATTTTACTCCTGCTCTGACATGTCAATTCAAGGTCAGATGTTCAACCATGAGTTTTTAATTGTCCCACAATGTCCTATATCCTTACTAGAAAGAGATTTACTAATAAAATTGGGGGACAGTTCTCCAATTCCAGGAAAGGACAAAGTGGATTTTTATGTGTTGGGAGTATGTCAGGTGTCCCTGCCATAATTAGCCAACAGGTGAATCCTGTTCATGGTATAATGGAATATGTGGGAGAGCAAATTAAGCAATGCCAATAGTTATAAAACTAAAAGATACTAGCTAGTTTTCCAACCAAAAATAATATCCAATCAAACAACAGTCCCATAAAAGCCTCCAATCTCTTATAGATAGGTTTCTCAAACATGGCCTTCTACAGTTTTTCCAGTCCCCTTGCAATATTCCCATTCTCTTCAAGAGATTATCGGGTGGTATAAGACCTCTGTCTCATTCAGGAGACTGTAATCTCAATCCACCCTCTAGTGGATGATCCATATATACACTCCTCTCCCAAATTCCAAGAAACACAAATTGGCTCTCAGTCTTGGACCTCAGAGATGCTTTCTTTTCTATTCCCCTCCATCCAGATTCCCAGTTCCCAGTTTCCTGGCAGATGAGGTAATCAAACAGACCACTGAGTTCTGTACTGGACATAGTCTGTACTGTTCCTGACTCATGGCACTGGAGGATTGACTTTCCTTGCTCCCAGAGAGAATGGAATGAAAAAATCCCATTTCAAAGGAAAAACAACATAGTTGGGCAGTTCTCTCACAGCACTTAAGCCATAGTCCTCACCTTTTTGCTTTGGCACTAGAAAAGGACTTAAGAAACTTAGAGCTTAAACAGAGGACCATCCTCCAATATACAGATGATGTTCTAATCTGCAGCTCAGCTTGGAGGCTATCCAGTCATAACATAGTCCAAACTCAGTTTTCTACCTAAGAAGGTGTTGCATCAGGTAGAGATCTGGGAGGCTGGGGGTCCTCTCATGAAGAGACCCTCCACTTTTCTGGTTTGTCTTTCCACCTCAGCAAGAATGCAAGGGGTGAACTGAAGCTGACTCAGAAATGAAAGTCTCTACAGAACTGAATGAGAATCTCAGAAAACAAAAGTATAGTAAAGCAGGTGTTTTACTGATCATATTGCAAAAGCAAGGAGAACTTCCACACAGCAAGCAAGCTGTATGGCAGGGAGAAGCCCCAAGTGAGCTTCTCAGCATGGTCTCTGTCTTGTCCATACTTACAGGAGTAAGCTGGTTTTCTAAAAATGACTATTTTACTGATTGGTACAATCAGGGTCTTCACCTTTGTTTCTGAGAAAGGAACAAGGTTAGTTGGGGATTTCTTAATCATGAATAATATTTTTATAAGGATATAGTAGGGTACCCTTTCTCTAGTACATAGTACACAGTTAAGTATGTGATGTTTTTACAGTCATCAGCCATAGATAAGCATGTAATGATGTCGACCCCAGATGAGCATGCAATGATCCTACCATCATCATTCATCTAGACTTTGCCTGGGGTTTCTGGCTGTGTCCCTCTAGTCTGTCCCTACAAAAGGATTTAAAGTCTCAAAGAAAAAGGCCGATATCCTTTCAGAGAGTCAAATATTTATATATTCTTACACCCGAGGAGCAACAGCTGTGTAGGGACTGGATCCAAACTATCTGTGATCGTGGGCCTCCCACTACCAAACAATAGCTTCATTCCTTCCTGGGAAGAGCCAGTTTCTACTGAATTTAGATGCCCAAATTTAGATGAGGCTGTTGAAGATCGTCAGTGTGTGCACTCAAAAAGGACAAAAGTGACTGACAATGCCTATTAAAAAATAAAACATGCCTTCACTCAGTCTCCAACACTAGGAATACTTGACTTAAGAAAACCCTTCTTCCTCTACATATCAGAAAAGAGAGGAATTGCTTTAAGTGTCTTGACCCAAAATCTGGGACAGGAACCCGACCCAATATAATACTTTTCAAAAAAACTTAGAAGGAATGGCTACTGGATGGCTACCCTTTCTGTCAGCAATAGCAACTACAGCTATGCTAACTGAAGAAGCTATGTAACTAACTTTGGGACAAAAACTAGAAGCCTTGACTCCCCATTGGGTCAGGCTATTCTTGTCACAAAAGGTTGCTCGTAGTTGACAGGGGAACAGTTTACCAAGTGCTAGGCCATGCTTTTAGACAACCTTGAAGTTACCATAAAGACTTGCACTATTCTTAATCATGCCTCACTTATGCCTATAAGCTCAGAATTTACCCACGCTTGTGAATAGGTAATTTCCAAGACCTATGCAAGCAGGCAGGACACTAATGACTGGCTGGCCCCTCCAAGTACCTGAGGAGGTATTCACTGATTGAAGTAGCTTTGTACAAGAAAGACACTGAAAGGTCAGTTATGCAGTTGTTACTTCAGAACAGGTCACTGAGGCCAAACCCCTTTCCCCAGGGACCTTTGCTCAAAAAGCAGAGCTCATAACCCTTACTCAGGCATTTATATTAGGAAAAGATAAGAGGCTAAATATTTACATAGAGCCCAAAAATACCTTTCTGGTGCAACATGCCCATGCAGCCATCTGAAAAGAAAGGGGTTTGCTAACTAATAAACAATCATCTATGAAGCATAAGCAAGAAACTACAACTCCTGCGACAGTCTATTTTCTCAGGCAGGTTGCTGTAATTCATTGCAAGGGGCACCAAAGAGACATGTAAAGTCTCCATGGAAAGTCAATAGAATGATAGGCAAAAAGGAGAACCTTACAAGCACTCAATTCCCTAGCCTTAGTCCCAGTTTCTGAGGAACCATTAAAACCAGTCTATACCTCCCAGGAAAATAAATGGGCCTTAGGAAAAGGGGAAATTATAAGGGAGCTTTGCTGATATTTGGGAAATAAATTGGTCCTTTCTTAAGCTACAAAGTGGAAAACTATGAAAACTCTTTATGATTCTTTTCATATGGGAAGAGATGTTACATGGGAAATGATCACTCAAATTTTCATAGGATCAAGAATAGTGGCCACCATGTGACAGGTCTGCAAACTTGCCCACTCTGCCCCTTAAATAGCCCTGGCAAGCTCTGACTACCTCCTTTGTTAAAACCTGTACAGAGGAGAGGGCCATACCCTGGAGAAGACTGGAAATTAGACTTTACTCACATACCACCATGTAAGGGATTTAAACAAATATTGGTCCTAATTGACACCTTTACAGGTTGGATTGATCCTTCCCTACCCATTCAGAAAGGTGGGGCTGGTCAAGGTGCTCCTCAAAGAAATCATCCCCCACCTTGGACTACTCAGAAGGACAATAGGCCTTCTTTTACCTCTCAAATAACTCAGGGGGGTGGCAAAGGCTTTAGGAATAAAGTACCATCTCCATTTTACATGAAGACCTTAGTTATTCAGAAAGGTTGAAAGAGCCTATCAGACCTTAAAGCAAATGGTGGAAAACCTTTGCTAGGAGACTTGTGCATCTTGGCTCCAATTATTGCCAATAGTCCTCACGAGGATTGAAAGCATCTCCTAAAATGGGCTAAGTATGAGTCCACTTGAGATGCTACATGGAAGGACTTTTCTATCTTCTGATATGGTAGTGGACCCAGAGAACATAAAACTCTTACAATATCTTATTAATCTGGACCAGGTAGAACAAGCTATCCAACTACATGGGCACAAAGACCTTCTAGCTCCTGGCCCAAGGGGACCACCTAGTGTCCACCCTGGAGATCAAGGGCTAATTAAAATCTGGAAAGAAGGGACTCCCGCAGACCAATTAAAACTACAATGAAGGGCCCCTTAGTGATCTTCAGGCTCCTCTTCACAAAGCAAGACTCCAGTACTGCTCTAGGTACAGACATGTAGAGTCACTAATGACCCCTGACTCACCACAGCTAAAAGGGGTACTTGTATTGGGACTCTTGCTTTTAATTGGATCCATAAAGTGGGTAATCTTGCTAGGGTTGTGGCTTTTTGGCTCTTGGTAGTTTATCTAATATCCCTCTTCACATAGGAAGCATGGAAATAAAATTCCTTAGAACACTTATTCCAAGTAATAGAATAGAAAAATAATGTCTCTAATTGCTGAATCTATCAGAGTCCATCTTTTAAGACAGGTCAGGAAATGGTCTCACCTGCTCCTTCTCATATTTGGGCTCTGTATCCTCAACCTAATAATAAAATTTATCTGTTCAAGGCTTCAAATGATGATCCAAACTACAGCCCAGGCATGACTCTCCTGACAAATTCCCTGACCTTTCTTTTCCCCTACTGAACAGACAACTCAATAATTCTTGAAAATAGGCACTATTTTTTTCTCATTGTCTTCTGATAGGATTTTCCCAGCCTAGTCAGTTGGCTTCAACATCTCAAGGTAATCCCTAGTAGGGCCTTCAGCCCTTTTCAACTGGAAATAATAAAGACAGAGACCTCCACTCCCTCAGCATCCCATAAAGAATTATGGAGATTATATCTCTCAGGGGGAAACGAGGTAGGAGATCAGGTTAGGCCAACCAGATGAGCAAGTGGGCATGGCCTGTCAGTCATGGGGACTTGGGAGACTTGCACAGAACACAAGATCCAGGATGACTCCAGTTCCCAAACCCTCTATGAGGGACCAATGAAGAGTGCTATCTTCAATTCTTCATTGACATCTGCTGTGGAACTCAGTAGGCCTATGACTGGACAGTTTAGATCTGATGTCAGGCCAAGTGAGTTTATGATAAAACAACCATCCCAAATGCCTTGTTTGCATGCAAAAGAAGCAATCTAGGAAGGGGAGATACAAAAGAGCCTGGCCATTGACCTCATGGACGCTGTGAGTCTTTTCACCAGACACTCTCTACAGAGTATAATTCATTTCCATCTTCAATAAAGTAAATCCTCACTATTTTCATGTGTCTTGTCCAATTTTTTTGTGTAGGAGACCAAGAACCTGGAAAGTATTTCCTCTCCACCCAAAAAGCCAATAACAAAAGTACATGGTAAAGGAGGCCTTAGAGTACAGACATCTGGACAACTGTCTTGGGCCTTTGCCTGGGCACAATGACAGCCTGATATTTTGATGAGGTTTCTTAATTTCTTATTATTTTCTCTGAGCCTCATACTGAATTTTTTTTTTTTTTTTTTTTTTTTTGTGGTACTGGGGATCAGACTCAGGACCTTGTGCCTGCGAGGCAGGCACGGTGGCACTGAGCTAAATCCCTGGTCCCCATGCTGAATTCTTTAGTGAGGTTTCCCTCTGTTTAATTGGAGGGCATGGAATGGGATATAAGGAAGTAACAGAGCTTAAGGTTTCCATCGCTTTAGGCAACCCTGATAAATCATGCCCCCTGTTCACCCAGTATGAGCTCCTTGCCTTCTGGCTAAAGGTAGCTGCAGGTTCTAAACAAGTCCCAAAAGGGCTCAAGGTGTCTGAGGGTTCAGGTAGTATAACAACCATGGACACCCTAGGGCAGATCTTTCTCTCTTGCAAATATGGCAAGGATTGCTACTACAGCATGTTGCTCTTCACGTGGAAATGTGTTCAGCGTCTTAAAGCCTGAGGAAAACAGAGTACACAATCTCTAGCAGGTGATTCAGCTACATAAGATGTTTAGTGTAAAGCAATTGCTGTATCATGAATGACGTTTGAAAATAGGCCCATCAAGGGAGTCTCCATTGGTGCATCACACTGGTCTGGTAATAATCTACTTGAAATTATAAAGTGTCCTACTTGGTATAATAGGCTTCAGTGTTCCTTTGGCTAAGTTCCATTATGGCCCCCAAGGAATTCCTCTAAAGGCACATCTGAAAGTGCTGCAGAGATGTTTGGAGGCAGAATGCTTGACTGAACAATGAAAGCAATGTTCTACACTGGACACCAGATCCCAGATGAAGTACAAGAACATGAAAAAGTTTCTCACATTCTGTCTTCTTAATTTTCTACTTTAAAATAAATAATACAAATATACCTAATAGTTTCAGCATTCTGAGTTGGGGGGAAAAAGGCCTAAGTACTTCCCTCTACTTTTAGTTTCCTTGTTCAAGTGAAAGGCAAGGTATTAGGGTAGATTTACATGCCTTAAATCTTTAATTATAAGAGAAAATATGAAAGAGTAAGAGAAAGTATGAAGAGTAAGACCCCTTCATGTATGGGGGATTGGGATGGGCAGTTTCTACACAGTAAAAGTCTTAAAGTCCTGGACCAGCCATAATATTTGTATGTGACTAGTTGTTTTTCTGCATGGGAAATTTTAGTCCTGAGACATTTTGTCTCAACCTAAAAGCCAAATCACCTTAGTCTCAGTTCTCCAAAGACCACAGCCAAAGCAGGAGCTTATGTACTGGTACTTTATTAGAGAGTGAAATCTCAGAGGAGTGAGCAAAAGAGTAAGATGGGGAGGGAGAGTCTACATGTTGGGTCTGGTGTCAGGCCCAATTGATTGTTCAGTCTCCTTAAGAGAAATTAGAACAATTTATATTCTGATTCCTGTTGGTCAAGGGACCATAAATTAACTTCCCAGCCCCATTCATCAGCTCGTGGTGGTTGTACATAGGTGGGTACTGAGTGGTTTCATACCTCGTGAGCATTGACAAAGCTGGGGACCAAGCTGAAGTTCAAGATGTGAGCAAGAGGTAAGACCTGTCAAGTTACTGGAAGCTTTCGAGCCAGTCATTGCAGTGGGGGTTGAAAGGGAACAAGCTGCCAGGATCCCTGAGGCAGATGAAGCTGAGAGTGTTTGAGCTGGTACAAAGAGGGGTCTAAGAGACAAATCATTTAAGCCTCCTTTTTTCCCCTGAAAGTGAAAGTAACTGTGACTTATAACACTCCTATGTTACTTGTAGGAGCCGGAGAGAGTAAGAAAAGAGTGTAAGACGTGAAACACATGCCTAATTACTATCCCCCAGAGATGAGCAAATGTTCGATATGCACTGAATCTTTTTATTTTTTAAATGCAGTGAGCTCCAGGCCTTCGACTTTTGGCTGGGTCCTCCAGCGCTTCAGCATGCACACAGACCTTTCCCATTCTTCCACCGCTGACTCTACAGGTGGCCATTGTAAGTGTACCTTGTAAATTCTTCACATATATGTGTTATATTAAATCTTCTTCTACTGAGCCCTAACTGATCAACAGGGGAAGGAATCCATGTGTCGGGTAGCTTTCCACGAGATATCGCTTCAGCTGATTGTAGCATTTGAAACCAATTATTCATGTCTCAATCCCAGCATTCAACACAATGCCCTCACTGTGGTCCATATATGCTTGTTGAATGAGTATTAGTGGCAAAACAGGCTCTGTGCTTCATCTGTAAGATTTTCATATCTGTGCATGTCTTCCTGTATTTGACCTTAGTCACCATGCTTTATCTGCTGCAAATTTGCATTGAGCCCTAACAAGCATCTTTTTTTGGAGAGGCGTGTGATTGTAGTATGGGGAATTGAACTCAGGGCCTTCACCTTAAGCTACATCCCCAGCCTTTTTCTTTTCTTTTTGACTTTGGATACAGGTTCTTAAGTCACTAAATTGTCCAGGCTGGGCTCAAATTTGCAACCCTTCTACCTCAGCCTTCCAGAGTGCTGGGGTTGCAGGTGTGCACCACCACACTCAGCTCTTAAGCATCTTGTGTGCTGAACTCCATCCCAGTGTCTGCTTTCAGAAAACCCACCCTGCAACAATCACCTTAAAATACTGCATGCTCAGTATCTATCCCTCCGGGGCCATTCAAGAATGTACCATTTATACACCCCGCCCTTGGCCCTCACTTGTCTAAGGGAACATATTTCATAATCTATTTCAGAAGAAGTGGAGTCAGTGACAGCAATAAATTTCTGATTCATATTGACAAAAAACACTGAAAAGATGTCTGTGGCCAGAGAACTCCTGGCAAGAAAACATTAGAATTTCTGCTGTTCTGGGCAAAGTAGTAGCTTCAGAGCGTTACTATCTATGTGCCCTCATATATATTCAAAGTTTGGACATAGTCAAAGGCCGGAACATAGGTGCCTTTAGGTTTAGTAGTTTTCATTCATAGAGTTCCTGAGCCCTTACTCTTCCTCTCTGGATTACTCACCTCTACCTCTGGCTTTCATGTTTATTTGATTAGATGGGAAGCCCAGAGCCCCAGCATCCTTCTTTTCTTCCCCCTCTTTTTTAGGGTGGCCCCATTTAGTGTTACAATAGCTTGGGGAGTAGGAGAGAGTTTTGTGATAGATCTTGAGGTGACAGGCATGATAACAAGCTTTTCTTGATGCTCTCTAATTTTGTTTGCTCAAACATTGAGTAGCATAGGGTGACATCACAGGGGCTGCCCTGTGCAGCCCTGCAGTTGACCTTCTAGGAATGACATGTAGAATATGTAAGATGTGCTTATGTACACAATTGCTACACACCTTCCTTCAGAATTCACTCTTCCTCCAATTAAGCTGTGCTTCTTTGCCAGTTTTTTTTCTCCCAGCAGGAAGATTATATCCTTCTCTAAAGGAAAATGGAAAAGGTGATTGAAAATTGAGCATCTTTTGGAAATATCTTCCCTCAGTTTCCATGTTACCTGACCCAGAGAAAGTGTAAATGATGCAGGGCATGGATAAGAATCTCTGCTCCATACTATAGCTAAAGACTGAAACAGTGTACTTCCAGTGCTGGAAATTCCTTCTATGTCTTCCCTGAGTGGTTGACTCATTTTGTAGAATTAGAACTTGTTGGGAGAAAGCAGACTTAATTCAGCCAATTAACTAGAAATTAGGACAAAGAAATCCACAGGAAGTTAAAGTACAGGTGTACAAGAGACTCCTAGGAAAAACAGAGCTCTCCAACTGTAAACGAACTTCTCTACATATCCTACGTGATCTCCCAGTTAAGATGGAGCATGTTCCAGCCAAGAAACGATGAACAGGAGCCATTTGTGGCTCTTCTGGGCTGAGGCAGTTAAGAGCTGGTGATTTCCACCATAATTTCTCTTTTCCAACTGGAATTTATTTGCCAACCACAGGTTCAAAGTGAAAAAACAACAAAATGGATAGAGACTCCTCCAGCTATGGTAGACATCTTTTCTCTTCCCATCTTCTTTGGCTCCTAGCACTTCCATGGGCTTTCTCTTCTTCCTGCCAGCAAGTTCCCTTCCTCACATTGCATTTTTCCTTGACAAAGAGGCTGAGAGTATCACTTGGCAGACAGACATGTGTAATATGAATCTTGGGGACGTGTCAACCGTGCCAGAGTCTCAATCAGACAATGATTTTAGGCAATGTTGTCTGTCTCTGTGTGGCCCATTATGTTATAGAGAAAACCCATAATGCATTTTTATTATTACTTCCACAACTAGTCCTTTAACTTTAATGCAATTCCTTCAGCTAGAACTCATATAATTTTACTTTATCTCCAGAGGACTGCCCACCTGGTCTGATTTCATATATACTTAGTCTATTCATCATTCTTAAAAACTAATGGTAAGAAATATTTATATTTCAACAAATTTAAAAACAACTTATTTACTCTTCATTTTTTCAAGTTAATCAAATTTTATTTCCATTTTGATATGTTTATAATAACAAACTTCTTAGTCCTTTCTACACCAAGATTAAAAGAAACATGAAATGAGATGTTATATAAATCTCATCAAGAAAGTTATTTTTTAATCCTTTGACTATGAAAAATTAGTTTTTTAAGCTTGTTTAACAGTATCCCAGACTGAGATTCTGCCACAGCCTAGCAGAAGTAGAAATCTTCACGTGTGATATTTGAACAAATAGATGCCTCAGCACCCAGCTTTCAGTTTTATGTAAAATATGGATCTAAGACCTAGCTCTGTTTCCAACCTTGAATTCCTTCACACTTCCTGGTGTATTCTGGCTGCAACTGCCATTGCTGATCCCACAACAAGAACCTCAGGACTCCAAGGACACTGTGTCTCCTGGATTCGTCAAGGGGCCCTGCCCTGGCCTGGCTCCCTGAAGATGTCCACATAGGTCACTGCTCTCTCCTCTCATTCCACCTCCAGCTCCCTTTTCCAGATGTTCATGTATTGACATTTGCCAGCTTCTTGTTATTATTGCTCCTTGGGGCGTTTTTAGAATAAGGAGTGGGCAAGTTTGCAATTTAAACTTTATGGTTTTGAAGTTTCAAGTTGTGAACTTAAGACTTTTGGTGATCACTCTTGTTCAAATGTAGCTTCCTGCCCTCATAGAAAAAAAAAGTCTACAGAAACATTTGGACATCTAGTAGCTATTGCAAAATAACATTTTGTGGATGATTTAAATGTAATGAACCAGAAACATATGAATTGCATTTCCTTTTAAGTAAGCTTTTCAAAATGCAGGAAGTGAGTGATCATTTGGAATATCCAGGTTGAGCTGGTTGATATTGAAATCTTTGCAAGGTAAAGCAGAAAACTAGTCCTGCTTTCAATCTACTCCATCCTTGGGCAGCAGGGAGCTGCCCTGCTTGTCTGACATCGATGGAGACTGCTACCATCCAAAGATATTATTGAGTGACTACTCAGCACTCAAGCTCATTAAATACTTATAAATAAATGGTTCATGAATGCAAGACAGAACAGGAATGAGAGTATTTGACATTTGATGTCATTGAAATCTAGCAGCTACTAGCCTAGTCTGTTTTTGGAATTTTAAAAATATACTTTATTTTTCACATCTTTATGTTACAGGAGATTTGAGCAGATGGTACCATAATTTCCTGAATATCCCATACACATTTATAACCTCCCCCACTGTCAATGTCCCCACCAGAGTGATACCTTGGTCACGACTGATGAACCAACTTTGACTCATCACTATCTCACGAAGTCCATTGTTTACACTGGGTCCAGACTGCCTGTTGTGTATTCTATGGCTTTGGACAAATGCACAATGACATGTATTCACCATTACATTGGCATGCACAGTAGTTTCACAATCCTCTGAGTTCCACTTATGTATCTGCCACCTGCGAAATCAATAGGCAATACAATAAGTAGCCAGCTTCTTTTGGCTGTGTTCCTTTTCTCTGTCACCATGTTGGTATTCCCTGTTGTCCCAAGTAGGTTACCTTAAACTGTAACACCCACCCCCCCAGCCACAGGAAACCACGACCTTTTTACTGTCTCCATTGTTTTGCCTTTTTCAGAAAGTCATACAGTTGGAATTATATAATATGTAATCTAGTCCAGTCTTTGTAACAGAAAGAATTGGTTTCAAGTCTTGGCTAAGTGATGTTAGGTACATTCTTTTGCTTTTTTCTGGGCCTGTTTCTTCATCTCTGTGTTCATAGAATGCCAGGTCCAGACCCTAAAAATGTCATACTCTGCAGATTCATTTTATTCCTTAATGGAGAGAAAAGTGATTTTTTTTTTGTCAAGGAGTACAATTAACTATAATAGGGAGAATCATTATAGTATTTCTTGTATCAGACCCAATTTGACATAGGTGTGTTTCCAAAGCTTACAAAATGTGTAGAAAGTGGTCCTGATCTGATTTGATAGCATCTAAAGATCATCAAGTGGGCTTATCACTTTCTCCTTGGGCACCATAACTTATGGGCTTTCCTTGAATTTTTGCGAAAAGAAGGAAAGCAGAAATTGGGAAGCCAAAAATGCCATAAAAACAGACGATGAAGTCATCCAATATGTGTGACATTGTGCCAGAAGTACAAATGTTGTAGAATCAACAAGAACAATCTTATTGAAAATGCAGGATCACAAAAAGGAAACTTGAAAGTCTGTGCAGAGTTGTATGGTGAGGCAAATAGGGCTGAGGAGGTTCGGGCCGATGGTATTTACCTTCTTTGTTCTTTGAAGATGTAGTAAGTTAGTGAACGCTAACATTGGAATTTAAAATCACTATAAGAATAATTGAGAAGTGCTGATGTGCAGGACAGCAGATCATCTGGGTGTGGGAAATGTGGGCACCAATATCAGCCAGCCAGGACCTGCAATCAACACACAAAATTCAAGAAAAAAACAACTATCATGACATTATATTATGAATAAACTGCCATCTAGTCCTCTGAGGAAAATGAAAAGCTTTCTTTTGCTTTTTTTGTGGGGTTGGAAGCCTCTTTGAAATCTGGTCCTGATGTGTTTTTTTCTGTCATTCTAAAGCAAGGTAAGGTCCCCTAGAAAGCAGGGACCACATCTGTCTATGAGAAGAACATTCTCAGATCCTCTGTTTCCTGGTGGCTTTAATAATCTATATGGCTTTTTTGCAGTTACTGCAGACTCCACTTGTGAAATAAAGGTAATACAATATTTAAGGCAGCTTCTCTCACCTGCCTTCCTTTTCTCTGTCACTATACTTCCCTCTCCTGTAGAGAGGTTGCCTCAGATCTGGGCTCATTCTTACAGTTCATTTCTCATTACAAAAGAATGTCACATCCTGCTGATTAAAAGAAAAAACAGCTTTACTGAGATACAATTCACATGCCCTATAATTCACCCTTAAATATATACAATGTAATAGTCACAGCTATGTGTAAACATAGCTATAGTTGATTTAGAATATTTTTACCACCTCAAAATGAATTCTTACCCTTTAGCTCCATACTACCCATCTCCTCTTCTCCCCAATCCTAAAAACTACTAATTTACCTTTTCTGTCTCTACTCTAGACTTTCATATGAATATATTTATGTAATATGTGGTCTTTTGTGACCTTCACTTAGCTGAATATTTTCAAGATTCATCTTTGTAGTATGCAATAGTACTTAATTCTCTTTTCGTTTTCTTTTTGGCAGTACTGGGGATTGAACTCAAAGCTCTCTCACTGAGCTACATCTCTAGACCTTTTCTAAAAATTGTTTGTTTTGAAACAAGTTCTCGCTAAGTTGCTAAATTGCCCAGACTGGGCCAAACTTGGAATCCTCCTGCCTCAGCCTCCCACAGTGTTGGAATTGCAGGTGTGTAACACCATGTCTTAATACTTTATTCTTTTTTTGTGGCCAAATAACATTCTGTTGTTTGTATATACCACTCTTGAAAATTCTTATATCAGTTGATGGACATTTAGATTATTTCCATTTTTTGGCTATCACGAGCAATTCTGTTACAGACATTTAAGTACAAGTCATTGTGTAGACATATATTTTCATTTTTCTTGGACATGTACAAAGCTGTGGAATTGCTGGGTCATATTGTGTTATCGGTCAGTTTTCCCATCACTGGGACAAAAAACCTGACACCCTCAGCTTAAAGGAGGAGAGGCTTAATGTGGCTCATGATTTTAGAAGTTTCAGTGCAGGTTCAGCAGCAATATCACCACAGTAGAAGGGTGAAGCTGCCCACTTCATGGGGACTGGGAAGCAGAGCAGGGGAACAAGGCCAACAAGGGCCAGGGAGGGACCAGATATACAAGGAGTGATCAAAATATATAATAAATGTTTACACTTTAAAAAATTTATTATACTTAAAGATACATTGCTATCAATCCTCCTCAAAACATTTCACTTGATTCAAACACACTTATGCATTGTTCTAGCCACTTTTTGAAGCAGTTTTGGAAGTCCTCTTTCATGAGGGTCTCTACAAAGTGTGACAAAAATACAGCGCATGCCATTGCGGAGTGCCGTTCCAATAGAAAGGCAGGCTTGTAAGAACACTACGATGTGTCCTCATCTACCTTATCCACTGGATCTGGCTGTACAACATGTGGCTCTTCCCCAAAGTCAAAATGGCCATGAAAAGTAAATGTTCTGAATGATTCTGGACATTGAGGCAGCCATGACAGTGAAACCCATAGATCCCTGGGTCATGCATGCCTCTGTGACTTCTCAGACACCAAAAGTGAGCTTTACTAATCCCCAGGCAGTCTCCAAGCCAATCAAGTTGACAATTAAGCTTAACCATTACATCTGGTAACTAAATTTAATCATCTGAGGAATGGCCTGTTTTCTAAAGCAGCTGCACCATTTTATACTCCCACTAGCAGTGTCTCAGACTTCTGATGTCTCCATGTCTTCAACCTTTCTTATTGTCTGACATTTTTATTCTAGCTATTTTGTTGAGTTCTGAAGCACTTCATCTCAAAGAATGTGACATCTCTCTTAACCTAGACTCTTTTGTTTCCCAATGTAGCCACCCAGTCTGAATTCTGGAGCCTAGCTTGCTTTTTATTTCCCACCTATTTATCATCTTCTTCTCCTGGTGAATTATGGTTACAACCTAGAAAGAATTTCAGAGTTTCTAGGGAAACTGGAGTTAAAAAAAAAAAACCTTGTTAGGATAATAAGATTAAATGTATGTATACTTTAATAGGTGTGGTCTGTGGCAAGGTAGAAAAAGGGACCAGAATGGGAGCCAAAATCCTGGAGTCCTCATTGTTACTCTTCCATAAACCAGCTGTGTGACAAGGGTAAGTGCTCTACTTTGGATCCTTAGTGTCACCCCAAGGCCCATGTGTTAAAGTTTTGTTCTCCAGGGTGGTACCAGTGAGAGGTCGAATGTTTGCCAGGTGGAGACTGGTGAGCGGTCTTTGGGTCAGGGAGGCATGTTCTTGAAGGGGATAGTGGAATGATTGCCCCTTCCTCTTCCTCTCTTTGGATTCTTGGCCATGAGGGGAGTGTTTTGCTCTGCTGCAGGCTCTTCTCTGATGTAATGTTACAGTCCCAAAGTAACAGGACCAACCAGTCAAGGACAGAAACCTCTAAAATTGTGAGCCAAAATAAACCTTTTATATTCCTTAATTAATTCTGTGGAAGATTCCATGCTAAGCAGTGGAATGGGAAGTGTAAGTTCAGTGGTGAATAAGACAGCCCTTATCTTTCCCTTCATGGAGTAAGTAGCCCAGTGGATAAGATGCCCTTGAATAAACATCACATCAGTTAAGAGTCTTTTAAAAGAATCATACCACAGTGATATATGCTCACCCATGTTTATAGCAGCACAGTTTGCAATAGCTAAAACTTGGAAACAGCCCAATTGCCCATCAACTGGAGACTGGATAAAGAAGATGTGGTTTTTTAATAAAATGAAGTACTATTTAGCCATAAAGAATGAGAAACTAGAGACATTTATAGCTAAGTGGATGCACATTGAGGCCATACTCTTAAGTGAAATAAATAGGACACACACATGTAAATACCGAATAGTTTCTCTGGTGTGAGAAACTGAAAGTGTAAATAAGGATCAAAATGTATAATTGATATTGTGAAATAGGAAGAAAAGGTCTAAAGGAGTAGGGAAAGTGGGAGGGGTAGGAGAAAGTAAAGAAGGGAAAAGAAAAAATACAAGAAAATGTAAAAATGTAAACAGGGAGGGATGGAGGGGGTGAAGGGAGGGTAGGGGAATGGAGAAAAAATAAGAACCAAGATACATCATGTAAATGTACAAGATCCCAATAACAAATGTAACTGTATTGTATACTTAAAATGTACCAATAAACTTAATGGGGGAGAAAAGAGTCTTTTGCAATGCTCTGGGTTAGGAATGACATTATTCTGGCATTAGGAGAGGAGGATGATTTAGAAGGTCTGAGGAGAGAGAATATTTGAGAGATATTTTGGAGGCAAAACTGATAAAATATAGCAACTACTTGGATATATGGAGTGAGCAAGAAGGAGGAAACATGGCTGACTCCCAGCTTTCTGGTTTGAGCAACTGTGGTGGGAGTGAAGATGCCATTCCCCAAGACAGGGAACACTTGAAGAGCAGCAGGTATTACAGTGTAAGAGGCTAGAGAAAAAATGAATTCAGTTGAGGTGAATGAGCCTGTGAAACAATAAAGATACCAAGGAGTAAGTGGGTACATGGGTTGGGGTTGCAGACATCCATGTAGGACTTATCAGCATATGTGTGTTATTTGAACATATGATATGGTATGGTACCACTCAGGAAGAGAGAGCGCATAGTCAGAAGAGAGTTGGGTCAAGACCAAGCCCTGAGCTACTCCTATATTGTGTGAATAGAAGGGAAAGTTAAGCAAAGGTATCTGCAAAGATGGGCCAAGGAGAGATGTAAGAACCAAGGAGAGTGGCCTCTCAGACATCAAATAGAAGAGAGTGGTCCACTGTGATGAATGAAGCAGGGCCACCACGTAAGATGAGAGCTTTAGATTCAGCAACATTGAAGTGACAGTAACCCGAGAAGGAGCAATTTTGAGAGAGGACGGGGATGGAATTTCAGTTGGGCTTACTCGAAGAGTGACGGGCAGGAGGACAGACTACAAAAGTACATACTCTAAAGACAGTAGATGGGCCAGCACAGGAGATCAAATGACTATCTTTCTTTTTCTAAAGTACAAGTTTCCTCTAAAGAGCATGATTAAATGGGAAGGGAAATGACACAGCAGAGGAGGGTAGGAAAGAGAGTGGAAGCAAGAAAGAATAAGACTAAGGGACAGTGCAAGATTTCCAAGAAAATGTGAGAGTAAGATTCAGAGCATCGATGAACTGACCTTAGATCAGAAGCACATGTTATTTGCTGTGTCCAGAAGGAAGAGGAAGAGATGAGTTGGGCACAAATAGGCCTGGTATGGAAAGTTGAAGTGTTCTCAGCCACTGACTTTTACTTTCTCTGTGAAGTGGGAAGTGAGTGGGAAGGAGGAAGGCTATAAGTGAGGACAGTGAAGAATGTGTGAAAATAGTTTCAGCAGATAGTAAAAAAGCAAAATGCTAGAGACTAAAGTTCCATCATAGACTCATCACCAGGAATTTAAAGTTTCATCAACATGCTCAGTCTTGGAACCTTCTCCTGCAGCATTGGGCAGACATAGAAAAAGCTACTAGTTAGATGCATGATGGTTTGCAGACTTGCCACCCAGGGACAAAGGATAACAACAGTAGTGAGTAGAGGGGTTCACAGTGTTGTAAGCAGTAAAAGAAATACTCTAAAATATTATGGCTAATTTATTCTTGTTTTTAAATACTTTTCTCAATTTACTTTTACAACAAATCAAACCAGGACAGAGAAGTTTCTGGAAGATATTTGTTGTCTGATTACCCAGCATCCATTCCTCTTCCTCCAGATGTAGCTACAGATTTTTATTTGGAAATCTCTCAACTGCTCTCAGTCCATATGAGTGAGGCCAGGGTCCAAGAAAAGAAGGAGGAGAAAAAGGAAGAGGAGGTGCAGTGAAACATGCTTATTCTAGCCAATCAAACTGCTACAGCTCCTGGCCACACTAACAAGTTCTGGTATTGACTGATGTCCCAAGCAGGTCCAAGCAGGGTAAATATCACTGCTACTTGCTGTGACCCTCCTGCCTCAGCCTCCCAAGTGCTGGTATTACAAGTATGTGGCACCATATTCATCATGTAATAGAAAACATTTAGAAATAATCTAAATATATATTAGTGGTGGAATGGTTAAATTAAAAAACTCTATTATGTTGGGCTGGGGATTTAGCTCAGTGGTATCACAAGTCCAAGGTCCTGAGTTTGACCCCCAGTACCAAAAACAAAACAAAACAAAACAAAACAAAACACCACACCTATTATGTAGATATTAAAATTTGAAAAACTTTGTGAAAATTAGGTAGTAACATGAGGGAATGCTTGTGACATGAGTTAAATTAGAAGAAAATAGTCCATCTTTTTGTAATCTATGATTGCATCCATAGTTGTTTAGATATTTGGATTTTTTAATGGTTAGATAGGAACATCAGTTGGAAGGAAATATCCACCATAGACCACTTCCAAATCAGCTCTTCAACATAATTCCCAATAAATTCTGCATGATTAAAGAAATAACTTATACTGAGTCAATGGGACCAATACAGACCATCCTTAAAGCTGTGTGGTAGGTAGATTGGAGGGTAACCATGAACTTTTTCTGCCCCGCTGAGAACCCTGCACACAGTCACAATCAAGAGAAATCTGCCTTTGAAGGAGTAACAAGATTGTGAAGATTGTGGCACAGGCTGTGGGGACTAATAAACCAGAGGTAGAGCTGGGACACTGAAGAAAACCTCTGCACCTCACATTCCACACAAATCACAATGGAACAATGCACCACTGAGAATATTTAAATGTTGCAATGGTGACAAAAACAAAAACCCAAACTCAACTAAATTTCTAACTAAATTGATTCAATCCCCTGCACTAAGGGCCTAGCAGAAAAAAAATATAGAATTTGTACCTTGATTGCCATTTTCAGGTAAAAGAGCTACATACTCAAGTATCTTTATCTTTTTATACACTGATTGGCATTCTATCAAAATTTGTGGGATCAGAAAAAGTAAGAAAAAAAAAGACCTGTCAAGAAATAAAATAATGAATAAAACCAGTCATAGAGATGTTATAGAACAAGGACTCCAAAATGACTGTGATTTAGATGATGAAGGATTCAAAGAAGGAAGACAACTTACTTGAACAAGTTAGAACTTTTAGCAGAGTCAAAAACTATAAAAGTGAGTCAAATAAATACTAGACATTTTAAGAAAAACTCACATTATCAGAGAAAAAAAAATACTTCCTGGATGGGCTAATGACTTGGCTGAAGAAAACTGAAGAAAGAGTCAGCAAACCTGAAGATGTGTCAATAGAAAGAATTCACAGCACACACACACACACACACACACACACACACAAATTAAAGAAAGAAAAATAACAGTATCTAAGAAATATAAACAGTATCAAATTGTGATTTATTTAAAGGCATTCCAAGATGAAAATGAGAGAGTGAATGGGGCACAAGACACAAGATTTGTTTTTGGATCTGATCCTACTATGTAGGCCACACTGGCCTCAAATGCATGATCTTTTTGTCTCAGACTCCCAAGTGCTGGGATTAGTGGTTGTACCACCATGCCTGGTGACAAGAAATATTTCAAGGGACAGTAACTAAGAGTATCCCCAAATTAATGGATGAAAACAAGCCACAAAAAGAAAACAAAGTCATAGATGCAAATAACTCAGACAACTGTAAGCACAGTAAGAGAAACAACATTTCACTACTAGAGACATCAAAATCATACTGCTTAACACATGAGAGAATAAATCATAAAAGTGGTCAAAGATAAAGATAAATATATACAGAAGAACAAAGAAAAGAATTATAGCAGACTTCCCAGAAGAAACTATGCAAGCTAGGACACAGTGAAAGTAACATATTTGAAAACTCAGAATTCTTTTTTTTTTTTTTTTTTGGTACCGGGTATTGAACTTGGGTCTTTGCACTTTCAAGGCAGGCGGCGAAACCACTGAGCTAAATCCCTGGCCCTAGAATTCTTTTTTTTTTTTTTTTTTGAGGCAGGGTCTCACGGTGTAGCTCAGGGTGGTCTTAAACTCACTATATAGCCTAGGAAAATACCTTTTTGAAATGAAGTTAAAAGACATTCTCAGATGAATAAATGCTGAGAAAATTTATTGCCAGTAAATCTGCACCCTGAAACATATTAAAGGAAGTTTTGCAGAAAGTGGAAAGTGACACTAGATGATCACTTGGATTTACATAGAAAAATAAAAAGCATTGGAAGTTATAAAAAGTATAGCATATAAAATAATTTTTCTTTAACATGAAACATTAAGAAATAATTTTCTGGATAAATTAAAATACTTGATGGTTTCGCCACCTGCTGCACAAGCGCAGGGACCCTGAGTTCAATCCCCGGTACCAAAAAAACAAAAACAAAAACAAACAAACAAAATACTTGAACTAATCGGGGTTTATAACATATGTAGAAATAAAATGCATAATACCCAAAAGAATGGAAAAGGAAAATGGAGTATTCATTTTTAAGCATCTTATACTACAGGTGAAGTGGTATATTATTTGAAGGTGGACTGTGACATATTAAATATGAACTAGTGTTACTCTTAAAGAAATCATTCAAAATAAAAAAGGTATAACCAATAAGCCAACACTGAAGATAAGATGAAATACAAAGGAATAATTTGAAGTAAGGCAAAAAGAAAAGTAAAAAGACCAAGGAAATAGAAAAAAATCCCTCAGCAAGATGTCAAGTATAAATAAACCATTATCTGTAACTATATCAGTTGTAAATATTCCAAACAACTCAGTTAAAAGAGAGAATATAGGTTAGATCTGATAAAAGAATGAGGTGTGGAATAGAATAATGGATGTTGAAGCATGAGGCTGTCTTGTGGCTGCAAAGTAGAGAACATTTCTGTTGATTAAAGTGTCTGTGTTGTAATAGAAAATATGTAGTCTTGAATGAAGAGCTAAATGTTTATTCACAGCCTATCAGAAAAATGCATCCAGTGCACAAAGAAAAATACATTTGTAGAAACACCATATACCTAAATTGTATAGCCATTCCATCCCCCAATGCCTTTCTTTCTACCTACTGTGGCACCTCTGCCCACAAACTTAATTCTTTCCATTATTCTGGTTGCAAACCAAACTAGATGAGAACCAAATCAAATTCAATGGTTAGGTTCAATGTTGACCTTATTGGCAAATTTGATTTGGTTCCTGTCCAGTATTGTTTGTGACCAGAATCGTGGAAAGAAGTAAGTTCATGAACCAAGGTACAATTTATAATCCATCCTCTGCCACCACTGATGAGAATATGAGTAAACATTGTCCCAGTGAGGGGGGTGTTCTTGTGCTCTTCAAATATGTGAGCTGTCCAGCCCTGTAGTCACATTTTTCTGTTTCACTAATTTTATTATTCACTATCACCATAACATTATATTTCTCTTAATCATTCTCTGCTATTACAACAGTAGTATAAAAGTATTGGGTATTGACAAATTATCCAAAAACATGGTCTTAGAAAACATATTATATTAGTGATTCAGAGGTTCATGTTTCTGAACAATTTTCCGTAGTTAATTTTCCTTCAGGTCTGTCAGAAGACAACTTATTTGTTTCTTTTTTGTTCAATTGTAAGCAATTAGTTCTGGAGGCTAGAAATCTTAGATCAAGGTGCCAGAAGATTTCGTTCTTGATGATGGCTCTCTGCCTGGATTGTGGAGCGTTATCTCACAGGAGTGAGTGAGAGAGGGGGAGGGAGGAAGGAGGAGAGAGAGAGAGAGAGAGAGAGAGAGCACTTTGGCCACTGATCTATCTCCTCCTCTTCCTCCTCCTCCCCTTCCTTCCTTCCTTCCTTCCTATTTTTCTTTTTTCCTTTTCTCTCTCCTTCTTCTTATGATTAATCCCATCACTAAGACCCCACTCACATGAACTCATCTAAACCTAATTACCTCTGTAAGTGTTAGGGCATTAACATGTGAATTTGCAGTGTGTGCAAATGTGTCAGTCAGTCCAAAACAATTGTCTCTCACTGAGATTTTGTCATATAACTCTCACTTTAGGGATGTGCTCTGTGGTTGCTTGCAATTCGGCAAGGGAAAGCATCTCTTATAATGGAAGTGAATGGAAATGGCAGGGGCTCTTGTTTCCCACTCATTTCATATCAGCTAGAATACCCAGAAAATAGTGAATGTCAAAACAAAGAGCAAAAGTGAGGGCTAGAAGACTGGTTGGAACTTACTGCAATAATCCAGGACAGTGATGATGGACTAGCTGTAGGGTTTCCCATAGTCACATTTGAAAGTTTATTTCCTGGAACAATTTTTGTTAAAATCTCTGTGCCAGGTCCTAACAGAAAAAAGTGGCGCAGTCATGGTTTAACTGAAAAGATTCAATAAAGAGGGTGTTTCTGGAAACATGGACAGCATTAAGGATACAAATAAGGCATCATTACACACACAGGGACTAGTAACAATGAGAAATCATTACCATACTTGGACCATAAGGAACAAGATGACACGGTATTACCAGAGCCTGGGCAAAGCTGGAAACGTGGAAGACAGACACCCAGCAAGAGCTATGACCATAGATGAGTTCTACCCACACCAGAATTGTAGTGCTGAGGCACAGAAGGAGCCAGGCAGAATAGATGCTTCAACCTCTCTCTTTGTGCCTTGTGATTTCTCATTACAGCACCTCCTACTGGCCAAATGCACCTGCAGTCAAAGTCATGAGAGCCTGGCTGGTACTGCTAGTAGGGCTCAGCACCCCCAAGCAAAGAGCAAGACAAAGATGGGATTAAGTGGTGGGGAACTGAGAAAAATAACAGAGGATGCCAAGCTCACTTCAAAAAAGCTGCTGTTCCCTCTGTCCTCTCTCCTCTCTCACCGCTTTTCTGGTTCTCTGATGCCAAATAGAACAATATAAGGAAAACTGTAATGCCCCAAAGCCTTGCTGAGTCCTGTTTCTGTATCTTCTCCCTATTTAAAATTATTTATTTGCAGATATAATTCATCTCAGATGCAACCTTTCATTCCCTGAACATTTGTCGTCAGGTACCTAGGAGTTGTAATAATTTATCAGGAAAGATAGGAAAGCTGAGGGAGTAGAGATGAGGATTTGGAAGCAAGAGCGTTATGCTGGCACCTGACAGTTGCACTTGTACAGCACATGGCACCCTACAAAAATTAAAGAGAAAAGCAATTTAAGATAAAAATAAGGAATGATATGGCTTAAGACAAACATCCTAAGGATAGGATAAAGGAGCAAGAACAATTGAAGCAGCAATAATTAAAAGCATAATCCTAAAAACCTTTCTTAAACTGAGAGAGAATTCAAATTACAAATCTCAGACGAACTCATGATACTCTAATTAAAAAATCAATCCCTAAAGAGGCTTAGGCATGTCTTACATCAAATTTTGAATTGTGAGGATAAAAGAAAAAAGACTATGTATCTAGCAGAAATGTAACAGAATTTTAAATGAGGACTTTTTAAATGAAAAAAATGTATTTTCATACACAAATAATAAGAGAATAACAATAGTTATTAGATTGTGTATCATTAGCTTCAAAGCAATTACTTAAAGTTGAGTCCTCTAAAAAGGTGATTCCAAAGGGGATTCTACCTGCATAAGATTTATTGGAGGAGGTCTGGCATTGTGGTGCACACCTGAAATCACAGCACTCAGAAAGCTGAAGCAGGAGGATCCCTGTGGATTCAAGGCCAGCCTGGGCTACATGGTGGGCTGAAGACCAGCCTGCACTATATAGTGAAACTCTGTCTCAAAAATAAAATAAAAGATGTATTGAAGGAAGTGACTTTGAAGGGGAAGCGAGCCAGCAGAGGCAGGGGAGAATCTGGATACTGTAATGCAACTCTAACCTCTACACAGACAGGGAGAGGGAAGACAGAGGGCAGGGCAGGTGATCTCGGACTCTAGCACAATTTTAAGAAAGTTTCTGGCAGGCCAATTGAAAGTTTTTCAGCCAAATTAGCTGTCAGCCAACTCTTCCAAGTGCCTCAAGTTCCTGGCAGAACCTTCATTAGTGTCCCTTCTATGCTTGGTCACTCACTGGCTTCCACCAGTATGTGGAAAGTCTGGCCTCAGTGTGAACATGGTGGTGATTCAGAGCAGAAGATGGGTGCCAGTCAATTGCACTAACTGCAGCAGGAGGTCTGAAGGAAGCATTTTTATGGCTATTATATGCAGTCAGCCAAAATCCTAAATATCAAGCCCACGGTTGTTAAGTATCAACACAATCTAGAATATTTTCCTGTCCGTGGTCTGTTAGGAACTGGGCTACAAAACAGGAGGTGAGTGGTGGATGAACAAGCAAAGCTTCATCTGTATTAACAGCCACTTCTCATCACTCACATTACTGCTGAGCTCTGCCCCCTGTCATATCATGGCATTCTCTAGGACCAAGAAACCTACAGTGAACTGTGTGTGCCAGTGTCTAGATTGCACACTCCTTATGAGAATCTAGTGCCTGATGATGAGAAGTGGAGCTGAGGCAGTGATGCTAGCACTAGGGAGCAGCTGTAAATACACACTAACATCAGGAGAGAGGTCTGACTGCACAGAGACCACAATAAACCAACTGCTTGCAGACTCACATCAAACCCTATCAGTCAGTGGCAAGTGACAATTAAACTGGATCTGGTGGCAGGCTTTATAGTGGCAAGTTATTTGCTGTACTTCAGTTGTACAACTGCATCTCATGGTAGGCTTTGCATCAGAGTCAGACACTTTAGCCTCATGTGGCCCACCCATTATTTTATTTACCATTTCCATTTGCACCCCTTTTGTGCACTGTGAACTTGTCTCAGTCACAGCTTTGGTAAGCCCACAAGCCTACCATTACCAAAATGAGTAAAAAATAGACACCACTGGACAGCAGATGACTCCAAGACTGTTGACAGAAAGAAAGTTATATTTAATCACTTAGCAGTTTACCCTGAGTGTCATTCAGGCAGTGCATTTGTTTACATATTGACTCATTTCAACCAGTTAATTCTTGTTTACATGAGATACACTCATACATCTGTGTATTTGTTTTATATTGACTATGTTTTGTGTGCTTTTTATTTAGAACACTGTTTCTAGTGAAATCTAATAATAAGTTCTGGTTATTTTCTTTTACTAATTTGTCTTTATTTTATTTGTGAAAAATAACCAGTAATTTTGTGCTATAATCTATAAAACTCTTATCATAGGTACATTAGCTATAATTTTTATACTCTTCAAAACTCAGTGATATTCTTTTACAATTCAAAATAGACACATTTGGGACACTGAGACTGAATAGGAAGGAAGTACCAAAATATCTGCAAAAGAAAAAAACTGAAAAAGGGAGAAATGTTAGCATATTAGCAAGGAAAAATCTGTGTTATGAAATGAAAAGATGAAAAAAAAAAGACATCTCCTTATTGTCAACTATTCATAATACAGAAATAGTAGAACTTGAGAGAAGAAGCTAAAAAAATTCCAATAGTGATGAATGAGTATAATAATTCTATGGGTGCTGTTGCCAGAGTTGACCAACATCTAACAAGTTATCCCATAATCAAAAAGTGAGGAAAAAATATTATTATAAAATATTTATGCACCTTCTGGACCAAACAATAAGGAATTCAAAATAAGCAGATTTAAAAAGTCATTTACAATTTAGATTAGGTCTAATAAACCAAATAATTGAAAAACACAGAATAGCTAAATGCCAACCAGATGTCCATCATCAACATTACATTTAGTAGACAGCCATTTTATTGAAATTATGCCACTCTTAGAAAAAAAGAAAGGCCAACACAACAATGTAAAATGTGTTGTTCAAAGAAAGACAATAATGCAAAAAGAATTCAAAAACAGGCTAGGTACCAATGTCTAGATTGTAATATTGCATTGTATATTGAACGTTTTAAGATATGGCATACACAGAAAAACTATTGAATACATTTGATAAAATTGTCAGTTTTATATTTGCTGTTATATTATCATATAAAAATGAATGGCAAAATATGCAATTTTGCTCACCCTGTATTCAAATAATTGGACTGGTAATTGGTTAAAAGAATATATCAAGAATCTTACTTAAATTACAGGTTCATTGCAGCAGTTGATTCACATCCTCCAACCCTGCTTTGTGTAATATGTGTCAATCAGCTATTCAATAAAGCCATGAAATTGCCAAAACTGTTTCACCATATGGAGACCAAGCATCCTGGATCAAAAGACAAGCCTTGGCATTTTTATTTTTTAAAGAAAAAAATGTGAACACAAAGAAAAAAGGCAAGTATTGGTGACCACCACTTCATCACATGTATCTGCACTGAAAGGGCCATTCTCTGTGGGTAATCCCATTGCTAAAGCTAAGAAGCCTTTGTTATTGGTGAAGAGTTGGTTTTTCTGGCTGCTGAGGACATTTGTCACGAACATTTAGGAGAAGCTGCAGTTCAAAAGGTGGCATGAGTTCTTCTTTCAGCTAGAAATATAGATGGATAAGTTGATAAAATAGCAGAGGATGTCGAGGCACAATTGATGGAGAGGATTAAGGAGGTACTGTGGTGTGCAATAGAGGTTGACAAGTCTACCAATGTTTACAACAAGGCAACGATGCTGTTTTTGTGTAATTTATTTTTCAGGAAGATGGGCATGAGGATAAGTAAGCTATGTGAGGTTTTGTGAACAACAAGTACTACAGCCCCAAACCACTGTGTTCAATATTTGGATGATGACATGTCAGAAAAGCTGAAGTGCTCATCTTGTTTCAGATAGAGTGGCCACCATGATTAGATAGCTTTCTGGTTTTACTACTTGAATCAAAGAGGTCACTTTTGAAAGTCTATGCACTGTATCATTCTTATGGAAATGCTGGTTAGCCACGAAATGTTACCTGAATGTAACAATGTTTTGCAAAGTGCGATTAAAATGATCAACCACATTAAAGCACATGCCCTTACTTTATTCTCTTCACAGAGCTCTGTAAGGAGATAGACACAGAACACACATATTTTCTCTTATATAGAGTTGAGATGGCTTTCCAAAGGCCAGAATTTTTTACTTATGAGAGCTACTGCAGAGATTTCTTTTAGAAAAATAGCCTCCATTTGCAGCACATTGCAATGGCCCAGAATGGGTTGAAAATTTGCTTACTCATGTGATTGTGTGACATATTCATCCTGCCCAACAAATTCAACCTATCACTTCAGGAGACAATTACAACTCTGTTCAAATTGGTAGATAAGGTGGCTGTATTGAAAGACAAACTGGAATTATAGGAGCAGTGAAAGAACATAGGGATTTTTGATATGTTTCAAATATTAGCACAGATTTTGAAGAGACTAAGCCAGAGTTTCCTTACTCCTAGCTGGTGCATGATCAACTATCTCAGCTTTTGAGAGTTTGAGTTTATTTCCCAACCACAAAAGGCCCCCAAACTGGAAAGGAATGAACACATAACCTACTTGTAATGACCCAGGTAAATTAACTTTGTGCTGGAAGAGGATCAACTTCTGAAGATTGTAAATGATAGTGGCCTTAAAAGTATGTCTGAGACAACTTCAAATTGTCATGCATTCTGGATTAAAGTCAAAGTGGAATATCCTGAAATTGCCACAAAAAGACAAAAGCCTTGTTCCATTTCCAACATTCTGTCTCTGTGAAGCAGGGTTTTCTGTAGTAACAGCAACACAGATCGGGTATCATTGTCTCGCATCATCTCAGATGGGTCCAATTAGCTGCAAGAAACAAGTTCAGGGCTCCTGTTGATTCTGCATTATGGTGAGTTGTGTAATTATTTTATTATAATGCAATAATAATAGAATTAAAGTTCACAATAAATGTAATGTGCATGAATCATCACCCCCACCCTGGTCCATGGAAAAACTGTCTTCCACAGAACCAGTAACTAGTGCCAAAAAGTTGGGGACTGCTGAGTTGAAAGGATGCAAATTTTATTGATCTTTTCCAAGAACCAACTTTTGGTTTCTTTGATTTTCTATTCTCTATTTTGTTTATATCTACTGAACTTCATTATTCCCTTTCTCCTGCTAGCTTTGAATTTAATTTACTTTTCTTTTTATAATTCCTTAATATGTTAAGTTTTGTAACTGACTTGCAATCTTTCTTCTTTTTTGTTGTACGCATTTACAGCTATAAATTTCCCTCATAGCATTGCTTTTTCTTGCTGCATTTTCACTGTATCTCTTAAGGTTTGGCAGGCCTATTGTGTTTCTGTTTTCATTCAACTCTAAGACTTTTCCAATTTCCCTTGTGATTGCTCCTTTGACCCATTTGCTGCCTAACAGTGTATTGTTTAATTTTTACATATTTATTAACTT
>NW_004624733.1:5876112-5904291 GCF_000247695.1 Heterocephalus glaber | reverse complement strand
TGTCCTCTCTAGATTTATTAATCATGTCTTGCACTATGGGCACAATCTCTGCTGTTATCTGAGAAATTATTTCTGATTTCATTTTTTCTAGATTCTCTTTTGTTGCCTGTTCAGGGAGTCCAGGTGGTTGAATATCAGGTTGTTCCATCTCATTTCCCTTTGGGGTTGCTTTAGGTGATCTGAGAGCATGATTTTGAGGCTTGTTTAAGTGTCTTCTCATTTCAGGGCAGGGGGAGGAAGGGATGTGTGCTGCTGGTGCCCATGTAGCTCACCTCCTTGGCACTGGGGGTAGTGGTAAGTCAGCCCAGAAAGTTCACCTCCTTTGCTTTTCTTCTATTATTGATTTCTAACTTTTTCCCGTTGTGATTGGAGAAGGTGCTTTGTATAACATCTATCTTTTAAAAACTATTGTAACCTTTTTCTTCTTATGTGTACTTGAAAAAAATGTGTATCCTGCTGTTGTTGGGTAGTGTCTTGTGTGTATGTCTGTTAGGTCTTGTAGTCTTATTGTGTTTTTCAATTATTCTATTTCCTATTTACCAAACTCCACTGATCTATCCATTATTGAAAATGGGGTACTCAGATCCCAAATAGTATTTTAGAACTCTCTATGTCTCCCTTTAATTCTGTCAGTTTTTGCACATGTATTTTGAGGATATGATATATAGGTACTTAAATGTTTACAATTATGATACCTTGTTCCAGTATTGAGCCTTTCATTTATATATGATATCCTGGACCAGTGATTTAGCTCAGTGGTGCTGCTGCCTGTCTCACAAGTGCAAGGTCCTGAGTTCAATCCCCAGTACCAAAAACAAAACAAAACAATGCATGATATCCTGGTCTTGTGTAACCTTTTCTGATTAAACTTCTATTTTTTAATGCTAGTATAACCAACTAAGATCTCTTTTGGTTACTATTTGCATGAAGTACCTTTTCCCCTTCTTTTAGTTTCAACCTGTGTCTTTGGATCTAAAAGTAGTCTTTTGTAGACAACAAAGGTCATTAAAAAATAAACCTATTCTGCCAATATCTTTCTTATGATTGGAGAGTTTAATATATTTACATTTAATTAACTAATAGATGGAGGAACTTATTTAAGGGCTTTTACTATTTGTTTTATATATGCATTATAGGAGTTTTTGGTTCTTTATTTTCTCCATTACTGTCTTATTTTGTGTTTAACTGATATTGTTTGAATAAAATAGTTTCATTCTTTCTTACTTCTTTATGTGCCTAATTTATAGATATTTTCTTCTTTTCTTTGTGGTTATAATGGGAATTACATTTAAAATTTTAAAGTTATAATAATCTAGCTTGAGTTAATACCAACTTAACTTTGAAGCACACAAAGACTTATCTATACAGCTCTGTTTCTCTCTTGTTACTAATGACATATATTATGACTTTATACTTCGTGTGTCCAATAACATAAAATAATAATTGTTTTATGCATTTGTCTTTTAAATCACATAAAAACTCAAAAGTAGAATCACAAACCAAAATTATATAAATATAAGCTCTTATATTTGCTCACATATATTTCTTTCCTGGAGATTTTTATGTCTTTTGAGTTACTGTCTGGTGTTCTTTCTTCGCAATCTGAAAGATTCTCTTTAGCATTTCTTACAGGACAGATTTACTGGCTTTTGTCAACATCTTAATTTTTCTCTCATTTTTAAAGGATAGTTTTGCTGGATACAAAATTCTGTTGACAGAAGTTTTCTTTCAGCACTTTGAAAATATATCAACCCACTGTCTTTTAGATGCCAAGGTATTTGCTGAGAAATCATCTGATAGTCTTATTGGGCATCATTTACATATGATGAATCACATTTTCTTACTGCTGTCATGATTTTCTCTTTGGTTTTGGCAGTCTACAGCTTGATTATAATGTGTCTTGGTGTGGAACTTTTTCAGTTTAACCCTCATGGATTTTGTTGAGCTTCTTAGATTTGTAGACTTAATATCTTGCACCAAATTTGGGAGGATTTTGGCCACCATTTCTTCAAGTAGTATTTCTGTCCCTTTTTCTGTTCTGCTTCTAGAACTCCCACAATGTGTATGTTGGTCTTTTTTGATGGTGTCTTACAAGTTTTAAAAATTCTGTTGATTCTTCTTCTTTCCCCCACTTTCTGTTTCTCGGACTGTATGACCTCAATTGACCTATCTTCAGTTTTATTGATTTGTAATATAACCTACTATTTAGCCCATTTAGTGAATTTCTCATCATTGTACTTTCAATTCCAGAATTATATTGGCTCTTTTTAAAAATGGTAATTTGTTTCCTTATTGATACTATCTAATCAGATATCATTTTCATCTTTTCCTGTTGTTCTTTAGACATGGCACACTTAATTATTTTAACATATTTTAAATCACCAATTTAAAGTTTTTGCTTAGTCTTTATCCAATGTTTAAAATGCCTCAGGGACATTTTCTATTGACTGCTTTTTTTCTTAACTATGAGTATACTTCGTTGTTTATTGGCATGCCTCCCTCTTTCTTTGTTGGAGCATGACATTTCAAATAATGTGACAACTCTGAAAATACTTTTCTCTTCCCCCTCCAGAGTTTGTTATTGCCAACTGCTGTTGTCATTATTTATTCACATTTTACTTATGGTTTTTCTGAACAAATTCAGAAAAAATTAATATAGAACATTGTGTATTCAGTGTTGTTGTGGCCACTGATGTACTTGCTCAGTTAGCCTGTGATCATCTAATATCTAAGCAGAGAGTCCCCTTAAATGTTTAGAACCCATAAGCCTCTCAGAAGGGAGCCTCTTGAGAAGGGGCTCTGTGCATGTATTGAGGCATCCTCTCAAAATTCAGCCAAACAGTTGACAACTCTGCCTTAGCCTTCACATTCAGCTTAAGTGGTACCTCAAGATTAGCAATGAAGCAAGAACACAGGGCCTTCTCGGGTTTTCACTGACCATGTATAGTAGCTCTACAAAAGTGTGCATCCTTCTGAAATTTCAGGAATATGTTGAAACTTTTTAAAGCCCCCTGTGGATATCTTGTTCCTGAGTTTTTCTTTTCAAGGCCCAATGTTGTTCACCCCTGACAGTTGCTCTATTAAACAGTTACCTCTGCTTGTTTCCAATGAGTGACCCTGGAGAAAGGATATTCATACTGGTTGAACTCTGAGTTGGATTAAAGATGGTCTTGCAAGTGGGGTATTCCAAGGAATTATCAGACTGTTCAAATTATGACAATTTTTTGAGAATTTGGCTTTAAAGTAGCTTCAATAGCTTTCTGTTTCTCTGTCTCTTCCAGTAGCTGTCAGGCTGCTTCCCCCCACCCCCACCCCATGCCTAAAGGCTGTTGGTTTTCAAGGTCACTAATGGCTCTAGATGAGAATAGGGCAAGCTAAAATGCCACCTAGCTCAGGGCTAGGAGTTTCTCTTTTGTGCTTGTTACACTTGTATCTAGATGTCCCCTCAAAGCCTCAAGCACTCATAGGTGGGACATTTCAGAGCTGGGTGGATCTAGGGCGTGTGATACTGGGATTAAGGGTGTGTGATACTAAATTAGTCCACTGATTGGAATTAGCATAGTTCTGGGTGTGGATAATGGGAAGGCCCACCAGGGTGGGTGTGGCACCACCCAAAAGGCTTGTAGCCTGGATGGGATAAAAGAGAAAGAGGACAGGCTTGCTGCCTGCTGTGGCTACTTGCTTGCTTGCTGCCTCCTGCTTGCCATACCATGGACTGTTTCTGCCCTATGATCCCCTCTGTGGTGCTACCCTACCCTGGAGCCAGCTGACTATTGGCTGAAACCTCTACAAACTGTGAGCTAAAATAAACCTTTCCTCCTTTAACTTTGGGTGTTGGGTATTTTGTCTCAGCAATGAGAAAAGTATCTAAGACAGTGCTCTCTATAGACAAGATTCCTCTCACAGTCTTTGGTGGTTCAATCAGGTGACACAGTATGGCCCACTGTGGAAAAAGGAGTCCTTGGGAAGGTTACACATAGGATATCTCTCTGACCTCCAATGTTCGCTTGTACTATTTTTTTTCCTTGCTGCACCATATCCTTTGCTTTAAAATAAAAGCCTAGGTGAATAAACTCTGGTGAATCCTTTCAAATAACCCAAGTGAGGAAATCATTGCAATGGTATAGTCACATAATACAATGCTATGCAGCTGTAGAAAATTATGTGGAATGTACCTTTGGGCAGATATGAAAAGACAGATGAGATACACTGTTCAATAAAAATGCAGGTGCACAACTGCAACATAGTATACTAACTCTGAGATGGAAGTAAAGGAAAGAAATACAATGGTTAATATTCATATTTGCTTGATATGCATACTGAATGCACACATGAAAATTTAAAAATTACTATGAAAGAAAAGGATATAAGATATCTATATAGCTATAACTTTGTGAAATAAATCAGATGCACAAGGTTAAATATTGCATACCTTCTTTTACATGAGAAATCCAAAATATAAATAAAAAAGACAATAAAAAATAGATAATAGAAAGTAGGGAAATAAAGCTTTCTCAAATGGGAAGGGGATCAAGAGATTAGGGGTTGGAAAAAGAATTAAGAAGTGTTACATAAATGTACTGACTTCCCACAAGAAATGGAATCATTATGCACTGCAAACATATACATGGATTTTTCTCTTTTTTTGCTACTGGGGACCGAACTCAGGACCTTGTGCTTGCGAGGCAGGCAGTGACACCACTAAGCTAAATCCCTGGCCCTTACATGGATTTTTTTGTTTTGTTTTCGTGGTACCAGGGATTAAACTCAGGACCTTGCGCTTGTGAAGCAGGCGTGGTGCCACTGAGCTAAATTCCTGGCCCCCCTTACATGGATTTTTAAATGTATGAATATATCACCTATCCAAAAAATTGAACTTTAAAAGTAAATAATAAAGAAAAATTAAGTCATATGACCCAAGAAGTCTAATAAAGTATTATAAGGGTTTATATTAAGTATGAAGAAATAAAAGTGGAAAAATAATAGACATGCTGAAGCATAACATAAACATGCACAGCCAAAGTAAATAGCGGTGCAAGATGCAAAGATGAAGTTTCACTGGATGGCATGTAAAAGACTTGTGTTATTGTTTTAAGGTTATTGGTCAGGATTTTTGAACACGGACACTAACGACATTTCAGGCAGGGTAATTTGTTGTTCTAGGAGGCTGTTTTGTGCATGTATGGTTGTTTAGTAGTATTCCTGTCCTCTGCACACTAGGTATCAGTCACACTCCCCTAGGCCAGTTGTGACAACCAAAATTATCTCTAGACATTGCCAAATGGGGAGGAGGCACCAAAGTTGTCACCAGTTGAGGAACATTGCTTCAACTCATCTGAGTAGGAAGTAGATTTTATGAGCAGTTTATTAAAATTTGTTTCAAAAATTTCTAGTGAATATTTTCCTGGAAAATGGTCTATATTCCAGAACTACTTTGTCATTGAGATGGCAAATATTTTGTATTCTTTTCCAGTTCTAAAGATTGTTATCATGATCCTGACTTAGCCAGGATGCTATTTTCAACTTCTTTTGAATAGCACTGATTTATCAGAAATATTTCTCTTTTCATAAGATATTTAAATTGCTGAACCATTAGAGGGTCTTATTACTTTGAAACATTTTTAGTGTGAGCCCATCTCCATTTCTTTAATAATGTTAGAGAAAAGGAATTAATGCTGGTGTCCATGTGTATATTTTTTACTAGTTTCTTAAATATGATTGAGGAAAGAAACGTGGCTAATGTGTTGAAGTGATCCTGTTACTTCTTTCCTCTTTTTTTCTTTTAACCTAACCTCTGGAGTCTGGAATCCTTAAAAATCCTTCAAGAAATTGTCCAGGGGGTGATAAGGCCATGGTTCGTGCTTTAGCTCCACATCTGTCACAAGTCCCATCTGCTGACCTAAACCCAAGAAGCTGTGCTATTCGCAGTAGGTCACAATTCTGGCAGTGCAACTTGTGGCAGGTCTGTAGAAATAGCAGAAGCCTCTCCCTCGGCTCTGCCCAGGATCTTCTGAGAGTCATGCCTCTAGTCATAATTATTTTTAAATATGATTGTCCTGTTACTGACTGAAGCAAACCCAGCCTGGAACCTTGAGATGACTCCCAGATTACAGCACAGAGGGCTTGTTCCACCTCCTCGGCTTGTTCCAGAGGGTTTTGTTGTAATTTCAGTTCCAAGAGAAGGTAGGCATGCATTTCTCAGGACTAATCGCCGTGGCCTTCCCGGTTTCTGAACTCAGGTGAAAGGGTTTCATCTCAGCAAGACAAATCAAGAAAAGCAAGAAAAAGAGCCTGTTTTATAGCTGCAACAGAAAAAATATTTTTTACTTTAAAAAGCTGGAGTCTAAAGACTGGATACTCTGGAATGGGTCTTAACTACCCTCTCTTTCTTCCCGGGTGCCTCCGGATCCTTGCCACCATGTGTGCCTGCGTGCGTGCGTGCAGACTCGGGACTCACCGCGGACAAGCCTGGGAACTCCCCCTGGCGCAACAGCTAAATGGCAAGCAGATGGCTGGCATGCCAGAGACCTCCATCCCCGCGGTTTCCGGATGGGAAGACTGGGAGCTGGGTCGTGGCATCCTCTGCTGAAATGAGCGAGTTTCGAAAGCAGGAGTCCCCTTTCAGCAGGCGGGGATGCGAAGAGCCAGACTAGAGTCCAGAAAGGGAAGCCCCCGCCACGGAAGGTTGTGGGCGCTAAGAGGCGCTAACCTGTCACCCACTTCAGAGGAAAGGCGTCCTTCGCCCGCCCTTCGCCGGTGAGACGCGGACGCCGCCTTCTCCAGCCCAGCTTCTCAAGCTCCAGAAAGACTCCAGGACTCCCCTTGTTTCCAAGCTCTCCATCGCTGCCTGGGCCGCTTGTAGCCCGGGCTCATTCAGGAGGCGAATTTGGGGCCACGGTGTTGGCCTCAGGTGTTTGGTATGGCGGCGAGGCCGCCCCTTGCAGTCATTTCAGAGCGAGTCCCCGCAGGTCCCCGCAGGTCCCCGCAGGTCCCGGTCCTCCAAACCCCACCCCATCTCCTGGCACACGGAGCTCCGGACAGTGGCCGAGCAATTGTGTTGTTGGTAGCTCAGCTGTGGTCAAGGAGACGAGGTGCGTGGCATTCGAGGTTTCCGACAGCCCCTGAAACTAAGGCGCATCTCCGGAGGTCCCGCTAATACAAACAACGCGTTAGAGGAGCCCAGATTACAGTTCAGCGGGACCGCTCCTCCCGCGCGGACCCTGGAGCCCCTTCTGCAGCGGCTCCTCGGACCCTCGGGACGCGCGCCCTGGGGCCGGGTCCGCCTCTCCCGGGCTCTGTGGGGCGGGGTGGGTGGGCAGGGACCTGGATCTGATTAACTGGGAGCGGGAGCCGCTCGCTGCCGTCTCTGTCCTCCCAGACTGCTGAGGAGGAGGAGGGACGGTGCGAGAGGAGGCGCGCGGGTCCCATCACCGACACCAGCCTCAGGGTTCGCCGCCGCCGGCCCGCAGTCTGCGCCCCGCGCCCCTAGCCCGCCATGGGGCCCCCGTCCAGCTCCGGCTTCTTCATGAGCCGCGCAGTGGCCCTGCTGCTGGCGGCGCTGGCCGTCGCGCTGCTCCTGGCGCTCCTCGTCCTCGCCGCCCTCTTCGGCCTCTGCACGCGCGCCCCGCTGTCGGAGCCCTGCAGCCGCTGGGACCCGGACGCCGCGCCCTCTGCCCCCGGCGGCCAGGAAGAGCTGGCGCCGACCCCGAAATCCGGCCCTGCACCGGAGCCGGCGGTGACGACCCTCCCGCCCGACTGGAGACTACCTGGGCCGTGGGACCAGCTGCGCTTGCCGCCCTGGCTAGTCCCGCTGCACTACGACCTGGAGCTGTGGCCCCGGCTGCTGCCCGACGGGCTCTGGGAGCGGAGGCTGCGCTTCACCGGCCGCGTGAACATCACCGTGCGCTGCGTCGCGGCCACCGTGCGGCTGCTGCTGCACAGCCTCTACCTGGACCACGAGCTCCCCGAGGTGCTGGGTCCCCTGTCGCCCGGCGCCAGGGACGCTGCTGCGGGCCGCGTGCCGGTGCAGGACATGTGGTTCGCCGTGGACACGCAGTACATGGTGCTGGAGCTCGGGGAGGCCCTGCAGCCCGGGAGCCTCTATGAGCTGCAGCTCCGCTTCACGGGTCCTGTGTTCAAGGGAACCAGGGAGGGGCTCTTCCTCAACGTCTACTCGGACCAGGGAGAGCGCAGGTAAGGGCCGGCCGGCGGGGCCCTCGGCCTCCTCCTCGAGTCCCGAGCAGGCTGTAGGTCCAGCTGTGAGTCCTGCCCAGGCTCCTGCCTTCCCTTTAGACGTCTTCTTCCAGAGCTGCCTCCTTCTCCCTGTTCCCTCCAGAAACCTTACTCGGAATAAAGGCTTGGAGCCCTAGGCCCTCCTCTGCTTCGTGTCCCCCTCTATCCTTGTTTGCCCAGTTTGTCCCCATTTGTGACCCTTTGAGGTCGCCGCTACCTCAGAAGTTTAGCATTTTGTTTAGAAAGCCCCTTTCTTCTCCAGCCCCGAATTTCTTCACCCCTGCTACTCAAAGCTCAGTGCTTTCACCAAGAGCAGTTGTAGTGCCTGGGAACTTGTTGGAAAGGCAGACTCTCAGTGCCCGTCCCTACAGCGAATTAGAATCTAAATTTTAAGGCGACCTCGCCACCGCGGTATAGCTCTCTGGGCGCTGCTGCTCTGGGGTCCGAGCGCGTCCTGCTTTGGGTTGGGGGCGCCCTCTCACCTCTGCTCCGGCAGCAGTGTGTCCACGCGGGGCTGTTTCTGTGTCCAGGTAAGGCTAAGGCTCTCCAAAACTTCGGGGTCGTCTTTGGGCATCCTCTCTCACTCTCCCGGGACAGGACGCCTCTCCTTGGCTGCCTTGTGGGGTACCCTGGCCGTCTGTGCTGCCTGTCAGTCCCTGCAGCGCGTCAGAGCCAGCGCTTCTGGCATTTCTCTGCTGAAAAAAAAAAGGGGTGTGTGTGTGTGTGTCCAGAGATCTGTTCTCTGGGTCTGCAAGTCCAGAGAGTATACATTTGTTCTTTTTTACACTCGTGTGAGGTATTGTCTCTCACAAGGGGTATTTCCAGTCCCAGATCGAGAATTGCCTCTCTCCACGCTACTGAAATCCAGTGAACGCTGAGGAAATGCTTATGTGGAAGATAACAAAAGATGTGTGTGTGTGTGTGTGTGTTGTGGTGTGGCTTTAGTTTTTAAACCAGCTGTCCTGCTGTCCTTTCCTTCACGTGGTGGTGTGGTGGGAAATTCGGTTTGCACAACTGCATGTACTTTGCCCTTTATTCTTAGAGAAAATGTTCTCAGAGGGGGAAAACCTCACTAAATTACCCCATAAACCATCTCTTGCACTTTCCCCCTAAAGTTTCAAGGGTTTTATGTAAGTTTAACGCACTGCTTTAGAGGGTGTGTGATCAGTAACTTTTGTGTTTTAGGACCACGTGTTTAGTTTTTCTCTTTCAAAATTACATCAGTTCTTGAAATATAGTTTGAAATTTCTTGCTAGTATGTGTTACCCAACATGTACACTGAAAACCTTTTGAACTGAGAGGTGCAAGATCTTTTCAAAGCAAAAAGAATGGGAACTCTTTGCATCCATATCTGGTTTTTAGTTTTCTACTGTTGGTTGGTAAATCTTATGTTCCTCCATCTCTTAGTGGGACTGTGACCCAAAGTAGTAAACAAAGGAAAGGAAAGTACCTTTGCATTTTTCTATTCCACCAGCCAACCCTAGCACTAACAAGAAATCATGTTTCAGGACATTAAAACCAAGGAAGAGCTCCAGAATTGGGGCATGTGGGGAGGGCTGTTACCAGGAAGTTGTCGCTTGGGTCTTGCGGTCTGAAATTGCAAGGACAAGACATCTGTAGTTAAATTTGAAGCCAAGGTCACAAAGAACTTGGACAAATGTGTTAATGTAAATTTGAGAGGCCTAACAGCTGTGTGAATTGAGCCAGCATCTTTGGTTTTCCGAGTCAGTTTCCTCATTCATGGACTAGATATAAGAATTATCCACTTTTAAGGTGTTGTGAGAATGGAATGATAAAGGAGGTGCTGACACTGACAGCTTGGGCAGTGGTACCTGTTACCACTAGGTCAGGTTATCGTTAAGAGTAGCTCCTAGTTATCTAAACATTGGACCTGCCAAGTTCCCAATCCATGAGTCAGTTGAAGATTTCCAGATGGAAAGAAGCCAAGGGTTGAAGGTGTGAGGAGCTATCACTTAATAGGGATAGCATTTTAGTTTTGCAAGGTGAAAAGAGTTCTGGACATTATTTGCACAACAATGTGAATGGACTTAGCACTATTGAATTACACAGGTTTTTTTTTTTCTTTTGAACTGGGGACCAAACTCTTGCACTTGCCAGGCAGGCATGGTGCCACTGAGCTAAATCTCCAGCCCTTGAATTAAATTAAGTACTTTAAAATGGTTAAGATCATGAATTTTATGCTTCATTTACCAAAATTACAAATTTTAAAAGCTCAAATTTGCAATCTTTCTGCTTCCACCTCTCAGAGTTCTGGTTGTTCCTCCTTTTATGATTAGCATTGCTCTGCAATTGTTATGGTTTCTAATTCATAGACTAGAAGTGACTTAGGCCATAAGTCCTAAATAGTGCACAGGGTCCCTGTGATCCTTTTGAGGCCAAAGGATATGTAGAATTTCCCATATAGTTGAGGATATTGACAGGAGAGCTATAAAGAGGCCATGATACAAAGGATCAAAGTAACTGTTGTGGTGAACATTGTAGAAGTGCTTCTCGAGATTTGCCCTAAAGAAAGGTGTAGCCAGGCTCAGGTGGCTGGCTATGCAAGCAAGATCCCAGATGAGGGATTCATCATTAGTGGGAACTCCTGAATCTGTTTTGAGGGAATGGCTCACTGGTCTGCACACCAGTTCAGAATATGTGGTCACACCAGGCTGGTGAGTCCTAGAAGTACATTCCTTCCAAGTAGTCTACTCTTCCTCTCCCTTTTTCAATATGGCATTTGAATGTAAAAGGAAACATTTTTTTAGTCTTATGTTTTAAGGAAATACAAGAGCCCTGAAAAGGAGTTTGGTTTTGAATTGACTGTTTCCCTAATATGGTTGATTTAAACCCAGTAATAACAAAGAACCTTTAATTGGTAAGCTTGCATTTTTTTCTGTACCATCCATGAAAATACAGGTTCCAGAATATGAAAAGAGTAGTTTTAAGACCATTTGTTTTACCCATCTGCATTTGAGAAAGTAAATTTTGGTGATACTCTACAATCCTTTCCAAGTAAAATAAATATATCACCCCAAAATGACTGGAATTGTAACATTCTGATTCATCCATGGCTTCTAAACAAGGATTCCATAATACACTGCACCATGAAAGTGTATTTTGTACCAACTGTTCCTGACCTTTGGAACCATTGAGGAGGACATTCCTGCCCTGAAAGCCAATTACTCAGCTTCCTGAGGTTTGTTTAGTCATCTGATAATAGATGCATTGAAGAGAAAAGAAGTTCATGGTTTTTTCTTTTCCTGTAAGAAATGTACAAATCACTTGACTAGTCCCATACTACAGAAGGGCTACAAGTTAGCTTTGGGCATTATAAAGAAAGAAGGTTTTTCTGAAATATCTCCCTGAAGGTAAAATTAATTACACAGGTACTGAGAATATTTGGGGGCCAAAGGTGGTTTATTTATTTTAGGTCTTCTTGAACTACTTTCAGCAAGATTTTATAATTTTCATTATACATACATTGAATGCTTTGTCAGATTTATCCCTAATTCTTTCATATTGAATCTATTATAAATTATATTTTTAAATTTTGAATTGCTTTTTGCTAGTTAATTTTTGTATATTGATCTTGTTTGCAATAGGCTTATTAAGCTCATTTAGTTTTGATAACCTTTTATTTTGTTTGAAAAACTTTAAATTTCTATTACATTTTCTACATAGATAATCATACTGTTTGAATAGAGATGACTTTACTTCTTTTCTAATTTAGATGGCTTTTATTTTTTATTTTTTTTCTAAGTTCTTTTATTGGTACATTTTAGGTATACAATACATTTACATTTATCATTGGGTGCTTGTACCTGTACATGGTATATCTTGGTTCTTATTTTTTCCCCATTGCCTGTGTGCCCTTCACCTGCTCCACTCTTCCCTATTTACACACATATCATTTCCATTTTTTTTTCTTTTCTCATAGTTTTTCCTTTCCCTCCTTTCCTTTCCCTCCCTTCACCCCTTCGTCTTTGGACCTTTTTTCCTATTTCAAATTATCAGTTCTTCGTTTTAATCATTTTAACCCTTGTTTACACTATCAGTTTCTCACATTAGTGAAACTATTTGGTATTTACACATGCGTGTCCTATTTATTTCACTTAAGAGTATGGCCTCAATATGCATCCATTTAGCTATAAATGACTCTAGTTTTTCATTCTTTATGGCTGAGTAGTACTCCATTTTATAAAAAAACCCCACATCTTTATCCAGTTTCCAATTGATGGGCACTTGGGCTGCTTCCAAGCTTTAGCTATTACAAACTGTGCTGCTATAAACATGGGTGCACATATATCACTGTGGTATGATTCTTTTAATTCTTTTGGGAAGATAACCAGCAGGGGAATAGCTGGGTCAAATGGGACCTCTAGTCCTAGTTCTTTGAGGTATCTCCATACTGATTTCCACAGTGGTCGCACCAGTCTGCACTCCCACCAACAATGGAGAAGGGTTCCTTTCTCCCCATACCCCCACCAGCATTTGTTATTGGTTGATTTCTTGATAGCAGCCTAGATTACTTTTATTTTTATTTTTTGCCTTATTCCAATGTATATTGCCTCTAGTACAATGTTTAATAGAAGAAATAAATCCAGGCATCCTAGTTTTCTCCCTTTACAGTGAAACCATTCAGTCTTGTAATTTTCCACATGAGTTTTTCTTCTTTTTTCTTTTTGGTAGTAACTTTTGATTAGATTGAGAAGTCTCCTTTTATTCCCAATTTTCTAAGTTTTATAAGAAATGAATGTTAGACTCAGTCAAATATTCTGCAAGTATTGTGATAATCATATGTTGTTTAGTTTCTAATATGGTAAATTACAGTACATTGATTTTTCTAAAGGTAAATCAATCTTGCATTCCTGAAATATATCCCAGTTGGCCTTTATACTTTAGCCTTTCTATATGTTATGATTTGATTTGCTAAAATTTTATTTAGAATTTTTGCATCTACGTTCATGAGTTAGATATACCAGCTACTGGTTGTGGTTCTCTTGCGATGTCTTTGGTTATCAAAGTAATACTGACTTTAAAGAATGAGTTCAGAAGTAGTGTCTCTTCTTTAACTTTCAGACGGAATTTGTATAATATTTGTACTTTTTTTTTCTTAAATACATGGTTGAATTTTACCAAGGAAGCCACTTGGCTTGTGACTTCTTTGTGTAATGGTTTTTAACTACAAGTTAGAGATAGGATGATTTAGATTATATATTTCTTCATGGGTGAGCTTTAGTAGTTTGAGTCTTTCAAGGAATTTTTCAATTTAATCAAAATCATCAAATTTAAAAGAATAAAGTTGTTCAAAACATTTCATTATTATTGTTTCAAAACCTGTAGAATCTGTAGTGATACCACTTTGTTCGTTCCTGGGACTCATAATCTCTGTCTTCTCTCTGGTCTGGTGCCTCCCTACTAGTTTTCTAGCCAATTGCATAAATCTCCAGGGCCTAAACTTTCACATCTGCAAATTAAGAGGGTGGGACTTTTGAAGGACTTTGATCAGTCTTCTTAGCAAGTTATCTACTTTATTGACTTTATATATGCAGATTTTTTATTTCACTGATATTCTCTATTGTCTTAGGCTTTTAAAATTTCATTGATTTCTGTCTTGATATTTGTTATTTCCTTCTTACTTTGGATTTCATTTCCTTCATTCTTTTTATAGTGTTAAGTTTTACACAGGTCATTAATTTAATATTGTTCTTCTAGTATAGTCATTTAATGTTATAAATGTCCCACTAATCATTGCATTAGCAGCTTGCCACAGATGATGTTGTTTTCTCATTTTTATTCAGTTCAGAATACTTTCTAATTTCCATTGTGATTTCTTCTTTGCTCCATGGATTATTTAGAACCATGTTATTTCATTTCCAAATATTTGGGACTTTCTCATTTTTTTATTGAGTGCTTGACATTTCAATGTTTATGTTTTTGAGTACTAGATTTTGTTATATTCTTTTAAGAATGCTAGTCTCTTTCAGGTCACCACACAGCTTAAATTACATGGTGATCATCTTGATCCTTGTTTTGTCCTCTTGAGCCTTTTTTTTTTTTAAAGCTCTTTGATAGCAATTCCATAATGGCCATCACTTTAGGGCTTCTTAACTCACTACCCACTCATTACCTCTCTGACCTCTGTTGAACAAACCACATGTTCTAGAGATTTCTACATTCTGACATTTGAGAAACAAAACAACTCCTAGCACTATGCGAGCTCTGGGAATTTTTCAGTTTACTCATTCCTGCTGCTTATTCTTTCTCCAATGTCTTTTCTCTGTCCTACCTCATCAAGTGCAGAGTCAAGCACCCACAGAATGCAGTAAGTGTTCAGCTGTGTTTTTCCTCACTATCCTTTCACAGTTTAGTCTATGGGGTCATCTTTCCTACTGTGATATGAAGACTCCAGCAACCCATAATTTCCTGCCCATTCTTAACTGACAAATGATCTGTTGCTAAGTCACAAATATAGTTGGGGAAAAATGAGAAAATCCAGGGACCAATGACTTAAGGGGAACCCCGTGAAATTTTCTGGAGGTCTTTCTGTGCATAGTTACTTCTTCTTGTATACTTTACTTTGGAAATTTTAGCTGTCTAAGCCTCTCTGAACTTTAATCTCTGTCTCCTTGACTCAGTGAAACCACTGGCCTCTGTGTCTGTTCCTCTTTCCTGTGCTGCAATTTAGAAATTGCTTCCAGGTAGACAGGGTAATGTAGAGTTCACCTTGCCTTCTCTTGAGGATCCCAGTCCTGTATTTCCTGTCCTCCAATGTCTGAAAACAGTTGTTTCATATATGTTGTCAGATTTTTTAGTTCTTTTCAGCAGAAAGCTAATTCTAGCTAGCCCTCCTGGTGGAAAACAGGAGTCTCATCCTCCATAGATTTAGGAAGGCCATTAATTATAATCTTCAGTCATCTTCATGATATATTAGCTAGCTTTTACTATGTATTAAATTATATACTTGAAAGCCAGCAGTGAACTAGAAAAGACCTCAGGCTTGGGAGCTGGAGCCCTGATTGTAGTACCACCCCATTTACTAATTGTCGAAGTTCTATAAACTCCCTGGGAATTGAGGCTCACATCTGTAAATTGAGATGGTGAGATGCTCCAAGATCTCTTTCACTTTTTAAATTTAATGAGAGAATATATAATCCTACTATGGCATCTGTAGGAATACTTCTTGCATTTCTGATGCTAATATTCTCTTGATAAAAGTAGGTCTACAGAGAATGAGAAATAGAACCAGAGAAGGAAATATGAAATAGTTGTAGAAAGTTAGGATAACTTGAGGGCAAATAAAGATGAAAACAGCATGGTCAAAATCAATTAATTTGTGCAGTGTGGACAGAATGAGCAGAGAATTGAAAAATACTTGTATTTTCAACTTGTAGTTGCTTTTTATGAGGAAATCTGGCCCAATCTTGGGGCATGAGACATAAAATAGAAAAATGAGCAATATTAGCAAATAATTTGGAAGTCTCAAAGCCAGGTCAGTGAACTCTAGTGTGAGGCACATGATGTTGTTGGTGTCATAGAGGAAAGAGATCATTTTCTTATACATTTGAACCCACACATTTGGATTGAACACACCTATTTCATGTGACTAAGTAGTTTTCTCTGGAAAGCAAGTTTGCTAACAAAAGGTTTAGATCCTGTATCTTTTGATAACTAACATTGAAAAAGCATATGTGGAGTAAAAATACAAGTTTTTATCCCACTATCTTTTTACAGTTTAGTCTATGTTGGGCTCATCCTCCCTCTTCCTACATAAAGCAGCCTATAATTTCCTGCTCATTCTTAGGTGCCATAGCATCTTTAGTCACCAAGTCACAAAAACAGTCAGAAGCGAAAATGAGAAAATCTGGTACTATGTAATACTCAAACTTTAATTTGTTTTTAACCCCTAATCCTACCCTGGATCACCACTCTAGGGCTGGTTTTAGGATGGAAGGCTGCAGTAAGATAAAGAGTAGTTGTTCATTTGTTTCTCCATTTTGTGTTTCTGTTCCTTCTTGCCCATCTTGATAGCTGCTATTTCAATTCCACAAGGGTCCACTGGGGTAGAGATCAAAAGGAAGAGGTGAAACATAGGGCACTTTTTACTTGATCTAGGGCTCTTGTCATTAGGTATCACTGTGGCCTAGCAGATGCTTTTCCCCTTGAGATACTATTTTCTTAGACTTTTTGTAGTTTTCCTGTGGTTTCTCTTTCTCCTGCAATTCCCGTGGCTCAGCAATATGTTTAAATTTTTTTCTGTCCTGAGGGTCACTATGACTCCTTCCTCAGCTTCTGGACATCGAAAGTGCATCTCCAAGTTCCTCAGCCTCTTCCAGGTGGCTCTCTTGGAAAAGGCTTGAGAAGTCCCCATAGCGGTTCACTTTTTGTCTCATGGCCCACTCTTCTTGCAAGGAACACTTGTGCACCCTTTGGCTGGGACTATCACATATCCCAAGGCACCAGTATGTTCTGGCTCTACCTTCAAGGCAGTCAGTCATTGTCTTGAGTTTTAGATACCCATCTTCCAGGAGTTAGACCCTGACCACAGTGTCAGTTTCACTTTTCTTAAGAGTGAGTTGGACACATATGTGTGTCTTTCAGCCTCCCTTTTATTTTTTCAGTTCTTGGAATTGAATGCAGGGTCCGACACCATAAGGCAAATGCTCTACAGCTAAGCTACATCCCTAACCCTTTTTTTCAAATTTTAATTTTTAATTTTGATACAGGTTTGCTAAGTTGCCCAGGTTGGCCTGGGATTTGGATTCCTCCTGCCTCAGCCTCCTGAGTACCTGGGATTACAGGTGTGCTTCACCACACCTGGCTCTCAAGAAACACAACTATTGTTCTCTGAGGGTTCCTTCCCCTTTGTCCAGGGTTAGAGAATTGCACTTCCTGCGGACTCCCTGACAGCATGGAAGGCTTTGAAAATTATCACCCACTGCCTGCAAAAAGATCTCTTCTGTCTCCATTCCTTGACCTTTCTTCTATATCCTTCCACGTACAGTAGAAAAGTCCAAGAATTACATGCAGGTTCTCAAGGGCATTTGCTTTGAAGATCTCTATGACAGTTTGGCACCTTTCTTTGGAATTTTTCATCGATTATATTTTGTTGCATGGTGGAAACTTCAGTTTTCAGATCTTTTATACAAGTAATAAACAAACATGATTCATGGCCCAATCCTTGAACCACAGGCCATTAGTATAACATTTGGCTCTATTAAAGATTTTGATTTCTGTGTGCATTGTATAAAAAAACTTTTAAGATGAGTGGGGAGGGTAGGAATCTCTTGAAGAGTTTTTATTTAATGTTTGACCAGCTCTGTATTAGCATTTGTTAATCAGAGTTGTAAGCATATGGCGTTCATAAAATAATTCGAAATAAAATGCCTTACAGAGTGAATATAATGGATATTTTTCTATAATAGTAGTAGTATGATTTCCCCAAGGGCATCATGTGCCTCTTGACCACTGAGATCTCTTCCAGCAGCAGAGAGCAGTGAGTCTATGACTCCCTGGCAAGTCAAGAGGCAAATTCTCTCAAATTTAATTCCTTCAGGAGCTGACCAATCTAAACATAGTCTTAATGGGCACCATAATAACATGTTTTGGTGAAATTAGAAGGGAGGAGACAGTGATGGATGGCTCTATTGCTGAGGTTTGGATATCCTTACAGGATTGCTTGACTCCATAGCAGAGAGAGGAGGGAAGGAAATGCCATTCTGAGGTCCCCAGATGTGGTATAACCAAATGATATGTACTGCTGACTGTCCTTGACCTCTGGCGTTAGGATTGAGAGCCAAAAAGGCTGTGTGTTTTAGGAATCTTTCCCTAACTTCTTGTGTATTTGTATAAAACTAGGGATAGAAATAGTTGAATAAAGTCTGAGAGTTTTTTTCATTTCACTTCTCTGGAGGCCTGAATCATGGAACTGGAAGGCACTTGCTTGATGTTTGATTGTTAAAGTGGTGACTCACTAAGCTGGTGTCTCTTAGCCGTTTTAAATCCGTACCATAAAATTTCCCACTTTCCTGAAGAGTCTGATTTTCTCCCTGCTCCCCACCTTGCAGTCTCCTTGACACTCAAAAGCTTTGTGATCTCATGGTAGTGGAGAAGACACTGTCAAGCTTTTTTTCTTTCTATAGTTTTTGTTACAAAAACAGTAGGCATTTGTAGGCTTTCAAAATATATAAACATGTATTATATAATTGAATGTGCTTTTGCACTTTATATTTTTGCATGTTAATATGCCACAATTTACACAAAATGATCTAAATTTCAGAGGGCTATAGACTTTTTGAAAGCTGTGTGTGAATCCCAAGCTGTTACTTCCAATTCCAGATGGCTTAGTCATGGCCACTTTACAAGATCTTTTTCCACCCCATCTTAGAATCACAGTTTTAGAGATCTTTCAGATCATCTAATCTTGTCTGTGGATTTCATAGCAATTGACATCTAGAGAGTTTAAGCAACTTTTCCCAAAGTTATACAACTTTGTTTTCACTGCAAATCCTAAGCAAGAACTCAGATGGTTGAATTACCTATTATATCATCAGTTATGTGAATCTTCTGGACTTTATCCCACCCCCCCCTTAAGTACAGCAACCAAAATTATAGAACAAACAAATGCCAGTATAACAGATTCTGTCCAAGTACTTCATATTCTCTTGTATATACTAATATTATGTTGCCTATATTTTGTGTAGTTTCAAGGTTGAGTAAATACTTATTTGACTGCTGTGAACTCAATTTTTGTTAAGTATTGTAAATGATACAAATGAATAAACAAAATAACATAACCCCTTGCTTCTAGCAGTTTCATATTGAACAAGCATGATTTATACTCAGCTTGTAATTAGCTGTAATCTCTGTGACCTTTTCAGTGCCTTTGTAGTGTTTTCAACCTTCGCCCCCCTCTGTAATTTATGACTCTAATTTCTTCATTTCATCTATATTAATGGTTTATGAGATTGGAAGGATTTAAAGGATTAAACTGATTTATTGATAAATTTAGTTGCTAATAATATGAGTTCAAACAGCAGTACGATGTATATAGTGTCACTTTTTTCTAGGTGGAGAAACTGAGGCTCAGCCAGATTATGTGGCTCCTCCAGGAGTGTGCAGTTGGTAGCAGAAGGATCAGGGTCACCTGGCCAAATTGGTCAGCAAGAGAGCTCACAGGCTTCCTTCTGATTCAAGCAAACAAGAGTATAATTAAAATTTTAAAAGTAAATAGGACAAAACAAGGTATTTATAAATTACAGGTTTGTCACTCTGAGATTATAGACACCTCAAACTGTTTGAGAGTTTTCAGAATGTGCTGACTGCCCTGTGTGTCTTTGCTAAAGTGGTGTGAATTACTCTGAGTAGAGAGGCCTTATTGTAATGGAGGAGGGATTCACAGAGGTAATGGATAGACAGGACATACCCACTTGAATTTATCTTTCATTTATCTAAGAATTGAGCCTGCAGCAAGGATAACTGTATCTGAGACAGAAAGCCTCAGATCCTCAGTAGTAAAGGAATTTCACACTCACAATTATCATCCAAAATCCTGGGAGGGGCCAGAGATTTACCTCAGTGATGCTGCCCCTGCCTCGAAAGTGCAGGTCCTGCCTTTGTTCCCTAGTACAGCAAAGAAAAAAAAAGAAAAAAACCCCTGGGAAGTGGGATATTGAGACTGCAGTTTCCTAGGACCCATATTCTGTTTGACTCAGGCAATGTCTGCAGAGGCTAACCTGACATCATCTTGTTTTCTTAGGGACTTTTGTCCCTCAGTTTCTTCCTATAAATTACTGTTGCACTGTGGGATGCCACTCTTTGTATTTTTCCATGGAAGTAGGAGAAGAATCAATAGAGATTTGATGAATCTACCCATATATAATTGAAAGTTGTTTTGTTCAGTTAGCGTGTACCTATATTCTTTACCCTCAAGAGTGTCCAAAATAAACCTTTTAGTAAGTTTTCAATCAGGAGAAAGAAAGAACACTTGAGGACAAGAAAGAAAAATGTAAGCATTCTTCAAACTGACTTGTATTTTGATGAAGGTGAAAGCAATAGACCATTCCTAAATAATCTATTCTTTAAAAGGCCTGTTTTTCAAAAGATTGGCATTGTGTTTGCTATATTTGTTCTTATTTTATTTATGAAAACTCTTAAAGCTTTATGGTGTAATGAAGCAAATATTTTGTGGTTGAAAATTAAAGAGCTATTTTTTATTTTAGGTCTTACAAGAATTCTTAGGTGCAATGTAAACTGGAGTGTGTGTGTTATGGGGAAGACAGTGAAGAAGATGCGGAAAAACATCTAGTCCTTTCCCACCCACACACCAGACTTAATTATAAGCCACAATCTTTCAAATTGTTTTTGGTTCCATTGGTTTGAGACAAAATAAAGAGGTTTGTTTGTTTTTTCCAAAATGTATTTCAGAGCCCTGATAGCATCTCAAATGGAACCAACATTTTCCAGGAGTGTTTTCCCTTGTTTTGATGAGCCAGCTCTTAAGGCAACTTTTAATATTACAATTATCCACCATCCAAGTTATGTGGCCCTTTCCAACATGCCACAGCTAGGTAAGCAATGTTTTCTATCATTACATAAATATAAACTTTGTAATAGCTTTTATGTCGATAGCTTTGCTAGGCAGCAAGTTAGTAGTTGCAGTTTTTTTTTTTTAATAATTGGGGAGAGCAGTCATATGGGATAGGTATGTGGGTCCCCGCATCTTGAAAATAGTAAATCCTGATTCTCTCTGTCTTTGAATCCGACGATGTGATTCTGGAGATGTGATACTGTTTGTGTAGATTGGCTGCCTGCCTGCCCATTAGTTGGGCTTCAGCTATTGATCATTAGTGATAACAGGCTGGTGGACTTGGTCTGAATCTGATGCACAGATGTGTTTTATTTGTCTCACATGGCTTCTCTCTTTTGATTGAATTAGTCTCCGACTTTTAAAGAGCCCGAGATTTTACAAAACAGTCTAGATTTTTATTTCTTTAAAAATGAAAGATCTACCCCCCGACCCTGGAACTCTTACATGATATCCACCAGTACCAGCTGAGAAGATGCTGGTTCCTGCAGACTGGGCCATGTGCCCCTGGCTCCCAGTTATATACATGCCCAGGTCACAGAAAATGCCCAATCCTTATAAACATTTGAGTTTGTAATTTCTGCCTTAATCTCCCGATTGCTTCTGCTAAAGACCAGGCTGAAATTGGAAAAGAGCAGGTTTGCACATTATTGACCTACCACAGACCTACGCAGTTCCAGATTAAGTTGTCTGAGAAGCAGACTGGACTAGGAAACAGAAGTAGGTGGAAGAGAGAGAATGCAGATTGGGGCCAAATTTGCAGTGCTCTGGGATTCAAGCCCCACTCAAGCCTAGGTTACTCAGGATGCTAATTAAAGCCTAAGATGCTTCCTTAGATACTCCTAGTATATTATTTATTTTAAAAACAATTACAATCATATCAACTGTACACACTTATGGGGTACAGGATAATGATTTGATACATGTATACAACAGGTGTTATCAAATCAGGTGGTTAGCATTCCCATCTCCTTAAACATCTTAAAAAATATTTTTGATTAACAAATAATTGTACGTATTTTTGAGATACAGTATGATATTTCAACACATGTATGCATGTGTATCAATCAAACCAGGGCAATCAGTGTTTGTATCTCCATATTGTTACTTTGTGTTTGGATCCTGCTGGGTGACCATTTTTGACAATAACCTACTGCTGTTTTGAGGGTGTAGGGTAGGTAGAGAAATTCAAAGTACAAGACCATGGAGAGGAGAGTAGTTGAGAAGGAGTGGCTGGGTGACATTTGGCTTGACAGTCTTTCAGAGGTAGATATTATTATCTAATTTTACACTGATTTGGACTAAAAATAACTTCTCTAGGTCAGTCAGAAAGAGATGTAAATGGAAGCAAATGGACAGTTACTACCTTCTACACCACACCCTCCATGCCAACTTACTTAGTTGCACTTGCCATATGTGACTATGACCAAGTCAACAGAACGGAAAGGGGCAAGGAGGTGAGTAAGGAAGATTGTTCAGGTAAAGGACACTGCACTGGCTATGGGTTGCCTGTCTGTCCTGCCTACATTTGGGAATTATGCCTACACATCTTATTGTCACCTCCTGGTTCTTCCTCCCAAGCACTGTTACAGTCCTCAGTGAAGCTTTGCAGAGTGGGACATGACATTTTCTGCTACCGCTCTACGGAGGGGTTTCCATGCAAAGACTACACTCTAAGCCCACTCTTCATGTAGATTTTGAGCTCCCCTTTCCTGTTTCTGCCTTTGCAGAGGACAAGAGAGAACAGAGAGGGCTGTTACACTGGCACCTGAGGCTTGGGTTCAGTATGTGTTGTTTGCTTAGCTTAAAGTGTTCGTGTAGCCTGGAAGCTAAAGTGTTTAGCATCAAGTGTGGCCCAGACATCATCCAATCTAAACAGATATCAGCCAGGAGCAACTGTTGTGGCTGAAATGCAGGCTATATATCACCCTAATCTAGGAGCTGGGCTGCTGTGTTCCTCAGCTCTGGGAATGCAGCACTTCCCTAGAGCTGTGCAAAGTGTGGGAGGTTCTCTGTCCCGAAATCCTAGTTTCCCTCTAATTATATCCTCATTGCATTGTAAGATTTCAGGAAAGTATCATCTTTTCTATGCTGGCTAACTCCCTATCAGAGTGTGGAGCTATGCAACATGATTGCCTGAGGCCGTTTCTTCAGTCAGATTATAGACCTTTAGGGAGCAGAAAAAAATCAGGTGCTACAGCTGGCTGAGCCACTCTCAGAACTAAGATCTTGGAGGCTCATACCACTGAGAGGTGGAGAAAGGAAGCTATGGTGAGCCATGCTGAATCACTCCAAGCTACTCCTTCTACATCCTCCTAACCTAACAATCAAATAATACTGTGTTGTATGCAAACAACAGCTTATCTTTCTGAGCTATTGACTGGGAGATCCTTAACTTTCAGATAAAATTGGCCAAGTGAAAAGTTCATGACATACATTGATGAATCTGCTCTGCATGATTTGGAAATGCCTACTTTGGGCCTGGAAGAAGGAATGGGCCCCTTGTTTCCCGTAGCTAGTGAGAGACACATCATGGTCCCTCAGTATCCGTATTTCAAGTGACTTTTAGTAAGTGCTGCTGTCCCACCATCAATTGCTGTATAGGGATAAAGTCTCTTTCTTCTTGAAAAATTATCTTGTAAAGAATGCAAGCTGCCACAGAAACAGAGGAAATGGATCATGCCCAAGAAAGTAATATTCTTAGCCAGAAAACTTAAAGTTTGGGCTCAGTTTATCAGTAGAACATTGCATTTGGCTATGACTCAGCTCCACAAAGTGAGTAGGTCCATCATATACTATAGGGAAACCAAAATGTGTGCTTGGAATAGTGGTCAGCCTATCCAAAAATTGCTAGTTAAGTATGAGATAATGATTTAATAAAGTTGAGAATATGGTGCAAGAATAAACATGGAAACACATAAATAAAGATGACAATAACACACTTTGCTTAAAATTTTGACACACAGGGGATTTGCAAAGATGCTCTTCTCTTAGATGTCAAGATCTGCTGTGTCTGGTGAGGGCTGCCAGAGCCCACGCATGGGCCAGGGGTGTTTTTGAAGGACTTTTGACTTATAGAATGGTCATTTATGGGAAGAGCTTTGTAAATGAAAAATTAATGTGCAAATATTAATTGGTAATTCTATTATTTTTCCAAAAGGCTACAGTTAAATTACACTGGGGAGAGATGACTGCTGTTTTACCCAGTAGAGTGGTCTTTGGTTAGCAGGCTTCTTGTTACCTCAAAAGTGAGAGCTTGGGAAGGGGGAGTGTAGGTTTACTGCAAGGGCAGGGCAGAGTCTTGGGACCAACTTTCCCAACACAAAGAGGCCTCTGCAGCACAAGGGAGACAGAAGGCAGTGAAGGGATTCAAGCTAGAGCCTCAAAAACACAGGTGGTTGCAGTTTGTGAAAGAAGAGCATTCCTAAACCCTCACGCAACTGAAAGTTCACATAATTCAAGACCAATTTTCCAGCAGAAGTAAAAGCATAGTTCAGTGAATGTGCTCTTGGAATACATAAGGCTGCAATTGTTATGCTGCTTTTTATTTTCCGTAGCATTTCCTCCAGTGTTTTGCACAGAGCTCTTTCATAAATTGATTGCGCTCACATCTGGACAAATATTTTAATCTCACCTCAACTCTTATTCCAAGATTTTTTAGTTTCATTTTAAAATTTGAAAATAAGGTAGGAATATTAATACTTTAATTATTGAACCATTTAAAATGTGCATAATTCAAATTTGCTTAATATATACCATACTGTATAAACATCACTAACAGCACAATTCTGTTTTGAATCAGAAATATGTCCTGAAAAGAGAAGGAATTGTCCAAAGTACCCTTTTACATAAAATCCACATTTTTTGAGTAGTAGTGTGGACCATTCCAAGGATTGTTTTATAATTATAGAATTATAGATGTTATTTTCAAAGGTTGACATAACACACTTTCTAGGGTAGTCACTGTTCTTTATTTAGTTCACTGCCTCCTGGATTTTCTCATCACATGTATGCACTTAAACATTCTAAACATGTAGCTTCTTCTGGAAAAGTAAGACTGGCTTTTGAGCAAGAGAGAGATGGAGCAAGCAGGCTACCACTTTCCAAAGTTGCTTTCACATTCCTAATTACTCCTTCATTGTTTTGATTTAGATACGCATCTGGGCCCGGAAAGATGCCATTGCAAATGGAAATGCAGATTTTGCTTTAAACATCACAGGACCCATCTTCTCATTTCTAGAGGATTTGTTTAATATCAGTTATCCTCTTCCAAAAACAGGTGAGGCATCTTTTCTTCCAGCGCAGTTGTTTTCTTATTATGGGACCCATGAGTCACAGTCACAGATAAGCCTTTAAAGGGTACTTTGGAGTTAGCCTCTTGGCCTCTCCTCATTATGCTTTTCACCTTCCAAAACACATAGAGGCCCAGCTGCCCTTTCTTCTCTGTATGCTGTATACTCACTCAGCAGATGTTCAAGAACATTTGGGTTCTGGGCACCCAATAGCACCCTTGCCTCCTCCAGACCCAGATCTTTCTCCTGGATTCTGGCCTTTTCTCATAATTCAAGTGTGTAGCACTGTGTTCTGGGTCCTTTTAGTTAGTGGGCTTATATGACTTATCCTAGTTTCCTTTAATAAATTTTTTTCAAAAATATTCTTTAGCTGTGAGTCATTTGGTTAGGACTTGGTGGTCCCATCTATGAATTTTCAATGTATAAAATTGGAATCATGTGTGAATATAATACGATCCTTGAGAAAATGTGTAAATATTTTATCTCTCATAGATCTGTATGGTATATGTGTAAAATTATATGAGCCATTCAGCTCAGAAAGTTGTTCAGTGATTTTCTTTCCTCCTAAATGTTGAGCATCATGTAAATGTATTTTGTTCTTTTGATATGTTAGTGGAAGCCCTGGAAACAGTATGCTCTGCCTATGCTAGCAGATGGTAGAAGAAGATGGGGAATAAGTATTTGGAGTATGAGGCTGTTGCATACCAGGAATCCAGAAGCTCTGTAATCCAGCATTCTGTCTAAAGAGGAATGAGGTCTGGAACCAGCCACAGCCCAGTCAGAGATTCTGGAGGTGACGCTGGTCATTTAGGGGGTTGGAGGCAGCATAAGTCCAGGCTTTCAGATCAAACTCCTAGAATTCTGTGCTGGATGCTCATAAGGTGGTCCTTGTGTAGGCAAGAAAAATTCCATTTGTGTCATTAGATAAGGAGAAGTCCAGAGTCATCCTTGTTCTTTTCAGGCACTCCCTCCATGCAGAGTCCTTCCTCCACTTTGTTATCGCCTTCCCCACTCACTTCTTTCCCAACCCCTGGTTGTTCCCAGTTTACATCACCAACATCTCCATCACAGGAGTCCTCCTAGGGTTTCAACTTCCTTCCCTTTTGCCCCTTCTATCTGTCCTCCCATACAAAGCCAGAGGAAGGGTTTTAGAGAAAAATCTAATCGGGTTACTGTCCTCTTAAAAACCTCTCTGCAGCCTTTCATTGCCTTGAGGATGAAGTCCTAGCTCTGTACCATGCCTTTAGAACAATGCATCTACCTCATCAGGGATTCTGACAGGCTTTAATAAGTATCTCTGTGCTCCCTCTTATGCTTTCATCTTCTGCTCTCCAGGTCTTGAACCTGCAATTTGCATGTCCTGGAATATCTTCTATCCAACTGGTTAACTCAATCCTTAAGTTTGTCGACTGAGTGCTCTCTCCTGGAGGACGCCTTTCTGGACTCCTAATGGTCTGTCCTGTTGGGTCAGGGGAAACTTAGGCTTAGCACCCAGATTGTCTTTTTCTTTGTACCTCCAGTGCCCATGGTAGTGCTTCTCTCAGACTGTAACCAGTAAACATTTTGGGGTGGTAGAAATAAATACATACAATTAGTTTATCCTGACTAGATTATCAACTCCTAGGTATCAGGATTATATGCAACACTTTAAAACATATCCTTCATAGCATCTTAACTAATGTTACCTTATGAACACTCATAGGTAGCCACTCAATTAAAATTTTACTTTGGTTATAAGTGATTATATAGTTTCTCTACTGATGGATCTTTAGGATAAAGGTAAACAAATATATTTTAACTACTTTAACTTATGGTTGAGTCACCAATAAAATGAACGCTTTCCCCACCAGCATTTCCCACATAGGCCTTTCTTTTTGGTCTTGGTGAGTCAGGTGAAAGCCATTGGTTAATTTATTCCTTGTGTTCTTTTAGTTTATCTTGTAGCTTGCTCAAGGAATTCTGAGCCTTAGAACCTAAGGTAATGTAGACCATATTTATGTGTCTATTATAAAGAACAGTATTTTTTCTGACATTGCTATCATTTAACTCACTCTGTTTAAAGTCAAAAGTGAATTGAAATATCACAGTATTTTAGAAACTGGTAGAGTTAAGTGTTTGGGTTACAGATTTTGAAAGAAAAAGTGTTTAATGCTTTTAAGACTAAACAAGGGCATTAGAGATTTGCAAAATTGTAAATGGCAGATTCCCTTTCATGTTTTGATTATACTCTTAACTTGTAGTAATAATGGACTATGTTGTACACTCCTGAGTGATATATATTTTTGGAGAAATAAAACCCAAGTATAAGGTAAATCATAAAGCAGAGAAAAAATGATGATAACTATGATAATTTATTGGGGAAATACTGGGTACCAAATACACTCCTAGATGCTGTATGAATGTAAAAGCAGAAAGTGGCTGGGACTTTGTGGAAGTAACTAAGTGAAGGGAACAGCTACTCCTCGAGTAACAAATTATATTAGCAAGAGATAAAGTGCTAGCTAAGTAAAAGTCTTAAAGGAAAGAGGATGAGAAAGTGGTAGTTTGAGTGTCCCAAATGCATAAAGAACATCTAAAAATAAATGAGAAAATACCATCGAGTAGAAAAAGTAACACGTAAAAGATATATGAATAGAAAAGAGAATATATGTAGCTAATAAATCAATGAAGAGACACTTCATGAATAACTTGAGAAATGCATATCCAAAGCCACAGTGAAGCATCATGCTTCCTAAGTGGTCAGAACATAAACATTTGAACATAGTGTGCTGGTGCATGCCTTCAATATTAGTACTCAGGGAGTTATAGGCAGCAGGATTGTGAGATTGAGGCCAGCCTGAGCTACATAGCAAGTTCAAGGCCAGTCTGCATTGCGTACAAGACCCTGGCTCAAACTACAGTGAAAAAGGCAAACATTCTAGCAAATGGCAAGTGTTAGGGAGGATTCAATGTTATTTTTTTTATTCTTTTATTGGTACGTTGTAGGTATACAACACAATTACATTTCTCATTGGGAATTGTACCTTTACATGATGCATCTTGGTTCTTATTTTTTCCCCATTCCTA
>NW_004624733.1:5796963-5869202 GCF_000247695.1 Heterocephalus glaber | reverse complement strand
ACTACATAGCGAGACCCTGTCTCTATAAAATAAAATAAAAAATAAAATCCTTATAAGAAAATGTTTCCAAATATCTGTATTATTTGGATTAGTATAAATTCCAACTGTAGAATGATTTAGTATAATTGTATCAGTATTCTGAGAACCCTAAAACACTTCGCTAGATTTCTGCAGAAATGCTGTTTTATTGGCACCCTCGCCGATGGTCTAGGTGCCAATTTTCCTACATCTACACCAGTATTCATTATTAATTTCAAGCATTTGGAAGAGTGCTATATGATTTTAAGCTTTGTTTCTTTTTTTTAAAGCTTTTTTTCTTGATGAGTATTTTAAATAACATTTTGACTGTTTGAATTATTTCTTTGGTGAATTGTTTTTGTTTGCTTATATTTGAGGTAAGAGTCTCACTATGTTGAGCAGTTTGTTTGAGATCAGTCTAGGCAGGGATCCTCCCCTCTCCCATCTCAGCTTCCCGACTATGCTTTTTCTTTTAGGTTTGTCAGTATTCTTTAAATATTTTTTTCAAAAACCTAGTTGTTGTGGTATGTATTACAAATATTTTTCCCAGTTTGTGGTTTGCCTTTCAAATTTGTTCATAGTGGGGGTTTTGGGTGAACTATTTACTTTTAAATAGACTTCATGCTTCAGAGCAGCTTTAAGCTTACAGGGAAATTATGCAGAAAGTACAGAGAGTTCCCATATATCTTCTCTCCACTACGCCTTCTCACCACCCCATACCCTATTGTTAACAGCTTCCACTAGTGTGGTACATTGGTCACGAGTGGTGAACCATTGCCAACACATTATTACTAGCTGCAATCCTTAATTTAAGTCAGGGTTCACTCTTCATGTTGTATATGTCTATGTGGTTTGTTTGTTTGTTTGTTTTTTGTACAAGGGATTGGATCGGGACCTTGCGCTTTCAAGGCAGGCATCGGAACCACTGAGCTAAATCCCCAGCTCTACATCTATATGTTTTTATAAGTATATAATGAATGATGTGTCTCCACCATTACAATATCATACTGAATAGTCTTACTGCCATAAATGTCTCCTGTGCTCACATAGTGATCTTTTTCCCTTTCCCTGCACCTTGAACAACTACTGACCTTTTTACTTTATATTTCTACCTTTTCCACAATGTCATGTAGCTGGAATCACACCTATATGACATGTAGTATGTATGTATCAGTATGTGGCTTTTTCAGACTGGCTTCTTGCTACTCAGCAATATGCATTTCAGGTTCCTCCCCATCTCCTCATAGATTGAGAGTTAATTCTTTTTGTTGTTGAATAATATTCTATTGTAAGAATGCACAACAATTTATCCATTCATCCACTGAAGGGCATCTTGATTGTTTACAATTTTTAGCAATTATGAGTAAAACTGCTATAAACATTTGTGTGCAGATTTTTGTGTGTACATGTAAGGTTTCAGTTCATTTGGGTAAATACCTAGAAGTACAATTGTTAATCTTATGGTAGGCCTACATTTAGCTTTGTAAGAAACTACCAAACGACCTGCAAAAGTGACTATGATATTTTGCATTCCACAGCAGTGAATAAGCATTTGTCTTGTTCTGCATCCTTGGTATTGCTAATAGTTTGGATTTTAGCCATTGTAGTAGCCATTTCATTTCCTAACTCTGCTCAAAATTCACATTCTCTATAGTGGTATCTCATTGCTTTAAAGTTTACCATTATTAAACAACAAATGGTGTTGAGCATCTTTTCATGTTAATTTGATATTTGTGTATTTTCTTTAGTAAGGCGTCTTTCCTAGTTTTGACCATTGTTTTCAGATTGAGTTTTAAGAGTTCTTTATATATTTTTATAAGTCCTTTATCAAAAGTATTTGATTTTTATATAGCAAAACTGTTTACTTTTTGTCTTCTATTTTTGGTGTTAGTTTTTGAAAAGCCTCAGCTTATTAATATTCTGTTGTATTTGATTTTTATATAGTGAAACTTTATTTTTTGTCTTCTATCTTTGGTGTTAGTTTTTGAAAACCTTCAACTTATTAATAACCTGTTGCATTTTCTAGTAATTTTATGGTTTCTTTTTTTTTTGTTTCCAAAATTCTTTAATAGATAAGCTTAATGCCCACCAATTTTAAAACACACTAAAACACAGTAGCTTACATTGACCCAAGGTAAAAAGGCTTTCAAACACAAATAGTGCTTACTAATTTGACAAAATACAAAGACCAGATAAGTTTTTATCTCTCTGGCATGATTTTTCTTGTAATTTCTATATTTGAGAGTAGTAATTTGGAAGTTAAGTAGTGTCTGATAGCTGTATGATACACAGCAGGGGACCACTAATGGTGGGTGTTTCTATTTAAAAGGAACCAGATAAAGAAACAGGATATCTTAAACAATTCTGTAGGAGGAGAGACAGGTTAAAAAAATCTTAAGAAGGAGAAAGAGGGAAAGGAAGCTTCCTGGGCATGTCACCGTTTGCAAGGCCACAGCAAACACCCCAACAAATGGCATATCTTTTTTTCTCAGTTGGCACTATGTAATTGTTTGGAACATACACGTGTTGAGGCTTGGACTGGGGTTCTGCTCGGGAAAGAAACCTTTCTTGGATACCCCACTGTACCTCCTTCCTGTGATCTTCACCAGGCAGCCGCATCAAGTCCCAGTCCTTTTTGTATTCAAAATATCGAGCTACCCCGTCTATCTTGCCTCAATTTCGGCTTAACTGGTCCAGCCTTGGGAGAATAAAGGACTTGGGTCTGCTGGCAACAATCAGGTCTTGTTCATAAGCGGGAGGGCCCATTCCCTCTCTTTGTAGATAGCCAATGACCTGATCTTGTGAAATTCCTTGGTATTCATGTGGCTGATTAAATTTTTGTGAAATATCCACTGGGGACTCCCTATCTTCCTGGAACTGCAGATTCATCAGCCTTTGTTTTAAGTCCCAGAGATCTGCATCACTTTCTGTGTCACATTCTGATTCACTGATAATTGACTCATCTGTCACTAATACTTTCCCATCTGGCTTTCTACAAAGCACCTTTCTCTTCATCACTGGCTTTCGGAGCCTTTGAGAGACCTCTGAGACTGTTTTCGAAGTGACAGGACTTTCTACATGTGGGTACTGCAGTTGCACAGGCAGAGCAGGTTGCTTCCCTGGGGCTACTGAAGCTTTACTGTAGGGATCATACTGGATAGATTGGGCTTCTCTGCTTAGGTCTCCATCACCCTGCCCTGCACAGATACGAGCAAAAGCTGTGGCAGCTGACAACATTCTTTCTTCTGGATCCATATTGGTCCATTTTTTATCTATCAGGTCCTGTGAGTTGCTCCATTGCTTCTCCAACACTATAAGACTGTCTTTTTTCTGCCATCAAAACTGCTTAATATAAGAAAGTCTTTGTCTTCAGGTTCTACTTCCAATGTGAAACATAAACATTGGTTTTATTTCTTCAGTTAGGCTAGCCTCTATTGTACCACCTACAGCAACTGTGGGTTAATCATGCTGTCAAAATTCACATGTTGTATAATATGCTGCAAGGACTGGACTCTGTTGTATTGCCCTTATTTCAATGTACCTTGATTGGTATTAATATTCACATTAAAAACCTCATCGCCTCGCCGCAGACCGCTGACCGCCCGGCGTCCCTCAGCCCCTGCTGCCGAACCCTGCGAGTTTGGGTTAGCGCAACCAACTCGCGCAGGTGCACATCCAGCCCTGGAGCTCTCCCTATGATTTCATTTTGAGATAATTCATAGGTGTAATCTCAATATTTTTGTAACTGATGATTTCATTTTTCCTTCATTTCAATCCACTCAGATCTAATTGCCTTGCCTGTTTTTGACAACCATGCAATGGAAAATTGGGGACTAATGATGTTTGATGAATCATTGTTACTGCTGCTGCCAAGTGATCAACTGACAGTAAAAAAGGCTCTGATCTCCCATATTGTCTCCCATGAGATTGGACATCAGGCATGTGGTAAAATATTCTTTCTTATTTCACATTCGCCAGATGCTCTGCCTAAAATAGGAAAAAAATAGAAATCCCTGCCGTAAATAAAATTTGAGGAAAGAAAAAACCCCCCATTTCTTGAAAGGTACAACAGTGAGTAAAAGCAATGAAGAATCTGTGTACCGAGATTCTGGCTGGAGTTGAGTTATTGGTGATGAATGGAAGTAATGGGACTTCACAGTCTGATCCAAGTTTGAAGATTTGCATCCAAAGATTAATTTTGTATTGCAAGGTTTTCTTTAAGAAACATAAGCTGCACAGAGCTGTATTTGTTTTTCATTCCACCTTAAAACAAGGGATATTTGAAAATGTCACTGCAAGATACTCACACTCCATCGCTAGATTGTCATAAATTTTATTTTTGATTATAAACGTTTATTTTTATTTTGAAGAAAGGCTAAGTGGATGCAGACAGCACAGTAATAAGAGGAGCGATAATTAATCTTCAAGATGCATCCATATAGCACTGTAAATAAAAATTCATTTCATTAGATCTAGGTGTGTTCACACTGTCATCTTAGAAAGTTAGCCGTTTGATTTGATGAAGGTTCTCACATCTATGTTTTAGTTTCAATTCCATTAACACACATTTGTCAAGAAAGAAACTATCTCCACCATGAAAATGTTATCTTCTTAGTTATGTGGCCCCATAAGTTTTTGAAAAGAGCAACTTCCTAGGATTGGGTAACACCCAGAACACAGTCAACACACCTTTTCACAAGTGTTGACCAGTCACCCCAAGTGTCATTTTTTAAACTAAAGCCTAAGTGACATACTGTTTTGGAATACAGGCTTCTAAAAGTTATTATAAGAATTTGGTTAAAGACCAGGGCATGGATTTGTTGATTTTGGAAATTATTATATTTTTCTTTCCTAATTCTGTTCAAAATCAGCACTTTTTTTTCTGTTCAATTGAAATAGAAAATAATCATATGTGGACCATTAGTGATTTATGTGTGGCACAGATTAAATCATGTTCTTATTAAACTGCTTACAACAAAATTCTGTTGAGTGTATAAGGTGAGAGAATTAATAGGTGGTAAGTCTGCATTCAGGGCTTCTGATTTATTTAACTAAGCACAACTTTTTGGCAAAGTAAAATGATTTAAAAGATACTATTCTACCTTATGTTTGAACATCATAATTTTAAAGCAAAAATTGCATTCAATTATTGTACATGAAATAATTGTTTCAGAGAAATGCATAACTATCTCCTTAAGTTGAAACAATAAGCTGGTCTTTGGAATCCTGTTTTCAAGCTTTATGATTGATGGCAGATAAAGTTGAATCATGTCTTTGGACCTTATGTTTATTTTATATGCAAGTATGACAAATTCATGAAAGCTCTTTTTCCCTCCCATTTCCAAAAGTGGTTTGGAAACTTGGTTACCATGAATTGGTGGAACAATATCTGGCTCAATGAGGGTTTTGCATCTTATTTTGAGTTTGGAATAACTAACTACTTCAATCCTAAACTCCCAAGAGTAAGTATGTTTATTAAATTTATTTTTAAATTTTTTTTCCCAGTTTTAAAAGCAATGCATAATATTGTTCAAAATATATAAATTTCAAAGAATATTAAATTATTGATATCAATACTAGAGATTATCCATGATTTTTTTTGATGTCTTTAGTCCAGGCTTTACACCTATTATAAATATTTTGAAAATGGGAATTATACAGAACTCATAGTACTTTTCATACTCTATATTATATCATGAGCATTTCTACTCATCAAATTCTCTTTAAAAACAAGGTTTTTAATGGCTACTCAGTATTTTATTATGTTATCTTATAAAGTGTTTACATATAATCTTTTTAATTATTTAGATTTTTGATTATTTTCATTATTCCTACTAAATTTTAAGGCAGTTGCAATCTTTAGTCTGACTTCAATGGTAAGTAATATGTTACTTTTAGTGACTCATTAAATATTTTTGCTGATATTGTTTTGCTGATTGTAGTGAAAAGTAGTATGTGTTGAAAATAAATTTAATTTCAGATATCACAATCAGATATCAGAATCTGATCATTTCAACTATAGCATATGTTTCTGATATTTATTTAAAGTAATTAGATAGTCCTTTTAGAATGACATGATAAAGCCAATTGATTTGATTTAGATATATAAATGTTTAGATTTAATGTTATCTTTTGAGGTGGACTTCACAGTTTTAGCAAAGCGAAAGTCCTTTCTTCATTTGCATATCTACCCCGCCCAGCCCCATTTCTGCCTCCTGTCCCTCTTCTGTTCCTCAGGATTGCTCCTCCCTGCGACTGTTGGCTAGCATTCTGTCATCTCACCTCCTCACTGTTTTAAGGCTATGTACCTGACCTCCTCTCTCTTCTCCCTACCCTAATTAATTCGGAGCTTATTACTATTGGAAATGCTGGTCTCCATTGGCCAGGCCTTCTTTGCACACTAAATCTGTTAAAGAAGAGTTTAAGATGGTGCTCCTTTCTGTAGTTGTTCCTCAGGATCCTCTGGGATTAGCTCCCAGATACTTCTCAGACAGGAAAACCCTTCTATAAAAAATGTATTACTTGCATATAGCCTATGCATACTCTCCTGTATACTTTCAATCATCTCTAGATTACCTGTAATACCTAGTATAATTTAACTACTGTGTAGGTACATATACCATATTTCCTAAGGAACAATGACAAGAAAAAAAATCTGTATGTGTTCAGTACAGATGCATTTTCTTTCCACCATTTGCTCTTGATCCTCAGCTAGTTGAATCCCTGGATGTGGGATTCACAGTATAAAAGACTGTCTATATTATCTTCCTAGTAAAGTTTCTTTCTTTTGTGAAAAGTAGTAATAGCTCAATGCTTTTTGTTGATTTTGGGGCAGAATACAAAAAGCCGATCTTGGTTCCATCAAAGGCTTTTGAAAGCTTTCTTTTCTCTGCTTGTGAAGTCACAGTGTGTGGGAAACAGGGAAGTTGAGCAGCCTCTTGACACTGGATCCTATGCCAGCTGTTCTGTTCTTTGCAGGCATCCTGGAAGATGTTCCCAGCCAGTGTGGTCACTCGGCAGTGTCTCCCCTTCCTCCCTGGACTGTGCACAGGCCCTGTGGCTGGACATTGTTATATAGATCAGGAGATGCAGAGGTTCTGTGACTCACTCCAGGTCCTTTTCCTAACCAGTCCAGAACTGTGACTATAATCCTAACTGTGGGCCTAACTTATGATAAGCATAAAGATGATGATAGCAGTAATAACATCCTATTTGCCATTCACTGGGTACCTAGAAGGTCAATTCCAGGCAGGGTGAATGTTATACATATATCATCTTAATCCTCAGAATAACCACATGAGTATAGTTGTTATTACTTCTACCTTACAGATAAGTAAATGGAGGCAGAAAAGGATTAATTGAGTTGCCCAAGGTATCACAGTTATTAAATGTTAAAGCCAAAATTCAATTCCAGGACTCTGACCAAGCTTTTTATCACTATGCTGAGAAAAGACACGGGAATACTCTTATTCTCAAGATGCTCATGGGATGTGTGTTTATTTTATGATTATATATAATATATTTATATTATTAACATTATATTATATAATATAGTTATTTTATTATATTTGTTATTAATTAATATTGGTTAATATATGAATATATTTATTTTATCATATATAATATATACATTACATATAAAGAGAGAGAGAGACAGACAGACAGAGCAACCACCAAAAATGTATACACACTTTAGGAAAAGTAAAACTTGTATAAATATGTTAATACTAAATTTATCGAAACATCGTGAGATTAATATATGTTACCCTTGGCCTCTACAATTACAAGAGGTGCTCAAAGTGGTGGCCATCAGTTTCCAGACATTTATTAGTATGGTGAACTGCTGCTTGGGTAACCTTGGTCATTGAAATTGCTGCACATGCATTTTCAATTTCTTCTCTAAGGGCTGGGAGTGCAGTGGGTTTTTTGTGATATATGAAATCCTCTAAGGTCCCCCATGTGAGGGTAACATCATTTGTTGAAGAAACATCATATATTCTTTTCCTGAAGTGTGTATCCATTTTTTGGCAATCTCTATATGTGTATATATGTTTTTTACTCACATACATATAATAAACATATATGTATAGTTGTCTCCTAAAGTTCTTTCTATAGGTTCTATACTTACAAACCTGCATATATACCTCTTTTATGAAATAGAACCAAATGTGGTTAATGCCATCTATGAATGTTTTTGAAAGCATTTGGTTGGATCCGAAATTAACTCTGTGCTTAAAGTCAATAATGAAAGAAATAAATTTCAAAAAATGGAATTCATGTTATTTTCTTAATTGAATAGACTATAGTATTCACATGACTTTCAGTTACCTCTTACAACTAAAATGGCTAACTTAACAGAATCTGGCAAAACTTGATGAAAACATATTACTGATACTTTTGAAGCTAAAATTATAATATTCTCTTTTTGAACCATTTAGTTATTTCTTTTTTTCATTGATTTCTTAATCGTTCTTTTCTAGTCAACATTTCTCAGTCATTTGTAAAGCTGAGCAAATATAACTCTTGTCAGAAGAATGTCAGTTCCTGGAGCTTCAGGAAATTACAATGAGTTGTATGTTATAAAAGCTTCAGGCCTTATTTTAATGATCTCTGGAGACCAAGAACTTTGATTTCCTTTTAATCTATTAATTTGATTGAAATTTAGTATGGAACTTATAGAACCAGAGGCAGGAGCAGATTTCCATTTTACTGTTGCTTAGTTTAATTTCAGTCGAAAGTCATCAAAGCAGAATGTGAAAGTTGTGGTCAAGGGTGCAGAACGTTAAGGACAAAGGGGTTCTTGGCTCTAGAAGCTCCAGTTCTAACACTGAGACTCAATAACCTTTCTCTGTCTCTTGTTCTGACTGATCCAAGGAAACAGCAGACTTAATGGAGGGCCCCTCAGCCCAGTAAGATCCCACTGTCATCAAGCTGAGGCGCACGGTGGGACACCTCTGAGCTTAACTGCGCTTCATGCAGGATTTCAGCTGATCACTGATCATCAGCTGTGTATATTCTAGAACTTGCCCATAACTAACCATTCATTATGTGTTTATCTCATTCCATCTTCAGAAGAGCTCTGAAGATATGATGATGAGGAGGAGGAAGAGCATGTTCTATTTGCTAGGCATTATGCAAAGAACTTGTGTGAATTAACTTAGTACTCATAGTAGTCCACTGAGAACATTGCTGTTTGCACCATTTTAAAAACTGAAATTGTTTTACCATCTGAAAATGGTAAAAACAACAATAAATGAGATAATAACAAATAGTGTTATATTTCCAAGGATAACAATAGATTTTAGTAGAAATAGTCTTCTCTGGGATATCATGGCTTGCAGGAAGAAGTACTGGTTGTACAGATGGATTTTATCTAATCACTATATGCAGTGGCTAAATGTCTTTTTCCCCTAAAAGCTGATATCACTTTTTAAAATGTTGTTTGCCTTCAGCAGGACAGGAACAGGGTGGGGACAACATTACTTTATGACAGGCCCAGAGTAGAAAGACTTCCAGGTTTTTGAGGAAAAGATGTTTGCCTCATTTATCACAGTTATCTTGTGTGGTTGCAGTGATACCCTCAAGATTATGTAAAACCTTATGCCAGACAGGAAAAAGAAAGACAAACAATCTATTCTGAAATGGGAAAAATCTCACAAAATAGGAAGAATGTCATATGTGGTACAAAAGTGTTCATTAAAACTGATTATAACAACAAAAAGCTGGAAACAACATAGATGGGTAATGATTATGGTCCACTGACCTAAAAACTACATTTTTATTTTAATGTTTTACTTTTTCAAAAATTTTATCTGCTATAGTTTGAAAACAAGCAAATCCTCTGTGACTTGATCACCCTGTGGTAATAATCACTATTAAGTTTTGGTTTATTTCTTCAAATTTATATTTCTGTTCCATTTATAATGTAGTAGCCATTATAAGGAATAGTTGTGAAGATTAGATAGCAAACTTTAAAATACTATATTAAGTAGGGTGTGCAACTATGGGGACAAAGAACTGCATAGGGGAAAAGATTGGAAATAGCTATACTAATATTGTAGTGGTGGTTAAATCTTAAGGTATTAGATTATGGGTGTTTTCTCTCTATTTTTTACATTGTGCTTCATGACATATGGTTTAATACTGAGATATTCTCAAGAACCCTTAAGTGTCAAACTAATAAAACCTATGCTTAATGAATAGAATAAGACATATGCTGATGTTTTCTCTAAATTCTTGCTACTTGCAGTATGATTCTTGGACTTGAAACATCAGTAGTATTTGGATAGTTTATTAGCAATATAGGCTCCAACCTGGACCAACTGAATTAGCATATGAGTTTGACAAAGTCCCCATGTGACCCTTGTTCACACTAAAGTTTGACAGTGTGGTGGTGTGTGTCTGTAAGCCCAGCTACTTGGAAGACTGAGGCAGGAGAATCATGACTTCAAGGACAGTCTGATAAACATAGTGAGCCCCTGTCTCAAAAAAATCATTTGAAACACATTACTCTATGTGACTTTCTCATTTTTGGAAGAACAGAGTTTAATAATAGCCTGATCCGTGTATTACTAATTAAAATTAAAGTGATAACAAGAAAGGTTGATTGAAACATTCACAAATGGAAGTAGAATAAAATTTGAAAGTTTTTCTGACACTGTCAAAGGCTGAGATAGTTAATTTGGGAGTATGAAAGACAGGCAGCAGGGACCTGAAGTTTCATATGGATTCTCAGGGGCTAATCGGCTCTACAGGCTATTAACAAACTGTATGGTTTCTTCACAGATCTTTGCTTGGTTTCTGTCATCCCAAGACCCTCTGACTATAAATTGGTTTTCTATCTAGCTTTACATGAGGGATAAATTGTCCTTGTTATGTGTTTGAGAGAGAGAGCTAGCCTCTTGGAGAATTCTGTAGTTTTTATTAAAATATAATAAATTGTCTTCTCATAATGCATGAGCCATAAGCTCTAGTATCCAGTTGTGAATTTCTTTCCAGCTGTAAGTTATTATGTTAGCGTCCTTGTAAATTTGCACATCTAACACACATTTACATTTTGCTTTGTAAATATCCATATAAGAGAGACTGAGCAATTTTAAGAAGACATTAATGCATTTCCCAATAAAATTCTAGAGAATTAAGAGATGTTGCTTCCTGAAGGCTTTGTCAGGCAGCTATGGATCTCCTGTGAGGAAACTTATATGACTGTTAGAAACCACAGTAATTGATTTTTTTTTTTAAAATTGAAATATAAAAGAGAAACAAAATAGGAAGGAAAATATCCTACAGTTCTGTTATTCAGGAAAATCTGATTTGGGGGCATATTGCAATTCACTCATACTTCTCAATTGTCTTTTTTCTCCTTTCATTATCATGAAAGTCTGATATTGAATATCCATGCTTTCAATATATTGAAATTTAAAATGCCTCAATATTTTGAAAGCATTTTAGAACCACTGAATTTAATGTTTTTATGACACCTCAGAAGTTAATATAGCTCAATTTTTTCCTTTATAGAATGAGATCTTTTTTTCTAACTTTTTACATGGTGTCCTCAGCGAAGATCATGCCCTGGTGTCTAGAGCTGTGTCCATGAAGGTGGAAAATTTCACAAAAACAAGTGAAATACATGAACTCTTTGACTTATTTACTTACAACAAGGTAAAAGCAGTTATATATTTCCCTTTTTTCTGTACTCTTCTAGAGAGTTGCATAAAATGGATTCTAAGGATTGCAGATTAATATGCAATTTAAAATTTTTACTACTAATACCTTAATTTTATTGAATAAATTAGTTTCAGAAAATATGGTTAAATCAGTTCTGAGTCAGCAAGTATTAATGAATCCCATATTAGATGCTGGGTACAACCTATCATTATGAATAGACTTAAATAATGTGCTATTTTAATGACAAACCCTTCTGTTTAGTAGAAATTTATTCTTCCAAATAAATACCTCAATTTAAAATTTTTGGTATAGATCCTGACCTCTTTATATGTAGGACATTTGCTCACTTTTTACCTAGTGACTATTCACCATTTCATCAGTATGTTTGGGAATAATTCAAACATTCAATTAAAGTACAAATTGTAGTCAAGAGCACAGCTCAAATAGTGCTCATAAAATGGAATATTTTGTTCAAATAATGAGCAGCTTCTTCTTTCCTAGGGAGCATCTATGGCCCGCATGCTTTCCAGTTTCCTGAATGAACATGTGTTCATCGGTGCACTTAAGGTGAGTTGGCAAAATAGTTATTACCTGAATGACAGCAAACACAAATTGCTTTGAAATGTTATTTTTAAAAACTTTCGCTTCTCTATTTTTACAGTCTTATTTGAAGGCGTTTTCTTACTCAAATGCCGAGCAAGATGATCTATGGAGGCATTTTCAAATGGTAATTGTCCTACCTACATTGACATATATTTGTGAAGCTATTTTGTCTAATACATTGCAAGATCAGGTCATTTTACTTTGTGACACTCTCTTAGGGTAAGAGTTGCATCTTTTTTTTTTTTTTCATTGTATTCCCATACATAGAACAGTCTGTCACAAATTAGATACATGAGTGTGCTTAGTGAATGAATGAATGAATCAATCAATCAATCAATGAAATAAGGAACCATACATATAGAGTCGGTTCTCCATATCTGTGGTTTCACATCTGTAGATTCAATCAACTCCAGATCGAAAATACTAGGGGAAAAGCTGCATCTGTACTGAGCACATACAGACTCTTTTTACTGTTATTATTCCCTAAACAACACAATACAACAACTATTGTATTTATGTGGCATTCACAGCATTGTAAATAATTGCAAATGATATACAGTATGTGGGAAAATGTGCACAGTTTACATGTAAATGCATTCCATTTTGTATAAGGGACATGAGCATTTATGAATTCTGGAATCTGTGAGAGTTCTAGAACTAATTCCTCTCAAATACCAAAGGAAAACTTATAATTTTCCGTACATTTATGTAAAATAAACAGAATTCTGAATTTGGCCCAGAACATCAACCATTTGGGATAACTACAGTATATAAATCAGGAAAAGAATTTTTATTTTTAGGAGGTTGCTACTTCAAAACATGCTGATAACCATACATGTTTTTTGTTTTGTGATGATTTTTTAAATCAGGCTATAGATGACCAGAGTAAAATTCTTTTGCCAGCAACAGTAAAAAGCATAATGGACAGTTGGACACACCGGAGTGGTTTTCCAGTCATCACTTTAAATGTGTCCAGTGGTGTCATGAATCAGGAGCCATTTTATCTGGGAAAAGTTGAAAATCAGACCCTTCTGACCCACAAGTAGGTAGCTTTACTCCTCTCTGTCTTTGCCTTCCTTGAGTTTGATCTCTGATGTGATGGAAACCAGCCAGCAGTGAGAAAGCACACACCCCTTGCTGGAACACTCCCTTCTGCAAGTGACTGCACGAAGGGATGTCACTGTGTGCTAGAGTGAGGCAGAGCCCCCAAGACCTGAGCCAGACTAAAGATCTGCAGTTAGAGATTCAAGGTGTGCCCCTCCCTCAGTCAGGGTTCAGGGCCACACTAGTGGCCAAAGCTTTGTGGGGGCCTGTATACCTTCAGACAGAGGTAGTGAACTATTCAGGATGCTGGATAAGAAACAATAAGATGGTGCCACAAGTGGCCACACGCTAGTTAAGAGAAAAGGACGTCCTATTACAAAGTAGCCTCTTCCCTAGAAATATAGAAGTGAATGTAACTATATCGTTGAGGAATTTCTCTATACATGGTTGTGCATGTTGTGTGTTTGTGTGTCTGTGAGTGTATTTAAAATCATACCTGCAATATTAGAATACTTCTAGATATAGTTAGACCTGTGTTGACTTCACCAATTTCAAACTTTAGATAAATCTTACTTTAACTTAGTTTTAGTTGTCTGTCTATAAAATGAAATGTAAAGATAAAATGAGTAGTAACCTAGCCTTCGTCACCTTCTCCTTTCCTTTCCTTTCTTAATTTGTGAGATAATTTTAAACTGTTTTTGATAGTTTTGATTCTCACATCTCATTATAATAGGTAACAGCACAAAAGTAATTAATTTTCAAATACCATCAACAAAATTTTCAGGTAGTTCTCATTCTACAAAATACTGGGGAAAGAAACAGGAGACTCAAGATCCTTCTCCCTGTAATGTTCTGTGATTTTTTGAGAAGAGGGGGCACTTTTAGCAATCGGATAAATACGGACCCACAGTTGAAAGTCTGAGAAGCAGGCATGTGAGAATTTGGGGGAGTTGGGAATATTGGTCAAGCTACAAGTCTCACACATCTTCAGATGACTAATGTTTTTCCTCAGTTGCCTGCTTCACCTAGGTCGCGCCAACCAATGTGGGAAAAGTATAGCCATTCAATAAATATAAATATCCTGCTGGGTTTTTTTTTTTTTTTTTGGTATGGCCCTCCTGATGGTTCTTGTTGATCACATTTCAGGTTTGGAAAAAGCTTGATGCTGAAAAGTATTTTGAAATGTTTGTCAAACTTTTTTTTCTTAAATTACTCTTCACTTCTCTGGGCATGGACTGATTTGGGCGGGCCGTGCAGTGTATATTTGAACACCCTTTAGTCAGACCAGGTGGCTATAATTTCATATAAACAGACCTTGAAAATTTCAGATGCAAGGCAGTCTTAGCAGTTACCTATGCTATAAAAAGTAAATCCATAGGACACAACAAGGGAGAGGGGTGGACAAAGAGCCAAAGCAAAATAGCAGCAAAGAACCCTAAGAACAAAGTCCTACATATCTAGAGGGAATGAACAAAGAAATTGAGTTGTGTCTACTATTTACCATCTCTTTAATATTAAATTAGATGTATATTGTTTTTTCAAAGTAAAATGTAATTACACTTTGGATTTTATTTTTTTATTGGAACATGCTTGAGTACATAATGTTTATGTTCCTTGTGGAGAGTTTGTACATGTATGTAACACATCTTAATTCTTTCTTCATCTGCTTTCCTTCCCCTCCCCCTTCCCTCTATCTCTTGATCCTCTTCCCATTTGAGAAAGAGCTGTCACCCTACTTCCTATTGTCTTTTATTTGCTCTTTATTTATAATTGGTTTTCTCAAGTAAGAGAAACAATGCACTATTTAAGTTTGTGTGTCTGACTTATTTCACTTAACATTGTGATCTCAAGGTTCATCCATTTTGCTACAAATGACTCAACTTTATCTTTCTTTATGGCAGAGGGGTATTCTATTGTGTGTAAATTCTTATGTCTGAAAATTAACTAATTTTTTTTCTTCCAAAAAGTGGCACATGGACTGTCCCCATTCTTTGGATGAAAAATGGAATGACACAGTCCTTAGTCTGGCTAAATAAAAGCAGTGGTAAGTAACACTTTTAAAAGCATCTTCACATATACACACATAGGAAGATAGAGAATAAAATCCTAAACTGTCTAGCTTTTGAAAAGGTATCTCACTTAAAAATAAAATATCTTTTCACTGGACATAGAGTTTTGAAGAAAAGTTTCAAATAAAAACTCATTATATGTGAAAAATATAATTATATGGTAAAACAAATATATAATTTAGAATTACTTTAATTAGAGGTTCATTGTTTAGGATTAAGAGTGAATTGTATAAAAAAGTAATTAGAATATTTTTAAAAATCATGCTATTTCAAACTTTTCCTATTTTTTTATAGAAGTATTCCCTGAAATGCAAGTTTCAGATTCTAATAATGACTGGGTGATTTTAAATTTGAATATGACTGGATATTATAGAGTTAATTATGATAAATTAGGTTGGAAAAAATTAAATCAACAGCTTGAAAAGGATCCTAAGGTAAGACTATTTTTGATGTTTTTAAGTAAATACTATTCTGAGTATGCTCTGTCTTCTTTTAGTTTTTAAATTTTTATGTTTATTAATATACATCCTCTCTTCTTTTAGAGGGTGAGCTTTCTGGTTGGAAAAGACTCCATCCCTATTCCCATTCCTCACTTCCAGCCATACTGGAGAGATTTTTTTCTTATTCTTAGAAAGGAGTGATTTTGGCTGAACGTGGTTTATTTTTGAACATTCCTCTTGTTTTTCCAAAATAATTTTACCTTATCAGATAGGAATCAGAACACATTTTCCACATAATCATTTATTTTGTAAACTTTGGCAAGTTATTTAATTGTTCTATTTACATTTCTTCACTTTAAGATGGGAATATTATAATTTCATATTTATCATGAGCAGCAGAGGTAATGTAGTTACAATATACTTTAAATTTCTAAGTCCATAATAGATACTTAGTATATATGCTATAAAATATTAATTTTACTTCTAAATACATATTCCCATTCTCCCTCAGAACTTAACTCACAAAACATCAATAATAGTCTAATATCATTTTAAATTATAAAATAACTATAAATTCTTACAAAATCTATAAAAATTAAAGTTTTGGTCAGCTCAGACTAATCAGATTTTAATACACTGAATTAAACCAAGTCTCCACTGGTAGAGGACACTGCTCAGAAGTCTATACAGTTGGCTCTGCTGTGAATACTTGGACATTTTACTTAGACTTTGTTTATAAGACTAGGATGCTTGAACTGAAAGATGGTTTCAGTATTGCTCTCTTTGCAAGTTCTTTGAAACACGGCAGCTCTTCTAGCAGAGGAGGCATTGCACCATATTGTTCCAGAGCTTCAGCTGTATTCACATTTTGTTCATCAATTATCAGAAGTGTGGTCTTGGGCCTGTCATTTGACCAGCACCTCAGTTTTCCTTATCTGTATAATGACTGTAAGAGGCCAACCTTGAAATATTATGACGATGAAATAAGATAATATATGTATTATGTTTAACAGAGGCCAGAGACAATTCAGGCACTGGCATTCAGAATATGTTCAGGAATTTTTTAATACAAAGTTATTGAGATTTTGAACAAAGCTACCAAATCCACTTAGAGTAATATTTTCTTTTAAAACCTTTTTCAGAGTGGCTAAATTCTTAGATTTCTAAGAATATTCGAAGCCACCAAAGTACTAGGTTAGGCCATTACAGCAATAATTCCTTGAAAATGGTGTAGATTTGTTTATTGAAAAACTGAGTTAAATTTTTTTCTACAACATGATTGGTGAGCAAGTAAAATGGACTTTATATTATTAATATTAATCTAGAAAATGCAGCATTACTTCCAGAAAAGAAATGAGACTCCTACAAATAGAAGAATTAAGCTTGGCTTACTCAGGTGCTCAGAGGAATGTTGTGAAGATAAAATTTCTAGGACCAAATATATCAAAGTGCCAGTAGACACTGAAGGAATAATATAGGAGGTTTTGGGTGCTCTTGGAGAACTGCAGCTGAGATGAGTCTGATGCCCTGGCAAAGTCAAGGAATTTAGACAGAGACCTAAAGAATTACACTGGCAATTGCTCTTGCCTCTGTGTGTGTGTAGAGGGCTCTCTCAGTGGGACTGTGTCACATAAGTAAAATCTTGAGAAGACACGTATTATTTAAAAGATTACCACAATATTACCAAAATAGTGATAAATAATATTTATTTAAAGCCTCCTATGTCAAAAACTCTTCTGAAAATCATTTGGACAGTGCAATACAATTTGATGTGTACTTTCTGGCTTAGAGAGGCCTTTTCATTTTGGTTGTTTTATTTCTTACCGTGGCGTAGTTTAGGGAGCATTTTGATAACTCTATGCAATATCTGAGCATTATTATTGATGTCCAGAGGGATCATTTATTAAAAGAGATGTATAATGATAAATTATGAGGACTGTCTATAATAATTACCATTTCTCTGCAGATGAGACACTTTAGATGAAAGTGCTCTGTAGGCAGCAATGACCTTTAAATTGTTTTGAAAATATTTCACTAAAAAATGTTCTCATCTTTTACTGCAACTGCTTGGATCTCCTTCTGCAGGCTATTCCTGTTATTCACAGATTACAGTTGATTGATGATGCCTTTTCCTTATCTAAGTGAGTATGTTCTCTTTGCTCATGGCTTTAGAGTATATCTTGAGTATTTTATAAAAATAATACCTTACTACTATGAATTTGGCCCTTTCATATACACAGGCCTTATCTGATTAATATTACAGTCAAATTCTATGGTCATAGTGGAATTTTATAACATAAAATGTGTTGGAAATAGACTATCACTTGAGATTTTGAAGTGATGGTATAATTTTAACGATGATATCATTACAGATATTACTTTTATATATTTTAGATTTATTCAGTGTAGTTATGCTGCTAAATATTTAACCAGGTAAATTAATATATGTTTGGGATTTAAGTTTTCAGGCAATAAAGTTAAGGTGTATATATAATAAATTATTACGTGTTCTCTCTTTCTTTGGCCTGACATATTTCTTGGATACATGTCACATGTATACTGCTTTTTCTCTATGTGACCCGTAGCAATTCCCTTGCTTAATACTTTGCTGAAACTCTCAAGGTCAATATGACATTAGTTCTGTGGACCACTTCCTCCTGAAAATGTCCTTTTTGATTTCCTGAGACTCCAATATACAAACCCAGATCTTTTCATGTATCTGACTTCACTTCTTTCTACTGCTTTGAGCACACATAAGACCAAACATGACTGTGTTATTTTCTTCTGTCTTTTCTTTAAATAACTCATTAATCTTATTAGTTCGGTGACCATTTTATTATGTATATGTACAGTGCCCAGCAGATATAAAATGGTCAGTAGATATGCTAAATCAATGCCTCCAAGCTAATACCTGTCTTTTCACCTGTCTTATGTTTATCCTATAGTCATTTAAATTCAGTGCCTAAATTCTAAACATATATCTGTCTGTAAGTTGCTCTTGTTACCAGTTTCCCTCTGTATGTCAGTAGTGCACTATTCTTCCCAACACTCAAACTTAAAATATCAGAAATGTTGTCTTTTTCCCTCTCTCGATCTCTTATGCTCAGGAAGTATCTTTTTGATTCTGACCTTATACATTCACTGCTTTCATGCTAATCCAAATTTTCATCATCTTTTTCCTGGTCTATTGCATTAGACGGTGTGTACCCTTTTGGTTTTTTGATTTCCATTTTGTCTTCTTTAGCAATGTGGAAAAACATTTTAGGCATCAACTGCATCATGTTACACTAGTTACATAACTACCTAAAGTACCTTGCCAACAAATACAAACTACTCATTCTGATCTTCAGGGAGCTCAGTGGGTTTGAAGCACCTTACCTGTTGGCCTTTACCTCTCACTGTACCTCTCCCTGACTCTACTAGATGAGTATGCCCATCATACAAATTACCACTTCACCTTTTTGTCCTGGGCTGCCCTCCTCTTTCTACCCATTTTAATCCTACCCATCTTTCAGTGTTCTTCTCAAGTTCCTCCTCCATGAGGTCTTTCCTGACTTTTCCCTCTTTCCCTTGACTTTTCCAGGTGTATATTTTCCTTCTTTGCCACTTTTTTAGTATGCATCACCTTTTCTCGGACTTTTCATGATCAGCTTCTTATGCTAAGTCTCAGCTCCTCACTAAGGCTCTTAAGGTAGGCAAGCATGGTGTCCTATGTAGTGGTGTTTACTCACAAGCAGCTGGCACACAATTAGAGAATGATTTTTAATTAATATTTGTTGAAAGGAAGTTATACTCTCATAAGAGTGCATATCAAGTACACAATATTTTATCACTCAATAATTGGTCTAACAGTTGGGCTGGATTTCTTATGGTTCCAGTTGGACACTTTGAACATACCAAATTGAAATGAGAAGTCTGGCAACATTTCTTGGGTTCTATCTCATCAATAAGATAAGACCTTCACCTTCTTGCTTCTTGAATTATTCACTTATCATACTGAAGTCAGGCATTGAAGCATAGAGCAAATGTGGAAAGAGTACAAATCATTTAGTAGATGAAGGTTTTGTGAGCATATTTTCTTTTAAACCAAACAGAAACAATTATATTGAGATTGAAACAGCACTTGATTTAACCAAATACCTTGCTGAAGAAGATGAAATCATAGTATGGTATGAAGTCTTGGCAAACTTGATAACCACGGATCTTGTTTCTGATGTGAGCAAGTATGATATATATCCATTATTAAAGGTAATTTCAAGCTTTGTTATGTAGTTTTAAAATAAATCATCTCTTCTTTCCATATTCTAGCTGGCATCTGTGAGACAGATCTTTCCCACAGTAGTAGACTACTCATTCTATATACTTATCCATTTTCCTAGCAATAGTTACTTATACTTAGAAGAAAGTACCTTAGCCATTGTCCTAGTCTAGATGAGTATAAGAGAAGTTTGGAAGAGCACTTCACTCTTGATGAAGGAACAGTGTACCCTAAGAATTCAGAAATGATGGAATAATATCTTTTTTCTTACAGAAAAAGAGATTATCTAATAGAAACTATTTCCCTAAGATGTTGGTAGACAAACAGAATGTCTTTTAACAACTCTCTGTTCATAATTGCAATATTCTGATTAGTAGGGCCAGCATGTAAAACCAGAGGGGCACATTACAGAAAAAGCAGAAGTTTTGAAGCTGCTTTTGATGTTAGGAAGAGAGGGAGGGAAATCAGAATGAATGAATGAATGAATGAAGAATGACATGCTACCAAAAATGAGAAAATATAAAGAAGTTTCACTATTAGATCTTAAACAGTAATGCTAAGAAAGACGGCATAAGTATAATAAAAATAAAATTTAGGGAGCAACTCTTAGACAGTTAGCAGCCTCAAGCAAACCAGAAAGTGTTAGATGGTGATTGCAAGTGAGTTTCTGAAATTTCTGAGGTTGATAATCACAAATACCTCAAGTTCCAGATGTTATTTTTTTCTAGTATTCAAAGTACCACTGGGAACTTAGTTAGAATTGGTGATCAATAGAAGAAAAAGGTTTTTTATTGGTACCAGGGATCCAGCTCAGGACCTTGAGTTTGCGAGGCAGGTGGCGGCACCACTGAGCTAAATCCCCGGCCCAGAAGAAGAAGTTTCGAAAAAAGAAATAAAATATAATCCTTACCTTTAAAAAGTTTCAATGAATAGCATCTAGTTTGCTCTTGGGGTATATTAAGAAATGTCTAACTTCTATAATTTTGTATTTACCAGCTGACAGCTCAGTTGGAGAAGCTTTACTTCAGACTCAGGGCTTCAATTTGTCTAGAGCAGTGATGGTGAACCTTTTAGAGACTGAGTGCCCAAACTACAGCCCCAATCCTCCTTATTTATTGCAAAGTGTCAACACTGCAATTAAATCTTAATACTGAAGTTTTAGTTTAGAAAGACAACTCATATATTAACATCTTTTGTCTTAAAAGAAAAACAACACCTGTACCATAGGTTCACCATCACTGGTCTAGAGCATAAGTCAGCTATTATTTTTGGAAGTAGGCACACTTCTGAAAGTTTTAAGGTAAAAAGTTGTTTTATACTTTTACATTTTCCTTAATATCAGAAATGTTTTGGCTGATATTTAATGATAGCAATAATTAATATTTGTTAAGTTCTTACTATGTGTCATAGACATGCTTATAGACATTATATTATTTAATCTTCATAGCAACACCATAACATTGGTATTATTATACATCACATTTTATGTATAAAGGAACTGAACCTAGAGAAGTTAAAAAATACAACAGTTACACATTTAATAACAAAGATAATTTCTGAAAAGATATATCATTTTTCCATTAATATCTTTACAGACAAATAGAATATAGTGAAAATCCAGTATTGTGAGCCAGAATTAACAGTATATATTTTTTATGGCTTGTAGAAATATCTATTAAAGAGACTAAAGTCAATATGGAATATTTATGCAACTATAATTCGTGAAAACGTGGCAGCATTGCAAGATGACTATCTAGCTCTGTAAGTATTTTAAAGCAGTGATAACTGAATAAAATGATTCATATTAATAGATGGGCTTCCTGGACCAGGGATGTAGCTCAGTGGTTCTGCCACCTGCCTCACAAGCGCAAGATCCCAAGTTTGATCCCTGGTACCAAAAAAGGAAAAGATGGGCTTCCAGATTCATAAAATAAAATGCTAATACCTATTGTTTACTAAGACAGTTTGTGTGCTATTTGAGAACAATAGTACTGAGATTGATGGGCTACATATATCCTCACAGGAAATAATAACTTGGGATCTTAATTTACCTACAAGGCACATGCATGTACACACAGTTTATAGTGCTAAATTCTTAGAATTTAGGCTATGGTTGAAGTTGTAAATGAGTCCTGCTAATGATGATAGGTTGTGCTAAGCAAAACTACCCTATACTAGTAAGATGAAACATATGGGAAGGCCACAGAGAAAAAGTCCCTTCTGTGTATTATTGTTAACAGGAATTCTACTATGATGCATATGTGATGAGGTAGCCAGGGGTGGTGGTGCATAATTTTAGCATTTTTGAAGGCTGAGGTAAAAGGATAGCAAGTTCAAGTCCAGCCTGGGCCACTTAGTCACTTAAGAAGACCTTGTCTCAAGGAAAAAAAGGGGGAGAGAGAGCTTGGAATGAAGCCCTGGGTCAAACCCTAGTACCACAGGGGGCAGGGTGGAGCGCTGAAGTAGGTTGTCAGTGATACATATCTGTGACTTTTATGTGATTATGATTAAGTATTGCAAATTTCCCTCCTGTGGGGAGTAAACATACTGTCATGATGGTCTGGAAAGGAGTGAAAGGCAACATGAGGTTTGTATGTGGAGGCTGGACTTCTAGATTTAGGAAGAGTATTTGTTGCCAAAAATAGTACAGACATTAAAGCTACAACTTCTAGTCCACATTAAGCTTAAATAATTAGACCAATGGAGAAATACAAAATAAACGAAATGTGATTGTTCTTTCACAATAGTATCCTTTAGAGAAGATAGAAATTTTAGTGCTAGAAGTTTTAGTAACAGAAAGGATATGGAATGGAATGGACCAGTAGATGGAAACAAGGAGGACATGTCTAGGATAGAGTGGGTACAGGCAAATTGTGTGAAAGAAAGGGAAGGAAAAATTGTGCTCCATTAGACAGCACGTATATTAACCAGACATACTCACAGCTCTCCTACTTTGGTCTGAATTGGGGCATTTTCTGAGGCATCTTGGGCCAGTTCTTCTTTTGGAGACAGACTGTATTTCCATAGAACTCCATCTTGTTACAGCCAGTTTGGAGTTGGCTTGGGAGGCAGAGGGAGTGGGTGTATAAATGATGCCCAGAATTGTCTCTCAGAGGACCTCTGCTCTTGGAAATGCCAAGCCCATTTATCAGAAGGTCGAGTTCCACTAGGTTGAAACTGGAGGGTGGGGCAACAGAGATTTGGCTCTTGCATTTTCTGGAAACTTATGTTTGGCTTCCTCTACTTAGACCTAAAATCAGAGAAGGGTAGTAAGATACACTAAAAGGTACTATTTACCTGGATTTAGTGGTATTCTTTACTATATTTTGTCCAACTTGTTTTGTTTTGAACCACAATGCATGCTTCTTCTCAACGATAAAAACAAAGCAAACCAAACACACAGCTCTGTGGTTTTCCTGGACATGTATATAAAGGCCAGGAGAAGTAAGGAAAGAAATAGATGCTTAAGCAAGGGAAAGCAAACTGTAGAAGGAGAGAAATACACTATTTTCTTTCCTTTTCTTGTATAAAGAATTTTATTTTTAAACATATCAGACCAGATACTGCAGACATTTTCTAATCCATAAGCAATTATTGCAAAAGGGAGGAAGAGTAAATTGGTAACAGATGTGGAGTATGTGTACATCCATGTGTCTTTGAGGGAGATGAAAGATAGCAGTAGTTTATTTCTAACTTTTAAAATACACTAGTCTTAGGAGCTTTTCTTGGTGCCTCAGAGCTCCTCAGCAAATGTTTCTCTGAATCTTAAAGACATTTGTCATCTGCAAAAACTAGTTTTTAAAACAAATGTGATGTTATGGAAAGCTGTTTGGAAGTATTCATCCTTTCATGAAATAAACATTCTTGGAAGCAGACAAAGTGAAGGTGATAATGCAAAATGAAATGCTTTTATTTGTCTTTTCCTTCAAGAATATCACTGGAAAAACTTTTCACAACTGCATGTGGGTTCGATTTTGAAGACTGTCTTCAGCTGTCAAGAGAACTCTTCAGAAAATGGATGAGCCATCCAGAGAATAAGTAAGAGTAATCTAATTCCCTTTGTTTTTGTCCTACTAGCATCAGGAATTTCTCTGCCTTTTTGATAGTTTCACAGTGAAAGTGATCACTTTGCTTTCTCCTAATTAATCTCTGATTTCTTTTTAAATATCTTTTAAAGACGATTGCCTACAGGTCTGTGCATAACAGTAGAAGATTAGAATTTATATAGTGAATTGTCACTAGTGATCTCTCAATAAACACACTGAAATCTAATATGCTTGTTTTGAGTCTTAATTTTTTATTATTGTTTATTAATGTTTTATATATATGAATATATCAGAGTAGCTCTCTCTCTCTCTCTCTCTCTCTCTCGGAGTTCGCACTTTCATTGAGACCAGAGACTATGAGTCTATTGTTTTGGCTTTACCTCTAACATTCCACCTGAGATGGACTCTTAAGAAATGTGATGATATACAACCAATCTGCCCTGCAGCATTCTAACTCACGTCTTTCTGAAAACTTAGATTCATTTCTAAGCTAATTTGATGATCTCTTTTCAATGTATTAATGCTTGTACAGTTCTCACAATTTCATTTGTAGATCATTGCTTTTGATTTTTATATCTGAGGTCTCAATTTTTTCTAGATTTATACTTCTAAACATACGACAACCTGGCACTGATGATTTAGCTCAGTGGTTCCAGTGCCTGCCTCGAAAGCTCAAGGTCCCGAGTTTGATCCCCAGTACCAAAAAAAAAAAAGCCAACACAAAAAACCAAAAATATACGACAACCTGGATAATTTAACTACTATGAGAAATATCATTGCATGTTATATCTTACAGAATACCTAATCCGATTAAAAGTGTGATTTTATGCTATGGCATTGCCTTGGGAAGTGATAAAGAATGGGATTTTCTGTTAAACGTCTACACTAACACAACAGAAGAAGAGGAAAGAATTCAACTTGCTTATGCAATGTGCTGCAGTAAAGACCCATGGATACTTAACAGGTAGTTATGGTCAACTTAATTTGAAAGTTACTGGTGGAAGAATGTAATTTATACACCAAAGAGAGAAAAGTAGAAACATGCTAATAGAATTAAAATAAAAGCACATTTGTACATTACTAACTTAGAACCATGAGATTTTAGTCTATTTATTTACTCTGTATTGGATTCTTAAAGCTTACTTTTTGTGAATACACTTTTTCAGATATATGCAGTATGCCATCACTGCATCTCCATTCACTTTTAATGAAACAAATGTAATAGAAGCTGTGGCAGCATCTGAAGTTGGCCGATATGTCGCAAAGGACTTTTTAGTCGACAATTGGCAAACTGTGAGTGAAAGGTAAGGAAGCTGAGATCTCAATTTCATTTAAGTAACTGGTTTTTGATAGAAGTACAACTGTCTGGCTAGGTCACAATAATCCTTTGCACTGACTAGCAAAATTATGATGGTTCCTGCATTTTGTCTTATTACCAACTGGGAAGAGGTCACTTACTCTCAATTTTGGCTTTCTGTGTGAAAATGGATTAGCTTAGAATACTTACCTACTTCAGTTTCCCCATTATGCCCACAAAGAAATTTTTCTTAAGGGACATACATTTGATTAAGTCATGTTTACTTGTGAGTATACACCATTAATTTATTCATTGACATCACCACATTTTAAAGAAACAATGCTGGTCCCTTGGTCTAGATGTTGCTAATGTCTTTAATTTTTGGCAGATTCCCTTTATATATCTAAATCCTATATTATTGAGCTTTTAACACGTTTTGTATTTTAAGAGTAAATCTGCTTGCTTCCTAGCACCTCTATTCAGTAAAACATATATTAGCATATAAAAAACAGAGAGCATAGCCTTGATGACTGTCTTTCTAGATTATTACTTCACCATGCATTCTTTTTAAAAAATTCTTTTATTGGTACATTTTAGGTATACAATCCATTTACATTTATCATTGGGTGTTTGTACCTGTACATGATGTATCTTGATTCTTATTTTTTCCCCATTACCTGTGTGCCCTTCACCCCCTCCACTCTTCCCTATTTACATAGACATCATTTCCATTTTTTTCCTTTTCTCATAATTTTTTCTTTCCCTCCTTTCCTTTCCCCTTCCCCTTCCTTCACCCCTATGTCTTTGGACCTTTTTTCCTATTTCAAATTATCAATTATTCATTTTAATCATTTTAACCCTTATTTACACTATCAATTTCTCACACTAGAGAAACTATTCCGTATTTACACATGTTTGTCCTATTTATTTCTCTTGAGCATGGCCTCGGTATGCATCCATTTAGCTATAAATGACTCTAGTTTTTCATTCTTTATGGCTGAGTAGTACTCCTTTAAAAAAAACCCCACATCTTCTTTATCCAGTTACCAGTTGATGGGCACTTAGGCTGCTTCCAAGCTTTAGCTATTACAAACTGTGCACTATAAACATGTCCACATATATCGCTGTGGTATGATTCTTTTAATTCTTTGGGGAAGATCCCCAGCAGGGGAATAGCTGGGTCAAATGGGACCTCCAGCCCTAGTTCTTTGAGGTATCTCCATACTGATTTCCATAGTGCTTGCACCATCCTTCCCTCCCACCAGTAAAGGAGAAGAGTTCCTTTCTCCCCACACCCCCGCCAGCATTTGTTATTGGTTGATTTCTTGATAGCAGCCATCCTTTCTGGGGGCTTCACCGTACATTCTTAAAATACTAGAATCAATGTGTGCAAGAAGTAGATTTAGCAGATGCTGTTGTAGATTTAGCAGATACACTATTGTAGCTAATAGTTATGTTCAAAGTGTGTGAAAAGTTAAAAGATAATTTTTATAAATAAGTTTATCCTTTTGGAATAATAAGTATATATAAGTATAAATACTTATGAATATGGATTTGGTTCTCTTAGAGAGTAATTAAAGAAATGTTTTCCTACTGTAAACATTTGAACATCTTTAAAATACCAAAAGAGCTGGTTTTTAATCAAAAAAATTAAAATGTGTAGACAAAAACTTATTCTGTAGCTCATTTGTGGAATACTATACCTACACAGTGAGAATATTGTCTTTTTTCCTACTTTAGATTATCTGTCATTTGTAGTTCATTTCTTTAGAGGATCATATACATTCCTTATGTTTCCTGGGTTCTCTCAGAACTTGAGGGTAAATTATGTCTTCTGTCTTTACTTAAATCATTAAAAATAATCCCCTCCTTCAATCCTACATCCCACTGAGAATTTGGTAGTTGAGTTTTAAATAAGAATTATTTACACAAGTTCCCCTATTGCATGAGATTTTGGAGATTTGACCCTCATGGGGTCATCTCTTAGTGTCTGTTCACTCTTCCTGAAGCTTTTAACAAAAGTTCTCTGTTCTTGTGTCTCCTCTGGGTCTAACAGGTCAGACTTTGCCTGGTCTGTGAAGCCATTTGTCCTCCTGTGGCCTTGGTCAGCTTGCTCAATCATTCACTTCAGCTGCAAGTTTTTGACTCCTCCAGAATCTCCTGTTAACCTTTCTAATAGCAATTTTGGAGTTGAATGTGGAGAGAATAGATCTTTTAAGAAATATGTCATGATTTGTCTGAGGAGTTGTAATCACCACAGGCTGTCAGGTTCTGTATGTCTTCTGATGCACTACTGGCTTCTGAGAAGACACAGGCTCACGGTTAGTTCCCAGGCTTAATACCTCGTAGTACCTGTTGCTCTGTATGCTTGTACCACTAAGAGTGTTAAGAATCATATGTATTGTTGTGGGTCAAAATGAGTCAAAATGAGTCAAAATGGTGCTTCTCGGCCCCAAGAAATGTCCACGCATAGACTGGTGAGCTGAGCACAAAACAGAGAGTTTCAAATTTAGCAGAGGTTCAAAATCATCTGGGATGGCTCATAAACATTGTTTCCCAAGCCTATCTACCCTTCATAACCAGAATTTTCTAAAATAGGATAGAGAATCTGGACCTTTCACTGGATTCTTAGGTAACTCTAGTATACTGAAACTGATTGAATATCAAATAAGGCTGCAGTTCCCAATATACTAGCCACTGGTTACCATGTGGATATTTGAATTTAAATCGACATTAGTTAAAATAAAATAAAATTTAAAATTCAGTTCCTCGGGCTAGGTGTAGTGGTGGATACCTGTAATCCTAGTACTCTGGGACTAGGGCAGGAGGATTGCAAGGGCAAGCCCAGCCTGTGCAACTCATTAACTTAGCAAGACCTTGTCTCAAAATATAATTTTTTTAAAAAAAGGGCTGGAGATATAGTTCAGCGTGAAGGCCCTGGGTTCAATCCCCAATACTGAAAAAAAATTCAGTTTCTCTGTTGCATTATCTGTTTTAAGTGCTCAGTGTGGCTACTGGCTACCATATTAGATAGCTTAAAGAATATTTTTGTCATTGTAGAGTTCAATTGGACAGGACCAATGTCAGGAGGAAAGCAGCCCCTTGATTAATTTTTCCTCTCTTCTTATACCATACACCGCACACATGCACTTTAAAATCTCACAATGGATTTAAGCAACTTGTGGAATCCACTACATGATGTCACCTGAGACATATATTTGGCATTGCTGCTGGATAGCTGTCCTATCCTCCTGTGATGCATTCCCCATATTTATACTTACTCAGCCACTGTAAGTCAGTAGAGTAGAAAATAAGTGATAAGGGCATGGTTCTAATCCAGTAGATTTCTCACTTAAAAATGAGAGGATCATTGGCTAATTCATTGAGACAAATGTATCATAGTAATGTGAACCACAGGAGAAAGTGGGTGCAGGGTATACAGAACTTTTTGTAATATTCCTACAACTTTTTCTGTAAATTTAAAACTATCCTGACAGAAGTTTATTTTTAAACAATCAGAAGATATACTGCACCCGTGCTCAATCACAAGAGTGCTAATGATGAGAAAGACTGCTCTCAATATAAGTGACTTTATGTGTATTTTAACATTTAGCTTTCAGAAGAGTATTTTTAAAGAACAGGAAAATGTTGACAACATTCTACTGAGGCTTAAACTCTACTCTTTGAAAAGTCTGTTTTCTAGTGATTTATTTAAATTCTCTACATAACTGCATTTAATAAGAGCATGCAAGTAATTTCTTTAAATAAAATTCACAGTCATGTTATAATCTCCAAGAATGTCCTAGAATTATAAATGAATGAACTTTTAGAACCATGTCTTGAATTTTCATCTTATTCCCAAGAAAACACTGTATGCTACTCATACAGTTACGTATGTTGCTCATACAGTAAATGCTTACATTGAATACATTAATTTTTAGAGTTTAATTTTTATATAGCAGTCTTGTTCAATTTTGCCAGTGGTTTTATTTGAAAAAACAATATATATGATTTATTAAAATAAAGGTTCAATTTAATAATTAAAATATTATAAACACTTAAAACAGCACAGGTATGCTTAGTTTTTTTGTAAGTCAGAATATCTGTCACTTATGAAAGTTATATTTTACATGAGTATTTGAATGTCGACAGTCTTCAAGTAATGAAGATAGTATAAAAATATAAGTGAAAATAGCTTATGCCCCAATTAAATTTTATATTAACTGTGTGAAAAGTATTTATACTGAATTTTCTAAAATGTAACTGATCATTAACAAGTTAATACTTAGTATTTCTCAAGTGTGTTTTGCTATGTGTTACTCATGGAAGCAGTGAACAAAAGAAAAATAGCCCACACAGTTTCAAAACTGTCTATTCTAGCCCTCGTTTTTGTAAACTCACAATGTATTTTATCATTGTAAAGTCTCCAAGAAGCCCTGTAAAAAGAAATTTAGTTTTCCATGCATTTTGGCAACCTAGCATCTTATAGGGACAGTCCTTCTGATCTCCAGCTTGGAGTATGCTAATATCAACAAAGAATCATTTTCCTAGTAGACCAGTTGTTCCAGAAGAAAGAGATAAAAGATACAGAATTTTCCAATCCTATGCTCTGAAACATCTGTTTATTGTTTGCCCATTAGGTGATATTTGGGCTTTATTTTTCTCTTTTCCTTTAAATTGACAGAGGTTGGGTTTTGATACATTTTAAGGTTCTTTCTGATAATAAGGTATTATAAGGTACAGTTCATGCCATTGCTGGGGATGTAAAGTGACTAGGTCATAGAGTCTGATGAATGTGGTAAAGGAGAAATAGCAAGGGCTTTGGGGATTCAAAGAGCAAAAAGGAGTTGGTTGTGATTTGAATAGGTGGAGTTGGAAAATTCCTTCTACTTGGAAGATTAGACACTGGAAAATATCTAGAGGCAGAACTGGAAGGTTGATTTTAAACTGGTCACAAGTACCGTTTGAGTTCCAAAGCTTGAAGCACTGGAAAAGGGAAGATAAGGCTAAGAAGATGAGTTTGGAGTCAGGGGGTGATGACAGGCCTCAAATCATGCCAAGGAGTTTGATTTTGTGCACTCTTCAGTGGTGATCTCGTTTCTAACTTGTGTAGGATGTGAGGCACACACTGGTTGTACTTGATGGTGACAGTGTGTTAAAATTTGTGTTAGTCAGCTTTCCCATTGCAGCATACAGTACCCAAGGAGGAGAAGTTTTCTTTAATTCACGTTTCAGGAAATTCACATGGTCGACAGGCTCCAAGCCAGGAAGTTCGTGGCAGAAAGGCCATGGTAGAGCAAAACTGCTCAGCTTGTGGTGGCTGGGAAGGAAAGCAGAGCAGAAGGATAATGCCATTAACAGATCAGCCTTAACAGTCACAAGGCTATTGGGGCAACTGTAGAATGGAGGAAATGGGGGCCAATCTGCAAAAAGCAGTACAGCAAAGTTGTGGTTTATTCCTCTGAGAATTATGATAAGCATCTTTCAGATACTTTCTTTTGTCCTTTTATTTATTGTGTTTCTATTTTTTTATTTCTCCATTAAAGACATAGTGTGTCATAGAACAAAAAATACAGAATCTAGAATCAAGTCACTCTTACAGTGAGACTGCTGATGTGTGACATTGACAAGATTTTAAAGCTGAGCTTCAGTTTTTAATTTATAAACAGGGTAGTCAGAACTAAATTTTAAGATGATTTCTTAATGTGTTAGTTAAAGTACTTGGCACACAACAAATGATTAATGTTCATTATTATTAAATTATTTTAGACTTTATATGCCTATCTTATTATGAGTCCCTATGTTAATCAGTTTATTTCTTTTTCTCAATATCATTATTTTCTGCTTGATGACATTGATAACATCCCTCAGCACTGTTGGAAGACCATGATTAGAATTTTTTAAATTTCTCAGGTTTAGTCCTTTAAATAACATGCTTATATATGCAATATTATGCTTTTTATAACCACCTGAAACATTACCAATTAATAACCAAGACTCAAAGGTCAGGTGCTGGTGCTGAGAGTACTACCCATAGCAGACTATGGACCTTTCCTCACCTCAACCAGGCCTAGAATTCTTCCCAGAAGTCTAATCCAGAAATATTTGAAATATTTGATTGAGTAAAACAACTTTTGGCTTGGTCCTTCTCCTCACTCCCAGAAGCAGCTACTACTGCTGTGGGGAATTTACTTAATTTTGGAATCAAAGATGATCTTTTGAGTGCTGACTCCAATGAAGGAGACTCCACTGGCCATACATACATCTTTCTAGTTACAGAAAATTCAGTAGGTACATGTGGCTATGGATAGAACCTATGAAAGAATCTAAACAAGGAAGAAGAAATAGTATTTTTGTGACTTCTTATTGGTGTGATAGAAGGAATATTTGTACCTTAAGTGTTCTTCACAGTCTACAGGAAAATTATTTTATTTGAATTTTTATGTATTTATTTATTTTTTGGTACCGGGGATATCAAACTCGGGACCTTGCGCTTGCAAGGCAGATGGCAGAACCACGGAGCTAAATCCCCGGCCCTATTTGAATATTGAATTCAAGGCACAGCCAGTTTCAAACTTAACTGATCCAAAATGAATCTTATCCTTGTCTTCACCAAACTTTTGATTTCTTCCAACTATTGTTATATACCCTAAAGTGCTAAGCTTAAAAGCTTGAACTCATTTTCCTTTCTATGCTGTTGATTTCAGATGGGGAACACAGAGTTGAAAAGATTAAACAGAAACATATGCAAACTGAGATGTTATCATAGTGTAGTGCTCAAGCCCTCCCTGGAGGGCCTGTGTCCGGAGCCTGGCCTTGAATCAGGCCTTGGTGTCCCCTGGCTTGCCTCATGACCATGTTTCCCATAGAGAACCAGAGCTGGTAGAGACAGGATGAATGGAGAGGACTGAGAAAGAGGAGAGGCAGATGGCAAGCAGACTAGAGTGCCAATGACTGGATGTTACTGTTGTCTTTTCTTTTTTTTTTTGGTACCAGGGATTGAACTTGGGACCTTGAGCTTTTGAGGCAGGCGGCAGAACCACTGAGCTAAATCCTCGGGATACTGTTGTCTTCAATGGGATAATATATTGACACATATTGGCTCTTGTCTTTATATTAATTAGAATCCGTTTGAATACTTATGGGGATAAACTATTTGTAATGTATATATTTTTGTTCAGGAATATTTCAAGAGAACGTGCTCTCACAAGAGTGATAAAACCCTATCTTACTCCTCTTATAATTGAGATCAGGGAGGAATGGAGAGTACGCACTTCCACGTACAGTATCTCAGCTCTCGAGTCCTCAGAATAATGCTTCTAAATTCTCATTTTTACAATTTATGAGTTGCACCAGATAACTTTCAAGGCAGCCTTGCCTCTTGAGGTAACCTTTCTCTTGTATTTGGTAAGAAATCACATGTTAAACACATTAGGCAGATTTTCTTCTGTTTTATACTTTTGTTTTTAAGGTTGGAATTCATTTTTGTTAAAACTCAATTCTTTATGTCATCTCACGGGCTTTTTTTTCTTGGCTAATTAAAATGGAGAGCAAATAGATATTTCCTCATTTTCCATAAACACAGGTTTGTTTCCCTGACTGTCTTGTCCACCTCCTTTCTGAAGTAGCCACAGTTTTACTTACTGCTAGGACCTTAAAAAACATAGCTCTGTTTTTTCTCACTTTTATTTGTTCATATGTCAAAATTAATCCTTATGACTTTCAATTTCAAAAATACATTTTTGAATTAATTCACTGTATATTAACTACCAAGACAGTTTAAACATTTAACCATTTCTTGTTCTGTCCATTATAATAACCCTATTTTAATTTTTCTTTCTTTTTTAATGCATTCCAAAGTCCCTTATTTACTTTTTAACTGCAGCAACAATGGGGAAAGGTACGTATCTGTTCTTTTTCCATAGAAACACTTCACCATTTTTGTTGGATGACTCTTGTTGGATATTCAAGAACTCTGCACTAAAGGGGGACTCTGAGTTACCATGCCTGCTGGAGGAGGCTCAGTTAGCTATGGTGCTGAGCCTGGAGTTACTCAGAGAATATCCAAAGACGGGGTCCTCTCTCCAAAAGCATATACGAATTAACCTTTCAAATATACTGCAGTGTGTTTTAATGAATAGTTCTGAAATTGATCCTGTATTATTGTCTTTTGAGGGACATAATTTAATATTTATTTACTCCCTTATAACTTTTCCTAATTTGAGACACAAGACATGTGTTCTAACTACCTCATTAAAAATAGTTTTTAGAAAAAAGTTTACTATATTTACATAAAACTTTTTTAAAATGATGCTACACAAATCAGTATTTAACTATAAATATTCATTTAGTGTTAATAGAATTTTCTATAAAATAGATTTTTCTATAGAACAGTGCAGCTAAACTAATTGCTTTTGCTTAGATTTGGAAAATAGGAATTAATAGGGGTTGCATATTTAGCTTTTTTCTCTGCTCATAACATACAACTGTATTTTGCAAAATACTTTTGATACCTGATTAGCATTGTATTGCTTTGTAGGTATGGGACACAATCACTGGTTACTCTAATGTATACAATAGGGAGAACCATAAGTACAGATCTACAAATCATGGAGGTAAGAACTTTAAATACTGTGAAATATAATGATAATTTAGAAAGTATTTTTGATAAAATTTGAACTAAAATTAGAAGTCATGTGTTTATTTAAATTATTGCAATCGGTGCTTCCATTGGTCCTCTTATCACTGTGAAGGAGGTGGTTGGTATTTAACTGCATCCTTGCCTTGAAATAGACTGCTCTGTTTATGGAGGTTGGACTTCATCCTTTTACCTGAATTCCTTCAGTGGTCTCTGACACAGGCTCCCTCTACCAGGCTGTTCTTCCCACCATCCAAGCTTTCAGATTGGTGCCAGTCATTGCCCACTCCAGAAGCTTCAGTAGCTTTTTATGGTTTTTAGAAGAAATTTAACAAATATTTTGATTCACACATGAAGCCCTTTATGATCCATTCTCTGTCTTACTCTGTGGTTCAGATTTGCCACTTCACCTTAGAGTGTCGGAGAGCAAGAGAGACTGACAGATACCCCCAGTACTTTTCCTCTAGCTGTATGTATCATTGGGGGTTCTGCTAAATTATCATGTTGTTTCTACTTTCTAGACTTCACCAACTCTGTACCTTCTTTGTGGGGTACCATCCCCATCCCTGCTCTTGGCTGGATAATTCCCAACCACCTAGTCTAGGAATTTTTTTAGTGAATGGATCTATACACTTTCCTCCTCCATGCCCCCAAATCATCCTATCAATATCTTTATCATAGGACTTACTGCCTTATTCTGTAATCAGTGTGTAAATATTCTGTCCTGTGAGCTATGGTGAATTCCTTGAGGACTGACACTGTATCAGCCATATTTATATATTAGCATAAGACAGGGATTGTTATTTCTTCTATTTGCTTTCCTATGGGCTGAATTTCTTCTTATGCAGGCTTCATAGGGAAGCAAGCATATCTCCAGGCTTTAATACTATCAGGACCCTCTGTTGCAGAAGGAGGGATCCTTTTTTACCCAGCATCATGTTCCTATTCTGAAGAAGAAGAAGAAAAAAAAGGACCTTTGCTTGTCTTGGTACAAATCATTGTATGTGTATGTGTTTGAGGAGGTGGGATACCCTGATTGGTTCAGCCTGGATCATGTGCCCACTCTTGGAGTCAGCCCACCTCACACCCCAGGCACTGGGGTGGGGGAAGTGTAAAACAAGAATACAGATATAATTTTCACACACCCAGTAGCATAGGTAAGTTAGAAAGATTTATAGCACCAAAAGTTTGAAAAAATGTGGAACAATTGTACCCTTTCATCTTACTTGGGATTGTGGGACCATAACCTGGTACAACCATTTTGGAAACAGGTAGTTTTTTGAAAATGTTAATCAGACACACATGACCTAAACATTACATTTTTGATGGTTTTTTTCCTCAAGAGAAAGAAGACCTGTCTTGTACATGAATGTTCATAGCAGCTTTATTCACATTAGGGAAGAATTGGAAGTCATCAGGTCAAGGGATTAGGAAGAAGAGGTAATATAACCACACGATGGAATACTACCTCCAAACAAAAAAAGGAATAAATTTATTTAGCCACACACATCAATTAGGCTGAGTAAGGGAAACCAGTCACATTTTGAGAAAAGAAAGCTCATCCAGAGTAATAAAAGGCAGATCAGTGGCTGCCTGGCAGCCAGGGAGAGAGCTGCAAAATGTCATGAGGGAGCTTTTCAGGGTAAGGGAAATGCATCCTGTCCAGATTGTTCCTATAGTTTCAAAGGTCTATACTGTATCAAAATTCATTAAGTTTAACCTGATATCGTTTATTATATATATTATATCCCAATAAAATTAAACACTAGGACCTGGTACTATATTAATAAATATAGGAAGAGGCTGTATAAATGAGAAAAAAACCTCAGCCCCTCCCCAAGCAAATAAATAAATGTGTAGGTCCCAAGGCTTGAAATTGGATCTTAGCCTATAAGCCAAAAAATAAATAAATAAAAATAAAGGAAAAGCAGTAAGTTATGTAGCTGTGATAATAAGAGAGGGAGAACTGCTAATTGCCAAAGGAATGATCTTTCTTTGGGTTTTGGCCTACCTGAGGCTGTGCTGTCAGGATCAGATGGGTCAGGGATTCCCTGGAAAAGAGAGAACACACACAGCATGCTAGGAATGAAAACTCTCAGGATCAAGACTGAGTTTGTGTTTGCTCTCTTCTTTTCGCTAATGTATGTTTTATTATGTATTTTCTATATTTTATTAGTGCCTATTAATTTTTTAAAATGTTGGTTTTCAATGTGGTGTTTTCATACATGCATGTAATGTATTTTGATCATATCCACTGTGTTTGTATCTTCTAATATACACAGTTAATCTTTGCCTTTACAGAATCCAGTTTTGTTGTTTTTGTTTAACAAATGAATGAATAAGGCTTGTATAAATTTAGCAATTCTCAACTTTCCAAAACTTTATAGTCATAATTGTTTTTTAGTGCAAAAATAGATTTAGCAGTAGTTAGATTATTGCAATTCTGAAAACAAATTAGCTATATCAAGTATCTTTGTCAACAATGTTTCAATGTCCAACAGTTTTACTCGATCACATCAGTTCACAGGACAATAGCTAAATAAATGCTAAAATGGCAAGGTATAAAGCAATCATCTGAGTCCCTTGTCCCTCTCCACCCTCCCAGCTCCCACAGCTCCACAACTCCACAACTCTGACCCTGGTCTTTATGGCTTCCCCTGCCAGGAACCTGGCCTCACTCATACCCTTAAGTGCACATGGAGTTTCCCTGAGGTCCCACAGGCTCCCCATCCCCCTGCCACCACTGCAGCAGTCCCGTCACGAACACATCACCTGTGGCATGGAGTTGTGGGTATGTGGCTTCCACCTCCTGGAAGTATGGGCAGGGAAGGCGAGAGTGAGAGGCTTGTTCCTAGCTCTGTAACCTACTTTCTCCTAGAATTTACTTTTCTTTTATGGTATAATTAGGCTTATGGGCCCTGTTACTATTCAATTTCAAGTGCATCAGGGCTTAAGTGAGCATTGATGATGTGGTATGGGTACTCTGTTACAGTGATATGTGTTGAAACAAAAGTACGGATGCAGAAAATAGACTTTTGGAAGATAACTTATTATTCAGTTGGCGCCTGGCTTATATAAAATATTGTAGCAAATGTTCCAATAACTGAACCCTTAACCCAACCCAATGCAGAATTTAACCAGTGGATGAATTCACTGTCAAAATATGCTTTTTAAAAATTCCTTTAAAAATTTAACTGATATATAAAATTAAACACATTTATGGAATGCCCTATGATTATACATTGTGTAATGTTCGAATCAGGACAGACTTATATAGCTCCTCATTATCTTCTCAATTATCATTGCTTTATGGTGAAAACATCCAAGATCCCTCCTTCTAGCTGTAAAAGATGCCATACATTATCACTGTTTATAGCCACCATTTATAGCCATCATTTATAGTTTTGGTGTGCAACAGAACTTCTTTTTCCCACCCAACTCTAACTTAGTGCCCATTAATCAACTTTTATCTACCCCTGTCTCTCCTCTACTTTCTCCCAGCCTCTGGTAATCATCATTCTACTCTCAACTTCTATGACATCAACTGTTTTTAGATTTCACAAATGAGTCAGATCATGCAGTATGTTTTTCTGTGCCTGGCTTATGTCACTTAACATAATGATTTCCAGTTCCATCCATGTTGTCACAAATAACATTTCATTTTTTTTACTTACTGAAGAGCATACCTTTGTGCATATGTTGCACATTTTCTTTATCTAGTCATCAGTTGATGGACACTTAGATTGTTTCCATTTCTTGGCTATTGTGAATAGAGCTACAATAAAAATGAGAGTGCAGACATCTCTTTGATACACTGATTTCATTTTCTTTGGATATACACACAGTAGTGGGATTGTTGGATAATATGGTGGTTCTATGTTTTTTAAGGTACCTTCTTACTACTTTCCATCATGTCTGTATTAATTTATATTCTCGTCACTAATGTACACACACACTTCTCCACATCCTTTCACACACTTCCTAGCTTTTGTCTTTTTTTTTTTTAAAATAGTCAATCTAACTGAAGTAAGGTAAGGTGGTTTTAATTTGCATTTCCCTGATGATTAAGTATTCTGAGTATTTTTTTAAATATAACTGTTGGCCATTTGTAGGTTTTCTTTTGAGAAATTCCTACTGTATTTAAATCTGTTATTCACTTGTTAATAGGGATTATTATCATCATACTTATTTTGCTGTTGTACTTTTGTAATTCCTTATATATTCTGGTCATTGACCCCTTCTCAAGAAGTACAATTTGTGCCACTCTGGAGGTTCTCTCTTCACATCCTTAATTGTTTGCTGTGTAAAAACTTTTTAGTTTTATGAAATGTTTTCTTCTAGTAGTTTCATAGTTTCAGGTCTTACATTTAGGTTTTTAATCCATTTTGAGTTGATTTTTTTTTTTTGCTTAAATTCTTTTATTGGCACATTTTAGGTATACAATACATTTACATTTATCATTGGGTGCTTGTACCTGTACATGATATATCTTGATTCTTATTTTTTTCCCCATTACCTGTGTTGAGTTGATTTTTGTGTGTAGTGGTCTAATTTCATTCTTCTTTACATACGCACCCATTTTCCTAGCACCATTTATTGAAGACTGTCTTTTCTATAATCCATGCTATTAGCACCTTTGTCAAACATCAGTTGGCTGTAAATATGTAGTTTTACTTCTAGGCTCTCTGTTCTGTTCCATTGGTCTGTTTTTTATGGTAATATGCTGTTTTAATAACTTTGAAATACATTTGAAGGTAGGTAGTATAATGCTTCCTGCCTTATTCTTTTTTGGTCCAGATTGCTTAGGCTATCGGGGATTTCTGTATTTTTATACAAATTTTAGTAATTTTTTTCTAGATTTGTGAGGAATGTCATTGGTATTTTGATAGGGATTATATTGAATCTGTGAATTACTTTGGATAGTATGGACATCTTACCAATACTGATTCTTCTGAGCCATGAATATAGGATGTCTATTTATTTTGTATGTACTTTGATTTTTTTCTTCAGTGTTTTTTGTTTTCTTTACAGACCTCTTTCTCTGCTTTGATTAAAAATTTTACTGTTTTTTGTTTTGGTTTGGGTTTTGTAGCTACTGAAAAATAGGGTAGCGTTCCTGATTTTTTTCCAGTACAACAAAACTGCTGATTTTTATAAATTGATTTTGTGTCCTGCAACTTTGCTAAGTTTGCTTATTGGTTCTAATAGTTTTTTTTTTTCTAATGAAATCTTTGGGGTTTTCTAAAGATAAGACCTTGTCATTTGCAAATAGTGACAATTTAGCTAAAATACTCAGAAGTAAGTTCTTGCATACTGGACTTTCTATTCACATTTAATTCTTCCGAACAGGGGAACAGGTGTGGTCTTCATCACATTATCTTAGTCGCAGACTCCCCTGGGGGACACACAGCCTAGGAATACACATTCCTACTCACTCCAGACATCATTACTCCTTTGCAAAATCATGTTACCAGTTAGCAAGAACTTTGTTTTGTATAATAAGAGGTTAGATCGCACTGATAAAATGTCTCTCTATCCTTCCAGCTGCAGCAGTTTTTCAGTAACATGTTGGAGGAGCACCAGAGGATTACAGTTCATGCCCAATTACAGACAATAAAGAATGAAAATCTCAAAACCAAAAAGCGAAGTGCCAGGATAGCTGAGTGGCTCCGGAAAAATATATAGTTTGAGGCTACGTCCAGCATACCTCTTACATATTATAATCTTGTTTGCTCACAGTTTTGTCTCCCAATACTTTGCGGGTCTTGAGAACTGCATATTTTGTTTGTATTTCAGTCACATTCACTACTCAGACTCATGTTGTTCCTATGTTGTCATGTTTGGCCCTGAGGCTTAGTGATTGATGAGGATTTGGTCAAAACTGCTATATTTCTGAGGAAAATTGCACTGCACATTGGGCAATAAACCCAAAGAATTTACTTTAAATACCTTATGAAAACAAATTTTTCCAAGAAAGTTTTGCTAATTCTGTTGTGAAGACCGTAGAATATTAAATTATTGGCATTAACGAAGAGAACATTCTTTTCTGAGGAAAATACAGACTTGCAATACTCTAGGGTTTATTCAGATCAGTATTGAAAGAACAATGAGAACACAACATTACAGTGTGAAGAAACAGAAACCAGAAAAACAATATTCACTAAGAGATACAAAAGCCAAAGCAAAGCAAGTTTCAAGGAGGAAAAGCAAACAATTTTATGAGCCATATTAAGTGCCCTAAAGACAAGAAATGTGCCATTTCTCTCTCCCAAAGAACTTATTACATTGAAGTATATTTTGATGGTACTGAATTTTATGAAATTATAAAATGACAAATGATTGTAAGACCCATGAGATGCCTCTAACACCACTGCTGTGGTGGTCACTGTGGGGATGAAGGGTCTGCCCTGAAGCCCATGTGTGTTGATGTGTGGGGTGGACACTCTTTTAGCCAGAGCTTGTAAGAGAAAATAATGCTGCTAAAGACAGCACCAAGGGGCCGGGGATTTAGCTCCGCCGCCTGCCTCTCAAGCGCAAGGTCCTGAGTTTCGATCCCCAGTACCAAAAAAAAAAAAAAAAAAAAGAAAAAAAAAAACAGCACCAAGTATGAACTTATCTTTGGGGCTCAGGGAAATCTTCAAATGAAGGGAAACAGAAATAAAAGGCTAATGAGAGCATAATCCTTACAGTTTTGCATTCAGGGGATTAAGTTTGAAATGTACTTTCATTCGGCCAAGTTGAATCTACTTGTAATGTGGGTCAATTCAAACAGTTTCATCAGTTGCAATGTATGAAATTAGTTAAATTTTGTCACACCTGATTGAAACAGGACAACTGAGGCAAATCATTGCTACTCTAAACTTTGTGTATATAATTAAATCCTTCTTTCTTACATCTTGCTTTGTTTTTGTAGAATGGGGGTAAAAACTGCATATCTCTTATCTACCTCAGAATAATATTGTAACATGTGTAGAATATGCTTTTAATTAAAAATCTTTGAAGATACTATGTAAACTCAAGGAAGTGTAATCTAAGGATTTTTTCCCATTTCTTGTATAAGTTAAGGCAGCCACAAGTTAAAGAACAATACAAATTCACCTTTATATTTCCTTCACAAGTGGATGTTCCCTATGTGTCAGTGGGAGTCTATGAACTTCACTACGTTGGCAAAACAAAGGAGTCTGCTTGACCTGGCCATAGGTCACAGTACAGAGGATGTTGTCTTTAAAATTAGCAATGTATATTTTAATCGCCTTCAAATTGTTATGTGTATGATATTTTCCTGTTTTTTCTTCAACATTCATCCTGTAGATTTGTATTTCCTCTGATAATCTCGCCTTTCAATGACTTTGTCTTCCTCTGTCTTCTCAGTTGCTTTTCTCTTCCTTCTCTCCCTTCCTTCCATTTCTAGTCCCTCTCTTTGTCCCTCGGCCTGCCATGTGTTCCCTTCCACCTTTCCCAGTAACCTCTGCCTTCCCACTGTCTGGCTGTCCTCCGCTCTCTCCTTGTCTTATATTCTACCCTGCTCTGATTCACCAAGTGCACTTTGAAGAGACACTTGGGGCCATGAGGGCTGTGATCCATGGTACTGGGTGATGCCAAGCCCTGCCTGTCTAGCTGGAAGAGTAAGTAGGCAGGCCTCTCCAACCTCTTCCAGCCTGTTTGTGTAACAGTCTTGTTATATCTTAGCTTCAATAATAAACAGTGTTGAAGGTGCTTTTCCAAAATCAAACACTTCTTATTATACCTTTATGCTTACTGTAAATATAAATAATTATTGATTGATTACTGTGGTAGCACTAAGGCAGTACAAGGGAGGGAGTAATACCAAGGCAGATTTATCCAAATGGAATAAATATTTTATTAACCCATAAAACCAGCAAATCTATTAGTACTCAAAGTATAAAACAGCTTTCCTGGCCCAATCAGTTTACTTTATACCACGCATCCTAAAAACAGTTAATAAAATATACAACGTATTTATGATTTTTTTTAAAAATGCAGCCATTAGAAATTATAGTTTTCCTCACAATCTTATGCTTTTTCCTACTCAGACCTACTCAGAGCCTTTCCATTGCTGACACCAAATACAAGGACAAATGCCTTACTCTGATGTTTGTGATCAATTGTAATTTAGATCTCTGAGGAAAATTTGTACAGTGACGTATTGAGGAATGAATGAACAAGCAAAAATAAGATTTCCTTTATCTTATTTTCTTAAGAAAGCTCTTCTTAGTTACTTTTCCTCTTGAATCACTCTTTGCACTAATAAATGGTAGCTTTTTCCCCATCCAAATTCTAGCAGGATTAATGTCCAAAGCAAAGCCTTAATGAGGACTTACAAGTAAATATAACTGCCTCTCCTTCACAGCGAATTAAGTAACATAGTAGCATTTGAAACAATACATACAGTGCCTGTAGCTCACTTTTTCCTCTAATTCAACCAGATTCATCAGAGATAATCTTTACAACACATATTTAGGAGTATTCGGACTCTTCTTCACAAACAAGTCAGCCATAAAGGCAAAAGAGAACAAGTAAACATCTACACCCATGGAAGCCAAGGAGAGGCTGTGGGCCACAACCTGATGTGAGCATAGGAGCTGGACTGGGGTGAGGAAGTTCACACAGAGGGAATGAGCTCACACAAGACATTGGAGCCTAAGCAGGGTGAAGATAGGGACCACATGGTATGGTGATGGGATTATGACATGAGGAGCCAGAGCCAAACAAGGCAAGAAGGACTTGAGTGAGATGGGCTTTGAATTGCAGGGAAACCCACAGTGAGGAGTTCAAGTTCCAGAAAGTTCAGATGTCTGGAGTTTGAGGAGAGTAATGGCCAAGCAATGAGGTACTAGAAACTGAGAATGAATGAAGAGGGAATGTAGAGATGCCCTCTACATCAGGAAGGGAGAAGCAGAGACCGAAGCTTGGTTACCACAGGTGCATGGACCAAGCCAAAAAATATCTAAGTGATAACAGGACCCAGGTTCCTCATTACTGGGGAAGGGAGTTACAGATATTCAGAAGGAGGAAACTAGAATTAACTCTGCTTTTGAATTAGTATTGATGGGAATGCATGGTTTTCAATATACAGACAGATTTAAAAATATCTAAAGCAGTGATGGCAAACCTTTTAGAGCTTTCAGTGATAACAAACAGCCTGCTGTGGCATGTGTGCCATAGATTTGCCACCACTGATCTAATCACCACTGATCATGTTTTTCTCTTTATTTATCCATACATACATAGATAAGGGTGTAGATATAGACCCTGACTCTTCAACTCAGAGGACCTGGGAGCATCAACACCTTACTATGGACTGAATGTACCCTCCATTGAGCTGTGACCACCAAGGTAATGGTGTTTGGAGGTAGGGCCTTTAGGAAGTAATTAGGTTCAGATGAAGTTGTGCCAAAGCCCTGGTTGTGTGATTAGTGTCTTTGTATGGAGAGGAAAGACACCAGAGCATTCTCTCTCTCTCTACGTGTGTATGCTGTGCGAAGGCAGATGTCTACCTGCCAGGAAGAGAACTCTCCAGGAGCAGAATCTTATGGCCCATTGATACTGGATTTCCTAGCCTCCAGGACTATGAGCAATGCATCTGCTGCTTAGTCCACCCAATTCTGTGGTACTTTGTTATAAGAGCTGAAGCTAAGACAACCCTAATAACCAGTGCCCAGATCTTGGCTTTGAAATGCCATTCTCTACTAAAAGAACCAGAGTTCTTTGGAGAAATGACTGATTTCAGGGCCAAAGCAGGAGAGGGACCATTAGATATGGGGCATTTTTTTGTACCAAAAAGCAAGGGAGTGCTGAAAGAACATAGCAGAAGGGCATAAAAACAAGCTTGAAGAGACCCCCTGGGACCAAATTTAGAAAAATTTGAGTATCAATAAAACCGGTAAGAGAATAACATAAAAAACCACAAGTCTGTATTTATATATTTAAATAATAAATACAAATTTTGATGAAGAAAAGTATATTTATATAATTTCAAAGTACTTTTCTACAAAATACTGATTAGTTATTAAGAGAAAGTGAGGAATTTATAGTGAAAAGCCTGGCAGATGTCACCTTAATCAACTGATTAATTTGAACATCAACACAACGAGATAAATAAAAATGTTGTTCTATTTAATGAAATGAAATGACAAAAATACAACATTCTTTTTTTTACTCTTTTTTTCTCTTTTGTAATTTTAAATGAAGCATTGCTAATCATTTTTTAACTTTCTTACCAATTTTTTTGGAAGAGAAACACTATCAAGAACTCCCCACTAAAGCAAAATAATGATATTCATTCCTCCAAAATTCCAAATTTAAGATTCACAAAATAAAACAAAAACCTCATTCAGCTATAAAAAGTAATGAAAATCACATTCTAGGCTTAGTATAGTTTGCAGTATTTGCTGTGGTAATTGTCTTTTAGATGACTTTTTAAAAAATAACACTCTGGCTCATTAGAATATATAGTTTCCACTTGCTTTTTTGATTAAAAAATAATAATTTTAAAAAGAGAAAACTTTAAGGAACTCATAGTTGGCCAACTCATTTTGATGTCATGTATAGGATTTGGCAATCAAGAAGGCTATTTGCAGCACACACGATTAGCCCTTTAAAGTTTAGCTTTCTTCCAAACAATGTAAAATATCCACACTTGCAAATATGCAATACAGATAACATTCTTTGAAAATTCCACAGGATAATATTGGTGCCAAAGCTGTTTTTCATGGAGTAGCAGGGCTTCTGTCAAACTGACTCAGTTTTCCTATCTTGTTTCCTATCTTGTTTCAATATTTCATGGAGATGTCAAGAATCGGTCTGAGACACTCACATGTAGAATCTTCTTCTGGAGACATGGAGATTGGGGCAGCTGTCAAATCATTAATTACATAATAAAACTCCTTTGCTCGGTAGTGTTTTCCACTAGAACCCAAGACCAGTCTCCTTTAAGATTGTCTAAGACGTCAGGAAATATTTTTCACCTCTCCCTTCTTCTGTGATAGAACCCAGGGCTCTTACACTGAGCTACATCTCTGGCCTTATTCATTTATGTTTTGTTTTGTTTTTGAGGCACAGTCTTGCTAATTTGCTAAAGTTCCCAGGTTAGGCTCAGACTTGCACTCCTCCTGCCTCAGCCTCCCAGAGTGTTGAGATTATAGACCTGTGCCACCACACCCAGATACATATATAATTCTTATATCCATTGATCATCATTTGGCCAATCTATGCCATAGTAACTATCTTTGGTTTCAGTTTGACTATTTCACATCATATACCCCCCAAAATTTGCCCTTGCAAAATGAAGTTACATCTCTGCTGCTGCTCATGGTGGTCCAGTACATTGCTCTGCTGGATCAACCTCCCCACTAAGGATTAGAATATTTCTTTCTATAGAAGTTTAGTGTTCTGATAAGGTGGAACCTTCAACATATACCACTTCATGTTGTACTCCACCATCAGTAATGAGCCAATATCTGCTGATGGCCTCTCTGGGAACTATGGCTGGTAATTGCTTCACTGGCCCACTACTCTCCTGACTCCACCCTTTCTTCTATTTTGTTCATTTCTTCTCTGTCTGTACAGGGAAACACATTCATTGAGAAACTGCAAGATTCTAGTCCCCTTTGAGGAGAGCAAGGCCATGCCCCCAGTGACCTAAGACCAGCAGCTGACTTCATGGCCAACGCCAAAATTGATTGGCAGGCTACTCTGAAAGGCCTGCTAGCCACTTCCAGGAGCAGGGGATGCAAGTCAGTGGGCAGCCATCAGGACCTCAGCTATTTAGCAACCTACATGAATAGAAAAGGCAGCTTTGCCAGTTTGAGAATGTATCCTCAGGGATTGGTGATGCTGGACCTTCAGAGTTAGGGCAGCCCTGTTCAGGGCAAAGAGAAAATGTGCAGCCCTTGGGACAAAGCAGAGGAAAGAGTGAAAGAATGGGGTCAGAACAGTACTGACCAGGTGAAGCAATTACCACTAATAGTTCCTGGACAAATACTGGCCTACAAAGGATGTTCGTGGGACAATTAGAATAGCTTAGAGCTACTGGAAGATGGTGGAACCTTTAAGAGGCGGGGCCTGTGAGTGGCTGTAGGTCACTGGGGCCATGCCCTGCCCCTCAGAGGGCAACTGGGTATGTGGGTCTTCAGGCTCTTGCTATCTCAGGCTCTGTTTCCCTGCTGCATTTAGATGATCGTTTTTCTCGGTCCTGTGCTCCCCACTGTGATATGGTGCCCCACCAACGGGGCCAACCCAGCATGGACTGAAACTGCCAAAACTGTGAGCCAAAATAAACTTTCTTAAGTTGATTCTCTCTGGTACTTGTTACAAAATGGGAGGCTAATATCCTGAGGAATAGATACCAGAAATATATCGGTGGTTCAGGAAAAAAAATTTTTTTTAATAATAAGTCCAACTTTTCTGTAAGTTTGTGATGAAATAAATTTTAAAACTGTTATTTGTTGTTAGAACATCAATGCATTTTTCTTTCAAAATAACTTTTCTCTTTCAAACAGCCACAGCCCTGAAATGATCTATTAAACATTTTAATGATCACAGAGTGGAAATACAAGTTGTCCCAAAAGAATTAATTTATTGTTTCAGTCAACACTTTTCATTTTCAATTAGAGGGCTTAAAAACATTTTAAACATTTAAAATTAACAACACTGTGTAGAGGTAAAGTAAATGTAAATCAGTACATTTTCACATAATGTTTTTTGAAACTGCTGTGTGTTATACTCTTGATACTGCTAAAACAGAATGTCACTGCTTTTTTTGGAGGGGGGAGTAGTACCTTGGTTCACAAACACTATTGTTTGTGAACAATTTGATTCACAAATAGAAACATTTGGCAAATTTTGTTTTTGTTTGTGAACTCTGCATCGGGTGACAAATGCCACTGTGGCCATCTTTCCTGCATGAATACAAATGTTTTGGCCATCTTTTCCAGAATAGTGGAACAAATTAAGTTCATGAACTGAGGTACCGCTGTACATGGATGAATGTAACCTTGAAGTCACTGCCAACAACTTGACTTATTCCATGCTACAATGATACCTAAATAACATACTGCCATTCACATAACTAGTGATGAATTGTTTATAAGCCTAGAGGTTTTATACAATACCCGATATATAGCTATATATTCTTAAGTATTATCATCTTGATTTAATGGATGCAAACATAAAAATTCTTTGCTAATTATAGAGTTTTACTTTCTTCTATGGAGAAAAGCTACATGAATAAAACTTATTTTGACTTGATTGTTATGATATGACTTCACAATTCTAAATCAAGTTTAGAATTCTAAATCAAGTTTTATGGAAGTATAGAATGAAAAATACAGGTAGTTTTTGCTCTGTTAAATTGATTTCCTTATATCAGGATTTTCAATATAATAAATTGCAAGCTTTATAATAGACTTTCCTACATAAGCTGTATTCTTCAAAGTATATGATAACATTTCCTTTGCTGAAAAGTTTACTTTGTGAAAAAGGCACTTTGTGTATGATGTGTGTGTTCATATATATATAATATGGTATATGTGTGTGTGCATGTGCATGCATAAATAGTATGTATGTGAACACCTTCCTGTCCTACGCTGAACTGAACTTTGATTCTTTTGATTATTGTGGATAAGAAAGACCAAGATAAAAGGCTTTCTCTTTTTCTTTATTTCCTCAAACATCATGCCAAGCTGAGTGAGAGGAAGTTGTCATTTTCTCTGCTTCCAGCCTGCTAAAAGTGGCCTATTATAATGACTCAACAAGTCCTAGATCCTGAAAGCTCATAAATAAATGCATCAGAGGAGTGAAGGGGCCCTAAGTTTAGGATTTGAAGGACATTTGGCTTTTCTACCCCTGTGCATTGATCACCCTATCAGTCAGAAAATGTCCCTCAATTTTAGCATATCTTATTTGAGAACAATTCAGACTATTAGTCCCATTGGTTCCCATAAACAAGAATAATCCCTGGGGATGCCAGGAGTTTCAGGCCTCATTTACAAGACTCTCTTAAGAATACCCCATAATGGAGGATAGCTATAGTTTCTTCCATCATGTGTTTCTTTGACTTATCAAGAGAGAAGAAGAGGCCTGCCTAATCACCTAGCATCAGATGATGGATCCAATATTTATGAACTCCTGTAAGAGATAGGCAGGTGGGAGTACTAGCCCAACAATCTGTTTCTTCATAAGGTCGATATTTTCCTTCATCCTTCTTCCCAAAACATATCCAAAATTTTAGAGAAAGTGCACTCATTTTATAATCTTGGAGAGAGGATATGATGCCCCCAATTAAAAGTAGTGTAACACAGTAGGGGAGAGCTGTGATCAGTACAAAAACACTCCTTGCAAATGTCTTCTCTGTGATACACTTAGCAATGTGCTATATGCAGTTTGCCTCAGCTTCAGAGAATTCCTGAGTCAGTATGTCCACTAGGGTCAATCAGAAAAACAAACCATATTTGTTTTTTAGTGCATTCATTTTAACAGGGATTTTAATGGTAGGAATTTGTTAAATATTAGAGCAATGGAGAAGTAAAAGAAGAATCCCAAGCTATAGCCCAGAAAATAGTTTTCCTGTCTAGGAGGGCAAGGATTGGAGTAAATAGAATGTAGACAATTGAATGAGAGAGTACAAGATTTTCTGTTTTGTTTTATTTCATCTCAGGTTCCTTCTCTTTCCTGACCAAACCTCTAATTCTCACAGAAGGCACTTGGGAAGGCTGTGATTTCAACTTGCATTGTAATGATGTATTCTGGAGAGCAGCTACAAGAATTCAGGGATTTGTTTAGACTAATTGCCTTAGATGATCTCTGGCTCTCTGATCATGTCTTAATCTGTCTTTTATTGGTATAACAAAACACCCAAAGCTGGATAGTTTTATAAAGAAAAGAGATTTATTTAGGTCACAGTTTAGGGGTGCAAATTCCAAGTTTGGGTGGCTCCATCTGGTTGGCCAGTGATGAGGACCATCTGATTATGTCACAACATGGCAGGTGGTATTACACTTCTTTAGTAGGTATGATTGGCCCTTATATCTGTGGGTTCAGTTGGATTTTACCAACTGAAAAGCAAACACATTTTCTTTTAAAGTGAACATTTTTTAAAAAATTGCATCTGTCCTGAACAGGTATAGACTTTTTTCTTGTAATTTTCCCATATATCAGGGGTCCCCAACACCTAGGCCATGGAACCAGACTGCACAGCAGGAGGTGAATGGCAGGCAAGCAAGCAAACATTATCAGTATCTTCAGCTGCTCTCCATATCTCACATTACCACTTGAGCTCTGCCTCCTGTCAGATCAGCAGGTTCTCACAGAAGCAAGAACCCTAAGGTGAACTGCCTGTGTGAATGATTTAGGATGCATGCTCCTTAGGAGCATCAAATTCCCAATGATCTGAGATGGAGCTGAGGCAGGGATGCTAGCACTGGGAAACGGTTGAAAATACAGATTAATATTAGCAGAGAGCTCTGACTGCACAGACAAATCAATTGCTTGCATGTCAAAACTCCATCAATGAAGTGGCAAGTGGCAATCAAACTGCATCTGATAGCAGGCTTTATAGCGGCAAGTAAGTTGATGTACTTGAATTGTACAGCTCCATCTGCAGGCAAGCTTTAAGTCAGAATCCAACACTTAACTTTAGTCAGTCCATGGATGCAGAGCACACATGTCTTCTCTTGTACACAGACATAAGATGGCTTTCTAAAGGTAGATCATTGGCCAGAGTTACTGAGTTATGAAAACCACTCCAGAGATTTCTTTTAGAAGAACACTCACCACTGGCAGCAAAACTCAATGACATGGTAGGTCACAAAACTTGCTTACTCATGTACATGTTCAACCTGTTCAACAAACTCAACCTGTCACTGCAAGGAGGGAGTGACAGCTCTGTTCAAGTTGGCAGATAAAGCAGCTACATTCCAGACAAACTTGGATTATGGGAGATTATGGGGACAATGAAAATACTTTGGGATTTTTTTACTTGTTTCAAATATGAGCAGATGTTTTGCAAGAGATTGAGCCAGGGCCTTCTTTCTCCTAGCTGGTGCATGATCACTTATCTCGCTTTCGAAAGAGTTTGAGAATTACTTCCCAACCACAAAAGACCCCTGAAATGGGAAGGAGTAGACCCACAACCAATTTGTAGTAAGCCAGGTGAATCAATTTTGTCTGTGCTAGAAGAGGATTAGTTGCTAAGATCACAAATTATGGTGACCTTAATGGTATATTTGAGACAACTTCAAATCTCTGTATGTTCTGGATCAAAGTTAAGGTGGAATAGCTTGAGATTGCAACAAAAGCACTGAAAACCCTGGTTCCATTTCCAACATTTGGTCTTTGTGAAGCAGGGTTTTCTGAAGCAATAGCAACAATATGAGATTATGAATATGGATGTAAGCAACACACTTTGGGTTTCACTCTCTCCCAGCACTCCCAGATCTAGTTGCAAGAAAACATGGCTCCCAAGGATTTTGCATTATGGTGGAGTTGTATAATTATTTCATTATATATTACAGTATAATCGTAGAAATAAAGTGCACAATAAATGCAGTGCACTTGAACCATCCCAAAAATGTCATCTCATACCCAGTCCATGGAAAAATTGTCTCGCGTGAAATAGTCCCTGCCTCAAAAGGTTGGGAATTGCTGCCCTAAATGATACAGTATATATAATAACTATTGTGTTTACATATTATTCACATCATATTAGCTGTTTCAGGTAATCTAGAAGTGATTTGAAGTATATGGGAGATGTGCGTAGCTATGCAAACACTATCCTGTTTTACATAAGAGACTTGAACATCAAAGATTTTGGTATCCATGGGGATCCTGAAACTAATTCCCCACAGATAACTGAGTATGACTTTCTCTCATTGTAATCAACCACAGCTGATTACTAATTAATCAAAATGTCTTTAGGAGACAGCACTATATTTAAGACTGAAGGAATGATCAAGCCTGAACTCAGAATCCTCACATGAGAATATATTTCCTGGCATTCTCTAGTATCAGTCAGGGTACAAACAGGAAATCAGAAAGGATTGGCTTTTTTGACTGAGAGAACGTAACATAAGGAATAAGCAATGGAGAACTAATAAAACAAAGAATAACACTGAGATAACACTAAGATAGGAACAACAAGAAACAGCTAGCAATTGCTGGACAGGGACAAGGGAAGAGATGGGGTAATTAGAACCTAAAATTTTGTGTACCTGCCTCAGCAGCTCAAGGGCTCAGCAGAGCTGGGATCCACATGTTGAGGAGCAAATTGGCTTCACTGGGCCTCAGAAACCAAAAGACAGTCCCTGGGAGTTGGACTCAGACCTCTGAAGAGGGAGCTCGAGCAACTGATGCTGCTTATCTTCAGGGGCTGCATTAGCCTGGGTTTGGGAGACTGAGTGGAAAATCTTGGGAACTGGAATCCAACAGCCAAAGTAGAAAGGAAAGTCGTTGCGGGGGTAATCCTGAAAGAAGTCAGAAGCAAACAGAAGGAAGCTAGTGAGCCACTTCCACTTCCTCCATCCTGTCCTTACCCCTTGGCACCCCATGTTGGCACAGCTGGCAAAGCCAAAATGTGATTTGCAGAGTCCCAGTCGTAACAAAGTACAGAGTGAAAAAATGGATTTGGAACTGACAGAAAATGGCTTACTAGCTTACTCGGGCCAATATAATTCTCCTGATTGTAACAAGTGGGGAATGGTGGTTTAAGATCACAGTGCCAGCAGAGGCAGGGACAAGAAAACCCATTCTGTCTACTTCCAGATCCTATTTACCTTTACGTTTTTGTTTTCTGTTACCTTATGACTGGTAGTATTATATGTTGAGAAGCATCATCTGAAAGCTTTACTCCACATGCATCTTTAGACAAGAAATATAGGGTGTTAAGTAGGAAACTTCTGGAAATAATAGTACTTTGCATGTATGTAGGCATTCAGAACAAAAGACAACAAGAACAGTTAAATTTAGACTTGTACTGAAAAGAAACTTTAGGCAAATACATTTAAATAGGTCTTGTATCTACTTTGCAAACATTATTTAGGCAGATTTGTATGGGATTTCAGAAGTTCTAAAATGACTAGCTTTATGCTATCAAATTATTGTTTCATATAGTTCATAATTGCATTTAAAATTACACAGTATGGGCTATGGGTAGCAGTACACAGGTGTAATTCCAGCACTCTGGGACTCTGAGGCAGAAGGATAGCAAGTACAAGCCCAGCTCAGCCCAAGCAACTTAGCAATTTAGCCAGACTGTGTTTCAGAATAAATAAAGATAAAAAGGGCTGAGGGGTTAGCTTTGTGTGAAGACCTTGGGTTCAATGCTGCAAATCATAAGATACAATTATACTATATGAAAGAAATACAGCCTAAGGATATTTTATTGTGGTTTATTATATATATATATTTCCTAGGAATATATTTATATCACTTGTAAATGGTGGTTTATTATATAGATATATATCCTAGGAATATATTTATATCACTTGTAAAAGCTACCTGTAACTGAAATGCTGTTTCCCTGGGTTTCTATAAACCATATACAACTCTAAAATAGATTTAAGTGAATCTACGTTTACATATATCAGAAACTAATACACTATTATTAATTCAAATTTCAGACCTCAGGTTTATGTAAAAGATTAATGTTGGGTTTCTGAACACCTTTCAGATGTTCTTATCAATGGTTTTCTTTAAAAGGAGTTAATGATTCTTTTTACTTATTATTTTTCCATTTTTAACATACTGCTTTCCTCTGAACATCTCTTTTCTCAGTAGTAAAATGAAAGTATTTCTCTGCATTGGTGGAGACCTGTTGGAAGTATTTTATGGATCCCATGAATGTTGATTAAGCATAGCCAATTCTTTTTTTTTCTTTTCTTTTTCTTTTCCTTTTGTATTGAGGATTGAACTCATAACCTTACACTTGTGGAACCACTGAGCTAAATCCCCAGCCAGCCAATTCTTGATGTCAGCCACTGAAGAGGGAGGACTGGGCTGAGACACAGAAGGCCTAGCATAGATCTTGCTCCCATCTCCTACTTTAGTTAGGATAGCTTCATTTTTGTGGGTTTCATGTGCAAAGATTATTTAGAGAAAAATCTTTTAAACAGTAATGGAAAGCTCTTGGACTGTGTATGACCTCCACAGCCATTTGTAGGTGTGATATAACATGGTCCACTCCTTGGAGATCTTCCACACAGTCTTGGTCTGCAGCCTCTGTAGGATGGAAATGACTCCTTTTTAGCTATAGAAGAGGTAAACAAATCTTATTTACAGGAGATAATAGTTTTAAAGCCAGTGTACACTGGCTGGTTCCAGGTCACAAACATGCCTTTCATATTGCATTCTTGAATTAATAACAGTGATTTTTTTCCCCCTTGAATCTGTTTTAGTTCTGGATTAGGGTTATTGCACCATCTGCTGGACATATTTATTCTGCACATACAAGAGATCTGTACTATCCATTATTCTCAGAAGTATCTTTTAGCATTTTAGCAATACCTCTAATTCCTCTAAAACATTAAACATTGTGAAATCCATGGTTTTTTTTTATAAGAATAGGTAAATACAGGAAAAGAAAAAAATTCAGAGACATCTATTAATATCTAACAATATTTTCTAACGTGCACATAGAAGAACATGTTTTCATTTTTTGTTTTTTTATGATCATTTGAGATCATTACATTTATTCAGGTATGGCTATATAAGAAGAGGGGACAGACTGCAAATATGAGGTTCATGTAGAGGCACTGCTCTCTATCACTGCTGTGTTTGTTTCTTAAGGCTTGCTTTGCCTTTCATGTAAAGCAGAAATCTTATGCTGTAATTTATCAGGATAGGGTTGGGGTAGGGATGGGGGCATTGGATTCTGGCAAAAGCACCTTAAATTGCTCAGACTCACTGCTCTGATCATCAGGTTACTATTCCCAGTGGAAAATGTCATTTATCTTTTCTCTTAGTGAATATGCATGGGGAAAAATGTGCTCGTTGCTGCGGCACATGCCAGAGAAGTCATGTAGGTACTGCCTTGAACTGATAGAAGTCTAGTGGGGAAGACAAGGATGTAAAGAAGTACAGTAGTCCCTCCTTATCAGAGGGGGATGTGTTCCACGACCCTCTGAAACCTCTGTTAGTACCAGACCCTATATATTACATGAACACAAGCACCAGATACCTCCACAGTTGATGTGATAATAGAGATACCCACTAAGTGACTAGCAGGTAGATCACACATAAAGCATGGATATGTGAGACAGAAGGACAATTCATGTCCTGAACATGACCAGAAGGAATCAGGATGGCATGAGATTTCAACATACTACTCAGAGTGGCATGCAATTTAAAACTTATGAATTATTTCTGTATATTTTCCATTTAATATATTTATACTATAGTTGAGTGAGAGTAACAACAATCAATTCTGCAGGTATTGGTCTTGATGAATAAGAGGACTGGAGACATTCAAACTCCGTTGTCCACCAGGAATAAGTGTGAGCCAAAGGTGGAGGCTTATGCCCTGAACAGGGGTTGGTGGAAAATCATACAAACTCAATCCAAACTGATGGTTTTCACAGGCTCATGCTCCCTTGACCCCAAACCCTCTTCTAGTCATCTTTCAATAAGCATCTATCTGCTCCAGTAAGGAAGGGGTCCAGGCAAAGATCACAGATAACAAAAAAGGATTAAAATGGGCCCTCTGCAAAGGTGCTGGGAGAAACAGTTAACTGGTAAGGAATACATGGAAGAACAAATATACCATAAGGCAGAAGGAAATACTGAACAAATTTGTTAATGGAAAAAATTAAGAAAACATTTCTTCCTTGAAGGAAGAGATCAAATTAATGATAGAGATATGATAAGATAAAAAATAAGCTGGGTTGGCAGAGGCAGAATCTAACGGTGCTTATATTTTTAAATGCTTTAATTAGGGGAAAATAAGAATGAAAAATAATGAGCTAAGCATATGTCTTAAGACAACTGAATGTCAAAGTGTAATCAAGAGTATAAAATATGTCACAAGTTCTTAGAAAGATAGTAAATGGAAAATACAAAAAAGAAGAATATTAAGTATTCTTTGATAAGATGAGAAATTCCTGGGAGAATTAATGAACTTAATGTAAGGGAAAGTCTACATATTTTGAATTAAAAAGTAATTATGGATATTATAGACAAAAATGACAACATAGTGATAACATGAACATATTCATATCAATAAGTTTGAAAACTTGAAAGAAATGGCTAAATTCATAGAAAAGTATAATTAACTCAAAGAGTCGCACAAAGAAATTTTTAACATGTTCACAATGGGGTCATAATTTATGTTTTGCTGCCAGACGGCTCTGAACCACTGGTGATACCTGCATGACTGTCCCATTCGGGAGCATAAGACAGTTCCATAAGGTGGTACAAGTTGCCCTATGGGACAGATAAAATCCTCTGCATTCTCAAATCTGCTTTCTTATCAGTAAAATATGTACATCTTTCTTTCTGTAAATAAATACCTACAATATCATCTTAATGTCTAATCATCATATTATTTTATGTGATAAAGTTGTTGCTAAATTTTACATCCCCAACTTAGCAATTCTACAACCTAGAAATTGATCAAGATTTACTTTCATAGCTACATTTTTGTGAAGATCTCTATCTTTCTTTAGAACAAATTCCCCAAAGAAGAGTTGCACGACCAGAGATGCCTATTTTTAAAGCTTTTGTTGTATACCAAGTGGCTCCAGTTTTCCTTAAAGAAATGACAGAAGGCATTCCTGGAAGACAGAATAATAGGAGCAAATATGGACAAAGCAAGCACAAAATGTGTTCTGAGAATGGGAAATATTCTATGAAGTAGGAAATGTACCATGATGTTAATAAATCAAAGTAGCAACACAATATTAGCATAATAGATATATTAATAATAGTAAAATATAGTGATAGTAAATACAAGAGTAGTAAGAGTAAAATAATTTAATTTTGGCATAAAGCTATTAGCTGTGCATTACATTCACTTATACTATTCTGTTTAGGTTAAAAATTATGTAAAATCATTTTAATCCCAAATGGAGCTGCTGGAGGTCTTGCAGTTACATAGCTCTGCTTATTCTCCTCTGTCTTATTTCATCTGCCTGCCAGCCGTTCTATTTTTGCCACTGGAAATGACATTCTTTAGAGTCCACATTCCCACACATAGGCTATTGTAGTGCATTTTGGGGTTTGGCCCTATCATAGCTAGGACAATTCTTCACACTCTCAATAGAACCTTGTGAAATATATAGACTTCTCTCTACATGAAATTCTTGTTCAGAGCAGCATCCCCACCTGCAGTGGCTTTTCCAGTCCTTCCTTAACTGGATTCCCTGTGCACTTTACAAGATTCTCTCAAATGAGCCTCTTACAGGGAGCTTTCTCTGACATCATTCTTCTTGGGGAAAGCTAGCCAGACTCTCTACCCTCTCTATTTGCTCAGCAGTACTTTGAACTCTTGTGATAAACAACCTGAACTTATCTAATTACATATCTTCTCGTACTAGACCTGTGAGCTCTGGAAGAGAAGAACTATGCCTTCATGGTCTTTACATGCAGCCAAGAGTGCCTGATTCTAAGCGTAGCCAGGCTACTCTTGAAGGCCCCCAATGACAGAGCTGCCAGTCCTGGCTCGGGTTGTCAGCTCCACACAGCTGGATCTTCTCCGTGATTCCCACCAGAAAATATACTTTTTTTTTTGGTGTGTTTGTTTTGTTTTTTGGTAGCTGGAATTGAACTCGGGTCCTTGTGCTTGGGAGGCACGCGGTGGAACCACTGAGCTAAATCCCTGGCCCAAAATATACTTTTCAAATGTATAACTGATTACGGTTCCACAGCAGCACAACGCCTTGATCAAACAAACACCATAGTGAGCCTTAAGTAGTGGTGCACAGACAACAAATCATGCCTTCCTGGGGTTTTTCTATTAGAGGGTTGGATAAATCCAGGGAGAGTTTATTCAATAACTGCTGAATAAGATGTTAAAATGTTTAGGGTAATAAAACTAGAAAAGATGATACTGCAGTGCTTCTTTAGATGCTTATGGCACTCAAAGTCATGGCTTTTTAATTATTTTGGAACAAAAAACCTATTGAATCATATTGAATTTATTAAATTCATCCATATATATTAATTTCATACAAAAGTCATATTGAATTTGCTAAAATTGTTTGATCACAATAGGAATTTTCTTCTATCCCCTTTGTATATGACAGTCATATATAGACAACCCTAGATCACGGTGTACAGTGCTTCAGCTGATGATTCTTTGACCTCAGATTTTACCTTCTGTTTCCCATGCTGGCACTGTGCAGTGATCCTCTCCTGTGATGCAGGACAGGGGGATCCAGCCTCGACCCTCAGGCAGCCCTGTCCTCCCAATGGAAACAACTGATACTCCTTAGGGCACTGTTTTGCTAGGATAGGACATTCACAGGATTAGATGTAACCTTTTTCAGTCCTGGAGATTGAACCTAGGGCCTCATGCATGCTGAGCAGATGCTCTGACATGGAGGCACACTCCCAGCCATTCATACCTTTTCTTTTTGGTAGTACCAGTGATTGAACCCATAGTCTTTGCACTGAGCTATATTTCCACTCTTTTCTATTTATTATTTTGAGACAGGGTTTTGCTGTGTCACTAAGTTCCCCAGGCTGGATTCAAACTTGTGTTCCTCTTGCCTAAACCTGGGATTACAGATGTGTAGCGCCACACCTGGCCCCATACATGCATTTTGACTTATGACATTTTAAACTTACCATGGGTTTATGGGATATAACTTCATCATAAGTTGAGGAAATACACTTTTATACTCTTTTTTAATTAAAATTTTTTCAAATCATACTATGTCACTTTATAGGAATCTTCCTTACTCTTTTTCATAATTGCATAGTATTCCAATTTACCATGCATATGTACTATGGTTCATATAACTACTCTGCTGTGTATGGGTATTTCAATATTTTGCAGTTATAATTAGTACTACTGTACAATTAATAAGCTTATGAGTTATAAGTACATTGTATACTGCAAATTAATATATAAATAGCTACAAACTGATAAATTAAACCATAAAGATTTTTACACTGAGAATCAATAGGTAAAGTTGAGAAGGTAGGCTACCAGAAAAGAGGAAGAGGGCCAGGACTAGAGAGGGATGATGAGAGTGACAGAGTAATGGGAGGGAAGATATGGTCAGAGTATATTGCATGCAAGTATGAAAATGTCACAATGAAACCCATTGTATATGATCAATATGCACTAAGAAAGACATATAGTTCACTGGAAATCTAAAATGTATAAGTTTTTGAAGATAAAAATTCATGTGTAAGGTTAAAATTTCCCATTTATGACACAGATTATTATTTAAGTACACATTATTAAACAACATTCAGTGTTTTCATTTTGTTCTGTATTGGTCATATGTATTAGATCTACAACCTACATAATATTACAAATCCTAAAAATCTGTTAGAATTTTTTGCTTGAAATAGGATTAAAAATAAAGAAGAAAATAAAAACTAGATGAACTGAGGAATATTTTAGAATGTGAATCCTTCTTTGGAAAAACAATCAATTTTACATTACATTACATTTATTCTCTAGCAAACCTGAGAATATCTGGAGAGACAGAAATATATTTTCTTAGTAAAAGTCATGTCCAAAGTACAATCAATTCTGGGCTAGAAAATTTAGTAGGATATTGTTATCTTTGAAAAATACTCTTCTATCTTTTAAAATTAAATTTTAATCTTTAAAAGAGGTGCTATACAGTTCTTGGAAGACTTACTAGTTGGTAGACCAGAAACTGAGTTAGGTTATGCTTAAGAAACTTGTAACTAATACAAGATAATTATTTTGTATGATATTTAAATTGAAGAAATATAAGGAAGTAACAGCTTTCAATACTGTGGTGCACTGTTATTTCTTAACAGCTTGAATTTTTAAGTTTTTCATTGGTACTTTTCTTGGTTGGTTATCCTTTAGAAGATTTTTCTCCACCTACTTTTAAGAGCCCTACTGTGTTTACACTTGGCCCTTGATGTTCTTTGTCAGTGTTGATATAGCATCTTGTACAGTGAAGTCTCCAGAAAAATCCCTTCTACTGACCATCAGGATGAAGCCAAACCCTGGCCAAAGAATGTTTTTTAGGTTGTGATTGATTGTGGAAATATCTGGTGAGATTTTTACCTGATTTGAGTTTTATCAGTCTAAAACTAGAAAGATTGAACGTATTTGTGGTTTATTCAAAATTTACCTAAAAGATAGCAGTGCCTTAATAAATGTAAGGTTCAGATCAAATACACTTCATTCTGGAGTCACCTTAAGCTTTTTCATCATTGCCAGCTGGATTGCTAGCTTCTAAAGATTTTGTTTCCTTTTCTTGTTCTTTGCAATATAAGTAATTAGGAATGAAATGGTGGGTTTTACCCTGTAATTCTCGAATGAACAGGACTGGTATTAACCTGCCAGTGAAGTGATTTTTAATGACTCACAACATAATATCTGAATCCTGGTGGCAGAGGACAATGTTTAGAGGGCTATAATTTAGAGATTAATACATTTCTTAGACACAGCTAATAAACATGGTTTAGTTTTCTCTTGGGGCAACGCAGTTTTTTCTTAATTTTTAGCCAAAATGTATATAGATAGTGTGCTATATACACTCATGTGTATAAACAGCCAATGGGCAATTTGCTGTTAATATTAGCTAAACATTTAAAGTTGAGATATAATACTGAGCCGTACAATCAAAACTCTAGAGCAGTTGCTTATTTTGAATGGGAAATGGGAGAGAAGATTAATTATCACTGATTTCATAGGATTTTAGAAATTAACTCATAGTGGAGAGCGAGATGACACTTACATCAACCCCTCGCCCTTTCCACCCCTCCTCCTCCTCCCAGCCATTATTACCAAACCACTAAATTATAGAAACACCTTTGAGGCCTTAGGATTTTTCCCTTGAGGGCTTTATGGTTTCTCAGCAAAACAAAGAAAACAAGGGACTACAGTTTCTCTTCCTTTCCTATCTTCTTTCCTTCTTTTCATCCAACTTAAAGGTATGTGTACTTTCTCTTTACCACTCTACAACTTCAGCTTCAGCAGGCAACTGTCATTTATAAGTAGGCAGAAATAGAGATATGACTTCATTTGAAGGCCACTAATTCACGAATGATGCATATTTTAAACTCAGTGCCCTCTGAGGCTGGTAGAGAAAGAACAGGAGAAACAGCTACAAAACGCTGACTCTGAATACATGTTTCTATGTGGTGTTCTTGAGAGGGAAAGACAGTTGGAGTTCTACTATTGCAGTTTGGACTGAAATCAAAATGAAAACTAAGAAATGAGTATGAAAGGATTGTAGGACGGTGGGAAAAAGAACCTTCACCTTGAAATATTGGAGATGAGTGTTTTAAAATAATATTTATCAGATAATGCTGAATATAGTCCAGCCTTCTGGTCTTGTAAAAGTTTCCTTCTTCTGTACTCTGTCAGTGGGGCAGGGTAAACTGACAGGTTCCTGGTTCTCATAATGCTGTAAATTGCAAATAAGAATTTGAATACATAATTCAAGAGTTCCACATTGTAAATAATGTGTAGTCAGCATCTCTTGTAGATGCTGATCTATAACTGACCTGATGGGCACTTTAGGGGGATTGGTTGTAAAGTGATACCAGACTGCTGCAATTACGGCATTAGTAATAATAGCTATTGTATGGTCATATTGTGTTCTCCAGATAATCAAATTCTCTCCTCCATGCACTTTCAAATTATTTTAAATATACCATATCTCTGGAATATCTGTAGATACTATGAAGTTGTTTCTAAAGCACTAACATTATTTATCAAATTACACTCTCAAAAGCATAGGTCAAAATTAGATTCTGATGGACAAATGGCAATGGAGTATTTTTAAAGGTTATTGAGCAGTTTTGTGGCTTTGAAAACAGCTGACTCAAATGGCAAGGAGCAGCAAGGGAATAATTTAACTGACCACCTGCACAATGTCATCTCTTTTTACCAAATATGTCCCTGGCGGGATTTGACACACCTGTCAATTATCTCAGTGGCATGTCAATTTTTTTTTAGCAAGTATAGGAACTAAGGCTAGAGACAGGATGAAATTAAAACAGCTTGACTCATTTGTCTTTCATAAATATATGTGTACTATTTTACTTCTAAATAATTTTCCAGGAATATTAAGAGATAATGTCTCTGAACAAATGACTCAATCTGATACTAATAAAAATAGAGGCCAATTTTTGGCCCAGAGTTTAAACTGAACACCTGTCTTGCTTTGATAATTTGCTGATGTCCTTAGGGATAAAGGTAGAAAAATATTCATTGCATCGTATGGATGACACAGCAGTACACATTCCAGGGTACCCTAACGATGAGTATAAGTGATTAAAGTGGGAGTTTTTTTGTTTCGTTGCCTGGAGTTCCCTCTGTGACCCGTCCCTTAGAGTGAGTGTGATGATAGAGACCTGACCTGGTGCTCTTTCTTCAGGTGACATAGTTCTTGAGGACTCCAGAGAGTACAACTTGCCAGGTGTGTGATTACAGAGTTTAAAGGTAAAAATCACTTTCCATAATGACTAATTTAGCCAGCATGGCTACTATGTATAAGCTAACTGCTTCATTGGATGCTCAACCTAAGAAAGTATACTCTATTCCAATGCTGGAGAAATATTTGGCTGTATAGGACACTTCCAATATGGTATTTGTATAAAGGAATTTTAAAGAGTAATTTTGCCTAAATGTGAGTACTATGGACTTAATTGTACCCTCTCTTGAAATAATAGGCTGAAGCTCTAATTCCACTGTGACTATATTTGGAGATAAGGCCTTTACAAAGTAAGGTTAAATGAAATCATAAGGATAGGGCCCTAATTTGAGAGGATGGTACCCTTATAAGAAGAGCAAGACAAAAAGATCTACCTTTCTCCCCGCCATATTAATACACCAAGAAAAGGTCATGAAAGGAGTTGGTAAAAAGGTGGCACTCTGCAAGCCAGAAAGAGAGCCCTTGCCAAAATCAAATCAGTTGGTACCATGATCTTGAACCTCCCAACCTCCAGAACTGTGAGAAATAAATGTGTACTATTTAAGCCACCCATTTCATGGTATTTTATTATGGCAAACTAAGGAGACTAGTACAGTGACTTTCTTCATTTATGCTGACTTCGCTATCCAGTCCTGAAGGGTCGGGGATTTAGCTCAGTGGTTCTGCCGCCTGCCTCGCTATCCAGTCCTGAAGTCAACTGTGGCCGAAGATGGGAGCCTTTTCCCAGTATGGGCATCTAGCTGTGTGCTACTGTAGAAGAACTGAACAAGGCAAACTTGAGGTGACTTAGGGAGGCAATTCTCCCCATCCCTCCTCAGCACATCTTCCCCATCCCTTGAAAAGGCTCTGTGTGGCTGACATCAATTGCATCCCCTTCCTCAGCAATATCCTATGTAGAAATTATGATCATCATTAAAATTAACCTTAAAACACTATGTCTTAGTTACTTTTCTCGTTGCTGAGACAAAATACCCAACATCCAAGATTAAAGGAGGAAAGGATTATTGTAACTCACAGTTTGTAGAAGTTTCACTCCATAGTTGGCTGGCTCCAAGGAGCCAAGGCAGAGCAGCATGGCAGAGGGCCATCACAGAGGAGAAACAGCTCTTGGCAGGCAGAAGGCAGCAAAGCAGCAAAGAAGCAGCAAGCAATAAGTGGCTACCCTCTTTCTGTCCCTTATATTCCATCCAGGGTGGCGTACCCTTAATCCTACCCAGAACTATGCCAAACCAATCAGTGGACTAATTTAGTAACCACACTCCCTTGATCCCAGCATCACACACTCCAGATCCAGCCACCTCTGAAAAGCACCTCCATGACCGCATGTGGCTTTGGGGGCACATCTAGACACAAGCCATAACACAGTATAACATCCCCAAAAGATCCCCATAGTATTTGGGGTCAGGCAGATGAGGATTCAAAACTCATGCAACTACTAAACCATGTGACCTAAATGATCTTTGTTGGTCTGTTTCCTCATCTGTAAAGTAGAAAAATAATGTGTAGTTCACAGTGTTGAAAATTCAATAAATGAATATATGCGTAATGTTTAGCAGATAACAGATGCCATAAGTGCATTATTTACAAGGTATTTTTTGAGCACTAGCTACTAAATAGTTCTGGGCTTCCTGAGAGTAAAGAAAACAGGTGTAAGAAGGGTAGGGTAGGGCATAGGAGGATAACAGGGGTGATATGTCACAATGGAACTCATTACTCTGTATAATTAATATGCATTAATAAGAAAGAAAGGTGGAAGACTGTTTCAAGTTAGCAGAACACCTAATAGAAATAGGAATTTTCATGTAAAAATTGTAATTTTGCTGAGCTGGGAGCTGCCATTCTCATCACCATGAACAGTGGAGATGGTGCCAGTAGGTTCTCCAGGCCTGTTTTCAGGGGCTCTTAATCTTATTTCTTTTGTGTGTCATGGACCCTTTTGTCAGACAGTGATATGTATGGACTATTTTTCAGAAGGAAGTTTTTAATCTTATAAAGTAAAATCTGTAACATTTCAAAGGAAACTAGATGAAAATACACTTAGCAAAATGTTTTGATAGTTACATATGTGCTAAATTATTAACACATCAAATAATAAGATCAAGTGGAAGGTCTGAGAACTACCATTATTTGGAAGAAGTGGTAGATATAAATGAAATGTTGATATGTACAGTAATTCTAGTGGGTTATTAAAATCTGCATTTTCATAGTCAGCAAAGTCAGATACTGCTAACACTGCTGGGGTCTGTTGATTACATTATAATTGAAGGAAATGACTGAATTTCAGTTAAAAGTTAGTGAAAATAAACATGTATTTTTTATTCATCCAAGTTCAAGGACTCCCTGCATTGTTGAGTTAAGAACTTCTGTTTTAGAAATACCAAACAAGGGGAGAGGAAATTCTGAGCCTTTTTATACTTTTCCTGGAACAGATATTTTGGGCTTACAATAAAATCTTGTTATAATTTCAGTACCTCATGAAATACTATTATAATTTCTTTTTCACTTTATTTGGAACAAAGGGAGCAAGTTTTCCTCCTAATCTCTTTGTGTAGACTTACATTTCATGATGGACGCAAAGTTTCCCCAGGGAGAAGATTTGCATAAGATACTTATTTCTCCCAGTGATGTAAATCCCGTACCATTTCGAGAAAAGTTTTTGCTTGCAGAAATGTTTGTATCTGTCTTTGAGAAGGAAAATTTGTTATATAAAGAAGCTAGACAGTGTGGGGCCAAAGTTGAAAGATTCATTTAGGTACGAGGTGAGAGTTGCCTTAATGGAAAGAGATCAGGCACCTTCAGCTCAAGTGTTTCCACATGGTCTCAGATACAGATTTAACCCTTAAAGAGTTCTGGAAAGAACATTACAATATCCTTTCCTGTGTGGAATTAATTGAGAAATCCTGGGCCGGTGTCTCTCTAAAGACACTGAGATCTGCCTGTATACAGGAGAGAGACTGAAGGCTGTGCAGAGGAGCCTGAGCCTTCAATTGACCAACTTGAGTTACGACCAGCCCTTGCGAATGAATTAAGTTCATAATTGTCTAAAGCTCCATAGTTTTATATTCATACAAGTTGAAAAACACTCCTTAGGAACATTTGTTTGACCCCATCTGAACTAACATGAAAGTGTTGATGTAAAAATTGTTCTGGACAAGGTCCAATTTTTAAAGAAACATGGAAGACTATTCAGAGCTATTCCCATAAATAACAGACCACAACTTAGCCTGAACTTAACTCCACTGAAACAAAGGCTGAGCAAGCTCTTAAGGGATGGGATAAATTACTGGAAAAATGTGAGGCAAATGTGATAACCACTACACTACAGAAACTGGCTGGTAAACTACTAGAAGAGTACTGGAGGACATGAGGGGGAGACTGGTCAATGGATGCATCAAGCACATTGATTTACTTTTGCAAATATCTTTCTCTGTGATAAGGTCACCTGTGTTTGCTAATTGGGACTTAATGAAAATTAACCTCCTATCCTCATATGGGGTGCTGTTTCCCTTGATTACATTTCAAACAGTTGGCACCAGGTCCTTAAGAAGAATAGCTCTGGATTTCAAAATGACAGGAGTATGGGAGAGGATTTACATATAAAAGGGGCAAAAACAAGATTATAATTGCAAGTTTTCTACAGCAAATGCTCTAAGGAAAAAATGTCAAGGTCTTATTGTCAGGAAGAAGTTTGCCTGAAGTTTAGTCAAGCTAAGATAGTGTATTACCACTATTACCAGTGCTACTACTATGACTACAACTACTTTTATTATTATGGTAGACTACTCAGTAGACAATAGAAAAAATACATGTTACAACTATGAGAAAATAAAAATGAATATGATTTTCTAATATGAGATTGGGGATTGAAAAGTAGGGTGCAAAAGTAGGAACAAAGATGGTGAACCTAGATGCTGGGAGAATGAAGATCCACCGATAGAAATGGAATTTCCGTGTGGCTGGTTGGAAGCTGATGCCAAATAACCTAAGTCAACTTGAGTCTAACTCTTGGTTCCTTTTGGAGAAACAGTACCTGATAGGCTGCATTGGTGGTTGATGAGAGTTAGGGATGACAGCAGCACTTGTGGACTCTTCTGTAGTGTTACAGAAGCACTGCATACCAGCTCTGCATTGCCCACTTACGATCAGCAACTGTGGACTTCAGCTCAATCACACATATGCACACACACCAAGTACCCCTATGTACACTGAAGTACATTGAAGTTAAGTTATAGGCATTTTAGCAACTCAGTGTTATGGGAAACCGCTATCTTTCTTTTAGCCCAAGTTGTATTAGAAATTTGCCAGAAAACTTGAGTAGGAGGTGGGGGACAAGGCTTTTAGAGGTAGCTGGGGAATGATAATTGAGAAGGTAGCAGCTGGAGCCCTGGGAGTAGATGAGATTTTTCACTAAGTTCCTGGGGGTGTATGACATAAACATATCTTACCTTTTTTTTCCTCAAGAGAGTAAGTGTAAAAGGAGATGAAAAGGGGAAGGAGAAATATAAAAATTCACAGTCTTATTAAGCGAGAGAGAATGGTTCCAATGTTGCCTATTCCAGAGAGGTCTATGGTGCTAGGAATCATAAGAGGTACAATTAATTTGCTCATGGAGCACTTGCTAGGGAAAAAGCCAGTAAGAGTTCTGTGGAGTCACATGCAGTAAGAGTGAGTGGGAATAAAGGAGCGGGGAGTGCAGATGACTCTTTCAGGAAGCCTGGGCTTAAAAGAAATTGAAGGGAGAGCAGAAAAGGAGTATAAATAAGGTTACTAGAGATGTGTGATATTAATGTGTTTTCTTTCCCATTACTTTTATAGTGATCAAAAATGAGTGAACAGGCAGATAAAAACAATTCCATTCAAGAGGGACACACAGATCAAAGTTCTTCAGAGAAAAGCTGTCAAATTGGACAGAAGCAACTGGTAAGGCATATGAATTTTATGACTCCATAGTATTCGCTGAGTTCCCAGCTTGGGGACCTCTGAGATGCTCATGGATTTGGTGAAAGGGCAGGCTCAGTCAGGACTCCACAGGAAGGATCTTTGCTCTCAGGCTGAGTTCATTTTGAGACAGTGTAAAATGAATAAAATTATTTGTCTCTCACTGATAAAACATTTTGTTTATTTCACAGCAACAAATAGAGCGGCAGCTAAAATGCCTGGCATTTCAAAACCCTGGACCACAGGTAGCAGACTTTAATCCTGAAACAAGACAACAGAAAAAGAAAGCACGGATGTCAAAAATGAATGAATATTTTTCTGTAAAGTACAAGTAAGGACGTGACTTAATATATTTGATTTGTGGGTTTAAAAATGCACAATTCCCCCTGATAAAGCAAAATAATTGCCTCTTGTATGATTTAAAAATATCTTTCCTAAATTTACAGCAGCACCTCTTAATACTGCAAGTTAACAGCTTCCAGAAATAAACTAAGAACTGGGGGAATAGCTCAATGATAAAGCACTTGGCTAGCAGGAGGGAGGGAGGCCCAGAGTTCCATCCTTAGCATTCCAAAAAAAAAAAAGCTAAATTAAGCAACCTATAAAGAAAATGTCAGTAAATACAACCACAATAATGATAAAACATGCTTATTAGAAGGTATTTTTAAAACAATGAAAGAGATTATAAAGTGGAGAAATCATAACATAAGAAATCAGTATCCAAAATTTGTGAAGAATCTTACAAGTAAATAAGATAAACACAACTCATGAATGAAGAAAATAATAAGAATTTTATAGAAAAAAAGATAATAAACATTCAAAATATCGAACCTCCTTAGTATATTATGAAGAAGTGCCACACATCTCAGAGGTATTAAAGTTGATGAAGCTAGGGGACATGCATTGATTATAAAATGGTACCAATCACTGTGTAAGAACAGCTTGGTATCTCCTATGTGCCCTATGACCTTACATCTTCACTCCTTGGTATATACTGGAAAAAGGTTTATATACAACTAAGGGAGACACATTCAATAAGTTTCATAATAGCACTGTAATAGCAAAGAAAACAAAGTGCTAATAATCCAGATAATCAATAATGGAAAAAATAACTTGAGGAATATACAGAGAATGGAATACACATAGAAGTGAACATTTTTAAATGCAACTGAACATACTAACATGGAAGAATCTCAAAAATTACAGAAGAAAAACTACAATATCCTTAGGGAGACACACATATATGACATAACTGAAAATAAAACAAGGGTGTGATTTTAATAATATCCAGCTAAAGTTCCTTTTGGAGTGTGGGAGATGATGTAATGAGTGGGGAAAGGAGAGGACTTCAAAGGTATAATACTTCTGTAAGTGTGCAGTATGTAGATTTTATGCAGAATTTCATGAAAATAGCATCCTATAGGAAGGAAACCATGCAACCTGTGTCTGGATGTCTGAGTTGATGCAGGGGGATGACTGGGCTAAGGAAAAGGTGGGAAGGACAGAATCTGGCCTGTGCTCTCAACTTTTCTCAGGAACACTCATGCCCATCATTCTTATAATTAAATTTGAATATTTTCCACTGGATTTCCTGAGGGGCTCGAGAAAGATCTAGTCTTCAGAGGAAGCAGTTTAAGTGTAAACCTTCATAGAAGGCATTTCTGCTGAAGTATGATAATCAGGTGGCAAGTATATGTAATGTACGTCTTGCCTTTCCTTGCTTTGTTAGAAACTGCATTACTTAACTGTACAGGAAAAAAGGAGGTGTTACGCCTGCTGGGGACAAGGGTACAGAGGGTATACAATTTGACCACACCAGTGATGGGCTAGTCTTTTGGACTTGAACTGGTAATAATGGTACAAGCTATACATAGATGTTTTTGTTATCTAAATCTTTCAAGCATCTCAGATTTGAAAGATATTTCAAAATATTCTTGGTTTGGGGAGTGTGGTGAAATGCTTATAAAAGTCTCTTCCTTTTGGACATGTTTTTGAGCCTAACAGAGCAAGTGGGGAAGCCCCAGCACAGTCTAGACTCTGGGGCTTTCCTCTGGCACAAAGAAAGCATCTTGCCTTCACTGAGAACTTATGATACAAGGTCCAACTATTTTTGTAACTGTGTAGACAACAGAATCAGAAGAGAACAGAGGAATTGGCACCTGTAGACTGTTAGCAAAAGGGTAGGGTTTTTGTTGTTGTTGTCTTTAAATGGTTATGGTATAGTAACTGATCGTCCTCACCTTGAATCATTAAAAAATGTAGCTGCGTTCAGTATAGTTCTTTAAGGGAAAAAAGAAAGGTCATATTTTAAAGAAATATTTGGAGCCTTTCTAGGAGGAATCTTTAGTCACCCATTCCTCACAATTTTCTTAGTTGCATTGTTATACTGTCTAGCAATGCTAGAAAACTGGAATTATTCTCCATGACAAGCCTGGCTACACCAGAAACAGTTTGATTACATAAGGACTGAATTTTCCATGACATCACTGCCATACATTATTTTGGATAGTTTCTGGGTAATCTCCAGGGTGCTGTTCTCTCAAAGCAAAAGAGCATGTGTATGAAGTTGCCGCACAGTAATTTATTCTCAGTGTTGAAGCCCACTGTACTATCATATTAATGTCCTTCTTACTTCTGCAGAGTTATGAAGAAGTATGACAAAAGTGGCAGGCTGATTTGCAATGATGTTGATCTGTGTGACTGTCTAGAGAAGAACTGCCTGGGCTGCTTCTACCCCTGCCCCAAGTGCAACTCCAACAAGTGTGGGCCCGAGTGCCGCTGCAGCCGCAGATGGGTTTATGATGCCATTGTTGCCGAATCTGGAGACATCATCAGCTCACTGCCATTTAACATTCCTGACTAAAACCTGCCGTGTGTAAATTGATTTGTTTCTTCTTTCTATATATGTAAGATAACCATTTTCCTTTGGGAAAATTTCAGGGTTGGAACAAAATATTGGAAAAACCTACTTAAAACTCATGTTCTTTTAAACTACAGAATGATGCAGAATTGGCAGTAATTCTATAAACGTCTGTATCTTCTCAAATTCCTTAATTGAGACTAAAGGATGTGAAAGTGGATGGGTCAACTTCTCTCCTCAGCCCACCATCTCCACTCTGCTGTCACATTAAAAATCTCTCCCTCTTGTCTGGTGTCTGAGAATAAATAGTTTTAAGATTTTCAGAACTCTGTAGCTGAGAGCTTTTCTTACATAGAACATAGAACCATAAATGTATGATACCTAGTTATCCTTAGAATATTATATATTTCTAGTCCCAAGTCAGAACTGACATTTGAATTAAAAGTAATCCTTGTGCCTTGGCACTGTATAAACTTAGCCTCATTTTTATTGTGTTTCAATAATGTTACAATAAAATTTGTTAATATTTTCATCATTAAACATTTGTATTTTTCTTATAAAATTGAGATGATATTCTAAAAGCCATTGGTTTACATTTTTAATTCCGGGGTCAGTATTTCAGACTATTAGTTCAAAAGGAAAAACTTCAATTTACAAAAATGGTTTATTTTCAGGTATATTGATAAGCAGTTGAAACCTGATATAGTTTTTTCAGTTCTGATACATTGTAGGAAGTATAAAGAAAGTTGAATTCAGCCTTCTTCAGATTTTTTTTTTTATGACAATCTTTAAGTCAGAGATTTTTATAGTTGAACATGCATCAGAATCACCTGGAAGACTTGGTAATTCACAGTTTCTGTTTTACTAGATTTGGGACAAGGCTCAAGAATTGGCATTTTTAACAAGTTCCTAGGCATTGTTGATATTGGCTTGGGGACCACACTTTGAGAACTACTTCCCTAAGTTATACTATATACATAATATAAGGAAATACTTGAATAAAGTAATTCAATAAATTTTCAAAGTAAACAAGAGGATTTGTTCTTTAAAAAAAATTTGAAATGCTATAGTTTTCTGGGTTTATTGTTCCAACATAAAAACACTTGTTTCTACACAAGGTACATGGGCCAGGGAAGGCATCTGACAATTATTACTTCTGGACTTGTTATTACTTGACAGTATTTATAAAGATGAAAATAACAAAATTCCTGAAAAATAATGCTGCGAGCATAAAACTCCTATCCATGTAGCAAGAGAGCTTAGATTTCTTTGTGACTTATTCCACAGGATTTAGTGTATTTTCTAGATTCAACTCACTTTTACCCAGCTTCGATTGCGAACCTGTGTGCTCAGTGCTCCATTTTATTAGCTTTAACCATCCCTACCCTGTGAGGACGATGAGACCTTACTCACAGCACAGCCTTTGCACTGCTAACTTAGCAGGAGTGTTCAGCTCTTAGACCAGGAAAAGCAGAGGCTCTTTCTGTTGTTATTTTATTTTGAGAATAGTCATTGTTTTGTGAATGGCTTGTTTTTTAAACTTATTTACTTTGAAATTGTATAGTTTTAAAGCCAAAGGGAAGCTTCCAGTTAATCTATCCATTTAGTCAACACCTGCTAACCTGATGCTGCTCTTTGCCCAGTAGCAGGCTTGGTGGAGGGAAGAGGGCAGTGAGCGAAATCCACCTGGTTCCCATCTGCAGGGGTTTGTGGACTAAAACCAAATTATTTTTATTTTTATTGCTTTGATTTTTTAAAATTAAATTTTATTTTATTGGTACATCTTAGGTATACGATATAATGACATTCATAATTGGAAATTTGCACCTTTACATAATCTTTTTTGGTTCTTATTTTTCCCCCTTCCTCTGCCCTTCCTTCAACCCCTCCATCCCTCCCTATTTACAAAGACTTTGTTTCCATTTTTTCATTTTCTCATATTAATTCCATTCCCTTCTTTCCATTCCCCTACCCCTCCCACTTCCCCTTCCCCTTTACCCCTTTTCTTCCTATTTCACATTATCTATTACAAGTTTTAGTTCTTATTTACATTCAGTTTCTCACACTAGAGAAACTATTCGGTACTTACACATGTGTGTCCTGTTTATTTCACTTAAGAGTATCGTCTCAATGTGCATCCATTTAGCTATAAAAATCTCTAATTTTTCATTTGTTATGGCTGAGTAGTACTCCATTTTATTTTAAAAAACCACATTTTCTTTATCCAGTCTCCAGTTGAGGGACATTTGGGCTGCTTCCAAGTTTTGGCTATTACAAATTGTGCTGCTATGAATATGGGTACACATATATCACTGTGGTATCATTCTTTTAATTCTTTGGGGAAGATACCCAAGAGCGGAATAGCTAGGTCAAATGGGACTTCCAGTCCTAGTTCTTTGAGGTGTCACCATACTGGTTTCCACAGTAGTTACACCAGTCTACACTCCTTCCAAGAGTGGAGCAGGGTTCCTCTTTCCCCACAGCCCCACCAGCATTTGTTATTGGTTGAATTCATGAGAGCAGCCATTCTTTCTGGGGAGAGGTGGAATCTCAGCATTGTTTTCATTTGCATCTCTCGAATGACCAGTGATACTGAATATTTTTTAATATGTTTATTTGCTATTTCTAATTCTTTGTCTGAGAAATGTCTGTTCATTTCAGGTGCCCTTTTGTGGATTGGGTCTTTAAATTTGGGAGGTCTGATTTTTTTAAGTTCTTTATAGATTCGAGATAGTAGACCTTTGTCTGAGGAA